>CM062930.1:41252500-42502500 GCA_031878705.1 Tapirus indicus | reverse complement strand
TATATCTACTCATCTATATATTTATTCACCATGTTGTATCGTTAAAATAGTACTGTTAATACTTAACACCACACATCTTAGATAAATGAAAGGCCAAGAAAGAGTCAAAGATTGCTTAGCACAGTAATTCTAGATCTATTGTTTCTAAAGGGTCACAGTCAAAGTTAAACTAAGAAAGTTATATTGTTTTATTTGCCCTTGCAGGGAGAGAAAAGGGAGAGATTCGGGGATTGAACAAAAGAAGTACCTACATGGATTACCCTTATTTTTAAGAGGTAGATCTGTACCACATTTTTAATAAAAGAAAACTACCAGGCTTGAAAAAAATTATCTCTGTTCTTCTTGTATTCTATTCTGTGTTGAGATATAGTTGGACTCTCAGTAAAGGAAATTTTCAAGCTTTCATATAATCTGTTATGTGTTTAGACTGGAGAAGACTGGCAGGACAAAAACATGAGACAAAGAAATGGGAACCCTTTCAGCTCCCAGTTATATTTCAGAAGATATAGATGAGAAGGGGCTGGTGTGAGCCCATCCTTTTCAGTGAATTACAAAGTAGAGTAACAAATAAGGAGCAACTCTTGGATGAGCAGCCCTTGAAATGACCTCTAGATGCCTCCTATGTTACTATCTCATTACATGTTAGAAATGATCACATTTAAGGTGTATTTATTTATGTATACAGCATCTTATATCTCACATATGTGGAATGGGATGTAACAGAAGCACATATTGCAAAATGATAAAATATAAATTAAAATGAATGAGAATCAGAAAATAACACGAATTAAAGAATAATTTCTAGACTTAGCAATTTTATCACAATTATGGGGGAAATAATGTCACATACACTTGGTACACATGAGGCTCAAATTAGGCTTTGATGATTCTGGTAGTCAAAATGAAAAAGAAAAAGATAGTGTTTTTACATACTACTCATTGTTAATAAAGAGGTTTGTGTCAGATCTCATGAAAAAACAAATTCTTCCTCTCAGGTAGCTATAAAAATAAATATTGTTTTCTATTATGTCTTCTCTTTAAAAAAAGAAAAAGAGGAAAAAAGTTATCTTCTAAATTCCTTATTTTCCTTTTCAGAGCAAATTTTTTTGAGTTATCTAAAGACAATACTTTCTCAGATCTCTTTCTCCTTCTCCAACTGGGATTCAATCCTCACCATTTTGCCAAGAGTACACTTGCCAAAGTAATAGGTACAGCCATAAGGCTTCTTTGGTTTTGGATTTTGACAATGTCAAGAGGATCCTTATTTTTATTCAATGTCATTTTCAATTTCTGCAAAAGGGGTATAGCTAATTGTAGCAACCAGGGGATAAAATAAAATCAGCTTCACATTTTATTGCACTTTTGAGAAAGAGGAAAGAGAAAATAAAATTACCTATATTGGTAATGTTGTTAATGAATTAAAAATTACATCTTTTGTGACCACAACATATGTGCTGGCTGGTAGGAACAAACACAATTGATCCTATAGAATTTTCTCCAATAATTATTTTTTTAAAAATAAATATCAACAATTGTGTTCCTTGGTATTTCCCAAAATGAATTGAAAACTTATGTCCACACAAAAACCTACATGAGAATAAACCTATATCAGCCTTATTCACAATTGCCAAAACTTGGAAATAAACAAAATGCCCTTTAGTAGGGAAATGAATAAATAAGCTGCGGTACATCCAGACAATGGAATATGATTTCAACACTAAAAAGAAATGAGCTATCAAGCCATGAAAAGACATGGAAGAAACTTAAATTCATATTATCAAGTGAAAGAAGCCAATCTGAAAAGACTACATACTGTATGTTTTCAATTATATGACATCCTGGAAAAGGTGAAATTGTGGAGATAGTAAAAGATCATTGGTGCCAGGAGTTAGGGGGTGAGAGAGAAATGAAAAGGCAGAGAACCAAAGAGTTTTAGGGCAGTGAAACCATTCTGTATGATACTATAATGAGGGATGTCTGTCATTATATATTTGTGAATACCCATAGAATACTTATTTATACTTATGTAAAGTATGGACTGTGGGCGATAATGACATGTCAGTGTAGGTTCATCGATTGTAACAAATGTACTACTGTAGTGTAGGATATTGATAGTGGGGGAGGTTATGCATGTGTGGGGACAAGGGATATATGTGAACGCTCTGTACTTTCCCTCAATTTTGTTGTGAACCTAAAACTGCTCTAAAAAATATTTATTAATTAAAAAAATAAATATAAGCTTAGAAGTTAAAGGTATTCAGTGTTTGAAGATAGTCTCAATAGTAAAACATGAAAGTTATCTTTTACAATGAATGGGAGGATGACCGAACAGAGAAAATGTGCCCTTTATAATAGAAAGCAAGTTTTTTTCTTCTAATTAATCCGCTTATCAAGTTGCTTCTTTGGTTCACTAGCACTGACTTTATTACTTTTTCTTATGAGCTCTAAGTAAAGTATTTTACAACACACCATCTGTATGCTTGAACAGTTTTAGCTACAAGGGAATTGCTTCCTCTCAGTACAAGAATATTTTTCTAATTTTTTTAATCAGATCTGAGAAAAAAAGCACTTTTTAAAAATATTTTTCTTAAAGAGAAGGAGACACATAACCTCTGTGTTTCTAAATCCCACATTGGCTTTTTTTAATTGGCCTTACACAGGTGATCACTTTCTCATTCATGAAACATTATTTCCTCTGTTTGTTGGTGACACCACGCTCCCCAACCTCACTTTCCCCTCCATCCCAGTGTCCTTGGCTAGTTCCTTCTCTTTTTCTTGATATTTAAAATTTGGAGTAATTCATAACTCTGTTACTCATCCCTTTGCTTCTCTATGAACATGTTTTTCTAACTAATAGGATAAGGTTTTTTGGTTTATATGCCATCTGTCTATCTCCATTAAGTTCAAGGCCCATATGTGCACATGGCTGCTTTACATTTTTCACTTAAATATCTACACTTCAAGTAGACCTACTCCTTGCACAGTCTTTCACATCTTATTAAATGGCATCATCAATCACCCCGATACACAAGCAAAACCTAGAGGTCTTCCTTGATTCCTTTCTTTACCTCATATCACATGCCCTATTCATCAGCAAGTTTAATCAATGCTACTTATAAAATATATCTTGAATCAAACCACTTTTATTTCCACATATGCCATTCAATTTCAAATCACTATCACCTCTAACCTGATATGCTTCAATTGCTTCCTCATTGCTCTCTTTCCTTCTGCGATTGCTTGTATAACATCTATTATTCACACAAAAACCAATGAGTTCTATTAAAAGTAGAAGTCAGATCTTATCATGCCTGCTACTGAAAATCCTCTGTTGGTTTCCCATCTCATTTAGAATAACTTCTAAACTCTTTACCAAGGTCTACAATGTCCAACCTGATCCTCTTCCAGTGAACCTCCAAGATATTTTTATCTGCTACTCTTTCCTCTTCCCATTAAGCTCCAGACATTCTACTCTTCTATCTGGTTCTGAGATATGCAAAACTCCTTTCCATTTTAGTGACATTTCACTAGCAGCTCTATTTGCCCATAATGATCTTTCTCTAACATTTACATGTCTACCTCCTTCCTGCTATTCAGGTCGCAGTTTAAATGCCATCTACTTAGAGATACTGTCTTTGATACCCAGTAGAGGATATTGTTCAGTCACTATCTCTTCTTACTTTAAATGTTTGCATATTATCCTCTTAATTGTTGTTACTTGTTTGCATGTCTCCCTTTCTCTAGAATTTTGGCTTCAAAAGAACAGAAACTGTTTTATTTACCAACATATTTCTGATATAAAGCAAAGTGCCTGGTCTCTAGGAAACAAATATTTGCTGAATAGTGGCATTCGTACAAGACATTTTTCATATGGGGAGGATCATGGGAGCCTGTTGTAATATGTACCGTTCTCACTAAAATTCCCTCACAAAAAATGCCCTTCAAAAGGATTGTGTCTCGTAGTTTTGTTAGGTTTTGTTTGGGTTTTTTGAAGACAGTAATCCTCAGTGAAAGTGGTGAACGAAAAACCAAAGTATTCCAGGAAGATTCAGATAATGTGGTTTGCATCACCAGTTACTGTTGGCTTGATATAAATATAAGACCTATATATTTTTTTATTATATATATACATATATATTTTACAAACAGTAGATTATATAATAGATATATATAATACATATGTATATAATAGATATGTATATATAATCTACAGTTGGTAAATTTTGGAGTCAAGAAACCTGACAAGTGGAAGAAAACTGTAGACCTTTTCCTCACTAAGAGCACATACTCAAAAGCATTACATGCTAAACTTTTCAGACAATTTCAGAGGGTTCACACACCATGCAACATACATCCATGATCTTCTGTCTTTTGATGAACTCAAGATCTAATAGAAAGAATAAACTGTCCTTTGAAGCAATCATCTGTAAAGGACATATGCTTTCAAAATAAACTTTAGAATTTTTAATCAGTCACCTTGAGGTTGCATTATCTGTCAGAGGTCAAGGACGCAGGTAATCTGTGCTATTATTTGGTGAACATAGACCCATACAAGCATGTGCAATGTTTCTTCAACAAATATTAATTGTTTCACTATAAAAACTGCATTAGAACTGGGAACTACAAAGAGGAGTAAGAAATATTAGATCTCTTAAGAATTTTATACTCCTTAAGTCAAACAGACACATAAACATATCACTTTAATATAATGAAATACATATAACAGTTGATTTATGAACAGGATATTTTAGTACTATGGAGAATATATTGACTCAGTTAGGATCATTGTAGAGAGTGATTAGAGATATTCTATGAAGTTTTCCTGAGATGAATAAATAAGTTTAAATTTTAAAACATTGAAGGGATTATTATATGTAGACGGCTTGGTCTAAATTGAGTGGAGGAAAGAAAAAAGATGCTAGAAACATTTTCGTACTACAAAATAAATTTAAAAGTCAAGATAGCAATATATGGACAGGGAGATAGGTCACTTAAGTAGGAAGGGCATAGTCATAGTTGTATTTTAGATAGATTGCTTAGACTGCAATTTGGAGAATGGATTGGAAGCATGCATGCTACTAGTATAATTAGGAGGTGAATGCAATAGTCTTGGTTTGAAATTATTAAGGCCTGAATTAGGTCAATGGTATTTGAGATGTATGGTATATTAATTTGCTAGGACAGCCATAACAAGCACTACAGACTGAATGGCTTAAACAACAGAAATTTATTTTCTCACGGTTCTGGAGGCCCAAAGTCCAAGTTCACGTGTTTGCAGGGTAAGTTGCACTCTAAAGCCTATCTCCTTGACTTGAAGATGGCTGTTGGTGTCTTCACGTGGTTTTCCTCTGTGCATGTCTATGTCTTAATCAGCTCTTTTCATAAGGACACCAATCATATTGAATTAGGGCCCACTCAGTGACCTCATTTAACCTTAATTACCTCTTTAAAGACCTTATCTCCAAATATAGCCACATTCTGAGGAAATGGAAATTAGCAGTTTGACATGAATTTGGGGGTTGGGGGACACAATTCAGCTCATAACATATGGAAAGGAATTAATTTAATAAATAAACAAGTGAGGGGGAATGAGGGAAATATAATGATTTGAATCTGGATATTTTTCAAAATTGTTATATATTATATTATTATTATTCACACAATTCTCTCTCAATAGAGAGATTGATAGATAGCTGGATTTCTACTTATCCAAAATCTTTGAGAAATACAATTTGGGGTTAATTTGTTTGCTAAAAGCAGGTGATACTCACTATGAAGCAGGAAAGCAAATGCTGAGTCAGAATAAAACCAGGAACCAGGGGGACTGACCAAGGCATTAGTTCTTACCATGGATGCACATTGGAATCACAAGAGTGTCTAAAAATATATTTATGCCGGGGGTCCACCTCAGCACGATTAGATACATCTGTGGAGTGGAGGGAACCCGAGCTGCAGTAGTTTTGAAAATCTCCCCAGGCAATCCCAATGTGCAGTGAGAAGGAAGAACTGCTGGACTGGAGGAACAGTGTAACGAGAGGAGGGAGTGCAGTGACAAAGCAATCGGAAAAAAAATGGCGCTGGAGGCCCTTAGAAGATTTGAGGGTCCGGGGCCAGCAGGTGGCCTAGTGGTTAAGTTCGCACACTCTGCTTTGGCAGCCCGGGGTTTGCAGGTTCGGATCCTGGGCGCAGATGTACACACTGCTCATCAAGCCATGGCGTGGTGGCGACCCACATGCAAAATAGAGGAAGACTGGCACAGATGTTAGCTCAGGGACAATCTTCCCCAAGCAAACAAGCAAAAAGAGGAAGATTGGCAACAGATGTTAGCTCAGGGCCACTCTTCCTCACTAAAAAAAAAAAGAAAAAAAAGATTTGAGGGTCCAAGTAGGAATCAAACAGACTGAACAAGTTAAATGTAAGGGGCAGGACTTACAGAAGACAGTCCATGCAACAGAGAGCCTGGTCAGGCAGAACTTCACAAATATGGCGTTGTTTCTGTGACCTTAAGAATTGATGTCCTCTAATCGCACGACAGATTCTACATTATAAGAATCACCCTTTTTATTAATCATGCTTTTTTATTAATGATGCATGTGTGTAAGAATGTGTTAATGTTATGTGATTTTTAACGTAGAAGGCTCTGCAAGTATCAGGATAGAGTTAGATAATGCACCACAGCAGAAAAGTATATATAGAGGGAAACACTGGAAAACCCGGGGCTGAGGGGGACCAACCATTCAAAGCAGAGGCAGAGTCTTCAACAAGGGATGTACAACCGGAGGAACACAGGGTGGATGTCTCAGAGGACGCACAAAATCACCCAAGAGAAAGAGCCAGTTTTAAGCACGTACCTAGCCCAGACAGCCAGTCAGGCACAAATTTCACCTCACTTCTTACTTCTCCTCTTTCTCTACTCTCCATTGCTCACAGAAGAGTCAGAGACAACAGTTAGCAAGTGGAGGAAGAAGTGAGTGAAAAATGGAGAAGCAACCCCATACATTCTGTGAAGTCTGGCTCCCTCATGCAACAAGCCTGACTAGGGGAGAGAAGAAAAATTTGTATTGACTGAAGAGTGAAGTGCTGATTAAAGATCTTGAATCAGAGTTTTAATTATTCAGTTGACTATGTGCTTTGTAATTTGCAGTGACCATAGGAATTTTAGCTAACCGAAAGAGACCAAAAAAGTTACAGGACCTGCTCCAGTTTCATATGGAGAAAGGGGAAGAACTATTTTCATTTATAAGTTAAGACACTCTATGACCAAAAACTAAATTCATTTTATGATTATGCCCAGTTGGTCCTGATGTTCAATGTTCCATTTTACTCATTTATAATAAGCAAAGGGAAAGGAGCACAGGAACAGATGTGGCCTGAAAAAAATCTCTCCTCCAATATACTTGCAGATCAGAGTTGGTTTCTAATGAGCAGATGATAAAAATTAAAAAAAAGGTCTCAAGAATTCTCTTTCAGAAAATAAACCAATACAACTTCCCTTTTGGAGGTTAATATTATTAGATGATTAGAAGAATCCCCACTGAGAATCATTGTTATGAAGGGATCCACAGAGTAATTCTACATAATGGCATCAGGATTCTGGAATGATAACCTAGATTTATCAAATATCCTGTTTTGTTTTTGTTTGTTAGTTTGGATGCAAGGGGGTAGGGTGAGGTGGGGGACTGTGCCTGAAGTTGAAAATTCTAATGGTCTCTGTTTGTGTCTTGAGAACAATAGGTGAGTGCAATAATAACAGCGCCATTAGCGTTGGTCCTCTCATTTCCCATCTTCCTGTCTTTGAAAGGACTTACTCTTTGGATTGAATAACCCTGAATTTTTAGAATGATTTGGGGATAAGTAAGCCTCATGAAGGAAAATGTGGACTTCGTGACAAGTTTGGTAAATGCAAACTCCAGCTATTAGTTGGAAAAAATAAGGAAGTATAAATGATTGTCTCAGGATGCTCAAGCCTGCTGTAACAGCTACAAAGAGAAGGCACAGGCATGTTATTAATACCTTTTTAAATGCTCATTATTTTTTTCCTGATATATTTCCCTACTTCAATTCTTTTAAAATTCTATATATTTGAAGATAGAATTCTCTTCTTCATTTTCTCAATGGAAAGAGAGAACATTCTCTCAAAACCAACGCTGCCAAGGAGCCACGGGAGGAAATGCCTTTTGCAGGGATAATGTATTTTAACTAAAAATAGCTTTTTTCCCCTAAATATGGTTTCATTACACTACATCTCAGCTCTATATTCAAAGGTATACCTTGACCTAAATGTAGTGTATTAGGGTATTACCCTCATGACCCATCGTGAGTAGTTATATATGTTATGGAATTAAGCCCTTTTGAGAGAAAGCTCGTCTTGTCATGCTGTAGTAAAACGTTCATAATACTCAAAGGGTTCGTGTGCTATATAATCATGTGTCCCCTAACTCCCTCCTTTCTTCTGTGTTTTGCTCTATTTCTCTGCCTCCAAATTCTGCTTTTTGAGTCAGAACACTTCCTTCAGACCTCTGATTCCACAGTTCCTACACTTTTGCTGGTCTACTCTTTACCACGGAGCTGCACCTGGTACACCGGGCCTCCCAGCATCACTCAGCAGCTTGCATCCATCAGAAGCTTTCTGCTTCTGTCACTCTTGCCTCCCTAGTCAATTCTCTGGGTGCTGACTTCAGGCCAGACCTGCCCCCTCTAGCACTGTGAGATTGCAGGCATTCCTAGATCACCCCCTAATTTTCTGTGGCCTCAGTGGCTGCATCACCTAAATATTTTCATCTTTTCCCATTTCTTTCAGTAAACCGTATCCTTCAGAATTGTGAGAATTCTTGAACTTAACAAAAATGTAAATAGTCTACTGTGCTTCACGTCGGAATCTTACACTGTACATTTTATTGCCCCTTTATGCCCTATAATCTCCATCTCTCATTTATTTTATTACATATTTCTCAGATTTACTAAACAAATACTATATACCTATTTTTTATCATTATTATATCCTAATAATTTAGCCCCAGTTTGAATTATACTAGACTCATTTTCATCAATGGCAGCATTTATATACTCTTATATTAAGGAAATGTGAGTAGACAGATTTTATCTGGAATTCAGCAAGGGAGTTGACAAAATAAATAAATCAAAGTCTTTAAGGCCCTAAGGAAATAGACTCAGAACAATTAGCAGAGGCTAAAAGGAGAGAGATTTTAATTAAATAAATGGAAGAAAGTTCTACTAGTCACAAATGTAGAGACATTGTCTCACAATTCTACCTTTGAACTTGCTGCTTGCTCTTCCTGCCTGAATAGCTGCTGCCTATTTAGCTTCTACTTAGTCTTAGGACTTGTATTGAGGGGCTTTTCCTTCAGAAAGCTGTTCCTTATCTTCTGCTCTTCAGGTTAGGGAGTATTTTTTCTTATTCCATGGCACTGGAATTTTACTTCTATCAAGTCACTTTTCACATTGTATTATATTGTCAGTTTATTTGACTCTAAACTCAGCATCTGTGATTGAGTATAAGAAGTATATTATTGGGCTCTTAAAAACTATTAGACAGTCTATCTGGACAAAATAATCTGTTTTCCAAAAGCAGGAATAAATGAGGGGTTTAATAATGGGGAGACACAGGTGCAAGTAAGGAAATAGTGTAAGCTGGAGAGCACCTAAACATGCTCCATTAGGAAAGGGACGTGAACTTACAATGGCCATACATAAACTTTTGAAAAGGAACACTTTTAAGCAGCCATCACTAGCAATACTGTTACTTCAAAATTTCAACATTAGTGCTTAAAAATTCTGGTTGCAGGGTGTCAGTAGAAACATTTATACAAATGAGAATTAATATGTAACGTATTTTAATTTATATATGTCTTTAAATGCTTATATAAGCTTTGTAAAATTTAATTTTCATTTGACTTATTGCAGAGATTGTATAAGAATTTTGCTGAACACAAATTAAATATTCTTCAAAAGGGTTTAAAAAAAGGAAATTTTACTTTAAATACATTTTGTCTTTTGATCTTCCTCCACCTAAAAAACAGAAAACCTTTAGGCAGGACAAAAAGAACAATGAAAAGATTATGCAGCTCTAGAAAGAAATGTGTACATTGGAAAGATAATATTTATTAGTTTTTAAAAAGTTAATGGATTTAGTCTAATGCCATGGTCACATGTGCAAAGTAAGTGTGTTCCCCAGCATGACTGATCTGCTCATTGAAGCTGTCTTGATGTAGATTGCCTCAAAATTGATTCAGTCCCAACAACAGGTATCAGTAATGAAGATAGCAAAAAGAATTGATGCTTTTGCTGCAATCTAGTTCACATGTAGATATAACTTGTGTTCTTAATTCCTAAAACGATGGGAGTTAGTGTGGCAGGCAGCATATGCTTTTTGTAAGTTCATTTTGTGGAAAAAAAATGATTTTGTTAGTAGAAGTGTAGTAGAGTTAAAACATGCAAGAGGAAATAAGAAATATATTCACCAATATTTCTGGACCTAGCATGACCTGAAACAGAAGTAAGATGATTGGTCAGAGCAAATTCCACACATGTGATTTAATTCCAGTTCTGGTGTATTAACCAAATACATTAGGGCCCTTAAATAAAACAAAGACCTACTGTTTCTAGGTGTGACTTTTTTCCTCACTCATACTATGATTTGTACAAACAATTTAACCATTCTAGACCTTAGTTTCCTTGTTTAAAATATGGGAGTGTTTAGACTACTTCTGAAGTTCTTTGCTACTTTAATATTCTCTATATTTTCTGAGTACACTTTTACTAAACTTTAATATTTTTCTTCCATCTCAGTGCCCTCTTGAAATTACTTTATGCATTTTTTCATGTTTTATGAATTACATGTGAATTAATCATGTACTCTGATAAAATGAATCTTCTTGAGGGTCAGGGCTCTACATGACCATCATGTTCTTAATTACTTAGGAAATATGTTAAATAGCATATTCCAAAAATACTTGATCACAGTATTAACAAACATGTAGAAAGTTTTCTCTAAGATATAAGGTATAAGAATATTATTTTTATTACTCAACTTGGAAAACAAAAAGTTTACAGAAGAAAATAAAAAATGAAATCAGAGTTAAAGAAATTCAGTGTTTACTGCTCCACATAATTCCTTTTTTCTATGCATGTTTTTCCTATGCATATGTGATTGCTATGTAAAGTTTATATAGTGTACACACTTGTGTATTAGTGTTTTTTCAACTGAACTTAAGTGCTTTCTTATGTCATTCAATATTTTATAAACAATATTAGCAGCAACATATATTTTATCATATAACATATTGACTCATTTTTCAATTTGAGAGATTTTTTTCCTAATTTTTGTATTAGAACCAATGTTGTGATAAACATATTTCTAAATAAAATTTACAAAGAATTACTCTAGAATGTGAAATATCTGTAGCATTGTCCAAAATGCTTTACACAATGGAGCCACTGATTAGCTTCCCACCAACTCTCCTAGGCTCACAGTGCCACAGCCAAAGTTTCTTATATCTTTTCTATCAAGGAGCTAAGTTCCATCTTCCCAAATGTTATATTAACATAACTGTCCCATACAAAACAAAATAACTTCAACAACAAAATCCTTTGCTTGTCAATTGCTATGGTCTGAATGTTTGTGTCTCCCCAAAATTCATATGTTGAAACCTAATGCCTAATGTATTAGGAGGTGGGGCCTTTGGGAAGTGATTAGGTCATAGATAAGAGCTCTCATAATGGGAATTGTGCCCTAGACAGTGCCCTTGCCCCTTCACCTGTGAAGTTTCAATAAGAAGAAGGCTGTTTATAAAGAAGCCGGCCCTCACCAGACACTGAATCTGCCAGATCCTTGATCTTGGACTTCCCACACTCCAGAACTGTGAGAAATCAGTTTCTGATGTTTATAAGCCACCCAGTTGTGTAATTTTGTTATAGCAGCCTGAATGGATTAAGACAACAATTTTTACTCAGTTTTCTGACATTAATTTAAATGACTCTTCGTCAGGGAAGCCTTTCTTTGTCTCCATTTACAAATTTTCATAATGCCTTGTACTTTTCACTTATAGAACTTAGTGGTGTCTCTCTAGTGCTTGTGCAATTATATATTTCATATATGTCTGTCTCATTTGAGTATGCTTCATGGGAACAATGATTGTGTATGACTTATGATTGCATCCCCAGTGTTTAGCAAATGGTTTGTTGCATAGCAGCCTGCTAACCATAGTCAAAGAAATAACATTTTTATATTTATAAAATATTTCCCTAAACTTATTACCATCATCCTTTTTATAAATAATCTACAGATTCTCCAAAAAAATCTCACCAGAAAACAAAACAACAAATGTAAAATAGGCAATGTAAAATAAATATCAAAATAGCTACAATTTAAAGGTATAACATCCCCATCAGTTCCATGAAAGATCTATAGTATGTGGTGGAGGTTTATGGTAGGGAAAGGGAGACTCTGTGGAAAAAAATTAAGCAAAGCCTTCAAAAATGAAGAAATTTTCAACAGGAAGAATTTGAAAATAGTAAAGGACAATGAACAATTAGAAATGGAGTTTGGAGCACTGAGATCCTTCTCAGTAAAGAGTTGATAGTGCAGTTTGCAAGGATATGGAGAATGGAATTTGAAAGGGTTAGCTAAGGGTGTAAAGAATGCTCGATATTTTTCATTTGTTTATCCAGTATGCACTTCTTGAGCATCTCTCATCTCAGGTACTGTGAGAAAAGCTAGGGTTAGTATAAAATTTAAGGCAATTAAATTGTCATTAAAATCTCATAGTTTACTATTTTGGCATATGTCTCATAAATGAACATAGCTTATTATGTCCATGTCTGAGGAAAGTTTATACATACTTTGTAACAATATCTCAATCCCCCTGGTTCCTTCCCCACCAATACCTGTAACAACACACAGAAACCTGGCCTCCTACACCACTTCCTCAAAAACGGTAATAAAAACAACTACAAACTATGAATAAATGAAGGAGATGGATTAGTGGTGCTGAGAAAGTTCTAGGACAATTAGTTTGAGATTCATATAAGGCTACCAGAGAAACCATCCATCATATTATCACTTATGCAGAGGGGAGGGGATCTGAAAAGACAGTCATCAGTGGAAATTGTATCATAAAAGCCATATCTGTGAAATGATACAAATATGTCATAAAGGACAAAGAAATTTACCTGTCAACTCAGTTTCTTTGTGACTTTTGTCCCACATTAAAATGGGTCTAAGGAAGCCTTTGTAGCAAAGGCCTTATAGTGCCCTCATCACATGTCTTCAACTCAACTTGATTGTAGGTACACCTGTAGGAGATTCTATAAAAGATTAGATTCATCTGACAGCTGGTAAGTTTTCACCTGAGTGAAAAACCCGAGTGTGTCATTTCACAGTCTGCCACGGGGCCTTCTCCAAGCCCACAGAAGTTTGCCCAATCCCTCCTCAGTTTGCAAATCCCAGCCAGTTCTTAAACACAGAACTCATTGATTATATATAAAGGGAGACTAAGTCTTTCCTTGAGGAAAGACCATAAAATCACTGCAAGTGTATGTCCATTCCGGCTCCTGGAAGGCTAGAGAATTGTGGCTGCGCATGTGCAGTTCACTCCCCACTTCCGGCCTTGGACAGTCCCTCCCCTGCACAGCCTTTGATGCCCCTTCCCCTGCCTCTGGCGAGGCCTCTTGTTGCGAGGCCCTGCAGCATTGTGAGTCTGAAGGGGTGGGGAGTTGGGGGGCGAATCGTTTACCAGGAATGGGGTTTGCGTGATTAGTGGTGTGAGCCAGATTCCTTAAGAACGAGTGGGAGACGAGGGTCCTGTGGTACCCTTCCTCATCCCAGGAAGTCCGTGCTAGCGCCTGTAAGTTTCCCGACATCCCGAGAGATTGAGTTTTCTCTGGAATTTAAAAGAAAAAAAACCATGTTTTGGGACCCTGGCTAAAGGCTGGTCAGTTGCCCTTCTCCAAAAACTGGTAAGTCCACACTCAGCCACTTCCCTTATAGGGCTGTCAAACCCCGGGGTCACTATGCACCTACCCTGATTATCCCAGAGCCAGGTACCAGACAACTAGGGATAGCACCATAAACCCCTGAGCGTGTATAATTATTAAAATTAGCCAAACTACAGGGAGCTAGCAAAACCTAGCTAATCCCACCCCACTTCCCATTTATAAGCTACTCCCTCCAGTTCCAGCTTGCTGTTACTCTGCCCCCCGGTGCAACCCCGTGTGGCCTTGCCTGGTGGCCTTGTGCCTTTTAGTGCTGTAAGTGACATAGAGTTCTACCTTTCATTTATTCAGAGTGCCACTGTGTTGAGCCTCATCAAAAGAATCTTTAAATCTTATAAAGCAGTTTTCTCTGTGAGCAGGATGCAGTAGCCATGATTGTTGACTCTTGGATAACTTCTTGGGGTCTGCTCTTGGCTTACTAATTGATCCCAGACTGCTGCAAGAGTGGCTTGGGACAGATCTGTGGCCTCTTGGCCAGCTTGTGCTTTGGAATAGCTCTGTGGCTGTCAGTGGTTGCCACATCTCTCCTTACCCAAATTTCCTCAGGGCTGGAATTTTCAAAACGAACAGTGCTAATTGAATAAATACTGGCCCAGGTGGGGGCCTATTTAGGGTAATAGGAATGATAGGCCATGTGAGCTATACTTCGTAGGGTCAGGACATTTGAGTTCAGATGTGTTTTTGATCACAGCATGTGTTGGGTAGAGACCTATTCCAGGAGCTATCACTTCTTGGATGTCAGTGTTTCTTTATTGTTATTTGTGGGCAGAACCTTGGTTTTTCCATTTTGTTTCTTGCATCCTCCGAGAAGGAAGATTTGGTTGGATTCTGCATGGTAGAGAAATGTCACCCTGGTCTCATCGTTCATGTTGCTCAGGTGGGGGTAGCTGCCTAACCGTACTGCATCACATCAGTGAGTTATTAGAGGGATAGAGGAAGGTGTATGTGGCAGACATGGGTGGGGGGCAGGGTTTATTAACTCCTTGTAATCCATATCCAGAATGGTGGTGAGACGAGCCACTTGCTATGTAAAAGAGCAGGTGGTTTTGATAACCACACTTTCACTTATTTTGTACATATTATAAAAATATCTTAGTGGTGAAACCACCTCGCAATATCACTCTTTTAGGACCTGTTTAAATACTGTTCTGTAGAAGAACTCTTGTGAGCTTCTCCAGAGCAATCATATTGTAATCATATTTAAGACTGGTTAACCAGAAGATTCACATATTGAGAAAAAGACAGTATAGATCTGTGGTGTTTGTGGAATTTCCTTAAAATATTTCATAGAATAGAAAATATAGGAAAAATAGATGGAATCCCTATCTCATAAGTCATTTAAAGCTAACTCACGGACTCTACTTTCCAATATACTTGGGGAATAGGTTTGCATTGAATTTGTCAATTTCATTTTGCAAGTATATTGCTTGACTAGTACATTCACAAAATTTGTTTGGGGTTGATTTGCAGCCAGACAATTTCTCATGGAGCCCTTCATTCAGATCACTGTGGGAGTGAAATTTAACCTGCCAAAATATTATTGCAACCTGGTGAATTACATTTGCACTTTTCAATTACTTTCTTTGTCTTCTGAATTCATCTTTTTTAGTGAATTAGGCCACACTAAAAGAACAAAAAAGTAACTTTAAACTAAAATATCCCTATATAATTGTGTAAAAAATAATGGGCTAACCACATTCAGACAATTACCTTTTAGTAGTCCCTGAAGTTGGTCAACCAACTATGGCCTACCCACTATGCCATTTCCCCTGTTTTCCCGGTAGGATTAGTCATGCCGTTTCCAGAGTAATTTCCACAACTGTTAAAAGCCCCATCTAAGCAGCAATAGATGGTATTTTTGAAAAGAGGCTGCTTATTTTCTTCATGTTCTCTTTTAAAGATGCTTGTTAATGTGTTTTTGGTTTTATTGGTTATTATTTATTTTTTGTTGCTTTTGTTGGTTTAGTATGTTTTCTGCTGACTGACCTCACTATGGAAATTTAAAATACCTCATATTCCTTGAAATTCAGAGCAACTATAACCTTAGCCTAATATTGGAAATATTATGCAAAATTTCAGGACATAATCTCCATCATAATGGCAGTATGAGGAGATACAACTTATTATTCAAAAGTTGGTGGGTTCTACTCATTTTTAAAGTGTTTCTAATAAAATATCACAAGATACTGATAACATAAAATAACCTACCCTAAATTAAATTATTTTATATTATTTACTTTAAAAATATAAATTAATACTAATAGTGGGAAGAATAAAATTGGATATATATGTAGGATCTGTGTATCCTAATGCTGTCAATATTTGAATCTATCCAATTCATCTCCTACTGACAGATATTGGATTCCTACAGCTATTATCCTTTCTTTCATTTAATATTGTGGCTTCTCCATGTAAAATAAATTTTTCAAAGCAGATTGAGATCTTCCTAAATTTTTTTTCTTTACTATTTCAGGTGATTTTAGTTTGTTAGAAAATTAGCCATACCTGCCTTATTTGCCATTCTATCCTCAACATTTAACAGAATGTGGTGTTCAGATCAGAAGCACTTTAAATAATTATTGAATGAAATATTTGTGAATGAGTGAGAGAGCTTTGGGTATTTTTAAGGAGTCATTTGGTCAAGTTATGATCACAGTCTTAGCCTAATTTCAATACATTTTGAGATCATTTCAGAGACACATTCAAGTGGAAGATATAGGTATGTCATTTAAAAAATTACTTGAAAGAAAAGTCTTTTCTAAGATATCATCTTTGAAATGTCAGTAAACTCATCAAAAAATATATTTAAATTGTTCTTTCTCAAAGCACAAATCAAGTGTTTCAAGTCTTTATTAAAAAGTGATCATAATGTGAGAAGCTGTACATTTCACTTTAGAGGTTTCAAAACCATAAATAATACACAGAGCTAATGTAGCACTGCAACTAGTTTTGACTCAAACTCAGAACTTCTATACACTTGTATAGTTGAATTGAATATTTCAAATGATGGTAAATCAAAATCCATTTGACTTTTTCTTGAAAAAAAAGCAGTAATCTGCTAATTACAATGGAAAGGACTACAATAAACTTTTCGCATATAAAGTGCATACCTGTGGCAATGATAAATATACTGACATATTATAGCATTTAATAAGAATTATGAAACACTATTGTAAAAAGATGAAACTGTAATTAAATAATTTATAAACAAAAGAAAGCAAAAATGTTGCTTATAACTTAGAAACAAATCTTTTTCTATCCCTTTAATGCTTGACTGAATATGGGGTTACCAATAGCATTCTTTTTCTATAGTCAGTACCCCTGCTATTGCCTTATTTTTTTTTAAAATGAGGCTACTTGTACACAAATCAAAGTATATTGCATTTTGCTATGTATTATTTTTTTATCAGGATTTTTTTGTATATGTTTTTTTTAATGCCTATACTAAAACATAATTCTGAGTCTGAACCTGTCAGTCCCTTAAATGGATTCTATTCTTTTCCAAGTATTAACAAACTGCTTTTTTTTTTGGTTAGATGAGTGGATGGTTAATGCTCTCCAATCACTGATCCAAGGTTAATGTTCTGAGAGATTTAGACATCTTGAATTTCTTCTTTCTTCACCCTCTAGGCAAGTTAGCATCTTCAGGAAGCTTTAGCAAAGGAAACCCTAGATGGTTGTAGTATTATTGCATCTTACATGTATATCAAACATTATAGGCAGCCTGTGTTAAATAATATAAATATGAATTTGAAAACATTGTGGTAAATAAATTACAAGTTGATTTGGAAGTACTAATAAATTCTATATAAATTTTGACTTGCGTTTCTAAAACACAAAGTACAAAGTACCATTTTCATAAAGCATAGTTGGGGCCACAAGTGCTTTAGGAGTCCAGAGGATGGCTGTGTTGATTTGGGGTGGCATTTTCAAAGGGGTAGCATGGGCTAGGGAGAAAGGAAAATTAAAATTTGCAAATTTTTAATTAACAACATGTTGTGCTGCCTTTACATCTGGTAAAATTGGGAGGACCTTGACTGGCCTAACCACAAATTCCCCTCCCACTCTGTTCCGATGGATAAGGTCCCCAGGTCAAACAGCACTTCTCACATGAACCAGGCACAGGCAGTTCCTTCTTGTTCCCAAGTAGCAGGTTTCAGTTTCCTGCCAGCCTGCAGAATTATTCAAACAGGCCAATCACATTCTTCCATGGAAATCAAGGGGCACCTCCACCTCTTGATACTATGACGCCTGCCTTACGCAGCTCCTGGTTGTTGACTCTGTTCTTGAGGGCAACCTTCTGTGTGGCTCTACATGGAGTGCAGTGTCCTCTGCCCCTGAGCTGTGAGTACATGTGACTCATAAACTTCTGTCAACCATATCTGTCCAGTCTGGGATGCTGTGTGTTCAGACATCCACATAACCATAGGGTGAGAATCCCTCTCTCACCAATGGGGTCTAGAGGACGTGATTAACGTATATATCAGGGAAAGCATATAAGTTTTCATTCCAGAGAAGCTATAAACAGGGGAATGGGATAAAAAAGAATTCTAGACTCATGGTGAGCCCCAATAGATTATGGAGAATATTTTGTTGGCAGAGGGAATACTATATGAGAAAATGTAGAGTTGAGTGAACATGACACATTCTAGAAACTTAAAAGGAGTTCAATATTGGTTGTGAGATACACCAAGGTAGAATATTGATCTGAAGCAGTCAAGAAATATTCCAGGTCCTGAAATATCTTTTAAGCCATATTAAGGAATTTGAACATAATCCCAAGTACACTAAAGGCCATCAAAGGAATGTTATATTGTCAAAAAATATTTTTAATAATCATGCTCACTGAAGCTGGAAGAATTGAAGGAAGCAAGAGAATCTATGGAAGTCACAGAGTATCCATTTGACCCTCATTGGTGAAGTTTATTTTGACCATGTGGTCTAGGTGTTACCCCAGGTAGGCACTGGATGCATTTTGCCTACAACTAATATGCTCTCTGTGCAGAGACACTTTCAGATCATACAAATATCCAGCTGCTTATCCCTCCCTCTGGATTTAGCAACCATTGATGATTTTTGCCTCTACGAGTCTATACAAAAAGATATTTACAAAAAGAAGATTTTCCAATTGCAGCATTCTCATTGCATTTACTAGCCAGCAGTCAACATTCTGTAAACTCATGTTCTTCCTTATTTATTTACTGATCTATCTGTCCGTCTATGTGTCTATCATTAATTTGGAGTCATGAATTCTTATTTTGAATGGTTTCTAATTTATTGTTGTCCAAAATTATTGTGGTGTACAAATGTTTCCCAGTTTTGGCTAGTAGAAGACTCTTCTAGCTGGTCCCTGTGTCCTTTAGATATTTACCAAATTTTTAAGAACTCCCATAATATCTGGTGTAAAATACAACAAAAACAGCTGGAATGAGAGCAGTGTGGTTCTTCCCTGTGTCGCCTCCATTCTGTTCCCCCATCCCTTGTTGGTAAATGTCATTGTGTTCTGGTTTATCATTCCTATGTTTCTTACTGTAAAGATAAGATGGTAGCTTTATATTTTCTTATTTCCTCTTCTTAACAAAAGTTTGCACGCTAATCGTATTAATTGCATTTTGCTGTTTTCACTAAATACCATATCTTGAAAATTGCTCCTGTTTCACTAAAACGTTTAATCATAAGATTAAAAAAATATTTAGGTTGTACATACATATTTTCAGGTAAATTCACAGTATGATGTTGAAGAATACACTTTACCAGAATCATGTAATATTCATCACTCACACATTTTTAAGAGATTTTGTGTTTTCCTGACCTATTTTCATCCTCAGATGAGAAACATTTGAGATTACATAGGGTAAATTAAAAATGTAACAAACAGAATAGAGAGAGCTATTCCTTTGGTTGAAGATGCTAGTCACATTAATAGCTCCTATAACAAATACTATTTGCCACATATTTAATCACAGTTTATTCAAGATTTATTGAATATATAATCTATATTGCTCCATTTGTAAGTGATAGAAATGGTTATATTTATTGTATGGGCACGCTATTAAAGCAAATTATATGTAAGAAAAATACCTACAGTTAAATAGAAATGTGAATTTGGTTTAAACCAATCATTACAAAAGCCTACATTTATGTAATTTTCTTAAATAAATTCTATTTATTCTCTGCTCTATTTGAGCTATTAGAATTTGCCTGAAGTATGTTATATCCCATCTAATTCTGTAGGACCTTTTATACTTATTTCACCAGCTGGCTCATTTCTTTGCCTACCTGAGGTTCAAAATCTAAAAAACTTCAAAAAATTGTTGCAATAATTGTAGATTCACATACAGTTGCAAGAAGTAATACAGAGAGATCCCTTGTATACTTTCCCCAGTTTTCCCAATGGTAACATTTTGCAAAACTATAGTTATAATATTACAAGAAGAATATCGACGTTGATGGGATCCACTAATCTTATTCATATCTTTCCAATTTTACTTATTCGCACATGTTTTTGCACACACGTGCGTATGCATGTATGTGTATTAAGTTCCATACACATTTGTCACCTGTGTCGATTTCTGTATCCATCACAACAGTCAAGATACAGCACAGTTCCAGCACAAGATTCCTCCTGATATGCTTGTATAACCACACTTGTATCACTTCTACCCTCTTCCCTGCCATCCTCTGTCCCTCACCACTGGTAATTATTAATCTGTTCTCCAGTTTTATAATTTTGTCAATTCAAGAATGTTACATAAATGGAATCATACATTATGTAATCTTTAGGGATTGACTTTTTCAGTCAACCTAATTCCCTGGAAAGTCATCTAAATTGTTGTGTATATCAATGGTTTGTTCCTTTTTATTGCTGAGCAGTATTCTGTGGAAATGGATGTACTAGTTTCTTTAACCATTCACCTGTTGAAGAATATCTTTTTTTTTCTTTCCAATTTTAGGATATTACAAATAAAGCTACTAATTTGTAAATAGGATTTTTTGTAACCATAAGTTTTCATTTCTTTGGGGTAAATTTCCAGGAGTGCAATTGCTGGGTTACACGGCAATTGCATTTTTAGTTTTATAAGAATCTGACAAACCATCTTCCAGAGAGGCACTACCACTTTACATTTCCACTAACGAGGTAGCAGTGATTCAGTTTCTCCTCGTTCTCACAAGCAGTTGGTGTTGCCACTTTTTTTTTTCACTTTAGCCATTCTAATAGGTTTGTAATGATATCTCATTTTGGTTTTGGTTTGCATTTCCTAATGGCTAACAAATCTGAACATTTTTTCGTGTGCTTATTTGCCATTTGTATATCATCTTAAGTGAAATGTCAGTTCTGTCATTTGAACATTTTCCAGTTGGATTGTTTTGTTATTTTACTGTTGAGTTTTGCAACTTTTTAATATATTCTAGAGCTAATACTTTTCAGATATATGGTTTGTAGATATCTTCTCTAACTCTGTACCTTGTCTTTTCATTCTCTTCACATAGGCCTTCATAGAACAAACATTTTTAGTTTTGATGAGGTTCACTATATTGAATTTCATTTCCTTTTATGGATCATATTTTGGTGTCAAGTCTAAGAACACTTTGCCTAACCCTAGATCCTGAAGGTATTACCAAATTTTTTTTTCTAAATTTTGTATAGTTTTACATTTAAGTGTATAATCCATTTCAAATTAATTTTTTTGTATAAGATATGAATTTTAGGTCAAATTCCATCCTAGCCCCCCCCTCATGGATATCCAATTGTTCAAACAAAATACTTACTGAAAAAAAGTATCCTTTCTCCATTGAGTTTCTTCTGTTACTTTGTCAAAATATTTTGAGCGTATTTGTTTGGATCTATTTCTAGGTCCTCTATTCTATTCTGTCAATCTATTTGTCTATCCCTCTGCCAACACCATACTGTCTCAATTTGTGTAGTGGTACAACAAGCCCTCGTATCAGGTAGGGAGGTTCTTCCCACCCTTTTCTTCTCTGTCCAGATCTTTTGAGCTATTTTAGCACTTATCCTTTTCCATATAGATTTTGGCCTAAGCTTGTCAATGACTACAAAAATCCTTGCTGGGATTTTTATTTTATTTATTTATTTTTTTTGGTGAGGAAGACTAGTACTGAGCTAACATCCATTGCTAATCCTCCTCTTTTTGGTGAGGAAGACTGGCCCTGGGCTAACATCTGTGCCCATCTTCCTCTACTTTATATGGGACGCCGCCACAGCATGGCTGACAAGCAGTGCGTTGGCAGGTGCCCGGGATCCGAACCCGCAAACCCTGGGCTGCCAAGCGTGAACTAAACCACTGCACCACCAGGCCGGCCCCATTGCTGGGATTTTTATAAAAATATTTTTATTAAAAAATGTATAGATCAATTTGAGGAAAATTAACATCTTTACTGTGTTGAGTCTTTCAATCTGTGAGCACAATATGTCTTTTCATTTATTGAAGTGGTATTTGATTCTTTCATCAATATTTTATAACTTTCAGCATACCAAAACTGTACATGTTTTGTTAAGTGTATACCTAAGTGTTTGATTTTCTTTAGAGTAACTGTAAATGGTATTGTGTTTTTATTTTCAGTTTCGGCATGATCATTGTGATATATAGTATTGCAATATAGAGTTACGTATTGTTTATATAATGTAATATATATATCCATTAGTATATAGTAATATAGTCATGTGATCGATTTTTGTGTGTCATCTTATATCCTGTGACCTTCCTGAAGTCACTTATTCATTCTGAGTTTATTGTTGTACATTTCTTGTGATTATCTATGTGTACAATCATGTCATTTGCAAATAAATATAATTTTATTTCTTCATTTTAAATCTGTATGCCTTTTTCTCTTTGCCTTATTGAAGTGGTTAAAATGTCCAGCACTTAGTTGAAAAAGAGTGATGGTGAGAGTTGGTTTCCTTGCTTGTTCTCCGTCTTAGAGAGAAAATATTGTCTTTCACTGTTAAGTGTGATTTTACCTCAAGGCTTTTATAGATGCCCTTTATCAAGGATAGGTAATCCCCCTCTATTCCTAATTTTCTGAGAGCTTTTTCATGAATGGGTGTTGGATTTTGTCAAATGATTTCCTGCATCAATTAATATGATTATGTGATTTTTCTTTTTAGGGTGTTGATATGATGAATCACATTGATTAATTTTCATATGTTAAGCCAGCCCTGAATATCTGGGATCACAATTTCTCATGGTGTGTAATGCTTTTTATACATTGTTGGATTTAGTCTGCTAATATTTTGTTGAGGATTTTTGTGTTTAAGTTCGTGAGAAATATTAGTCCTCAATTTTGTATTTTGTACTCTTTGTTGAGTTTTGGCATGAGAGTAATAGTGGCCTCATAAAAAGATTTGTGAAGTGGTCCCTTGAAGAGATTGTGTAAAATTGTTGTTAATTTTTCTATAAATTCCTGGTAGAATTCTCCAGTGAAACCATCTCAGCCTGGAGATTTCTTTTTTAGAGAGTTTTTGAATTACAAATTCATTTTTTAAGTGGTTGTAAGACTGGTCATATTATCTATTTTATCTTGGTTGAGTTTTATTTTATGGTCTTAGAGGAATTGGTCCATTTCTTCAAATTTATGAGTGCAAAGCCATTCATAAAATCCCCTTATCTTCCTCCTAATAGCTATAGAATCTATAGTGATATGCCTGTTTGATTCCTAATATTGGTGGTTTGTGTCTTTTCACTTTGTAAGTTTCTCATTCTTGCTGGAAGTTTATCAATTTTTAAATTTTGTTTTGAACATTTACCTTTTTGTTTGCTTGATATTTCTCTCCTGCTTTCCTATTTTCAATTTCCTTGAATTCTGCTCTTTATTGTTTCTTTTCTTCTGCTTGCTTTGGGTTTATTATGCTCTTCTTTTTTAGTTTTTTGAAGAATAATCTTATGTTATTGATTTGAGAACTATTCTCATTTCTAATGTAAGCCTTTAGTGACATCAAGTTCCCTCAGCACTGCTTTAGATGAATCTCACATGTTTTCATTTTCATTCAGATCTATGTTTTTAATTTCCTTTAAGACTACCTTTTACCTATGGATTATTGAAATGTCTGTTTTTTAAGTCCTGTGTTTAAAATTTTCTGTTGTCTTTCTCTTAATTTCTGGTTTGATTTCATTATGGTCAGAGAACATATGATACATGATTTAAATTTGTTAAATGAGGTTTATTTTAGAGCTCACAATATGGTTTATCTTTTTGAATGTTCTGTGATGAATTTGCTTCCTAGAGTTGCCATAACAAAGTACCACGAACTTGGTGGCTTAAACAGCAGAAATATATTATTGTCTCACAATTCTAGAGGCTGGAATTCCAAAATCATATTTGGCAGGGCCTTATTCCTTCTGAAACCCCTAGGGGAATCCTTCCACGTTTCTTCCTAGCTTCTGGTGGTTTGTTGGCAGTCTTGGGCCTTCCTTGGCTTGCAGATGCATCATTCCAGTCGTCCATCTTCACACAGCATTCTCTCTGTGTTTCTGTCTGTGTTTCACCTCCTCCTGTAAGGACACCAGTAATGCTGAATTAGGGGCCCATCCTACTCCAATATGACCTCGTCTTAACTAATTGAATCTGTGATGACCCTATAACCCAATAAGTTCACATTCTGAGGTATTAGGGGTTAAAGACTTCAATGTACCTTATTTGTAGGGACACGATTCTATCTATAACACATCAGCACTTGAAAAAAAATGTGTATTCTGTTGTTATTGAGTGGGGTGTTATATTTATGATAATTAGATCCTGTTGGTTGATTATGTTATTCAACTCTTCTATTTGCTTGCTGATTTTCTGTCTAGTAGTTTTATCAGTTGCTGACAGAGGGTTGAAGTCCCTAGTGGTAATTGTGGATTTGTCTATTTCTCCTTTCAGTTCTCTTACCTTTTGCTCCGTGTGTTCTGAGGATCTGTTTTTTGATATGGACACATTTAGGATTGCTTTGACTTCCTGGTGGATTGATCCTTTAATCATTAGCTAATGTCCTTTTTTGTCTGTAGTAATTTTTAGTTTTGAAGTCGATTTTATTAGATATTAATATAGTCACTCTATATTATAGTTACTATATGATAGTCACAGTAGCTTTTTATGATTAATATTTGCATGCTGTATCTTTTTTCATCTTTTTACTTTTAAGCTACCTATGCCATTAAATTTGAAGTGAGATTCTTGTAAGCAGAATATAGTTGGATGGCATTTTTTTAATCCACTCTGCTGACCTCTCTCTCCTGACTGGTATATTCAGACCATTTACTTTTAAAGTAAGTATTGATATGTTAATGCTTAAGTCTGCTTTTTTAAAAATGTGTTTTCTATTTGTTTTCCTCTGGTTCTCATAACTCTGTAACTCTTGTGTTGTGTTCATGAAGGTTACCTGAACATTTTTTTCTTTTTCAGGATTCTGTCTTCATTTATGTATTGTGCTTTTGAGTGTATTTCTGTATAGTTTTCACAGTGTTTCCTTTGGGTATTACAATATACATATATGTTTTACCACTTTGACTCTTGTGTGGAAAACTCAGCTCCATTTAGATTTTTTTCCCATCACTTTTAAATATTATTGTCTTGTGTATCAGGTGGTACAACTTTTGTTTCAATTATCAAATATGATTTATAAACTTATAAGGAAAAGGATAGTATATTTTATGTACTCAAATTTTCTGTTCTTTTCATTGTTCCTTCTTCTTTCCTGACGTTCCAAGATTCTTTCTTTTACAATTTTTATTCCATTTTGGGTCAAGTCATCTAACTATATTGATCTACTCCCATCTTCATTACTATTTCAACAAGATAAATCCATAGTATCTTTCTTAAAATGCTATCTTGCAAAGTTCAAAAATAAATAACTTTTTCAAAGATATATTATTCTAAATTCATAAGTAAATTTTATATATAAATATTTCCTTCAAGGAAGCTATCCCATATTGCTCCAAATGCCAGCAGGCATAAATAATATTCTTATGCATATGTGGGAATGCACATGTCCTTCTATTCGTGTATCAATGTGAAAAGAATCAAATTCAGCCGATAGTTCATCATTCATCAGTTAAGCAAGAGAAAAATAGCTTCATAGATAAAACCAAACAGAACAAAAAAGAGTGGAGAAAAGAGACATAGAGCAAAAGGCCTAAAAAATCAAGTAACCTTGTGTGTTGAAAAGATAAAATAATGGCACTGAAATGAGGGAATCAATGCTCTAGCTTTAAAGGATATTGACTTAGCTAGGGGAACTATGGCAACCATTCAAAGAGTGAGGGAAAAAAACCCAAAAATACAAATTAAAAAAAATGCAAACTATCCTGTTCTCTTTGGGCTGAAGTTCTGTGTGTGTGTGCATGTGTGTACTGAATGAGCTAGAATCAAATATTGGCCCCCAAACCTTGTAGTTAATCCAAAATATTTTATCAGTTACCCTCTTATAATCAGTTGATGATGTTGCAGCATTTTAAAACTACAAAAAAATAATTTTGAAGCAATGAACTGATAATTTTGCAGACAAGAATTTAAAAGTTGAAAGGTTTTCATCTTACTGATTACATATGCACACCTAATCTTTTCTATAGTCTCTAACTTCTTTTTAACTTAAGCAGGACAACTATATTTTCAAATGTTTATTTTATATGAATGAAAGTAAAGCCAAGAGATGAGTGACTACATAGAGAAGATGCAGTTTTAGATGCAATGTCATTTTAAAAACAGGTTTCAATATGTAAGGACTTTTACAACTACACACCAGTTTATTCACTACAATAGTTGGCCAAGTTCCAAACATCATTTATAACCAAAAAAAAGTAACATACATTTTATCGTAGGAGGTTTTGTTGAATTTTATGATTTTTTAGTCCATTTTATTATACATTTATAATATAAATATATAAAAATGGTTCTGTCTAGTACTTCATGATACATATTTTTCACTTTTATGTTTAATCTGGATTTTTATCAGTTTTGGTTGATAATCACTTTTGACTGGTAGCCCAAAAGATCATAGTTTACAATGGTTTCATGACTATGGAATAATTTTGGCACTGGAATCCATTCTCAAGCAGGCCATGTGCAATATGTAAATATGCATTTGTCATTAATGCATATATATCATGTTTTATTCATATTTTAGTTTCAAATTTGAATAAAATTGCAAACAAGTTATATACATTAATGCATCATTTGCCTTCTGACGTAGATATATTAGTGTTCTTTTAAGATAAAGAGACTGTGGAAGCAAGAATTGAAGTAATTTCCAAGGTCACTGGTAGTAGAGAACAAAACTAATATGTGAAAATAAGGTTATTTGAGTCCCAAACCCAAATGGTTATACACTGTATTATATTGCATCAGATACTGAAAATCTTATATGAACAAAATTGGGACTCATGAATATAATTAGTATATCATCTTCAAGTGTAATCTCCAATTGAATTCAAATTTATTTTTTTTCCTTCCCCCTGCTTCCATGGAGAAAGAGGAAAAATTTCATGTCTATATCTATCAGAATTTAAATAGATTTAATAAAAAGGATAAATTTTGGGAAAACTAGAGAGTGAAATGTTTGCTTTCTACAAGGATCATATTTCTAATTGTTAGAAATATTTCATAATTAAGAAAATTGTTTTTGTAATAGTTCCCTTGGCTAAAGTTGCTCAGACACCAGTTGAATATATTTCAGGAATTTTATGAATGGGCCATCTATGTGAGCATGGGGTTGTATTATATGAATTCTAAGTTCCTTCTAATGCTAGGACTGTGCAAAACTGTGAATTGGTTGCAAGATAGATGCTTTAAAAAATTAGTGTCAAATATACCAGGTGCTCTTGGAAGCCAGTAGGGAAAGTTTTTGGTACCGTGGCCTAAAATCCTGCTATGTTAGAATCAGCACACTTACTTTGTGTTTGTTTAGCATCAGCCCTTACCAGATCTAATGGCTACATATCCAGTGTAGAACCCAAACTGAAATCTCAAGAACTTTCTTTTCTAGGATAACTATTCAGTTTGAGAGGGTAGGAGAAAATGGTCAGTGGAAAAGATGCTATGCTAAAAATCTTAATTATCTTAATTACAAATGGCACCAAGTAGAAGGAAAGAGAAAAGGTTTCAAGTGCCATTTTAGAGCACTTGCCTGGATTTAGGATTATAAAACTACGATACTGTCAAGACAGTGCTTCACCTTCTATGACTGTTTCTCTCCACCTGTCTCCTTTCAACATTCTACAACACTAACAGGACAAGAGTCAAAATTGAACTGACCTGCTGGGTTAGTCAGATGGTAAATTACTGCTAATAGACTTAGTCATTAGCACAATGAACCCGGATAATCAAAATTATACTAATAAGGAAGGCATATTTTGCCTAGGTTTTGTTTATTTTTTAACTACCCAGTCCCTGAGCACTGGTACTGAAACCCACCAATGCCCTTCCCACCACCACCACCAAGTGTATTAGTAAGGTTTCTGTTTGCTTCTACACAAATAGGAAAGAAAGCATGGCTTAATACTTATATTTTTCAAGATAGATTTCTTGTAGAAGTATCAAATGCCTTACCATTCATATGACAACAACTCAATTTAGCACCATCTAAATTGCTGGTGAGCAGAGCCAAACTTTAAAGCCAATAAAAGAGGTACTTTCAGAATATATGAAATTGCCAGTGTGTCTGTCTAAACTGGAAAGAAAGCAGGAGTTTTCACTTGTGTAGAAACCCTGTCTACCACATTCAGTGCATGCTGAATTAAAGAATGAACATTAAGTAAAGTTTTGATCATTTTATAGAAGCAGAAAAGAAAAAGTAGTCTCGTAATCTCCCTTCTTGTGACTTCAAATCATAAGTCAAGATTTTGACAACAGTTTTGAAAATTAAATGTATAGCACCCAACCAATACCTGGACGGAGTTATAACAATGTTGCTTTGCTGTAATTCATTTAAAAATATTACGAACCATATGCTGCTGTCTAATTTACCACAGAGATTTCCAGATTTGTGTTTTACTTATGCATTTTAGAGGTTCCCACACAGATTTCTCACTTGAAAAATTTTTTTGACATGTTATCCAATGAAAGATATTGATAAGCATGAAAATTAGAGTTCTCCCAGATCACAGGAAATTTATTTTAGTAACTGGAAAGTTTTTATAAACACAAGAATTTAGAATTAGAAAATTGTATGAAAGTTCCTCCTCTGTCACTTGCTAAATATACCATATTTAGGAAAGACTCTGCTCTGCTTTAATGGAAAAGTAACTCTTAAAACACAGAGTTGTTAAGAGGACTGAATGAGAGAACGTACATGAAAGGCTGAATGCCTGACACTGGAAAGGTTTCCAAATTGACATATATTTAAAATAAAAATACAAAAACAATGACATTTTAATATTAGTTAGTATTTAGGGGCAAAGGTACTGGAAAGTCGCGTCTGAAAAATCACATTTTGTGACAGGAATTAGAACACTCCAGGCCACTCATTTATCTCTCCATTCTCCCACACGTCATTTTTTCAGTCTGTCTAGTCTATTATCTCCCATCATCTTTAACTTGTGATCTCTATCACAGAGAAAATGCAAGTCTTCAGGTATTTTACTTTCTCTTTAGCTTGCAAATCCATTCACAAATCTTTATTTTGACGCTCATTTAATTTAGGCGACCACTACCTATCACTGGAATTGATGTAACAGTCTGTTAACTGGTGCCCTTGCCTCTAGTCAAATCTCTCCAAACTCTACCCCATCTAAAATCCAAGCTTTGTCTGTGACCAGACTGACATTTCAAAATATAAGCCTGATCCTATCATTCTCTTTCTTAAAACATTTTAATAGTCCTCTATTGCCCTATGGATACAGTCCAATCTCTTAGCATAATATAAAAGCCTTTTATGAATTGTTTCTGACCCTTTCTTCATCTATCACCATCTTCCCTTAGCCTGGGTAATATATTCAACTAAATACTGTGCAGTTTCCAGAATGTATTATGCCTTTTTGTTTCCTCACCCCAGTATCTATTTATCCTTTACACTCCTTTTCATCTATCTAAATCCCCCTCTTCTAGTCTCCATTTCCAAAACTGGATGCAGGGTCCCTCTTACGTGTTCCCAAAGTATCATCTATCCTGCTGGAGAATGTACAATGATGGCTTATTTCCTTTTCCCTATGCTCCAACAGAAAACAGAAGTTTTCAAGGGAGGCATAGTATCTGATACACATTTGGAGCTTAGTAAATATTTGTTGAATTAGAAATGAGTTTGGGTTATAGTTATATTTTCTTACACAGAAATTTGTCTTTGGGAACTACTGTGCTTTTAGTCCTTAAGATAAATCTACTAGTACGGAACCATATTCCGAGTAAGTTTATTAGTAAGGTTTCTGTTTGCTTCTACACAAATAGGAAAGAAAGCATTGCTTAATACTTATATTTTTCAAGATAGGTTTCTTGTAGAAGTATCAAATACCTTACCATTCATATGACAACAACTCAATTTAGCACCATCTAAATTGCTGGTGAGCAGAGCCGAACTTTAAAGCCAATAAAAGTAGAAAAATGTTGACATATCAATTCCTTATGAATTCATACATAGGGTGAGGAAAATGGACTGCTTGGAAAAATAACAATTGCCTGAGATAGTCCAGTGGATTCAATTTTAATGAGTTAATGTCTGTAAGTGCACAAAAGAAAAACTGGCTTATGTAACTGCTCCATATAATTGGGATATGATTATAAAAGCTCTAAGTAACTATTGTAAAGCAATTTCCATTAGAGTCTTGACCTCTTTTAACATACAAATGATTTTGTAATGTTACTTTTGGTCAAAGTGTCTAAAATTTATCTTTGACATTTGGTTTTTGTTAAGTTTCAGAATAAAACTTATTAAACATATTTCATTCTATATGTGTGTATATATATGTTAAACTATGTATATGCACACATCATAAACATTAATTCTAAAAATTAATTTGAAAGATTTTAGTGGGCATCCTAATAATTCAACAGTAAAATAAGTGTGCTGCAAAAGAAACTGACAAAAGAATAAAATGTAAATTGTCAAGAACAAATATAAAGCCTTTCATCAAAATGAAAGAGAATCAAAAAAGTACAAAATTTAACACTTATAATTGTATCAGTTGGGGCACAATTTAGCAGTAAGAGATGGAAAACACAACCAACAGTGGCTTAAAAATATAGGAGTAACATCTTCTCTCCCACAAGAAATTCAAAAGAAGCTGAATGCTTGAATTAATTCCCTAGTTCAACAAAGTCAGAATCAATGAATTCCTTTGCCTTTCCTTTGTGATAACACGATCATGTAAAGCTGCAGACAATACATTCATCTTAAGGATCAGAATAAGGTGGTAAGAAGGGTGTCATGGCATCTGGTCCTTTAACTGAGAAAATGAAATCTTCCAGAGGGTCCTCAGATGTACTGAAGTACCTTATTGACCATAATTGTTTCTCAGGCCACAGTTAGCTCCAAAGGAGATAAGGAAAAAAAGCATTTGCATTTCCAAGCCTATATAGAAAAGGCAAGCAAGAGAGAGAAGGGAACAAATGGATGATGTTTTATCCATCACTGTATGATTGAATGATTGCAAATTACATCTTCTATGTTTTAACACCTTACTTCCAGAAAAGGGGAATTATCTGGTTTGTGTAGTCAGGGAGGGGGACAAGAACACCATTTAAGTATTTCTTGACATTGTCTATTGCATACTCTTTTCATAGAAACTCATGTTTCATTTCCTCTTTCTGAAGTCATATGCCTAAATCCTTGGTAAGAATTGTAGGTCTCTACTAAAGTCGTGCTTGACCTTATCAGTGTGAAGATGGTTTTCTTCCACCCAACAAACATTCTTAATTATTCAACAGAAGGTTTTTTTCACCTCTCAGCACAATTGCACTGTTTTAACCCTCTTTATATTCTCACCCAGATTTTGCTTGATAGAGCATATTAAAATATCTTGGTGACTTAAAAGATGACTGATGGAGACTATTGATCATATGAGACACATGGAGAGGCAGCACATATAGAAGATCTGCCAGGGCACCACTCATTGGGGAAATAGGATGAGTAGCAGGTATATGATCCCCCACCATTAGCTATTCCACTTTGGGATGGCTCATGGCAATCTGAAAAGGCTGGATGTCAGACTACAGGAGCTGAGGAGGTTTTAAGCTACATGTCTAGGGAAGCCCTTGCCCCTACCTCGGTATGATCACGAGTTGATATTCCATACTGTAACTCACTGCCAGTTTACTTTCGTCTTTGTGGTTGAGGGTAGCACTCAGCCTTCCTTTAGCACTACAGAGGGTCTGAAATACAAACACTTTGGGACAGCTATAGGATATAGTAAGCCATTGGAAAACTCACCATATCAACAGTTGTTGCTGGGGAAGCAAAAGCCCTTCCATGATAGGATCAAGGCGTTGGTATCCAAGTCTTACTGTTGACAAGGATCAATTGTCTAGTATTGGGCAAGGGCTTGTTTCAGTAGAGTATTAGAAGAGGCCAGTCTCTGAGAGGCCGGGCTGCAGGGGATCAGTTAATCTGGGAGGAAATATTAAACCAATGTAAATATAATATTTTAAAATGTCAGTTTAAAAAGCAATATTTTAACTGGTCTTAATTATATATCTCAATAACAAATCCTGGTAAGAATTAGAGTCTTTGGTTAGAGTTGCTCAAAAGTTGATATTCTCTGACAAAGTTGTAAAAATGTATTATAAAAATGCATAAAAATTCTATTGCCGGCTCCTGTGAAACCTGGCTGGTTGCATAGTGATGTTTGTATAATGGAGAAATGAAGTAACTCCTAGGCTATAATGACAAAGTTTAAAAGAAAAAATAAAGTTTTCTGATATAATGCTAATTTAGAATTAAAGACTTTTCACTTTACTGAGAAACAAATCTATTTTGAATTTTATATCACTATTATTAGAGGCTAAGTTACAAAACGATGAATATGATAACTATATGCAATTACTAGAAACTCTGACTTTGGAAATGTTATTAAAACAGTTTCTGTCCTGTAATTTAAATAGTTCTTAATAATGTGTCATTCTTAATTCTAATTTTAATTATACCTTGAACTTTGAACAACAACAAAACATATATATATATAATTAAATCTGATTTTACATATCCTTTTCAAGCAGCACTATATTTCACTGACATTCCCTGGAGGAACATAATTTTTAGTACCTTAGCATAAATCAAAACTGCCACAGAAACAGCACTGGTCATTACTTCAGACATTTAATAACTCCAGGAAGAAAGAGGAGATGTGACCAAAATTTTTAGTTCAAGGGAGAATGACCATTTTTACAAATAGATACTTTCTTTTTGAAATACTGAGTATCTTATTGTAGTATCTTATTAACTCTGAATTCTATGGAAATGTCCTTCCATGAAATGCTAGACGTAATTAGGAATTGGAGAGTTATCATTTATTGGAATGAAAATATTTATCTCTATAGAAAATATCTCAACAGGTCATAAAACAAAGCAATAAACAAACAAAGCAACCTGTTTGTTTACCAACCCCCAGCTCAGGTGAACAGGGATTTCACAGGCTAGGCTGATGTCACCCCAGGACGACTGAGCCAGGATCTCAAGTCATAACGCTTAGTGCCCGCTGTCATGAAAGAACTGTAGAAATGAATTCACTAGACTCCCATGCCTACTGCTATGAGAGAGGAATTGATCCTTTTCTTATCTAAAGTTATGCCCTCCATCTGGCTCTTTAGATTTTATTCTTTACCTTCTTCCTGGAAAATGTATCCTATAAATCATATCTGTCTTTGTTAATGCATTCCATCAGTCTCTCTACACTTTCTGTCCCATTGACCTTCAAATATGCTCATGTCTCTTCAATTGTATGAGAGAAATAGAAGTAATACTACACCTTCAGACACGCAATTACAAGCTCTGGTCCGGAGTCATCTCATTTCTCACTTCAGTTTACTAACTACACTTTTTGAAAGAGTTGTGTAGAAGTTCTCCCTCTATTTCCTCTCCTCCAGGACACACAGACTTCTTCAGTAGCTCAAGTATACCATGCTCCCTCACACCACAGGATTTTTACCCTCACTAACTTTTCCCTCTGCAATGATTCCCATGGCATATTGCTCATTGCCAGACACTTCACCCAGTTAAATGCTGTCCATCCATTAGACACCAGCTCAAGCATCACTTCCTCAGAAACTTTTAAAAAATTTTGTAATACTATCTCATCAGATTATATTTTTGCTTTTCTTTCATCATTTTTCTCAGTCTGCACCAGCGATTCATCAGTGTGCTATTTTGATTGCTGTCTTCTTTACTGACGGCACTAGGATCCATAAGAACAAAAGACTATTTCTGTTTCTCTCATTTGGCATCTCCAGTGTCAAGCACGACTGGCACGTAGTAGGCACTCAACAAATATTAATGAATAGTTTCAAGTCGGAGTCCATGAGCGAGAATGATTAATTTGGTTCATTTATGCAAATCTGGCATTCTTCCAGGAATGTATCGACAAAATATGGAGATTTCAAACTAGGAAGTTTTAAAGCAGTCTTGAAAATGCAAGGGATATTATTAATCTCAAACCAAACATCTTCACTGCACTTTGGGGAATGATAAAACACATCAAAAAAGAAAAACCTCTTAAAATTGCAGTGGAAGAGCATGCATTTTTAATGCATAGGTTTTGTTCATCCCTGAAAGTAGAAATACTCTATGTATTAGATTTCTGGAAACTTTAATTTGCACACTATTATAATATGCAGGATTTTATGTAAAGTAACCTGGAAGAGGTAATGGAATATAAATCTTAAATAGGTATTCTACAAGTCACGGAAATTACATATAACTTTTCAATGAAAAGATTCTTTTTATGAAATAGATGGCACTGTCATGATTAAGTGATATTGAGATTTTTATATTTTTTCCTAATTAATATTGCACAGAAATATATAATAATCTGAAACATTCTAAAAATGACTTAGAGTTGTATTTCCTACGTACAGGATTTTACATAAAAAGCATACATTTTACAGTGAATATATTTTCTGAAAAAGCCTAATATCCAAATTTAAAGGGAAAACATTTAAAGTTATTTACTATTATTTGTTCTAAATGAAATGGTAAATAAAAATATGTAATTATACATATAAAAATATATAAAACTGAATGGTACATTTTTATATTAAAAAATCCTCTGTAATTTTGAAAATAATGATACATCCAAACGATAGATTTAGAGTCACACAAGCCTTGAGAATAGACATTAAAACTATAAATACAACATCCCCAGTACTTTAATGGCCAGTGCTTAACAGACTCTGAAAGGTCACTGAATTAATAGGTTTTATATTTCCATTCTGTAGTTGAACAATTTCTCCTAACTTCATTTGCCATCCTGCTTCCTTTTGTTGATAATCATGATATCTTTCAGTAAAACATACTTTCTTTGGGGACTAATTAAAACCCTGACGAGGTCAGGGTGCCAGAGACTGATAAGGATGTGATGCTTTGCTTTCATTGCTACAATTGCAGAAATAGACAATCTAGAAAAGGCAAATGAGAGTGATCATACTGAACATTAAATGAACTATATGAAGCTATTGTTTTCCAACAGACTCTTCAAAGCACATCTTGTTATAATATTCCTGATGAGATATTCCAGCTTATTAGACAGTAAACTGTTATAGCAGTAATGTGGCCTCATTTAACAATATTAAACCCAAATGGCTATCAATGTTCAGAGCTCATCTTTGTCACAGTAATAACCTTTATGTCACATTTTAATATTTTCTTAATGGCAATGGCCTAAAAAATTAATTTGGAGTTTCTCTGATAACATACAAAGTTGAATATGTCATTTGTAGCCACTGAAATACAGAGAAGGAGAAACAAAGTATTGTTAGCATATAGAATGAGTCGAATCTCATATTTGATTCAAAGCTGAAGTGTAATTCACTATCAAATAATCAACTTATTTCTAATTGTGGAATATTGTGATAAAATCAGTTCTGATATTATCATAGGTTTAAAAAACATTGTCTTGGAAATAACATGAAAAATTTGATTTCAATTAGATTTACTTAACAAATACTTGGGGCACATTAAGTTATAATATACAATATATGTGTAGCAATCAAATGTCAAAATATACAGCAATCTGGCTTTCTCTATGAAAATTTCTATGAAATTATATTCAATATCTATATTGAATATAATTTATCTTATTTAAAGCCACCTTTGTTCATGATAAGTGCAATGTCAAATTATTGCCACCAGTATTAGACAACTAAATATTCATTAAGCTAATATGAATATTAACTAAATATTCACTAAATATTACTGCTTGGCAATGTTTGATAAAGATATGCAAACATAATTCTGAATTCACCTTACCGATGACATAACAATAGTCACAAAATGGTAGAGCATATTCCAGCCAAAAGATTGACAGAAATGGTGTGCCATAAACAAACACATAATACAGGAAACATTCATATTGGTCTATCAAATTCCTTTCCTATTGGGTTAGGTTGGCAGGTTTTGTCTTAGATACAATTGACACAGGAGGTTGATGGTAATGATGAAATACCAGGACCCGTTCTGGATAATATTTGTTTATTTTCTCATGTAAGCCTCACTTAGTTTCCCTTAAGGAAATTATTAAGATCCACATTATAGAAAACTAGGCTACAAAAAATTAGATAGCTTTCCCAAGTTCGTAAAAGCAGATTGCTTATTCTAACCTCCATTATTGATTCTAAGAACAGAGTATTCCCTATTACATTAGGCAGCCAAAATAACTATAATAGTGGCTCTTATTTCCCTCTAATCCCTATACATACACTTACCTCAGGTTGTTTTATTAATCAATTTATTAATTTATGAAGTAATTTTCTTTAAAAGTCAGCAATGACATCAAGACAGAATATATTGATCTATTCAACTGAGTCTAGCAGACATTCCACTCCTTAGCAGCTCTTTTTCCTTTTTTCCCCAGATAGAAAACACTTCTAGGGGGAGCCCAAATAGGCCAAGTTGTGTATATGCAAAAATAAGTGTATGAAGAAGTAATATCTTTATGTTTTTACAATTTAGTAAACAAAGTGATTATTGGCATTGAAATCTTTTCTCAGGTGGTGATTAGACTCTCACATGAGTCATTCAGTGTATACTCTTCTAAGAGAGAGGCACTACTTTCCCACCTACATGATAGCCCACACTTCACACTTTGCAGGCATATTTGATCAAATCAGTGCTAATTTTTTTAAATATCTTTTACAACCACATGCTTCTCTTTGTTCAAGATAAGATTAGCAATAACAACAAAAATGTACACAAAGACAAATTTGAAGAAATTTAACATAACATTTTAAAGTTATAATTTTAATTTGAAGGAAATTATGGGAATAAGTAGCATGATAATTAGTAAAGCCAACTGGGAATCAGAACACTTAAGGGTTGTTAAAACTTTTAGAATCCCTGATCTGCCTCAGTATATGAAATCAGAGGTGAAATCCAGGAATTACATTTTAAAAAATTTCCCAGATAGTTCTAATGTGGTCCCAGCATTTGGAAACTACTGAAATTTGAATTTCTCCATTTAAATTTAGGAAAATAATTTTATTTTCTCATGTACAGAGTGTCAGATGTTTTGACTATATTCAAAACTGTTTTTTAAATTATACAAAATATGTTGACTTTTTTAAATTAATTTTTTGAGGTAATTGCTTTATGATTTTATATAAATTTAAGTGTACATCATTCTATTTTGGCTTCTGTGGAGACTACATTGTGTTCACCACCAAAAGTCTAGTTGCCATCCATCACTGTCTAGACTTTAACATTGATTATACAGAATCACTTTAATCTGGTATCATGTATAAAATTTGTCCTACTATCTATTGCAACATATATCAGTCTCCCTAATAAATCTTAGAGATAAAGATGAAGGGGAAATCCATGAATTAAATTGGTGGAAAAAATCTAATACTATAATTATAAACTTTTGGAAGGATTAAGAGGAAGCAAATAATTTTGTGTGTGAGAAAGGGTATGGCTCTATTTAACTTAAATGTGTCATCTGTGATTGATAGCACCTAAAACATTAATAATTATTAACACGGATCAAAACAAATAATGAAAAATGCTGCCATATTCACCTATCTAAAAGTTTACAGTGTATATGAGTTTCATTATCTCGTAAGACAATAATTAAACAATCAAAACAGAATGGTACTGGCACAAAAACAGACATACAGATCAATGGAACAGAATCAAGAGCTCAGAAATAAACCCACACATCTATGGACAGCTAATTTTCAACAAGGGAGCCAGGAACATATAATGGAGAAAGGGAGGAAGGAAAATCTCTTCAATAAATGGTGTTGAGAAAACTGGACAAAAACATGCAAAAGAATGAAAGTAGACCATTATCTTACACCATACACAAAAGTTAACTCAAAATGAATTAAAGACTTGAATGTAAGACCTGAAACGATAAAACTCCTAGAAGAAAACATAGGGGGTACGCTCTTTGACATTGGTCTTAGCAGTATCTTTTTGAGTATCATGTCTCCTCAGGCAAGGGAAACAAAAGAAAAAATAAATTGGATGACATCAAACTAAAAAGCTTCTGCACAAGCTAAGGAAACCGTCAACAAAACAAAAGAAAACCTAACAATCGGGAAAAAAATTTGCAAATCATATATCTGATAAGGGATTAATATCCAAAATATGTAAAGAACTCATACAACTCAACAACAGAAAAAACAACCCAATTAAAAAATGAGCAGAGGATCTGAACAGACTTTTTTCCCAAAGAAGATATACAGATGGCCAGCAGGCATATGAAAAGATGTTCAACATTACTAATTATTAGGGAAAAGCAAATCAAAACCACAATGAGATATCATTGCTGTCTTGGCTGCTCATGGCTGTTATTAAAAAGATAAGAAATAATAAGTGTTGGAGAGGATGTGGAGAAAAGGGAACCCTCAAACTCTGCTAGTGGGAATGTAAGCTGGTGTAGCCACTATGGAAAACAGTATGGAGATTCCTCAAAAAATTAAAAATAGAACTACCGTATGATCCAGCTATTCCACTTCTGGGTATTTATCCAAATAACACAAAAGCACTAATTTGAAAAGGTATATGCACCCCTCTGTACACTGAAGCCTTATTCACAATAGCAAGACTTGGAAACAACTTAAGTGCACATCAACAGGTGATTGGATAAAGAAAGTATGGTATATATACACACAATGAAATAGTACTCAGCCATAAAAAGGATGAAATCTTGCCATTTGTGACAACATGGATGGACCTTGAGGGCATTATGCAATGTGAGATAGGTCAGATAGAGAAAGACAAATGCTGTATGATTTCATTCATGTGTGGAAGATGAAAAACAACATTAACAAGAAAACACAGACACAGAGAATAGACTGGTAGTTACCAGAAGGGAAGCAGGGAGGGTGAATGGGGTAAAAAAGAACATGGGTATGGTGATGGATGGCAACTAGACTTTGAGTAGTGAACACTATGTAGTCCACACACAAGTTGAAATATGATGTACACCTGAAATTTCTATAATGTTGCAAACCAATGTTACCTCAAAAATGAATTAAATAAAAATTAAAAGTGATAATAAAATTTAAAAAATAAGTGGGTGAAGTATAAAAATATGGATTAATGTGATTACCTGTAATCAAGGAAAATGCTAGAGATGAAGTATTCTTTATCATTTTAAAGCATTCTAGGGATGGTAATTAGACTTGTTAATGGCTTGTTTTTGCCAAATGCACATATTTTTTGTTACTCTCATTTTGGAATTGAACAGAGTTATGAATGATGAGAAGATATCTTATCCAAAGGATAGATTATCCCATGTGCAATAAATAATTAAGCATCTTTTTAGCATTTTATTTTTTTTAATGTTCCCATGATGGCCTCTAATGAGTAATTTTTTTAAAGAAATCATTAAAAATTCAATTTTCTTCCATCTCTCATTATATATTGCCTGTTTTATCAGGCATTAATATTGTGAACTATATAGTCATTTTTAAAAGTCACCAGATCTTTGAAATGTTTTTCTATTTGAATATTGTCTAATACTGTAATTAAACAAATAGACATTAAGCATGTATTATGTGCTTTTTACTAATAGTGGAGAAATTATGGTGAATAAGGCAATTCCTTTAGAGACTCTTTTTTTTGTGAGGAAGACCAGCCCTGAGCTAACATCTGTCGCCAATCCTCCTCTTTTTGCTGAGGAAGACCGGCCCTGGGCTAACATCCGTGCCCATCTTCCTCCACTTTATATGGGACGCCGCCACCACATGGCTGACAAGCAGTGCGTCGGCGGGCGCCTGGGATCCGAACCCGCGAACCCCGGGCTGCCAAGCGCGAACTAAGCCGCTGCGCTACTGGGCCGGCCCCCCTTTTAGAGACTCTTAAGTCCAGTTCATTGGTTCTTAACATGTACATTACACTGAACTCAAAGTTAAGAATTTTCTTTTTAGTGTAAGTTACTGGTTGTCACTAGCCAGCACTGATTTTTATGCCAAGAATTATACTCATACTAACCTCTCTTCTAAACTAGACACTAATCCCTAGAATAGGGACAATGCCTTAATATGATTAATTGTATAATTATTAGTTTAGAGACAAGCCATTTTCACCTTTACAATGTTCTTTTCTCTAGCACTCTCTCCAATTTCCGTTGCTCTGGGCATCACAGAATACATTGCCTGTCTTGAATAAAGTAACTGTGAAATAAACATTTGAACCAGAAAGCTTTCTATTGACCCAGAGATATAAAATTAATCCCTCCACAGAATGTCCTTCGAGCTGACCAGAATGCAGTAATGTCAAAAAGAAGAGAGTAAAAGACATCGATACAAAACAGACTTTATTTTCCTTTAGCATATGAATTCATACATATGAAAAACAGAGAGACAATTTTTTCATGGAATATATTCAAGTTTGCATTATATTATGTACCATATAAAGTGTTAAAAAAAACAATTCTGTTTTACAGTGCCCCTGGCTAATTATGCGTCTCATATAAGGGCTATTATTTTATTATAGGATTTAAAATGAACTCCACATTTGTTCAATAATTTGACCTTCACAAATATTTGCACAAGAGGAAAAATAAAAAGAAATCTTTAGTCAGTTGCCAGCCTAACGGAAGATATTTCTGTTTCCTCTAGTATGTAATTCCTTCATGACGTAATTGGTTACACGTAATATTCAGGCCTTTATTCATTAAGTAAAAAAGACATGCAGGGGCCGGCCCAGTGGCGCAGCGGTTCAGTTCGCGCTTGGCAGCCCGGGGTTTGCGGGTTCGGATCCCAGGCGCTGCCGATGTGCTGCTTGTCAGCCATGCTGTGGTGGCGTCCCATATCAAGTAGAGGAAGATGGGCACGGATGTTAGCCCAGGGCCAGTCTTCCTCAGCAAAAAGAGGAGGATTAGCAATGGATGTTAGCTTAGGGCTTGTCTTCCTCGCCAAAAAAAAAAAAAAAAAAAAGACATGCATTATTGCCCCAATAACTCAGAATTGAAACCTGAGTGGCAATTTTTGACTATGAAGGAATTTGAAAGCACATATGACTCCCTCTATTCCCATATAAAGCAGTTCATAACGACTCACTGATAGATTTAATTCTTCATGCTCATTAATTTTTTTGATTCAGAGTCCTTTCATTTTTGTATCTGAAGGACTTAGTGTTCTAAAAGGAAGTTGGAAAGTGAAAATGTACAACAAAAGTTGTCATTTTTTACAAGAATTAAATGAACATTTTTCTCTCTGAAACAAACATAACTACATGTATTTCTCCATGTAGCTGCCAAACTGAACCACAGCGTGGCCAATTCATTCTTTTCAGCTGTCTTCGTGATGGATCCACAAGCTCTGTCATTGTGAAGCTGGAATTTTTTTTACCTACTAAAGTTGGACAATTTGAGTGACTCACATAAAAGCTGCCTATTTACTGACCTAGTTAAATGACATGCTTACCTTTGTAGAAACAAATGATAATCCCTCTTCCACACACTGAAACACACACCTTAACAAATCTGTCGATCACGAGAACTGAAGGATTATATATTGTCATTTATGCTTAACTAGAAAAAAGCGATAACACAAGGGAATCTCTTTTTTCAGACACTGGACATCTTGTCAAGTACTGTCAAGAATTAAGAAAATGAATCACCGGACTTAAAAGTACAAAAACAAAAGTTAAAAATATAAGACCCCCAAAAATAGATGTAACTGGTAGACATTGAAATATATGTAAACAGTCTAGGTAGTAGTTTTGTATGCACTCCGAGCAAATGTTTTGTTCCATATTTTTTAAGGGGAAGTGTACTACCAACAATTAAATTCTACAACTTCATCGTCTTTAAAAACTAACAGCAGTGTTCTCATTGTGATGTTGAATGCTTTGAAAGGCCAGGCCTCATTAGTTCTAACGAGTGCTCAGTGGCCTATACCCTGTACACAGAGCACAGAACGTTATTGCACTTAGTGTTCCCTTGCATTTCTTTGAAACAATCCACTTCTTTCCATTTATTTATCCATGAATGAAAAATTGCATTCTCTATTTTTCTATATTCATTTCATTGTCACAAAATAGTTCAGGTTTTTTTCTTTTTTCTCTATTTGTCTCCTACACTTTAGCTGTTTTCCATGAATTTAAAATATTCAAAACTATCATTATATAATTCTAGGGAATATTCTTTATGTTATGATGAAAAGCAAGTGCCATAGACAATGCTGTAGATATCTAAGGTTTACAGTGCACTTTTCACTATTATGTGAGTAAATGTTATAGTGATAAAAGGTATTAAATGTTTATTAAATAAATGGATGTTCTTTATTTCATCTGACTTTAAATTATAATTGTTCTTGAATAATGTGTCATTAAAACAGTAACTCCTGCCAGGCTCACTTTATATTAAGTAGTAACACAGGATTTCTAATGATGTGTTCCTGTAATCTAAGTCCACGTGGACAAAAGCAAGGACTGGTATTTGGGGTACAACACAACAAAATGTACCTGAACTAGAAATGGTGGAGAAGACTGGCTTGGGGGTATTTCAGTTTTTACAAACTCTCTGAAGTATAAAGTCTGGGCGGTGAATCCCCTGGGGATGTCTTACCTGCCTTGTGGATGTTTTATGACATTTCATTTGTAGTGTTTTACTGTTTTAGCCATCATATAAGATCACCTATTCCTTGATAGTGGTATTGTATTCTAATTGTGCATTTCAGTAAGTACATCTTGGGTCCATAGTAGGAAGATTACAGTTATGCACCCAACATGAAAATTCTAGAAGGCTTGATAGAAACATGGTATACTTTGAATAAATAGTTTAAAAATTGTTTGTTGGTAATATACCTATCCATGTTTTTTTAACTTAACTGTTTCCAAAAGGAAATGTACCATACAGGCTAACCATCTTAGATTGTGGGGATTTAAAATTCCTAGAAAGGAAGTTTAAGTCATTTCTATGTAGATATGGATTTATATGTTTGGATAATTCAAATTAGACCTACTTGTTTTGATCTAAATGTGCTCTCTCTGTAAATACTGCAATTCTCTACATGGGACGTTTCACATATATTCCATAAAGTACAGTAACACTGAATAATATAACTAGGTTTAAAAACAAAAATTGGACAACTAAGCCTCTAAAAAAGTCTATAGTATGATCAACTTGCAAAAAAAATTTTAACCTGCGCAAATTAAAAGATGCTAAAATTATGGGGCATATTTTATTTATATTATCAATATTCTATGTAGTAGCATACCATTCATATAATTGTCTTTTATAAGTCATATTGTTTTCTGACAAAATGTTTTGTCAAGAGTAAACATATGGCAGGAGCTGGCCTGGTGGTTTAGTGGTTAAATTCATGAGCTCTGCTTTGGTGGCCCAGAGTTCGCAGGTTCGAATCTGGGGCGCTGACCGAGGCACTGCTCATCAAGCCATCCTGTGGCAGCGTCCCATGTACAAAATAGAGGAAGATGGGCATAGATGTTAGCTCAGGGCCAATCTTTCTCCCTCCTCCCCCCCAAAAAATGTAAACATATGGCTATTCAGAGCTTTAACAGAGTCAAATGCATTAGAATTTTTCAGTAATGTAGCTATTTTCCTTCTGACAAGTCCACAGAGTTTTAAGATATTTTCAGTACAAAAGATCAAAAATTGTCATGTACCTGCATGGAATTTCATTCAACCAAATGCCTCTTCTCTTGCATGATGGACTTTTCAAATCAAAGTAAAATAAAATAAATTAAAAGACACTGAATATTTAACTAAGCCTTCAAGTTACCCTTTAATTTCTTTTGGAAATAGCATAAGTAGATATGGTAAGCTTTAGCCTTTCCATTTTCTTTTTTAACCTTATTGCTCTAATTTTGATTAATGGTCATACATATTACATTCAGGACTTAGTTTTGCTTGCATAGACTGTTTTCACTCTGTATAATTTTTAAGTACAAAAGGTGGCACAGTAACTTCAAATTGGAGTTAATCCACCACTACACATACTTACATAAAGAATGTGGCTGTGGGAATAAGTCATTAATATCCATTGCCACATATACTTAAACAATTTTTTTTTCCTGTGATGAGAACTTTTAAGATCTACTCTCTTAGCGACTTGCAAATATGCAATACAGTATTATTAACTATAATCACAATGCTGTACATTACATGCACATGACTTATTTTATAAATGGAAGTTTGTACCTTTTGACCCCTTTCGCCCATTTCACTCACTCCATCCATGCCTCTAGCAACCACCAATCTGTTCTCTGTATTCATGAGCTTGTTTTTTTTCTTGTTGTTTTTGTTTGATTGTTTTCAGGTAATGCATATAAGTGAGGTCACATTGTATTTGTCTTTCTCTGACTTATTTCACTTAGCATAATGCCTTCAAAGTCCGTCTATGTTGTCACAAATGGCAAGATTTCCTACTTTTTTATGACTGAAAAATATTCCATTTGTGTGTGTGTGTGTGTATGTATATATGAAAAGGTGTATACACACACACACACAAACACACACCCACATCTTCTTTATCCATTCATCCATTGATGGAAACTTAGGTTGTTTCCATATCTTGGCTATTGTAAATAATGCTGCAGTGAACTTGGGGGTGGGTGCATATATCTTTTCAAGTTAGTGTTTTTGTTTTCTTCAGATAAATACTCAGAAGTCAAATTGCTAGATCAAATGGTAGTTCTATTTTTAATATTTTGAGGAACCTCCATACTGTTTTCCATAGTGGCTGCACCAGTTTACATTCCCACCAACAGTGCACAAGGGTTTCCTTATCTCTATGTCCTCTCCAACATTTATTTCTTCTCTTTTTGATAACCATTCTAACAGGTGTGGGTGATATCTCATTGTGGTTTTGATTTGCATTGCCCTGATCATTAGTGATGTTGAGCACCTTTTCATCTACCTGTTGGCCATATGTATACCTTTTGGAAAAATATCTATTCACATCCTCTCCCATTTTTTAAATTTGATTGTTTTGGGTTTTTTTGTATTGAGTTTTATGAGTTCTTTATGTATTTTGGATATTAACCCCCTATCAAATATATAGTTTGCAAATATTTTCTCCCATTCAGTGGGTTGCCTTTTCTTTTCTTTTTTTTTTTTTTTTTATTTTCTCTGCTGCGCAGAAGATTTTTAGTTTGCTGTAATCCCACTTGCTGATTTTTGCTTTTGTTTCCTCTGCTTTTGGTGTCAAAGCCAAAAAATCATCACCAAGGCCAATGTCAAGGAGCTTACCCTTTGTGTTTTCTTCTAAGAGTTTATGGTTTTAGGTAGTATGTTCAAGTTTATAATCCATTTTGAGTTAATTTTTGTGTATGGTATAAGATATTGGTTCAGTTTCTTTCTTTTGCATGTGGCTGTCTAGTTTTCCCAACACCATTTTTGGAAGAGACTGTCCTATCCCCACTGTGTATTCTTTGTTCCTTTGTTATAACTTAATTGACCTTATACTCATGAATGTATTTCTGGTCTCTCAATTCTGCTCTATAGATCTATATGTTTTTATGCCAATAGCATACTATTTTGATTACTTAGCTTTGTGATATAGTTTGAAATCAGGGAGCATGATGCCAACAGCTTTGTTGTTCTTTCTCAAGATTGCTTAGTTGTTCAGCATCTTTTGTGGTTCCTTACAAATTTTATGATTGTTCCATTTCTATGAAAAATGCCATTGGAATTTTGCTAGGGATTGCATTGAATCTGTAGATTGTTTTGAGTAGTATGGACATTTTAATAATATCAATTCTTCCAATCCTTGAGCACAGAGTATCTTTCCATTTATTTGTGTCTTCTGCAGTTTCTTTCATCAATGTCTCACAGTTTTCAGTGTACGGTTCTTTCACCTCCTTGGTTAAATTTATTCCTAGGTGTTTTATTCTTCTTGATGCAATTGTAAATGGGATTGTTTTCTTCATTTCTCTTTCTGGAAATTCATTATTAGTGTATAGAAATAAAACAGATTTTCGTATATCAATTTTTATATCCTGCAACTTTACTGAATTTGTTTACTAGTTCTAACAGTGTTTTGGTGGAGTCTTTAGAGTTTTCTTTTTATGACATTTTGTCATCTGCAAATAGTGACTGTTTTACTTCTTCTCTTTCAATTTGGATGCCTTTTACTTATTTTTCTTGCCTAATTGGTCTGGCTAGGACTTCCAATACTATCTTGACTAAAGGTGGCAAGAGTGGGCATCCTTGTCTTATTCCTGGTCATAGAGGAAATATCTCAGCTTTTCACCATTTAGTATGATGTTAGCTCTGGGCTTGCCATATTTGGCCTTTATTATATTGAGGTACATTCCCTCTTTACCCTCTTTGAAATTTCTTAAATGGGTTAGCATTTTGTCAAATGCTTTTTCTGCATCTATTGAGATGATTGTATGATATTCATCCTTCATTTTGTTAGGATATTATATCACATTGATTTATTTCTGAATGTTGAACCATCCTTGCATCCCTGGAATAAATCTCATCTGATCATGGTGTATTTTACCTTTAATGTATTGTTGATTTGGTTTGCTAATATTTTGTTGAGGATTTTGCATTATACTCTTCAAGGATATTGGCCTATAAATTTCTTTTTTTGTGGTGTTCTTATCTGGTTTTGGTTTCAGGTTAATGCTGGCCTAATAAAATGAGTTTGGAAGAGTTTGAGAAAGATTGTTACTAATTTTGCTTTAAATGTTTGGTTGACTTCACCAGTGAAGCTGTCCAGTCCTGGTCTTTTGTTTGTTGGGAGGATTTTGATTACTGGCATACCTTGGAGGTATTGCAGATTTGGTTCCAGACCATGGCAGTACAGTGAATATCTCAATAAAGAGACTCGCACAAAATTTTTCATTTCTCAGTGCATATAAAAGTTATGTTTACACTATACTTTAATCTAGTAAGTGTGCAATAGCATTATATCTAAAAAAACAATGTTCATACCTTAATTTTAAAAATGCTTTATTGCTAAATATGCTAACTATCATCTGAGCCTTTAGCGTGGCATAATCTTTTTGCTGGTGGAAGGTCTTGTGAAAAATGCAATTTTGCAAAGTACAATAAAGCAAAGTGCAATAGAATGGGGTGCGCCTATACTGACGTACTCTCCTCACTAGTGATTGGTCTGGCAGATTTTGGTTTTTTTTCTTCATGATTCAGTGTTGGTAGTTTCTATGTTTCTAGGAGTTTATTCATTTCTTCTAGGTTGTCCAATTTGTTGGCATATAATTGTTCCTGGTAGTCTCTTATGATCCTTTGAATTTTGTGGTATCAGTCGTAACATCTCCTCTTTCATTTCTGATTTTATTTGAATCTTCTCTTTTTTCCCTTTTTCTTGGTGAGTCTAGCTAAAGGTTTGTCAATTTTGTTTATCTCTTCAAAGAGCCAGCTCTTAGTTTCATTTATTTCTTCTATTTCTTTTTAGTCTCTATTTCATTTATTTCTGCTCTGACCTTTGTGATTTCCTTCCTTCCACTAACTTTGGGCTTTGTTTGTTCTTCTATTTCTAGTTCCGTGAGGTGTAAAGTTAGGTTCTTTGAGGGTTTTTTTTTTTTCCTTGATGTAGGCATTTAGAGCTATGAACTACCCTCATGGAACTGCCATTGATGTATCCCATAAGTTTTGGTCATTTGTATTTTCATTTTCATTTGTCTCAAGGTATTTGATTTTTTTTTTTTTTGATTTCTTCATTGACCCATTCATAGCATGTTGTTTCATCTCCACATATTTGTGAATTTTTCAGGATTTTTTTTGTAATTGATATCTAGTTGTGTACCATTCTGATTGGAAAAGATTCTTGATATGATTTCAATCTTAAATTTATTAAGACTTGTTTTGTGGCCTAACATATGATCTATGCTGGAGAATGTTGCATGTGATCTTGAGAAGAATGTGTATTCTTTTGCTTTGGATTGAATGTTCTGTATATATCTGTGAAGTCCATCTGGTCTAATCTGTCATTTAAGGCCAATATTTCTTTATTGGTTTTCTGTCTGGATGATCTTTCTCTTCATGAAAGTGGGATATTAAAGTGCCCTATTTTTATTGTATTGCTGTCTATTTCTTCCTTTAGGTCTGTTAATATTTGCTTTATGTATTTAAGTGCTCCTAAATGAGTGCATAAATATTTACAAAAGTTATATCATCATGTTGGATTGATCCCTTAATCATTATGTAATGACTTTCTTTGTCCTTCTTGGAGTCTTTGTTTTAAAGTCTATTTCATTTGATATAAGTATAGCAACACCACTTTTCATTTGGTTCCCATTTGCATGGAATATCTTTTTCCATCCTTTCATATTCAGTCTGTGTGTGTCCTTACATCTGATGTGAGTCTCCTGTAGGCAGCATATAGATGGATTGTGGTTTTTTCGAATCCATTCAGATTCTATGTCTTTTTATTGGAGAATTAATCCATTAATATTTAAAGTAATTATAATGATGCACTTATTGCCATTTTGTTAGTTGTTTTCTAGCTGTTTTCTAGTTCCCCCCTCTTCCTTTCCTCCTCTCTTGCTCTCTTCCTTTGTTGTCTGATGATTTTCTTTAGTGGTATGATTACCTTTCTCTTTATCTTTTGTGTATCTACTATAGGCTTTTCTTTGTGGTTAACATGAAGCTTACATGTAACAACTTTTAACAGTCTATTGTAAGTTGATACCAACTTAAGTTTGAATGCATTCTAAAGCTTTACATTTTTACTCCCCCCACTACATTTTACATTTTGATGTCACATGTTACATTTTTAAAATTTGCATATCCCTTAACTGTTATAGTTATAGTTATAGTCTTTACTACTTTTGTCTTTAACCATCACACTAGCTTTATAAGTGATTAACTTACTACCTTTACAACATTAGATTGCTTTGAATTTTACTATATATTTACCTTTATCAGTGTGATCTATATTTTCATATATTTTCCTGTTACTAATCAGTGCCTTCTCTTTTAAGCTTAAAGAAGTCTCTTTAATATTTGTTGTAAGGCCAGTCTAGTGGTGGTGAACTCCTTTAGCTTTTGCTTGTCTGGAAAATTCTTAATCTCTTCTTCAATTCTGAATGATAACTCTGCTGCATAGAGTATTCCTGGTTGGCTTTTTTTTTTCTTTCAGCAATTTTTATATTTACTCTCTCTGGCCTGCAACGTTTCTGCTGAAAATCTGATGGTCTTGTGGAGCTTCCTTTATACATACAAGTTGTTTTACTCTTGCCGCTTTTCAGATTTTCTCCTTGTCTTTAACTTTTGACATTTTAGTTATAAAGTTTATTTGTGTGAGTCTCTTTGGATTCATCTTTTTTTTTGGTACTCTATGTGCTTCCTGGGTCTGGATGTCTGTTTCCTTTCCTAGGTTAGGGAAGTTTTCAGCCATCTTCAAATAAGTTTTCTGCCCCTGTCTCTCTTGTCCTTCAGGGACCTCTATAATGAGAATGTTTGCCCACTTGATGTTGTCACATAAGTCCTGTAAGCTAGCTACACTTTTTTCATTCTTTTTCTTTTCTCTGCTCTGATTGTGAGTTCCATTGCCCTGTCTTCAAGTTCACTGATCCTTTCTTCTGCTTCATCTAGTTTGTTGTTGAACCCATCTAGTGTGTTGTTCATTTCAGTTACTGTGTTCTTCAACTCTGTGACTTCTATTTGGTAATTTCTTATATTTTCTGTCTCTTTGTTGAAGTTCTTACTATATTCATCCATTCTTCTCCCCAGATTAATGAGCATCTTTATGGCCATTATTTTGAACTCTTTGTCAGGTAAATCACTTATCTCCATTTCATGAAGGACTTTTTCCTGAGATTTTCTCTTATTCTTTCATTTGTGACATATTCTTTTGTTTCTTCATTTTCCTTGACTCTCTGTGTTGGTTCTATGCATTAGGTAAAGACTCTACCCACCTTGACGGAGTGGCCTTATGTAGGAGATGAACCTCATTAGTCAACTCTGCTCTAGCTCTTGGTTGTCTCTCAAACATTTGTGTTTATCCAAGCATCCTATTTTATTTTTATGGCTCCCAGTAATTGAAAGTGTGCCAAGACCTATCAGTGTCCCAAATGGGAGGATTTCAGTCATCACCTAGATTTAAGCTGATTGGAAGTCAGACCCTCAGGCAGCATCTTTTAAAGTTAATATATACAGTCCAATGGGACTATGAGCTTTTCTCTGGCAGACCACCAGAGCCAGGCAATGTAGAGGTGTCCCAAGTGGTAGTCACAAAATTTGGGGTGCCAGACAAGTGTACTAGCTTCTTTCCAGGAGATGATGGTAACCTGCAGTAAGGCAGCAATACAGCATGAAGATGGCATTCACCAGCCTCCATCCCTGGAGTGTATATCAGTAGGCCCCTAGATGTGTGCCAAACCAGAAGCCTGCCCCTTTGGCTGAAGCTCCAGGATAAGTAAATGGGCCTCTTTCACAGAAAGACTGAGGGTATGTTTCAATCTGCTATCCCTTGGAGTGCTAGCTGGCCAAGAAGTGCTCCATTTGTTAGTGTCCCATGGGACCTAGGAACATAAGCACTGCTGGCCACTAGAGGTAGGTGGTCAAGGGACATCCCCTGGGTGGCAGCCACAAAAACTAGGGCACCATACATAAAGAGCAGGGCACCAGACATGTGTACAAGCTCGTATCTGGGAGATAATCATACTCTGGAGCCTAGCAGAAAGAGATCACAAAGATAGAACTTACCCTCTGAGGTCTCTGGAAAGAATTACAGTCAGCTCTTAGATATGGTTTAATTAGAAGCCTGCTCCTCACGCCATTGCTATGAAAATAAGCTGGGCTTCTGTCTGTTGCCTCTTGCTGTGCCCTAGATGTGGTAGCCATTTTAGAATTCTTTCTCCATTGGTTTCAGTCCTGTAGGACCCTCAAAAATAATCTCCACTGGCCACTAGAGCCAGGAGACCTAGAGGTGTTCCCTGGGTAGCAGCTGCAAAACTCAGAGTGCCAGAGGAGGGTCCAAGCACCTTTCTGGGAATCAATGGCTAGCTGGAGCAAGGCACAGGGAGAGTGGGAAGATAGTGCCTGCTGGCTGGTTTAAGTCAGAGGGAGAGTGCAAAGATGATGCCCACCAGCTTCTTTCCCCAGAGAGGAACCGAGCAGGCCCCTAGATGAGTGTTAAATTAGGTGCCTGCCCCTCAGGCTTTAAGATGAGGTAATAAGCTTCTGTCACAGAAAGTCTGGGCACTTCTCAATTGGCTACTTCTGCACTGAGCCCTGGGCGAGTGAGTCTGTGTGCTGGAGCCCTTTAAGAGACATTTCTTAGTTTGCTATAGCCTTGTAGGTCTCCTGGATGTGAGCCCAGCTGGTTTTCAAATTAGATATTTGGGGGGCTTGTCTCTCAGGTGTAGGTCTTAAAAGTTGGGGTGCCTGATGTGGGGTTCAAAACCTTTGATGTAGGTTTGTTCTCATTTGTCCAATGTGTAGGAGTTGCTCAGCTAGTTTTTAGGTTGTTTTCAGAGGAAATTCTTCCGTGAGTAGCTGTAGATTTGGTGTGTCCCTGGGAGGAGGTGAGTTCGGGATCTTCTTACATCGCCACCTTGAACCAGAACCTCTTCTTGTTTTTCAATGGAGAAAAGTGTTCTCACTAGAGAAGGTTTAGGGGAGGAAATTTGCACACACTCCTTTGCTACCATTTATTTCCACATCTTTTTATGAAATTGTTTTGTTATAGGTCAATTGTGATTAAATTCAGCAGACATTTCTCAGTGGCCATACCCATGAACTCCTTTGTAGCAAATGCTAATTCCATTTACTTCGTCTTGCAATTTTCTCTGCTGCCTTTTGTAAGTCATGGTGTTGTGGTTCCATTTATAACTCTCTAAACATTCCTCCATTTTTTTCTTTTGTTTGTCATATTTTCTTATTGGGGGCTGAATAGTATAAGGGTTCAGAACAAATATTCTAGAATAAACCTGTTTGGGTATATCTCCCATGACTTGCGTTTACTGGAAGTCATGTTATTCTTCATCTGTTAAAATGTTAATTTTAGCATTGTTCTTATATCATGAGTCTGTTGGGAATATAAAATATAATTATTGGATAGAACGATATTTGGCACTTAGTTACTACTCATAATTGTTACCTCTAAATATTCACTTTCATAATATTTATTATCAAATCTATTTTTTATCCACATCCTGATTTCTGAATTCCAGGTCTGCATCTGAATATGGAATTCCCAGTTTCCTGTTGGAAATTCATATTTTTCTACTGCAAACTACAACCTTTTCTTAGTCTACCTTCTCCTTCTGCCAGTTCTGTACCTGTTCATGAGATTACAGTGCTAATCAAACTAGAAACATAAGCCTTATCCTTGAACCCCACATCTTCACTCCCATCTATTCAGTAAGTCTATCATTCTTTCTTTTCTTGCAACTAATACCCAATTCAGGTCTTATTTTCATGACCTAAGAAGCCCTAGAAACTGTGGAACATCTAAAGTCACAAATTCAAACATCCTATCAAACCACTATTATCCATCCATTTATCTCCTCCTAAAGTCACTTCAGAGTAACAAGTACGCTCATGGAAAGACATAATGCATTTGTTCCAACTTTACATTGTTTATTTACCTGGAAAGACCCATCTTTCTTCTTTATCCAGTGTAGATTCTGTAGTTCATCATTACAATCACTCCCTTGGAAATGACCTTGATTCTTTTGTCCCTTTCTCCTCCAGATATATTTATTTGGTACCCCAACCACGGATAAACTCAAACAACCATCTTCTCTATATTTTATTAATGCAATGGATTATTCCTGGAGAAAATCCCACATCCTGGATTGAGAGTGTTGCTATGGATTCATGAATGCTAACCTCCTTTGGACACTTAACAAAGATCACTCACTGGCTGTCTACAATTGTTGTATTGCACTTTCTCCTCTTTTCTCAAATCTACCATCCCTTTGCTCTCTACTGATGATTTTAACTCTTCTTAATAAAATCCATGAGATACAAATTCTCTCATCTTCCTTTAATGTTTAATTTAATGTCCTAAATTAAAAATGTTTAATATATTTGTTTCTGAGTCTGTTATCTGCTTTCCTTCTGTGAAGATAGAAGAGTTCCACATTTAATCAAAGGACAATCTCTCCATAGAGGCTGTTGATCACATTTACCTGACTTGTATTCCACTCATTTTTCATATATTATCTGTATCTCCCTCTCAGTAGAATCATTCCCATTAAGAATTAATGACCCTTTAAAAAATGATCCATCTTAAAGGAAAACCATTCCTTGAGTCTTCAACCTACTGAAGTTCTGCTTTCTATTTTTTCTTCATAGAAAATATTTTGAAAAATATTACCTGGTTGTTCTGCTTCTACTTTCTCATTATTAATTTCCTTTTCAACTCATATGAGTCTTATGTTCTTTTCCTCCTGATGTCTGTGTTTGCAAATACAATGGACACATATCTGTCCTCATCTCACTTTTGCTAAGTGTTGTATGATTGACATCTTTTTCCTAGAAATGTTCTCTTAGTCTCTATTGCACCCCTTCTATGCTCTGCTTTTTCCTTTTGACTCTAAAAAATTTTTATCAATCTCATTTGCTTTTAAATTCCCCAGAAAGTTTCTAAAAATTGTGGATTTTTTTCAGAAATCAATCCTTAGATTATTTTTTTCACCATTCTCTCCTGATGTGATTTCATTCACACAAATCACTTAAATGCCATCATATGCCAACCACTCCCAACATTATATGTGTAATAGAAAACTCTTCTGTGAGTATCTCAATTATATATTCAATTACCTACTTTGTTTCTGTCCATGAATGTTTAGTAGGCATCTGAAAGAGAGCGTATCCAAAACTTAACTCTTGTTTTTCCCCTATAACATATTACTTTGCTAATTTTCCTTTTTCAAATAAATATAAGTAAGTTTAAATACTGTCCTGGATTTTTCAAAGCCCAAACTGTGAGACTCTTTTAACCTCCATTAACCTCCCCATTCATCAGTTAAGTCTATAGATCCAACCTCTAGATGATATCAAAAATCAGTCTACTTTTCTCCATCTGCATTTATACCGCTCTAGCCAGGCCATCATATCATGTCTAGACATCTTGAAATGTCTTTCCTAAATGGTCCACCTCTGTCAATTTGGTTCCTGTCAAGTCCATTCTCCATGTAACTACAAAAATGCTTGTTTGAAAACATAAAGTGGCTCATACCATTCTTTTTAATATTCAACAATGGATTCTTGTAATATAAAAAGGACCCTCTTTTTGATGGCCTGTAAGCCTCTACACAATCTAGCACTTGCTTATCTCTGGAAAAATTATTTTAAATGACTCTCCCCTTCGCTCATTATGCTTTAGTACAGAGGTTGAAAATTAGAGGCCTATAGATGTTTAGAGACAATTCTGTGTAGGTTTCTTGTGTTTTCACACTTCTTGTGAACAGAGGCACTGACTGTCCATTGTTCTAGGCAATCTTTTCAAGCACATTCATATAGTGAATAGCCTTGGAATACAGAGATAGATAGCCTCCCTGTAGAGCAAATTGCTTAAACCTTGGAAAATAAAGATGTCATTTACACCCAGAGCAAAATGGCAGACTTGCTTTCTGCACCTTATAAAAGATTTAGGTTTTCTAAGACAAAGGTTTCTCTCCTGTAATGCCCACTGTGTATGCTGGTATTGGCTGGCCCCTTTGCATTGATCAGTGAGAAGTGAGACTGGGGGAACCAAAACAGGTGCTAATAATCTGACTAATGTTATAATGTCAGCAATAAACTGTCCTTTGTCCCTGAAATAGGAGTCTCATGTATTGCAGCATTAACGAAATTGTTGAAGGCTAACTTGTTAGATTGCAAGTAGAGTGAAATCCCAGGCTGTCCTCGGGTCTTGTTTAGTTCATAGTAATTACTATGCTGTTTGTTTTTTACTAATTTAAGTTATTTTCCATTATTGCAAAATGTGGAGATTGCATGTAAACATCTAGATCCAAGCTCCTCCTTAAAAATCATAACCTCTAGCTAATCTGGACCCTTCTTCATTAATGGCAGAATCACTTGGGTTGTATAGTGACTCTGATCTTTATGAGAGGAGTGTAATTTCAGTTCACCAGAAATATCCTCCCACTTATTGTTGCATTGATGCTACGATCCACTGTCAATTGTCATTTATTATTGAGCTTCCCTGTTGTGTTCAGTACTGCAAAGTTGAGGGAGAAAACAAAAGATGGACCCAGAAGACTAGTATATCACAAAATTAGGACAGAGCATATTTCTTTGTGTTACTGAAAAATATTCCTGTGTGTTTAATATGCAATCATAGAGTGTCCCTTTGGGAAGAATACAATTAAGATTACATTAATATGCAAATAAAGCATATCTGGGTAAAGAGAATACAACTAAAGATACTCTTCTACTTCACTCATTTACCTAATGGGCCCCAAGACATTTGAATCACAACCTCTGCTGTAGCCAAAATGCCCTCCTTTCAGTTCATAAAACAAGCCAAGAACTATCCTACTTAGTGCCCTTCCATGCTGTTCTATCTGCCGGTAGTGCATTTTCTGTGGCTCTTCACAAACTCTGCTTCTTTTCATCCTCCAAATCTTAGTTAAAATTTCATCATATCAAAGAGGTCTTCTCCAAACATTCTTTCTAATTAGATCTGCCCTTGTCATTTTCCACCATGGCACATTTCATGATCTTAATAGTACTTTTCTACATTTGTGGTTTCATACTGATTTATTTGTTTATATAATGTCTGTGTTCCTACTAGACTTTAAACTCCTTAAGGAAAGAGACTCTTCCAGGTTTATATATCTAGTGTATAGCAAAGCATATGACCTTCCCTGATTCAATATTTGATCAATAAATGAACAGATGGTCTTAAAATATATTCTGATAGGGTAGTTTGGCATGCTGACTCTCTATGGGTTACACTTGGCATTGAAAAATTTTATTGCTAAGGTGCAATTTTGGGGGGATATTGACCTCTTAACAATTTTCCTCTTTTGCAAAGTTTGTCATAAACTAAGAAGAACTCACAAGAGTGAAAAACAAATCTCAAGCTACTTCCATTAGATCAATTGTCATTCTGTTTTTATGAAATAAACACTACCTTTGTGGTTAGTACATTTTCTTTTTACAAATGCCTATTTTTCAACTCCATATTCTCTGACTAGGGGTGTGCTGGGGGAGCCCTGATTTGTATCTTTTTCCAAATTTCTGTATTTTTTAGCTACTGTGGCTCATTTCAGGCTTTCAATATGAAGTCACTGAAAGCAGATTTGGAAAGAGATGTACACAATCCACTTTCATGAGATGGGGCAAGTTGGCTGGATCATATTATTCTTTATAATGTGCCATGCATATCAAGTTAACAAATAAATATGCTGATTAATTCTATTGGGGTTTAGAAGTGTGTACCTTCATTTTTTTATTATGTCTTTAATAAATAACTTGATGCTTCATACCTCCATTTGGAAAGCTGCCTTCCTCTATTTCCTTTTAAAGCTTATTTAAACCCAAGGTGGTTTCTGTTTGTGTACCTCCAAAATTTGCATATTGAAGCCCTAACTCCCACTGTGACTATATTTGGAGATAGAGCCTTTAAGGAGGAGATTAAGGTTAAATGAGTTTATAAGAGAAGGGTCCTAACTAAAGGGCTGGTGTTATTACAAGAACAAGAAGAGACACCAGAGACTTCTATCTCCCTCTGAGTGTGCACAGAGAAAGGCCATGTGAGGATATAGCAAGAAGGTAGCCATCCGCAAGCCAGGAAGAGAGCCTCACCAGAAATCAACCCTGTTGGCATTTCGATATTTGACTTTAAGGCTCCAGAACTGTGAGAAAACAAATTTCTGTTGTTTAAGCCACCCGCTCTGTGTTATTTTATGATAGCCCTAATGGACTAATACACCATTAAGTAATAGATGCACATATCCTTAGATTTTTTCCTCTTTCTTAAAGATAGATAGATGCCATAAAGAAATGAAGGGGCAAAAGTATCATCAAACTCTATAATACATACACACTTACATCTTTTTTTTTTTTTTTTTTTGTGGGGAAGACCAGCCCTGAGCTAACATCTGTTGCCAATCTTCCCCTTTTTGCTGAGGAAGACTGGCCCTGGGCTAACATCCGTGCCCATCTTCCTCCACTTTATATGGGACGCCGCCACGGCATGGCTGACAGGCAGTGCGCGTCCGCGGGCGCCTGGGATCCGAACTCGCGAACCCCGGGCTGCCAAGCGCGGACTAAACCGCTGCGCCACCGGGCGGCACACTTACATCTTTTAATGAATGTACATATTACGATATACAATATATATTTTCTCACTACATCGTTTACTTTCACATGTTAGAAATGTGATTAAGCTACTTTAAGAAAAAACAATAATTTGATAAGTATGCATGTATATTCATAGAATATGAATTTTGTATAAATGTATATATATAATATAGAAAACATTTTAGTGACTATTGTAGACATCATTGGATTTTTAATTCATTTTTGATACTCCCCCTTCCCCCATCTAATGCTGTTTCAGAAGTGAGTTTCCCCAAAGCAATATTCTTAGTTAAAATAATAAAATCTTTACTTTCCTTGACTTCTTGCACTTTTGCAGTTAATATAATTGATTTTTATGATTATTTCACATTTCTTTAGTGAGGCCTCATTTTTTTTAATCTTTTTTTTTTGAGGAAGATTAGCCCTGAGGTAACATCCATTGCCAATCCTCCTCTTTTTGCTGAGGAAGATTGGCCCTAGGCTAACATCTGTGCCCATCTTCCTCTACTTTATATGGGACACCACCACAGCATGGCTTGACAAGTGGTGCATTGGTCCTCACCTGGGATCCGAACCTGCGAACCCTGGGCCGCCAAAGCGGAGCATGCAAATTTAACCGCTACACCACCGAGCCAGCCCCGAGTGAGGCCTAATTTTTATCTTTACTTTATAGATGAGAAAAACAAGGAAAGAAAAATGAAATAACTTCAATTACACACACATCTTGAAACACAATTGGGATCTGAAATACATAGTCTGACTTTAGACACTGTTTTTTTTTTAGCTACTGAAAATATTTTCTTTTTTAAATTTTGATTCTAACCTAATTTTTATTCAATTTATTGAGATATAATTGACATACAACATTATATTGGTTTCAGGTGTACACCATAATGATTCGATATTTGTACATATTGTGAAATGATCACAAGTCCAGTAAACATCCATCACCTTACATAGTTACAAAATTTTTTTCCTTGTAATGAGAACTTTTAAGAGTTACTCTCTTAGCAATTTTAAAACATGCTATATAGTATTATTAACTATAACCACCGTGCTGGACATTACATCATCATGACTTATTTATCTTATAACTGGAAGTTTGTAGCTTTTTAACCCCCCTTCACCTCTGGCAATCATCAATCTGTTCTCTGTATTCATGAGCTCATTTTTGTTTGTTTGTTGTGTGTTTTAGGATAACAGATATAAGCGAGATCATATGGTATTTGTCTTTCTGTGACTTATTTCACTTAGCATAATGCCCTCATGGTCCATCCATGTTGTCACAAATGGCAAGATCTTTTTTATGGCGGAATAATATTCCATTGTGTATTCCATTCCATATCCATATCCATTCAATATATACCACATTTTCTTTATCCATTTATCCATTGACAGACACTTAGGTTGTTTCTATAACTTGGCTATTGTAAATAATGATGCTATGAACATGGCGGTAGCATATATCTTTTCAAGTTAGTGTTTTGTTTTCTTCAGAAAAATACCCAGAAGTTGAATTGCTGGATCATATGGTAGTTCTATTTTTAATATTTTGAGGAACATCCATACTGTTTCCTATAGTGGCTGCGCCAATTTACATTCCCACCAACAGTGCACAAGTGTTCCCTTTTCTCCATGTCCTCTCTAACACTTGTTATTTCATGTGAGGTGATATCTCATTGTGGTTTTGATTTGCATTGCTCTGATGGTTAGTGATGTTGAGCACCTTTTCATGTACCTGTTGGCCATATGTATACCTTTTGGAAAAATGTCTATTCAGATCTTCTCTCAATTTTTTAATTTGATTGTTTTTTTTTTCTATTGAGTTTCATGAGTTCTTTATATATTTTTGGATATTAACCCCTTATCAGATATATAATTTGCAAATATTTTCTCCCATTCAGTAGGTTGCCTTTTCATTTTGTTGATGGTTTTCTCTGCTGTGCAGAAAATCTTTAGTTTGATATAGTCCCAGTTGATTTTTGGCTTTGTTGCCTTTGCTGTTGGTGTCAAAGCCAAATCGTCATCACCAAGACCAATGTCAAGGAGCTTACCCACTATGTTTTCTTCTAGGATTTTAATTTTTTCAAGTTGTTAGTTCAAGTTTATAATCCATTTTGAGTTAATTTTTATGTTGCTATAAGATACTGGTTCAGTTTCATTCTTTTGCATGTCTATTTGGTTTTCCCAACATCATTTATTGAAGACACTGTCCTTTCCCCATTGTATATTCTTGGCTTCCATTACTAGCTGCTTAATCATCAAATGGCTGTTTGCTGGTTTCACGGGGGACGGGATTTATGGCAAGAGTGTATCTCAGCCTCTCCTACCTGCTTTAATGTGGTTTTTTTTCTCATTTGCCCAATGTACAGGAGTTGTTCAGCTAGTTTTGTTTTGCTTTTGTTTTTGTTTTACAGGAAATTGTTCCATATGTTTCTGTAGATTTGATGTGTCTGTGGGAGGATGTGTGTTCAGGATCTTCCTACATCACTGTCTTGAAGTGGAGTCTCTAAAGACGTTAGATAATATGCTTTACTGCTTCATTCTCACAGCATTATTCTAATAGGTCATGGATTTAGGGAAACAGACACCGAGACGAAGATTTGTGTGGATAAGTTTAATAGAGAGTGTTCTCAGAAACTACCCATTGTGAGAGAGTGAGAAAAGCAGGAAAGGGCAAAGGGAGAAGTTGAGATCCAAAATTGTTGCAAATAGTTGTTCTCAACTGGGATCAGTTGGTCTCCCAGAGAGTTCTTCAGATATAAATGAAAACAAGGGAGGTATACTTTGTACCTCTCTCTATAGACTAACCATTGGTACAAGCTGCCCACTGAAGGGGCCATGACCTTGACCAAAGCAGCTCCTTAGGCTGAGAACAATTCCTGCAGAGGGACTCAAGCTCTGAGCCCCTAAGCCATGCTCCTGGCACTAGGGAATGAGTGCTTCGTTTTGGGGAGGATCTGGATGGTGCACCCAGAGTATACCCTACAGTCCATCCCTTACACCATTTGTTTTTTTTGTGTGTGTGTGAGGAAGACCAGCCCTGAGCTAACATCTGTTGCCAATCCTCCCCTTTTTGCTGAGGAAGACTGGCCCTGGGCTAACATCTGTGCCCATCTTCCTCTACTTTATACGGGACGCCGCCACAGCGTGGCTGACAGGCAGTGCGTCGGCGGGCGCCTGGGATCCGAACCCGCGAACCCCGGGCTGCCAAGCGCGAACTAAACCGCTGCGCCACCGGGCGGCCCCTACACCATTTGTTTTTTAACATAATTTCATCCTCTCTGGAAACAGCTATTTTGGTTGGTGCCTTTGCCTCTGCAACCTTTTACAACAGGAAGGCTAATAGGAAAAATTATAAGTCCTGCTGCTGCAACTGGTGTCAGTGACAATGATCTTTATCATCTCCATTCTCTACAATCCATGTTTTATTTCTCTCACCGATAGCACTTGCACTGGTTTAGGTGGCTTACCTGCTGGGTGACCAAAATGCCCATCCCTGTGACAACTAGATCTCTGGTCATCGTGGACTTCTCAGGTTGTGTGCATTTGTTTTCAAAATATGTCCGAGTAGATTACTTGAGTGCCAGATGCTTTATTCCTTGCTCACATTATACAGCAGCCCCATCGTGATTACTCCTGCCAGGATTGTGACTCATTTTCTTGCCTGTTGACCTCTTGATACAGGGACCCTAAAGTGACTGAGTGGAAGCTATAGCTTGCAGCTCTAGGGAAGGCAAGATTATACCTCTGCCCTCTTAGGGTTTTCAGTTGTCTTAAATTGACTTGACAGATTAACAGGAGAAAAGCATACAAATTTATGTAAGTTTTACGTGATATGGAAGCACTTATAAGGAAATGAAGACTCAAAAAAGTGGTAACACCTAAATGCTTTTATACTAGGTTGAACAAAGAGAGGCAATTGTGGAAAAGTAACTAAACTATGGGAGGACGCTAAAGGAAGATAGGAATTATTTTAACAAGAAGAATTTGTTACAAATATCGCACAATTATTTTGTACAGAATTCTCTCGGCTATCACTCCCTGTCTAAGAATGTTTCTTTTTTCTTACAGGGAAGCCATCTTTCATATTGGTATCTCCTAGTTTTAGGAAGAAAAGTATAGATTAGAATGCCCTGCTTACATCTGCTGTTTTTCAAGTGCCTTTAGCTCAAAAAAATTCTTATGCTAAGGTGGTATATTTTGAGGTGGCATATTTTGCCACCCTTCACAGTTTAATGGGACACTTCACTTCTGAAATCCAGGACCTGTAAATCCACAGAGCCTAAAGTTGGGGCCTCAAAGTACGGCTCTCTGAGACACAGACTAGAGTACTCATTACAACCGCTCTGGCTAGCATTGATGTGCCAGGAGTGGGGACTACATCCCAAGCTGGGCCTACCAGTTCCTTCCCCAAGAATTTAGAATTGGCTTAGTTCTCTTTTGGGATTAAGTATGAACCTGAGCATTATCAGAGACTATTTTCTACCATGTGGAACTAGGAGGCACAAACCAGTTTACTAAAATAGGAAAAAGCAGATGCACTAAACGAAGCAGAGAAGAGAGCCAGTGAGAAAAGAATCCCCGAGTTGCCTAAAACTCAGATCTCTCATCCAGCTATTTCCTGAGGCCAATCCTGATTGACCATTGGTTTCATTCCCTCACTCCTTATATTAATTTCTCTTTGTGCTTAAACTTACCTAGTCTTTTCTGAGAAATTTTAATGACTTTTTCATAGCAACCTGCCCTTTCACCTTTAAGTAATTGTGAAATGAGACTTAACATCCAAGATGCTTTGAAAAATTAGAATGAATATTGGAGTTGGCATTTTATATGACTGGTGAGCTATTTTTAAAGTGCACATTAATAATAAGTCACCTGTTACTAATGCGGTGCCCTAGTAGGAAAGAAGCAGCACTTGGAGCAAAAAGAAAAGTTCCATTTAGAAGGTTACTATAAATGTATATATTAAGTCAGGAAAAAGAAGCATGCTTTTATTTCATTTTTCTTTTTACTCATGATTCTATCTGGTCATGTTATAAGAATAGAAAAATGATGTAGTTTTAGACTCAAAATAATTTCGTTTGATTTTTTTAAATGTCTGCTTTGAGAATAAGAGTGCTGGGCACTGCACAAAACAGTCTATTTCACAGTCTGTGTTTTTCTTTTTCTCTTTGAAAAATATTGCATATGTTATGAAACTATAATTTGGATAAAGCCTTATCATTACCTACTATTTTGCAAAGAGTTGTACTATATTTATAACAACTTGATACCCTCAGAATACCAGGTCAGAGTGTGGGTGGCAAGATTGCTATAAAACATAACACCATTATTACACACTTAGTTTTGTGCTTCCCTTTAAATATATGATTTCATTACTATATAATTTCTTTGAATAATGTTTTAAGTAGAAAAGACTCAGTAATAATGTTGTCATTTTACCCAGGAGCCTGCACTGAAACAAAGTGGCACATAGTTGTTTCTGCAGTACTCGGCAGTATGATGGATGATGGCAATTACTGAAAAGAACAATATTAGTTTTACAGTTATTGTTATTAACTTAAAGTGCTAAGAATAAAATCCCATATTTCACTATATACTCCAATCACCACCAAAATATGTGACAGAGGAACATTTTATAATCCCTGTATTTTACACTGGCTGCACAACTAGAAATTGGCAGAGTCAAATCATTTATATCTCCTTATTACCAGCTTGCAGAAGCCATTGAGAATATGGAACTAGTGATGGATATTTTTGTGGCAGATGTTGTTTTATTCTCTCCCACTGTATTAAATTTACCATACATTGGTTCTACTGCAGTTTATTAAAGTTTCACAAAGAGATTAGCAATAGAATACCAAGACATACAACTTGCTTACCCTTGTTCCCCATTGACAAAAAACATTTACTTATTTATAAATTATGAATGTCATAAATATGGGATATATATGTAGCCAGTAAATATTTAAGGAGACAAGCTGAGTAAAGCATTTTCCTAAATTCCAGACATTTAGACAAACTATTAAAAATCTTCCTTCTATAAATAAGATAAATATATAAATAAAAGTATTATCCATACAGTCCAGATAAAAGCAATTTTTTTTTCTAAAAAACATTGTATTTCATGTTACAGATAAGCAGACTTGTAGAGTAGCTATGAGCTTAACTGTGGAACAGACTTCCTCAGTTTAAATCCCAGCCCGCCAGTTACTATGTGACTTTGGGAAATTTACTAAACTTCCCTCTGCTTTATTTTCCTAATTTATAAAATGGGGAAAATAATGGTTACTACTTCACAGAATTGTTATGAGGATTAAATGAGTTTATAGAAGTAACGCATATAGAACAAGCCTGGAATAACATTTGTATACTTCAAATGTTAGCTGTAATGTTTAGTAATCAAGAAGACTAGCACCAAAGATGGTGGAGACTGTAAAATAGCAGGAACATTCATGGACTATGATCTTTGAAATTTATTAAGATCTGATTTCAATCTAAACATTTTAAATAAATTAACTACCCAAGATAAAACAGATTTCCCCTGAGCTAGGTACACACAGCTTAAATGGTTACCAGGTCATTACTAACTGACATTTTAAACTGCTATCTGATCTTTTAATATGTTCATTTGGAGTTGTTAGACAGCTAGATTATAACTGCTCAGAATATTTTGGTTCATTCTGGAGCCCTCTCCATACTAAAACCATTTTGCATATCCATTTTCATTATCTATCACATAAAGCATCAATCCATTACAAAGAAATATTTGTAACAGAAACTATCTCAAAGAATTTGAAAGCTATTATGACTTGCATTGAGATTTTTCTCTGGAAATATGCAGGATAAAGGAATCAAAGGTTATTTACAAAAGTAATGATGATTATGAAGTAGAGCATGTCAGAAGAGGCTACATACGCTAGCACACCACCTTTCTATAGAAGAGCTTTTCAGATGAGATCTTAGAAAGCTTTATAAATGCTTTTGGAAAAACAAATGAGACCCATATATTCTTCTTCAGTCTACTTGGAGTATATTCATTGTGAAATACACTCTAATTTGTCTCATTCATCGCTGAAACCAAACTACCATCTACTTTGCTTTTCTCTGGTGTAGAATATGGAAAGTTAAATACTTTTCTTCTAGCCATTTTCCAGCTAGATGTAGCTTGTAAGATAGTTTGACCATTATATTGTAAGCATTCATTTGCTGAAAATGTCTTTCCTTCTAGATAAAAGCAAATGCTTGCAATGAAAAGGCATGAGGCCCTTCTTTCTTCTGCCCAGCTAGAAATGGGGACATGAGGCTGGAAGTAAGGTAGCCAGCCTGCAGCATTAAGGATATAAACATGAGGATGAAAGTTTGAAAGATGGAGTCATGTACCATAAGGATATCCTTGAATGGGTGCAGCAGACCTAGAAATGCCTATCTCCAGACTTACAGTTAAATTAAAAAATAAATGTCTTTATTTAAGCTACTCTTTATGTGGGTCTGTGTTGTATCTTTAACTTTTAGACCTAGGTTTATCAATGCCCTCCCTTATCTTTTCTATCTACTTACACTTCCTAAAATACTACATGAGAGGAAAGAATCATTCTAGTCAAAGCACACAGTTCTCTTAAAAAATATTAAATTAGAATAGTAAGGTATCTGGCTGTTTTTAATTTTTATCAGCTTTAAATATTTATTGCACATTCACAAAGTGGAAAGAAGAGCATTAGAATATGGTTTGAGGTTTTAATGCTTCCTGAATATTTACCACACAACTTATTTCCATGGAGGTTCTATTTCTGCTGCTTCTTGAGAAAATAGAAAATTATTATGTTTAATTGTAGAATCACTCATGTTTTATTGGTGCAACTAAATTGCAGGCCATTTAGAAGCAGATAATTTTGTTTTTTCCCCACAGATCCTAGTGTAGAACTGTGAACAAAATACATGTTCAATAAATTATTAATGGATGAATACATTGAATGGATAAACTTAATTAATCAATATTTTAGCTCTGTGAAAATAAAATACAATGCATGCATGTAATAAGAACATTCAAAACGTGAATATCTACGCTGTACTCTTTTTGCCTAAGCAGAATATTAAGTCACCAAATAAAACCAATGGCATTCTTCAACGTTTGCTTGTAAATATGCAACTGCCATATTTGTCAGATCTGGTTATTAAGGTGGCAAAAATAATGGGAATGATCTTTTCATGTAATTTTATTTATTCTTCAGTAATCAACTAGTAGCTGGTTATCTGGTTAGCTATTTAAAAGAATGAAGAGTATGTCTACAACTTAACTGCATTACCAATTTTTATCCTATAGAAGTTTATGAGCACTGTGACTATACTCATTGAGCTATTTTTAAAGAGATTTAGTTATAAAGTATGGTTTATATAAATGATTCTTTAACCTTCTTTGAAATCCATGAATCTATGACTTTATCTGAAAAGGAAAAAAATATCAGTAGTTCAACAAGGTTTTATCTACGTTTTATCCAAAAGCAGTCTCTAGTTTTGTGAGACCTAAAGCTTATATACAAAATATATAAATTTTATTTATATACTTTAAACCAATGAATGCAAAATTATTTATATGGACATTTTATAAAAACATATGACCTCTGTGAAGATGTTATTCAATTTCCTCCCAGGGAGGGGCCCTGCAGTTTAAAATTCATTATCTTCACCTTGAATCTATAAAAGATATTAATAGGGGGCCTGCCCCATGGCCTAGTGGTTAAGTTTGGCTGCCCCATTTCGCGGGTTCAGATCCCAGGCGTGGACCTACACCACTTGTCAGCCATGCTATGGCAGTGACCCAAATACTAAAAAAAAAAATAGAGGAAGACTGGCACAGATGGTACCTCAGGGCCAATCTTCCTCAAGCAAAAAGAGGAAGATTGGCAACAGATGTTATCTCAGGGCTAATCTTCCTCAGGGAAAAAAAAAACAAAAATTAATATGACTACTGATAATAGTGTTTTGTTAGCCATTTTTCTCTGAGATACCTGAGCTGCCTGCATACTTTGATATTGAATGAGAAAAATGTAATTGACTGCTAGAAATATGTACTTTGAAGCTGAAAGAAAGCTTCTTCATTGAGTGGGAATACATTTATCAAGCATCAAGCTACAAGTGCTACATACATTATCTAACCAACCATCATTAGTGGATTATTCCCTTATGACCAACTAAAAGTAAAGAGTTTGAGAAACTTATGCAAAATACTAGGAATTGTGTGCCACAGCCAGTTTTGACTTCTGCTCTAATTGATACCAAATTCGCACAAAATGCTTTCTTGTGTGTTCCAAAAATGCATATTTAAAATATCTATTCAAGTTGCCTTCTCCCAAGAAGTCATCTATTTCCTACTCTCCAAAGTAGCTTTGCAAAATGGGAAGAATGTATTATTTCTATCTTTGTTCAACTCATTGACTTTAAAAAACATCATCTTTTCAAAATAATAGAAAAAATAGATTGCAAAAATAAAGCATTCCTCACCTCTCGCCTAAGTTTACTTGACATGAAATTTAAACTCAGCAAATAGGTATGGCATTGAACCTTGTTCACTGCTGTCTTTTATCACAATTTGATTTAAAATAAACCATAGACTTCTTAACTCCTGCATGCTTTGGCAGCAAATATGTTTTTTGTATTTTTACTTGGTGTAATCAGTTAAACTTGTCAGTTTAACCACTTCTGTTCCTTATCTATATCTTATGACAAATTACACCATAAATCCATGTCATGGGCATTTAGTGAATTCAGAGCATTAGGTCCTGTTTTACTTAGGTGTTTTCCTATATTAACATTATCATTAAGAATTTCAAATTGGAAGCTAAAAACAATTCTTAGCTATTTTCAGTGGGATCTTTTAACTTATATTTCATATTTAGTCCCTAAAGAAAGAGCAAGTATGCATTTATTGCTACTCTAAATCAATTGCTAATTAATTCCACAGGGTACAGATGGAATTTTCGTTAGCATTAAATTTACTACAGAAGTTTTACAAGCTACAAACTTCCATGGTGTTTACAGAAATATATTCTTCTATATATTATTCTATCGCCTTCTTGTTCTCTTAAGGCCTGATCCGGCATTCTATGTGAAGTCAATGGGTAGCAAAAGTTATTTTAAGGACAAAAAATTTATTCCTGATTTTTCCTGTACAAATATTGTTTGTTGTATTTTTTGTTATTTTGGAAGGTACTTGGATAATTTTGAAGTACGTATATCTATTGGATTTACCAGTTACTTGTAAGACTAATTATAAAATCTGTCATATTACATGAAACTGAATATACAAAGTGATAATATGTAGAATAAATGTAAGATGAAATTGTCTTTTTTTTTTTAACATTCAGACTGCATTTATATTTCTTATAAAATTAGGGTCCTGACAGCTAGTTAATAAGTAATCTAATTCTTAAAATTTTTGATTTTAAATTATGGCCTGATTCTCATATCAGTCATTTACATTCAACATAAAAAAGAAAATAAAAATGAAAACTCAACCTGTGCCTGTTTTTCATATCAAAGTATTATTTTATTTTTTTGTGAGGAAGACCAGCCCTGAGCTAACATCCATTGCCAATCCTCCTCTTTTTGCTGAGGAAGACTGGCCCTGGGCTAACATCCGTGCCCATCTTCCTCTACTTTACATGGGACGCCGCCACAGAATGGCTGACAAGCAGTGTGTCAGCTGGCACCCAGGATCTGAACCTGCGAACCCCAGGCTGCCAAAGCAGGAGATAGACCGCTGCGCCACTGGACCGGCCCCTCAAAGTATTGTAATAAGAGAGAATGGATAAAGAATGATCAGAGATTGACATTTTGTTGGCTTTCTGTCTTTGGCTTGTCTGATCTTTTTAGATTTTGCTTCACACTTTTGTTTTTGCCTGAGGAAGATTCGCCTTGAGCTAACATCTGTGCCAGTCTTCCTCTATTTTGTATGTGGGTCACCGCCACAGCATGGCTGCCAATGAGTGGTGTAGGCACACACCCAGGAACCGAACCCGTGAATCCTGGGCCGCCAATATAGAACATGCGAACTTAATTGCTATGCCACCGGGCCAGCCCCTGTTGTTGTTTTTTTCATAACAGACTAAGCATTGGCTTTATATAAATTTAAGATTTTATAATCTCTATTACATGTTTTTTCATTGCATATTATCATATAGTTAAGAAACTTTATTATTATTAGGTGCCACATTTTCTCAGGAGTGAGTTAGTGCGGTGCCAATGATTACAAAACTGATTCCAACAGTATTTGGACATGCTACTCATACCATCTTTAACCTTTTACCGGGATACTAATAGTTCTTAGACTATTAAGCTAAAGTTTTCTTATCATTATGAACTGAAAACTGGTGAAAATATAGAATATTGCTTTATCCCATTTAAATTTAAATAGCAATTACAAATTGATCCATTCTTTTCTTGTCATTGAGGAGCTTTCTCTTCCTGTGCAGTCAGTAGATGGCAGGCTTGTATTACATATAATCTGAATTCAGTGTGGAATGCTTGTTTGTTGTACTGTGAATACCCATCTATATGGTTTTTTTTTGTTGTTTCTGTGTAAAAAGAAACACAAGAAATAGTTTCTAATAACCCAATAAAATTATTTGTTGAGTGAGCCTAAGAGCTACATAACTTGAAGTCATATTTGTTATTATTCTTATAATTTATTGATCTATATTTTAAAAATCACTACCACAGGGAACACTAACATTGACAATTACAAAAAACAATTGGTAAGATTTTACTGTAGATTTAAATGTTCAAAAAAGGAATGTTAAAACATTTTAGAACAAATGTATTGTAAGAACAAATCCATTTGGATCATATAAGCCCTTCAAATTTAATATAACGCATACAAAACAGCTTATTGGAAACCACCTAATATTAATGCTTAAAATTTTGGAAAGGCCTGTATGAAACTTGGATATTGCTCCTGTTCATTCATTCAACCTGAGAGACCATACACACTGGGGTGGTTTGAGAGAAGGTGTTATTTGATGTTTGTGTCATACAATAAGATCACTTGATATGATTTGCTAATCCTGTGGCGTGTCCCTTACCAGCAGCAGTAATCTCTTCTGCCAACTGCAGCATGAGCGGAAGACAGCAAATCACTTATGCCAGGATTAAATGTATCTATATAAAAGCTTATTTAAAATAAAGTTAGTTCTCAAAAAAATTTCTCATTTCATAGGTTATCTTACTATAAAAAGAAAAATTCACTAACATTGCGCACTAGATGTAATGCAGGAAGTAGCATTATCATGTATTTATTTTTTAATTTCCAAATGGAATGAGTTTGAAAGGTGAATGCCTGAGGACATGGGTACAGCCAGACAGATTTACTGTGGACAGCATTACTATGCCCTAATATATTCTTTTTAGAGATTGTTCTGGGTCAAGGTTGTGGCCAAAGAGGAAGTTAAAGCATACTAGGAAATTCTCCTAAGTATATCTCCAACAGAGCAAGCCACAGGTTGTTACACCTGGTAAACTTTTCACATTCCGTTACACCTGGTAAACTTTTCACATTTCTCTTCCTATTTTTCCCTGTAGTGTCTGAGATGAGCTGCCACTGCACAGACTTTGAGGAAAAACCTGTCTTTGTATTGCAAACTGAGATAACAATTATTAGTAGAGAGAAAAGCAGAAAGAATTTCCACAACCCTGTTGGGTTTTATTTATTACCTCTTTTGTTTGTTGGTTGGTTTATTTTTTATGCTTTTCTGAACTTCACACTGCTAGCTAGAAAAGACTGCAACTGCTCTCAGCACACGGGCTCAGAATTCAGCCATCCTGGTGTGCTAATCGTCTTTGCCCTCCATTCACACAAAGCATATTATTATTGCTGTTGTTTTTGTCGATGTTTCGCTTTAATTCCATGAAAGCAAAATTCATGTTCACTTGGCTGAAAGCTAGAAAAGTTAACATCACTCTTTTCCAGTGACAATCTCTAGTGAATTTTTTTTTTTCACCTAAGGTCTGCAAAAGCTATAAATTTTGCCTAGCATGTTTACTATTTCAGTAACTACCACTATTTTTCTCTGTTCTCACACAGGTGAATGGGAGTAGGGCAGCAAGAAATGCTCCCAGTGGTTTCCTGCTTCTAAATCTTTGCTATTCAAAATGTGGTCCGCAGATCAGCAGCTTTGGCATCACGTGGGAACTTGATAGAAATGCTGGATTATCTGACTTCAACAAGATCCACAGGTGATTCACATGCACATTAAAGTTAAGAGTATCGCCACCACTCCATGCCTCTCTCCAAAAGGAAAACAAAAAGTGAAAACCAAAACAAAACCTTAGCCCATTTGGATTTCCTAAAGTCCACTAAAGGTCTTCCTCACGGAAGGGCAATGGAAGAGGGATTTCTTTTCAGCCAAGTATTATGTGTGTAATCACCTACTCCATTTGGGGCAACACTAGCCACATTTTCAAAATGAGTACTTCCTGGGGAAATAAACTCTCTTGCATGATTCAATAAATGTATGTGAATAATGAAACTCACCCTGAGATTACATTTCCTGGTTTAGAAGACAATATTAGGGTGCTCCAGTGTTACAATCGTGGATAAAGCCAAGTTTATAGTCTTGTTTTAAAATACCTTCTAATGCAATGTGGAGGATACCCTATCAATTTTCTTCATTTTCAGATTCCAGTTCCTTCCTTTACCCAAAAAAATCCAAGGAATTCTCACATTGGAATTTTCCCCTTTAGTGAAAATTCTATAGTGATCTTAGATGTCACTGCAGAAAATGTATAATTAATGGCGTAGGGGTTTGTAAGGGAACATTTTATCAGAAAATACAAGCGAGTAAATGAACTCATACAATTCAATTCTATGCTTCAATTTCAAATATAATATGCAAATCTCTGCTCTACAAAACCTTATAAAATGACTTTCTGACCTCTATTATCTTAGGTTTAATACAGTGATTCAACTGGGTCATCTCATCTACGTTGTCAGAAACCACGCTATTTTGTAGTTATCTAATTGTTGTTTCATTTCCATTTTGATTATTTTATTCTGTGTTATTATTTTAGCTTTGGCCTCAGACACATTCTTTCAGATTAAAATTGCATTTGATTAGCTTTCAACTTTCTCAGACACACATGATGATAGGGTTTAAATCAATGTATCTTTCTATGTTATGGCCTATTTCTTTGTTCTAATTCAAGTGACAAAATTGCTGTTTGTCGGATGACTATTATTATCAAATATTTCAGCATGTGAGTTGCTGTTATTCAAGGGAATTTAAGTCAACAAACATGTACTTAACAAGTACTAGTGAAGAAATTACCCATAATGTTATGATTTTTTGGTAATATTTTTGTAATATTTGGTCTGGAAGTCTTGTTACAGATGTTACAGACATAAAAAATGTACTGTTAATGGAACAGGAACCCAATTCCAGATAGGTGACGTTAACAGTCTCAAGGTCTCACAGCCACTTTGCATGAGCTAAGCCTGAAACCACTGGTCAATTTCTTCACTTTTTTTTTTTTTAATTTTTATTATTTTATTTTTTATTTTATTATTCTTATTTTTTTTGTGAGGAAGACCAGCCCTGAGCTAACATCCTTTGCCAATCCTCCTCTTTTTGCTGAGGAAGACCGGCCCTGGGCTAACATCTGTGCCTATCCTTCTCTACTTTATATGGGACACCACCAAGCAGTGTGTTCGGCGGGCGCCCCGGATCCGAACCTGTGAATCCTAGGCTGCCAAGCGCGAACTAAACTGCTGCGCCACCAGGTTGGCCCTTTTTTTTTTTTTTTTTTTAAACACTGAAATCAGCCAAGCTATTTCTAGCCCCCATTTCTTTAACTTGGATAATCAAAATGAGTTTAATAAAACCCTGTCAACCAAATACCATATTATGCATAATAACATGTATCTCGAAGGTTATATTAAATGGGAAGATGAATCTGGATAGCTAAAAGACTTAGAGGTCATGGCTCCATATAAAATCACCATGGAAACAGCTTTCAGGGCCAGTTTGTGGGGAGATGTCAAAAGGCAGTAACCTATGACTTCTTTTTTCCAAAGCCCTGTCTATGAAGGTTACAGGTTCTATATCTGCTTTCATGATGACATTTGTCTATGTTTTTGTAGGTTTCTATTCTGACAAGCAAAAAACCCTGCACCAAGTTGAACCTGTCCTTTGTGATGAGGCTGTTGAACAGAAGAGCAGCATAGCAGTCTGTCTATTCTTGCTCCACATTCAGCTAAATGCTAACTTCGATCCCTTTGAGATGGTGAACAGGCTGAACTCAGGGAGAGTGTCATCTCTCAGTATCCAAGCTTCTTCAGAGAACCGTGCGGTGAACTTGACTAAGGTCATGTTCTTTGTCCATGGCATCAATTTTTCTATAAGCTAAGAGATATCTATCTATCTCAAAATCTATATAGAAATAGATAACACTTCAAGTTTTTCTAAATCAAATATATAAAAAAATTGTAATTCAGATATTAGTTTTGCATTATCTTATGTAATTTTACATTGTATCTTTTGTGATAAAATTCTATCTTTTTGATTTTATGTATATCAGGACTACATCAAAATAATCCTTTTTATTAGTGTGAGACATTTTACTGTAAAATGACTTTTTACCTGTGCTTTAACTATTGAATAGAATATTTAATTATATTAAAACTGATCTCTAGGCTTTGCAAGCCATCACTTTTGGATGTTTTATGAATTTATAAGTATATAGCTTACAGTTTTATTTCTACCAATTATTTATTTATATGCATATTTCAAATATTTATATAAAAATTTATTTATATATAGTTTCCAAAAGACTCTGGTATTCAGCTTTGTTGACTTGGGTAGAAAACTATGTGTCCATGGATGGGACTCACATGCCACAGCCAGACAGAATTAGCTTTTGTAAACATACTGATAAACAATAATATATTAGAAAGCATCATTGTAATGTGTTTGTGGCATTCTTATATTCTTTAATAAATGCAACTCATCACAAGTATCATTACCTAACTTTTCGGTTCTCAGTCTAAGATAATTCTACATTTCCAGTTTGCCAATAGATTGCTTTAGTTCAGGGGTAAATTTTAAATCATGTTGATTAGATACCCTCGAAATTTTGTAGATTTTGAAGGTTTTCTGTCCCTCCATGAGACTTATCTTTCTATTAGATCTAATAAGTAAATTATATGGTGAGATATTGAATTCTATTCTTCTAGTGTTGCCTAAATGGGGAGGGCAGTAACAGTATTCCATACTCTTCACCCATAATCTATAGCTTAAAATATTTTGAGTCTTCAGGGATGCCTACATGTTAACTTATAGTTATGGCTAAGTATTACAGTGTCAGTACAAGGGTATAAAGCTCTAGAAAAGAGAAGCTCTCTTCTGGTACTGCACACTCATTTTTTAAATCCCAAAGATCGCTAGTTTCATTTTCAACTGTTTCTAATTAAAAAAAGGAATTGAAACCACTAAGAACTTGAAAACATTGATCCTTTTAAAAAAAAACCTAAAAAAATGAAAATCCAGATCATTAATTAATTCTAACTCCAACAATTTTTCATATTTAAAATAATATGGATATCAGGAGAAATTCTTAATATTTTTCTGGGACACACATCCCCCAAGAGACCTAAAACAAATATCTTATTTTTAAATGGAAAACATTTTTACTTAAAATACTCTAATATGCATGAGAGAGAAATAGCTAACCCAAAGTTCTAATATATCAATTGAAAATTCTGTTGCATTTAGAATAAATATTTAAATCCTAATATAAACTAAGATAAGAAAAGAAATTAGCCAGTAGCTAATAATGAGATTCCCTGGTAAAACATAAAATTGCTTCATTTGGTTATTATAGCTTTTGAAAAAATTGTGACAATTTCTCCATCACATATTTGATAAGATCCGTTGATTAGCATTATGTGTTCTTTAAAAGAGTCATTAGTGAGGTGGTTCTAGTTAATTGTTGTTTTTTCCTGATATTTATAATCCACACAGGCATCTGAGTAGAAATTCATTTTGAAACTATAGTGTGTGTATGTATACATGTGTACCTAGATAAAGCCTTTAATATAAAAACCTGACTTCTTTAAATGGGCTATATTTGATAAATTTGTCTTTAAAACCATACAACTAGTTTTAAAAGAAAATTAAATATTATAAAAGTAATCATCTCTTTAAAAGAAAAATTAAACAAATATATTAAGTTGATGGAATAATCACAGATTACTTCAAGTGACTTTAAAATACAATAATTAGACTTGGATTCCTGGTGAGATTACCCTAACGGTGAGGGAAGGGGGTAAAACTGATTCTAGTATCACATTGCTAGGAGTAGTGTGGGGTTATTTTTCTAAGACAGCAAATGAGTAATAATGTTGCTATCTATTTAATGTGGAAAGAAAAAGATACAGATTACACATATCATTCTTAATTTAAAATTTACATTTGAACTTGTCATGTATTTTAAAACTTAATACATAATTCCCAATTCTATTCATTGAAGAAACCTGGAAGCACTGACCAACCCAAACCCAACCACTAAAGTCCACGTTGTGCCCCTAAATATTATTTCTTATATAAAAACCCAGGAATTCTTGGATTTCAGGAATGGTCAGGAAGTATACAAAATAATTTAGGAATATCCTCTCATATCAAAAGCAAGAAAACTAGGGAAGTTTACAAAGGTCATGTCAAAAGGATGCGGGAGTCTAACTGAATAGGTTATCATGGAACAAAGTTGGGTGTATTTAAGCATCAATAGGGATAAAAAATGACAGGTTCAAACACATAAAATGTTTAAACCCATATGGTCATAATGGCGCTCAAAAACAACAAACAAACAGGGAGGCTGGCCCGGTGGCATAGCGGTTAGGTTCACACACTCTGCTTCGGCAGCCTGGGGTTCACAGGTTCGGATCCCAGGCGCGGACCGACACACCGTTTGTCAGGCCATGCTGTGGTGGCATCCCATATAAAGTGGAGGAAGATGGGCACAGATGTTAGCCCAGGGCCAGTCTTCCTCAGCAAAAAAAGAGGAGGATTAGCACGGGACATTAGCTCAGGGCTAATCTTCCTCACAAAAAAAAAAAAAAAGAAAGAAAGAAAACAACAACAAACAAACAAAATCTCATTGAGTGATATCCAGAAACCAACTCTATTATTCTGGAAAATGGTAAACAAAATTAAACTTAGTTTTCTTCAGAGTTACTAACTAGTTGATGAAAGGAAGATTTTCTTTACAGCCATTTACCAGCTAATAAATGAAGAAGGAATAAAATATTACTATTTTTCAAGCCTTTTTAAAAATAATGAAAATAGGCACAAATAAGCTCTTTTTGCTAACACCACAAAAAGAAGGTTTTTATCACTCCTTATGGAAATGTACAATAGCATTACTGAAGAAGTCTAACCAAAAAGGCCAAATGTTATTTGAATCAAGCCTGTACAATGCATTTATAGGAAATATGAAGCACAGAGATACATGATAAGTGACACAGGGATGCAACAAACAAAATCCAGACTGAGAAACTTTGCAGAATACACAATATGGTTTCTTAAAAACAAACAAAATTAGAAGAATGATAAAAGAGAATGAGGGAGAACCTATAGAGTCCTAAAAAATACTAGCCAATTACAATGTATGAACTCGTTTCCTAATTCAAAGAAACAAAATTGTTAAAAAAGTTAAAGGAAGTGTCATCATGATATTGACCTTGAGACTTTAATTAAAAAGAAAATGAAATATGATTTCATTGGAATTCTCTTTTGATTAAATTATTTTTAAAAACCACATCTTTGAGACAATTGGAAACATTATTGAGTTGGTATTTTATGATATTATGGGGTTATTGTTAATTTTATTAGGTATTGTAACAGCATGAGCATCACGTAAAACAAAAAGTTTCTGTTGGGGAAGGTCATCAAGAAGACGATTGCCAGTTTGACCCATGACCTGGACCCAGGCAATTGGAGGCTTCTCACCCCCTCCTCTGCCGTTGCAATATGTGTTCTACTTGCCTTCCCTGCTGCCAGAAGCTGCCCCAAGGAAACAACCTGGAGATAGTAATGTAGTGATGAGACTATCTAGACTGTGTATGTGATGAACTCAGTTAAGGCTTCTATAGAAACTTTTAAGATTCTGGCAGACAGGTGCAGAGATCTACACATCTTTCAGCCACCCAAGACAAGTCTTGTGAGTTATTTCCCTTGCTTATTAAACCTGCCACCTACCAATATGGAGTGGTCTGCCTCTTTCTTTGGTCTCCCCTTGCCTTCTGTGTACAGGGCCAGTTTGTGAACCAACAGTTCTAGCCCAGAAATAAACCCTAGCAAATATAGTCAACTAATATTGGACAAGGGAGCCACGAATACTCAATGGAGAAAAGACAGTCTCTTCAATAAATGGTGCTGGAAAAGTTGGATATTCACATGTTAAAGAATGAAACTAGACCTCTATCTTACACCCCACACAAAAATTAACTTAAAATGGATTAAAGACTTAAATGTAAGACCTGAAACCATGAAACTCCTAGAAGAAAACATAAACTAAAAGCTCCTTGACGTGGGTCTTGGCAATGAATTTTTGGATATGATACCTTAAGCACAAGCAACAAAATCAATAAACAAGTGAGACTACAGCACACCAAAAAGATTCCACACAACAAAAGAAACAATCAATGAAGTGAAAAGATAACCTGTGGAATGGGGAAAAATGTTTGCAAACCATATATCTGATAGGGTTAATATATAAAACATATAAAGAACTCATACAACTCAATGGCAAAAAATCTAATTCAATAAAGGACTGGGCAAAAGATCTGACTAGACATTTCTCTAAAGAAGATATACAAAAGGCCAACAGGTATGTGAAAAAGTGCTTCACATCATTAGTTGTTAGGGAAATGCAAGTCAAAACCACAATGAGATAGTGCCTCATGCCTGTTGGAATGGCCATCATCAAAAAGACAAGAGATAACAAATGCTGGTGAGGATGTGGAGAAAATGGAAGCCTTGTGCACTGTTGGTAGGTTTGAAAACTGATACATCCACTATGGAAAATAGTATGAAAGGATTGTTAAAAAATTAAAAATAGGGCCAGCCCTATGGCATAGTGGCTGAGTTTGGTGCACTCTGCTTCAGTGGCCCGGGTTCAAGGGTTTGGATCCCGGGCATGGACCTACACCATTTATCGGCCATGCTGTGGCAGTGACCCATATACAAAATAGAGGAAGATTGACACAGATGTTAGCTCAGGGCCAATCTTAAACAAGAAAACAAAATTAAGACTAGAACTACCATATGATCCAGCTATTCTGATTCTGGGAATATATCCAAAGGAAATGATAACACTAACTTGAAAAGATATCTGCACCTCCATGTTCATGGCAGAATTATTTACAATAGCCAAGACATGAAAACAACCCAAGTGTCCATCAATGGATGAATGGATAAAGAAGTTGTGGTATATATATATATATATATATATATATATATATATATATATATATATATATATATATACAATGGAATATTATTCAGCCATAAAAATATGAGGAAATCCTGCTATTTTCAACAACATGGACGGACCTTGAGAACATTATGCTAGGTGAAATAAGTCACACAGAGAAAGAAAAATACTGTATAACCTCACTTATATATGGAATTAAAAAAATAAGTACTTAAAGGAATCAGATTTGTGGTTATTAGAGGTGGGGGAGGTGGGGAAGGGAAATAGGGGAAAAGTGGTCAAAGGTACAAACTTCTGGTTATAAGATAAATAAGTACTAGGGATGCAATGTACATCATGATGACTATAGTTAACAGTGCTTTATAATATCTGTTAAGGTTGTTAAGAGATTAAATCCTAGGAGTTCTCACCTAAGGGATTTTTTTTTTCCTTTGCTTTGCATTCTCTTTTTATTGTATCTATACGAGATAATGGATGCTAAAAAAAGCATCCATTCATCAGAAATGGGTACTGAAGTATTTGAGTGAAATGGAAAGATATCCACATTTAATTTAAAACAACCCACCCCTGATTTAAAAAAAAGAAAAAGAAACAAAGGAAGAGAAAATAATAAAGAAAAAGACAACATTGTAGAGGGTATAAATAAAACAAGACAGACAAAGTATTAACTGCTTTTGAAGCTGAGTGATGAGTGCATGGGGATTTTTTGTTGTTACACTGTTCTTTTTACCTTATATTTGAAATTACCCATGATAAAAAGTAAAAATCAATAAACAAAACAACAAAGAACAAAACTGTATAGCCTCAGCATCAGAAATCATGACTTAATTGGTTTGAAATAGAACTCCAATATTGTGGGGTTTTTTTTAATACTTTTTTTTAATACTTACTCAGGGCTGCTAAACTATATCCAAGGTTAAGAATAACTGCTTTAGGTCTTGTGGCAAATGGGACATTTTGAGAAGGAAAAGGCATTTCATAAAATAGATACAAGTAAGGATCCATTGTGTTTCTTTTTTTTTCAATTAAACATGTTATTCTGAGATAATTTTAGATTCACATGCAGTTATAAGGAATAGTATGGTGAATTCCCATGTACCCTTTACTTGGTTTCCCCCAATGGTAATATATTGCAAAACTATGCAGTTTTGCAATATATTGCAAACTGTATCCACAGGTTCCTCTTCCATGGCTCTACCAACTGTGAATGGGTATGATGTTTACAATTTACATTGGTTGAATCCACTAATGTGGAACCTTTGGATGTGGAGGACTGACTAAGGAACTTGAACATTCGCAGACATTGATATCTGGGGGAGTCCTGGAACCAATTCCACCTCCACCCCCACCCAGATACCCAGGACAACTGTAGTATATCACAAACAGGATATTAACGTTGATTCAGTCAAAATACAGAACTTTTCCACCACCCAAAGGATCCCTCATGCTGCTCTTTTATAGCTAACCATTTACGCGCATTCTTAACCCCTGGCGACCATTAATGTGTTCTCCATTTCTATCATGTTGTCATTTCAAGAATGTTCTATAAATAAAATAATACAGTATGGAAGCTTTTGGGGTTGACAGTTTTCACTTAGCATGATACTCTGGACATTCATCCAGGTGGTTGCATGTACATTCAAACTGTTTTTCTCCTGTAGGTAAAGTGTCATTTCTCTCTCTGCATTCAAGATTTTTCTTTGTCTTTAGTTTTCAGTAGCTTGTGTCTTGACAGATTTCTTTGGGTCTATCCTGTATGGGATTTGCACAAGTCCTTGAATATGTAGGGTTATATGTTTTACCAAATTGAGGAAGTTTTTAGCCATTATTCCTTTGAGTATTTTTTTCAGCCCTATCCTTTCTCTTCTCTTGGGATCCCAATGACATGAATGATATATTTTTTGTTATATTTCTATGGGTCTTTGAGGCACTGTGTATACTTACACACACACACAAATCAAGAAAATAAGTTTACTTTTCAAAAAATCATGCAAAATTTAAAGATAGGAATAAAAAAAGAAATAAAGCAAATTGAAAAGGTAAGTTCAATGATATCAGTTAATAGGAGAAAGGTTCCCAATTTCCAAATTAAGACATTATTTATTTAGTTTGATATCTGAGAGTATATGTGCTTTTAAAAATAAGCTTTTGTTAAAGGATAATTTCAAAAAAAAATCATTGCACTCATCCAGATATAAAATGAACATGTGTTAAAATTTTTATTTAACTCATTATTATCGATCAGTAAGATGTTACAACCAGTTCAAAGGAGAATCCAAAGAACAGATGTATTTATAGATCAGGAATATTTCAATATGCTTTAAAATTTTAAAAAATATGGCTTCTTCCACAGTGGGTAGAGAAGTCAATTGAACCTCCAACTGACAGAATGTATTGGAATGTTTATAGACAATAATTATTTTGCAATGCTATTAGTTATTTACAATTTACAGAGTTCTAAAATATCTCTAAGGCAATGAAAGAGTGAGGTCCCCATAGGATCAGAATTAGATAACCCCTGCAGAAGTATGTTCTGAAAGATGCACCCAACTGTTTTCCCCAACAGTCCATTTTTTCTTCTACACTGCTGAGAAACTCATGAAAAAATTTAAAAAGTAATATTTGTTTAACATTACTTTGTGCAACTACATGAAGTGATTCTTACTTATTAGCCGCTCAATCCTCACATTAACCCTTTTTGGGAGGCTGATATTATTTTAGCATATTTTCTAAGCATATTGAAACTAATATGTAAAAAGTGAAAGTTCATGGTAAGAAATGCTAGAGATTTATGGTGAGATGCAATATGGAGATAAAAATTTTTGGAGTAAATTAGTTTTTGGTGATTTCTTTCTCTGGTTTAACTTTCTAGCCTCTTTCAATGACTTGTCCAGTCCTCAGGCATGGTCAAGCCTCCCACTGGAAATCCTGTTTCTGTGGTTTGTTACTTTATATCTAAATGTCAACTTTCTCATCTTCCTTTATGCGCTTGACATAGTAGGAAGAGCACTGCGGCAAAGACCTGCTAAGAATACTGTCCTCCATTTTCATAACCACGCACACTTTTTTGTTTTTAGATGAGGAAGATTTGTCCTGAGCTAACATCTGTGTCAGTCTTCCTTTATTTCATATGTGGGATGCCTCCACAGCATGGCTGATGAGTAGAATAGGTCCACGCCTGGGATCTGAACCTGCCTGGGCCTCCAAAGCGGGGTGCACAGAACTTTAACCACTCAGCCGTGGGGCCAGCCCCCACACACACATTTTTGATGGTTGTTATTCTTACTCTCCATTTTCAGAAATTCCCTTTTGTCAAATATGATCAAGAGTGATTAACTCATCTTGTTCTGTGACAGTTCTTAAATTTCTTTGATCCTATTTGGCTAAAAACACTTTGCCTTTAACAATGATAAACTTTCCCTGAATCCTTTGCCCTCAGTAAACAGTGATTGTTAATCCCCCCAACTTTTGTTTTGTGAAATCTCAACATTTTGTGTTCTAGGAAATGGCTTAGTGAAAGAACCATCTTCCCCTATATGACTTAGATGAGACTCACAGATGACCCCTTTGTTTACCTATGATACGGTGAGACACAGACCCTCCACATTTTCATTTTTTGTCTCATAAATGATTAGCTGAACTGTTTGTCCTCCCTTGCTGAAACTAGCTAGACACTGAGTGACTGAATATGAAACAGACTATGGTACACGTAAAATAGATCTCTGACCAACAACCTGCGGCAGTGAGCCCAGGGAGCCAATCTACAATCTACTACTACCTAGGCAGAAACCAGCCTAGGAAACCAACTTACTATCTACAAGTCAGATTTGTGGGATGTCAGACTATCTCTAACAACCAGTCAAGGAAAGCAAACAATAGCTCCTGTAAGAATCGGTCCCACATAGCCAGAACTTGATTAATAAATGACAGTTTGTCTAAATTTTGCTCCTATTTTCAATGTAGAACCAATCAGAGAAAGCCAAATATGCACCCCTAACCAACCACATAGAGTGCCCTACTTCTAGTTAGCTTGCCCACAGCATTCCCATGCCAACAGCCTCCAATCAGGACGCACCTGAAGCCTTCCCTTTGGTCCACTGTCAAGCTCTACCATTCATTACCCTATCTACATTTGAGTCTCTGCCAAATGCATGTGATAGTGGCTAACTCACTTGCAATGGCAAGCTCTGAATAAGTAACCTTTATTTGTTCTCATTTGGGTGGTCTTTGTCAATTTCTACAACATAGCAATAAACGTTCCCTGACTGACTCAGGTTTGTCCTGTTTATAAAAACAATCCCACCTATAACTTGCTACTCCTTCAAATAAGAGTCTAAAGCAAAACCACAATACTGATACCCTCTGATCTTCTAGGCCTCTGAGCATCGAGAGTGTTCTCCCTCTTACTATAGCCTGAATAAAATTATTTTCCACTTTCTTATGAATGGTATATTCTTCTGACAACCTAAATGTGTATTTGCATAATTAATTTGAAAAGATTTCTCTCATACAAATTTATGCCAACTTCATATAAATGTGTAAATGCACAAAGAAGGAGATGAAAGAATAAAGGAAGGGAAAGTAGGGCCGAGAAAAGAAGTGGGGAGGGAAGGAAGAAAATGGCAGAGAAATGATGTTCAGTTCTTTAAAACAATGAGTTCCTGTATCTAAACTAAAGATAGAATATTGAATTTATAAATATCAGGGATATACGCTGTGGGGATTCTGTCTTGCTCCAAGTAGAATTTTTTCTGTCATTTAAAGAACATATGAGCAATAGCTCCTGCTTTCATTTTATTTTTGTGGCACAAATTAAAGTTGAATCTATCCTTCAAGAAGATACAAATCCAGGCAAAGGAAAGAAGTCAGAAAGGAGGGTAGTTAATGTGCTGCTCTTTGTACCCATGTGTTACTCATTTCCCAATTGTGAAGGAGAAAATTGAGACCATCATTTTTCACATTTACTACAGATATATTCAATTTACCCAAGAAAACGTTGTGGGTTTTCTGTTTGTTTTTTTTTTGTTTTGTTTTGTTTTTCTTTTATCAATTACTATGTGTCAGGCACTGTGCTTGGAGCTAGAAATTCAAAGATGAATACGACTTAGTTATGTCTGCTCCCAAGGAGCTCATAATTCAAACTGGAGTCAGACTTGGAAAAAAATAAGTACAAATTCACTGCACATTTCATTGTTTCTCATTTTAGAGTATTTTACCCATTTTGATGTTAATTTCATTTTGCTATTGAAAATATTTATTTTTATCATTTATATAAAGTTAAAATTAGCATATATCTCTACACGTGGAGCCACTGCGCTCACATTTCAAGACGATAACTGAAAGGCGTTTTAGACTAAGGAGAAAATTTGCTTTTCACGCAGTTGAAAGAACGTAGTTCAATAATTTATAAATTCATAATGTTTATCACTCAGATATAACTGTCTTTTCAAAATTGTTAATATTCTTTGAACAATAATACTGGTACGTAATCCTCCAGTACATTGATGTTTCCCATGTTTGAAACACTAACCTCTCTGCTAATAGTCTTGACCTTCAGAGATTTGTTCACTTTGGGTTTGATGAACTCACTATAAAGAAAAGATGCTGCTCTTTTCTGTCTGTGAGTTCAAATTAAAATTTCAACTGCATTTCATTCAAGGCTATAATGTCACCAATAGTTGCTTCTTTCACTGCTGAATGATTTTAATCAGCTGATCACTGAAACTCTGTTATTTGCTCTTGAATGATTCATTTCTTAAGCAAGAATGCATTGTTTTCTGCAAGTTTTGTAAATGAATAACATGTACTAGTTATCAGTAACAATGAAATTCTTAAGTAGTATGCTTGATAAATAGAGCCTTGATTATGAGAAACGTAATCTCCTAATTTTTTACAGCCTACTGAGAAAATGATTATTAGATGTGGTGAAAATCTCTACCAAGCACTCACTCAGAGCAATGAAAATCTATATTCCAGCAGTGAATACATTCCATTTACTATTTTCCTCTCCTTCCTTCTCTCCATTTCCCTTAATCAAAAGGAGAAACACTTTTAAAAGCCACACACACTCTGTGTGATACTTCCCAAGGAAAGTTTATTGAATTGTTTTCTGTTCTACTTCCAGTTGCAGTAATATCATAATGACATTCCTTATCCTTCTTGATCTCTTGGTTTATGCTTCTCTAACCTTCTAGTGAAAAAGAAAAAAGAAAAACTCTCAATCTGGATCCATAGATAATTGGCAAATGGCAAAAGGGAGACTCAATTAGCTCAGATTATTAACAGAGACATGCTACATCTGGTCATGGCTGAGTCTGTTTGTCCGGAAATATCTATCAAATAAATGATTAAAATCAAGACCTGGCAGATGTGCATCTCTCCACATATGAGCCCGTTTCTCTAATGTCTGAAAATGTACTTAGTGTTGTCTGAGAATTTTTTCTCCTTAATTATATGACTTAAAGTCAAGATTTGGAAAATGGAAAATAACCTGGAAAAAGACATCTGTACATGTTTGTTTAAGTTTTCCCTCTTGAATCTTGCCTCTGCTGTGCTAGAATGATGTAGAATGAGAAACAATCTGTATTCTTGCCTTTTGCTCATAGCCCTGAAGGAAAACCTGCTGGGATTGGCTGCAGATGGTTGCATTGCGAGAGAAGAGTGTGCCTGCTCTTGGCTGTCTATTCTGTATGCATGATCAAGCCCCAGTCAATGCTTCATGTGCCTCATTAACTGTGGGACAGGAAGAAATATGATGCTCCCAAAATACATGCCCTTTTCTTTAGCTAAGTCCAATATTATGAAAAGGAAACACTTAAAAATTAGAATTACTGCTAAAAAAAATGTTTTACTATAAAACTCCAAATCCCTTTATTAACTTAACAGTGAATAGCTGACAAATTGTTATTAGAGAGGCAGATTCACTCATAACTGACTTTACTTCGAAGTGGATAATACTGAAAGGAAAAATGCACCATAATTTCTTAGGACCCTGAGCATGAAATACATAAAGTACTAAGATTGCATGATGTAAAGTCAGCAAGAACAATTATATGAGGGAACCATAGAGTTAAATTATCTTAAAACCTCTGTTTGCTCATGGCAATTGTGCATTAGAATGTTTACTAAGTATGATTTTGCCGCTCGAAGTGGCCTAAAGCAACTTTAAATTTAGAGTTTCTGAATATAATTAAAACATTTTAAAATTATATAAATGAAGATAATTAACATTTATTGAACTTTACCATAACTGGATACTTTAAATTTATATATAATCTTATATTCCCAATAATATTGCAAAGTAATTATCATCATCTCATTTTACAGGCAAAGCTAAAGGATATTAAGTGCCTTGCTCAAGAGCCCTTGAAAAAAGTTAGGGTTGGGTAAACCAAGGCTTTCTCCTTCAGGTAGATGAAAATCTGGAACCTTCAGACGGAGATGACAGCAAGCTAAAGAGTTCGGCACAGATGACTCCTAACCAATGCACTCTTCCACTTCGTAGTAAAATTTAATCAGAATACTTAGAATAATCAATTTGCTCAAGTAGTAGGCCAAGAGAAAAGACAAATAGTGATTCTTAGCATTAGGGATTAGAAACTTTGTTGTTCAATGAAGTGATGCTTATGTTTTTATTATTTTTATTGATTCTTAATCCAAATAATATAACATGATTAAAATACAAAATAAAACAGAAGAGCTAAATGAAATGCAGCCATCTACGACCCAGTCCCAATTCCCAGAGGCAGCTACTCTTAACTCATCTTCATGGTTTAGTTCCCCTGATTTATGTAAATAATATGTTTATTAATTTTATCTATTGATTTACTACATAATCTCTATTGGCATCCTGCTAAAATGCTTGATAATTTACATAACATATAATACCCTAATTCTCTTTTCTGCTTCCTCCTAAAATGTTGATAGCTGTATTATAATATATGCCACTGCGACGTGTTTCTGCGATTATCAATTGTTTCATATGATATTGGTACTTAAGGGAATAATGTTATATTAATATGGAACTTGTTCATATTTATTTTATTTCCTAGGAAGGGGGATGTGGAAAAGCAGGGGGAGAACTATAACTTGAGAGAAAAAAGCACTCCACTCTCCACTAGACAGGGAAGAAGGTTTTCAGCTCTATTTTAAGAAAATTAATTTTGCACAGCTGTATATAGACCTTTCCCAGCTTCCTCAAATCCTGGCAGGTTGCTCTTTTTGTGTGCAAAACTCCTCTTCCATCTTCATATCCTGTCACCATGAAACAAGTATTCCCAATGTATTGTTTCCACACATTTTTAATATCCCCCGAGGAAGCTTCCACCTGGGTCATCTCCCGAACTATAATTGTTTTTGTCCGTGTTCAGTTTAGAAAATTACATGTTTTTGACTTCTCATCATCCTATTTCTTTCCTTCATACCTTATTTTTAAAAGAAGGCAATCTTACAGAACAAAACTTGCTGTTTTTTTGTCCAGGAGCACATATACTGTGGTAAGGCAGAAAGCCCTGCAGCTTTTAGTTGCATTTTGCTTGACTTTGTAAATGTGATATTATACTTCTCTCTCTCTTTTTTGTTCCAACAAATGTTACCAGCATTCTCTAAATCGCTCTCTCCTTGGTTATTTGAGTACTTAGCTCCCTTACAATTTCCTCCTCAAACTTTCCTTCTCTTATTTTGCTTGTTTTACTTTTCTCTCTGTGTAAGTTAATAGTATTTACTTCTCCATGCTTTGTTTATAGGTAGATCTCAAACTTTGAAAGCATTATTTGCATTATTATGCAACTACCCTTTGCACCAAACCCAAGGGAACCATGTTTGGGCTGTGATTATACTTCCTTTCTGGTTCCAGAGTCATGACCACTTTGCCACTAAAATGAGAATGTTTCTGGTGTAAATGTCAAACTTATTCTCTTTCTTACATTTTATGAATTCTTCAAATCAGGACTGTTTATAGTTTGCTTCATACTTTGAACATAGCTTTTTCAGTTTTTGTTTTGTTTTCCTCTTGTGTTGGTTTCTTTTGTACATACATTTCCCTCTAACATCCAAATATTTTTCCTTTTTTTTTTTTTAAGGTAGGTAATCCTAATATTTTATTTGCTTTTCCTTGGGATCCATTTCATTAGTTTAAGACATTCCTCTGGTAGCCCATTTGCTGTCTCTTCTCATTTGGACTGATAGCTTCCTAGGCTTGTAATCAATCAATCTCTCACATTCATTCTCTCTCTCTCTCTCTCTCTCTCTCTCTCTCTCTCTCTCTCTGCCAGACTCTATGATCAATCAAAGAATTTTTTCTATTACATATTTTGCTCTTGCTGATACAGTGTACCCTCTGAAAGGCTACCTGAAAAGCAATTCTTCTGGGTCTTCATGTGTTGTAAGTTTTTTTTTTCATTGATCTCTTATGTTTGTTGTATTTGGTATCTTATTCTCTCATTTCATAATTATTTTCTCTTAAAATTATGATGCCTCATCCCACTGCTTTCTAGCTTTCATTGTTGAATAAAGCCAAATGATATTGCATGTGATGATACCACTCAACTGGAACAGCTTTTCTTATGTTCAACACTGATTAGGATGATACCAAATTCAATGGAAATGTTTCCGTTCTCACCTTATTTACATCCCTAGCAGAATTTGATACTGATTACTAAACTTTCTTTATTGAAACACCAGCTTCTGACAGTGTCCATGAGACTACTCTATCCTAGATTTCCTCATAGCTATCTGCTAATTCTATGTTCTCTTTGTAACTCACCTGTTCTCTGTTACCTGGTTACCTGCTGTACCTCAGTGCTTGGTCTGCAGATACCTAGGCGATACTTTCGGTCTTCCTAATGGCCAAAGCAATCTCCTCCACACCCAGAGTTATAATTACCATCTATCTATAGGATAATTACTGCCAAATTTATAGCCCCAGCACAGATCTGAGCTCCAGACTCATATATCTCTCTGCCCACTCTACATCTCTTTTTGGACATAACAAAATAATCTCATATTCAACATCCCTAAAACTTGAAGTCATTTTCTATAAAAACACCCACACACATAAGCACTTACTATATCATCCACAGTCTATTCCACGTTCAGGGTATTCTGTCTTAGAGAATGATACCATTAACCATGCAACTTCTCAAGCCAGACACTTAGAAGAGATTCTTGACTCCTCCCTCTTCCTCACCTTCCATATCTAATCTATGACAACATTCTGTTGATTTTACTTCATAACTCTCACTGAAATAATTCATCCTTCATCTGTACATACACCACTCTGGTCTAAGCTATCATCATATCTCATTTGAACCATTGCAGTGGTTCCCAACCAATTTGCCTCTCTTCAATCTATTCTGCATTCAATAGCCAGAATTTGCTTTTTTTAAATGGCAAATATAATCATGTTAAATGATCAACTTAATATGTATCAATGGTTTCCTGTTCTTAGGATAAAACCAAAGCAACTTAACATGCTCTACTAAATCCTCCATTGTCTGCCCTGGTCCTACTTTCTTCTGCATCCCCATCCCACACCACAGTTTCCCCATTCAGTTACCATCATCTTGGCTTTCTTTCTCTTCCTAATTTATATCTCATTCCTTCCTAATAGGGGACCTTTTTTACTTGCTTATCCATTTGCAGGAAACAATCTTTGCTCATGTTCTATCTTTTATAAGAGTTCATAGTTCACCTTCTCAGAGTGAAATTATCTTCTCTACTCCTACTTCCAGGGCTAGGTTAGTTTTCTTTTTTATATAAACTCATAGAATCCCCCCCCCTTTTTGTTTAGCTCTCTTAATTCAATTTTAATTGTGAATATATGTAATTAATGTCTGTCTCTTCCACTATAATCTAAGATTTGTAAGAGCAGCCACTTATCTATTTTTGCTCATTGCTTACATTTACCACATAACCTGGAAGACAAGAGACCTAACTAAAGAGTTAATTTGTCAGTGAATGAGTAAATAGTGAACAAGAGACCAAGCCCAGGAATTCTGAAAGATAAGGGGACCTTTAAGCCTTTTTCTTTATTGATGCAAAAGTTCAAAAACTACACAGAGCATTTGATTAGTATTTTCTGTCCTTGAAAAAGCAAATGTTATTTTCTCTATTCATCTGTTTTATTACCCAAGCCCTGAAGAAAAGAATAACCCAATTTCTCCCTGTGTTTTTTTTTTTTTCTTAAAAGTTATTTTCCTATACTGGACATTTATTACCTTTCACTTTTCTCTTGCAACATTCTGCCAAATTGTTTTCAGGATCTTTCCCTTTCAATACATTATTTAAGATACTACCAACTATCTATAAAACATAATTTAGACAAGTTTTACCTATTTGGCTAAAAAATAAAAAAAATATATAGCTTTTCTTTGCTTACAGTAATATTTCCCAAGTGAGACTGGCATAGCCCAAGGGAGTTAGAGATCCACTGGGTTGAAGGAAGAAATTGTTAGATTTTTTTATTCATATCAAATATAAATCCAAAATATGAAATAAGTTAAGCTGTAATAATATTTAATATATAGATTGATATATGTCAGATTGATGTGATGCTTTATTATATTAACAACTAACAGAAATAATTAAACAGCATGAATTAACCAAATTTATGAGTTGGGAAGAGGTGTGATACAAATAGCACTTAATAAGCTCTACAATCTGATTGAGATTCATCACACCCTGATGTGAAGATATCAATTTAACAGAATAGCAGTTAGCGTATTTCTTCTTGCTTAGACAATAATGAAAAAGCTAAAAGACAGTTAAAATAGATAACTTCACATTTATAATGTCAACGTATATGCACATAGGGCAAGTAGAATGTATAGTTAATATTGCTTAAATAGCTTATGATTCTGATTAATCAGGGAAGGTATCTGAAAGAAACTGGTTTTGAGTTTGGACAAGCATGTTTTGTTCAAAGGGATATTATGGTTAGGGAAACCCAAGGGACCATCACCAACTTAATTGCTTGCTCTGAATTTTAATTTTTTATCTTGGTAAGCAAAAAAGCATTTCTATATAATAAATAAAAAGTAATTTCTAATTTAATTTGCTATATTTATAAAATATTTATGGATCCAATAAAAGGGAAGAAGAGAATAAAACAACAGCAAAGATTTAGACTTGAAGTATAACCTTAAACTGACTCTGTTCACAAAGTTTGCTTTATATAAATCATTATTCCAGCTAAAATTTAATGAAACTTCACACACAAGATTCATTATGGATATGCCACTATAGGTCAACATTAGGAATATTGTTTTAAAATATGTGAAGACTAGATCAACTAATCAGAAGAACTGCTTTACTTTCAGTGTTAATCAATATACTAAACTAAGCTGTTTGACAAATTTTAGGATATTCTCCTCATTCTTCACTGAACTGACCCCATTTTATTTTGTAGACTGAATGGTTAAGATGGATAAGGCTTGGGTAGGATGAGCAGAGGAATTTATTGTTGTTACTTTTAATTAGCTTGATGTGTAGGTACTAGTTGAAATGTCAGTGCTCCTAATATTATTCCAATTTCTGGCTACATTTTTTAAAAGAACATGTGTCCTTGAACAGCATTCTCTTAATTAGTAAAAGTGTTACCATACTCATTTCTTTTTCTTCATCTCTAAAACATTTATATTTTACAAAATATGCATTTCTATTCAACTGCTTATGCCTGGCTCCTATTTCTTATATTGCAACTATTTATACTCTACTAATTAACTATAAAATATTAATAAGTATGATTTTAAAGTAAATGCAATTATCTCATTTATGAAATTTTTTAAATTAATATATTTTCATATTTCACAAACAATAAAATTCCCCAAAAGATAAAGACAATTAAGAAAATTTAGTGAAATTTTGAATAATTTCTCGAGTGTAGACCTAAGACCAGCTTTTTCTTCTTTCATGCTACTTTTAAATATTTGGATATATTGTTTTTATTTTTATCACCGCAATTATTGCTCTTCAAATTTGGGACTTAAATTAATAGTTTGGAAAAGGAAGGAATTATGTCATGCACACTGATATTTGATCTGAACTCTCTATTACCTGAGGCTTTAGGCAAAAATTTGATATATAACATCTTCTCATGCAACTTTGTGAATCTCTAAAATGTCCAGATGAAATGCTTGCCTGATTTTATTGTTCTGTTTACCTCTGTTGTAACTCAGTGAGTCAACAGTAATTACTGAGACTTCACTCTGCACAGAAAATAATTGTAATAAAAAAATTGAAAACACTGTTTGCTTAAAAGAAGCATGTAGCACATATCAAAAGCAAATAACCAGTGTACCAAAGTTATAGCACAAAAATATCACATACTTTGTCAATTTTGAGGAGTTTTATAAGTAAAAATTTCATGTTGAGAATCTCAAAAAGGTTTTTTGTTTTGTTAGTATTTTCTTTTAAAAAATCTAGTTAGAATATGAGGTAAGGTATTACATTGGATATGTGTTCAGCTCATAAAAGACAAATTAGATTCACTTCCAGCTACACAGAGAGCTAAAGTTTGTGGACAGTTCACTGACTTGCCTAAATTGTGTTACTTATATCTTAATGATGCTCAGATTTTCAGATTCAGTCTGTGCTTGTGCTATCTTGAAAGCAAATCATAGAATTTTGAGGTTGCATAGCCTTAAGAGTAATTCAGTTTATTTCTATTACTTTAGAGCTGTAGGAAGCAAAGTTCCAAGAAAGGGTAATGATATTTATTGAATAGCTGTATGCCCAGCAAAACCTTACATGCATTATCTCACTTAGCCTCAAAATAAACCGTAAAGATGAATATTATTCTTATTAGCATCTGACCCATAAAATTACATATTGTTAATTTTCTTAATATTGACATATGAACATTGGAGAAGATGTGTAAAATCATCTTGATAAAAATAAAAGGAAAATATGTCATCCATTGTCCAACTACCTATAGGTATTCACTTTTAATATTTTGGTACCTATCATATACATTTTTCTTCAAAACAGAATCACAATATGAATAAAACTTTATTGCTTGCTTGTATTTCTAAGGCATCATAGACATTCCTTTTTGACATTAATTTTTTCTGACAGCTATAATTCATATTATTATATGAATAGCACAGCTATATTAAACCATGTATAATTATTTAATCACACCATATTTTGTGACTGGTTCATTGTTTAGAATATTTATTATTAAAGAGTGCTGCTAGCTATAAAAAATAAGTGTAATCATTGCCATTTTAGAGATCAGGTAATTGATACACAATTTAAGCAACCTAACTAGTACTCTGGTATTTCCAAAGCTTATATCCTTGTTTAAATATTTAAATAAAACTATTTTCTTATTACAATCCTCCTATATGCTGTTTGTAGGTTCTTTAGCAAATTTATAAACATGTTTTAATATATATAAAAAGTGTGATCCTGAATTCCACCTTCCTGAGCCAAACCACTATAAGATTTTAGTATTTGATTTGCAGACCTGTATTTTCTATTGATAATTTCCTTAGGATGTATTAATAGAGGTAGCACCAGTGGGATAGATAGTATGAACTTTTTCTAACTTGCTAAATGTTGTCACGTTGCCCTCCATTAATACTGTATCAGCTTTAACTTCTTCCTCCTGTGCAGGAAAATATTGCCTTTACAAAAAGCTGATATAACACTGGCATTTTAAAATTTATATTTGTTGTTTGATACATTTGATAGATAAAAATAAAATTTCCCTGATTTTTAATCTTCATTTTCTTTATTACTAATGAAGTTAGACCATTGTTCCTGATAATTAGTAATTTCTTCTTTCTAAAAAAGACCTTGTCCTAGCCCATTTACAGGCAGGTCATTGTTTTTCCAAATATTGTGAATGAGCTTTTCATACTTCTGTCAAAATAATACATTTCTCCAGTTTTTCAAAATGTTTTAAAGTTTGATTTGTAATAATTTTTCATTAATTGAAATTTTCAACAACTGTCATGTAATACATGCAAGAAATATGCGTTCAGAGGTTAGTTTGCATAATGATGTTTATTTCCCCTGTTCTGGATTTTTTAAATAAATATCCTGCAGTTTTGGGTTTTTAAAAAATTCATCCTTGGGGCCGCCCGGTGGCGCAGCGGTTTAGTCCGCGCTTGGCAGCCCGGGGTTCGCGAGTTTGGATCCCGAGCGCCCGCCGACGCACCGCCTGTCGGCCATGCCGGGCGGCGTCCCATATAAAGTGGAGGAAGATGGGCACGATGTTAGCCCAGGGCCAGTCTTCCTCAGCAAAAAGGGGAGGATTGGCGACGGATGTTAGCTCAGGGCTGGTCTTCCCCACAAAAAAAAAAAAAAAAAAAAAAAAAATTCATCCTTGGTGATGAGTTATACAATCCATTGTTTTCTTACAGAGTGTGCAGAGGTTGTCCTTGAAACTATCTTTTTTTCCACCTGCATGCTGTCCTCATCTCCCTTTTGTACGGGTTGCAAGCTGTGAGGAAAGACCCTTCTCTGTTCCCCAAATGCCATCATTGGTTACCAGGATCTACTGCATCAACCTCTTAACGAAATTCACGCTTTCACTCTTGGCCTGCTAGTGTCCATTTTCCACACAGCAGCCAGACGGAACTTTTAATCTTACCTCTGCTTTTCCTAAGAATTCAGAATGTAACCCACACTTTTACAAGGCCCTGCATAACCTGCTCCTCATCACTTCTCTGACTTCATTTTCTACCTCCACACTCTACCTAATTCTCTGTGCCTTTGACAAATTGGTCTTCTTTCTACTGGTAATCAGTACGATAAACAAACAATCTCACAAGGAAAGCAAAGCACTACTTAGCTCTCCCACTTTCACTTAGTGGTCTGCTTATAGCCCTTTCAGAAGGTTGTTTGAAGGTTACGCTCTCCACTCCTTCCCCAGTGGAGTCTGGGACCCATTGCCCCAGCATCTTTTTGCCCCAAAGGAATATTCTTATCTACCCTGACTCTTATAAAAATTCTTATAGTGGATTATGAGATTCAAGATTAGTGAAATAAGTCCTTAGAAATTTCCTCTGAAAATACAGATATGTCTTATAGTGACTTTGATATTTATTGTATTAGAGATCAATGAAAATGGCAGCATACATAGTCTTATTAAAAGAGCCTGTTACCTATGTTAAAATGTCCCACATTCATTCCTGTCTTGAGGTCTTTTTCTTGCTATTTCTTTTGCCTAGAAAACCCTTATTATTCATCTCTGATCTTCATGCTCTCTAAGTAGAAAGGACTTCCTGAGTCATCCTATATAAAGCAGTGATTTACCTTCTTTTCTAATAACCTTCTAAATTCAATTATTCTGTTTTGTTTCTTAATATTATTTAACAATATCTACAATTATGTTGTTTTTGTATATATAAGTTTATTAATAATTGCACCACCCTCTACCACCACAAAAGTGGTCTATGACAGCAGAAATTTTTGTCTAGTTTACTGCTCTTTCTCTTAGTGCATCTATAATGGTTCCTGCCTCCCCTCAAAAGGCACCAATTACTGTTGAATAAATAAATGAATCAATTCCCAATGTCTAGTTTGCTTTCAACGAATTCATATCTTCCCAACTGAAAAGCTCGTGATAATTGTAATATCAGAAAACATGACCAACCCCAATTTTTACTTTTCCACAGCTCTTCTCACCCTTATTTTCCCTGTCTTTTTGAGAAAATGGTCAGCCAAAATGCAATATCCCACTTTAGTGCCCTCCACACATCCCCATCCCAACCTCTTTTCTCACCAAACTTTTCCCTTTTGGCTTATCAGTAATTTCTAGGCAAATATAGAAATAGCAGCATTGAGCCGTGGCCATAAGACCTTAACTACTTCACCTGCATGGTAGTACTGGCTAACTAGGTGATTGATGATATAAATAAGAAGTATGAAGTATAAAGAAGAGAACAGGTTTGTTTTATTTAAGTGATTCTCTGGTAGCAGCCTTGATTTATAGCCTCCCAAATATTCACAGTCTCCTGTCCCCCAAGAATATGTGATTATAATCAATAGCCATAATCTAGAATAGCCATTATACATATACATATGTGTGTGTACATGTGTTTCATTTTTGAATTTGGGAACATGTGGTTTAGAAAGGAAAATTAGTTTATTCTCGTTATCTAGGGTGAGTAGTTTTGCTCCATTTAGAATAGCACAGGTCACCAAATAGTTTCATCAGTTTTGTATTACTTGGAAGTTTTTCCTAGATTATGATTATTGATTATAATCACGTATTCTTGGGGGTGAGGGGACTGTGAATATTTAGGAGACTATAAATCAAGGCTGCAACCAGAAAATCTCTTAAATAAAACAAGCCTATTCTCTTATTTATATTGCATATTTCTTATTTCATACACTTCATACTACCCTCCTAAATCATAACAGTATTGAAGACCAGTGTTTGTTATATAATCCATGAATATAGACTCTACGCCTGGTGGATGTTCTTGCCCCTGCAACCAGCTACCCACCCAAGAAATTATGAATGGAGACATGTTAATAACAAAACTGAAAACCATCCAAACAATTAAAGTATTTATTGGAACCTCGCAGAGAGAAGTAATGGGATCCAACATAAACACATATACAATAGTCTAATTTTATTATCCTGAGCTTCCATTTTATTGGGGATAAGTTCATCCCTAGTACTGTATCACCCAAAATTTGAAGTTAATTATCTTGGCACAGGATCATATTTTAAAAAAACTGTTAGAATTGAATATGCACAAGATATGCACTTAAATGGGATGAATAATATAAAGGGAGATTTTGTTCAATGCATTCTTTCAACAGGCAAGACTATTAGAAGACAAAGAATAAAGTCACTTAAATGATTGTATCCTTACTGGCAAAGAATGTGGGTATTTCTCCTGAAAGAAGTATTTGTTCTCATCTTATTTTTTCTTTTCTACAGAAATTGATAAAAGAAGGCTCCCAGATGTGAGAATTCTACTTTAGAAAATATGTTCTATATATATATATTTGAGACACATGATTGCAAACATTCAATAGCATAACCACAATTAACTAAATAAATACATTTTGGAAGGTGAAAAGGCATTGAATATAAACACAGACAATTAGTTAATGAACTCCCTCTGCTTCATTCATATACAATCAGGAGTAAATATAACAAATTGGAAAACCATCAGAATGAGTAACAATTGTAATTGTACAAATTATAGCCAACAGCAGCTGCATATCCTTATCTCTCATTCCCTTTCTGTAGCTATTTTTCATGTTTTCCCCTTTCTTCTCACTTGTTTTTACAGACCTTAAAAATCTCAGAAGCATAAGATATACTCAGACATTAAAAATATAAAGACTTGGGAGTGACATCAGCAAGAGGGTGAAATAGGAGGTACCAGCCTTCATAGCCCCACAGTAACACTTATTTGACTATCAATGGACAAATATACCTTTATGAGAGGTCTAGAGTCCCTTTGAGAGGCCCCACAACCCTGGTGGAGCACAAAAATCTCAGAATAGCCACACTGAAAGAGTAAGAACAGTTTCACTTTATCAGTGATATTCCCCTACTCTGGCAAGTTCAGCAGTAAGAAAGACCCCTTGGGCTTCAATTTCTCCCACAGGGGAAAGAGAGAGTCACATGAACATCTGCCACCTCAGCTTTCGGGGCACTACTCAAGAGGCTTGCTTCTGCCTCACCTAACCCAGAACACCGAGGGAATTGGCACAAGTAGATCTTCTCAGAGCAACTAAGAGCAAAGAAAAGAGGTGGGGACTCATAGCAACTGGCATGTGGATCCCAACAACCAACCTGCAGACACTGGCAGCCAACCCCCACAAATATATATGCACCCAACATCAGAGCACCTAAATATATAAAGCAAACATTGATAGACCTGAATGGAGAAATAGACAACAATACAGTAATAGCAAGAGACTTCAATATCCCACTTTTGATAATAGATAGAATATCCAGACAGAAAAATCAATAAGCAAACAGCAGACTTGAACAACACTATAGCCCAAGTGGACTTAACAGTCATATACAAAACATTCCAACCAAAAGGAGCAAAATGTACATTCTTCTCAAGTGTACATGGAGCATTCTCCATGATAGATCACATACTAGATCACAAAAAGTCTTAACAAATTAAAAAAAAATACAATCATCCAAAGTGTCTTCTCCAACTACAGTGGAATCAAAGTAGAAATCAATAACATGAAGAACATGGGAAAATTCACAAATACATAAAAATTAAACAACCCACTATTGAACAAGCATTGAGTCAAAGAAGAAATCAAAAAGGAAATTAGAAAATAATACAAATGAAAATAAAAATGCAATATACCAAAACTTATGGGATGCAGCAAAAGCAGTACTAAGAGGGAACTTTATAGTGATAAATGCCTACAATCAAAAAAGAAAAGATCACAAATGTACAACTAGAGATAAATAAGTTCTGGAGATCTAATGCATAGTATAGTGAATATAGACAACAATATCATATTATAATCAAACTTGCTAGAGACTAGATCTTAATTATTCCTACCACCAAAAAAAGATAATCATGTAACATGCTAGAAGCAATAACTAACACTTAAATGGCAATCATATTACAATATACAAATGTTTGAATCAACATGCTGTACACCTTAATCTTATACAATGTTATATATCAAATATATTTCAGTTTAAAAAAGATTTCAAATAATCTAACTTTAAACCTCTAGAAAGTAGAAAAACAATAAACAAAGTCCAAAGTTAGCAGAAGGAAGGAAATAAGCATTAGGATAGAAATAAATCAGAGAACTGAAAAACAATAGAAAAGATTTATGAAACTAGGAGTTTGTTCTTTGGCAAAGATGAGCAAAACAGGCAAACTCTTAGCTAGACTACCAAAGAACAAAAGAGAGAAGACAAATAAAGTCAGAAATGAAAGAAGAGACATTATAATCGATGCCACACAACTGAAAAAGCCCATAAGGGACTATTATGAACAAACATACACCAACAAATTGGACAACATGGAAGAAATGGATAAATTCCTAGAAACATACAACCTACTAAAATTGAATCAAGATGACATAGCCTTTCCAGGCTTCTTCTATCATGCCTGATATCCCCTGGCCCTTCCCATTATCTGCATCAAGTTGGCAGAGTATAAGGAGAATATAAACAAGGTACCTGACTTCTTCAAAGCCCTGACCTAGAAGGAAAGATGTCATTTATGCTAATATTTCCTTGGTGAGAACCAGTTGCATGGCCACACTTAGAGGCAGGCAAAGCTGGGGGGAAAAAAAGAAGAAGAAATAGAAAGCTTAAATAGACCAATAACCAATGAGGAAACTGAATCAGCAATCAAAAATTTCCCGGTAAAGAAAAGCCCAGAACCGGATGAGTTCACTGGTGAATTCTACCAAACATAAAAAGACTTAACAATGATTCATCTTAAAATCTTCCAAAAAATAGAAGAAAGGAACACTTCTGAACTTATTTTATGAGGCCAGCAACACCTTGATACCAAAGCCAGGCAAAGACACCGTAAGGAAAGAAAACTGCAAGTCAATATCCCTGATGAACATAGATGCAAAATCCTCAATAAAATATTAACAAACCAGGGGCCAGCCCAGCAGTGTAGTGGTTAAGCTCATGCACTTGGCTTCAGCAGCCCAGGGTTTGCAGGTTTGGATCCCGGACACAGACCTACACACCGCTCATCAAGCCGTGCTGTGGCAGCATCCCTCATACAAAATAGAGGAAGATTGGCACAGAAGTTAACTCAGTGACAATCTTCCTCGAGCAAAAAGAGGAAGATTGGCAACAGATGTTAGCTGAGGGCCAATCTTCTTCACCAAAACAATTAAAACAAATTCAACAGCCTATTAAAAGGATTGTATACCATCAGCAAGAGGGATTTATCCCTGGATGCAAGGATAGTTCAAAATACACAAATCAATCAATGTGATACACCACATTGAAGGAATGAAAGATAAAAATCACATGATCATCACAATAGATGCCAAAAAAGCATTTGACAAATTCAATACCCTTTTCATGATAAAAACTATGAACAAATTAGATATAGAAGGAACTTACTCCAACACAGTAAAGGCTATATAGGAAAGCCCAGCCTAACATTATACTCAATGGTGAAATTCTGAACACTTTTCTTCAAAAATTGAGAACAAGGCAAGGATGCCCACAATGATCAATTCTATTAAATTTAGTACTGGAAGTCCTAGCCAGAGCAATTAAACATGAAAAACATTTAAAAGGCATCCAAATAGGAAAGGAACACACACGTGTACAGTGACGGATGGTAATTAGTCTTTCAATGGTGAACATGATGTGGTCTACACAGAAATAAAAATATAATGTTGTACACCTAAAATTTATACAATGTTATAAACCAAGCTTAACTCAATAAAAAGAGAAAAAGAAACAAATAGGAAAGGAAGAATAAAATTATCTCTGTTTGCAGATGACATGATCTTATGTGTAGAAAACTCTAAAGACTCCACAAAACACTATTAGAACTAATAAAGGGATTCAGTGAAGTTGCAGGATACAAAAATCAATATACAGAAATCAGTTGCATATTTATACACTAACAACAAACTATCCAAAAAGGAAATCAAGAAACAATCCCATTTTAATAGCATCAAAGGGAATAAAACACTTAGTAAACCTAACTAAGGAGATGAGACCTGTACACTGAAAACTATAAAACATTGATGAAAGGAATTTTAAAATGACACAAGTAAATGGAGAGATATCTTGTGTTCAAAGATTGGATAAGTCCATATTACCCAAAGCAGTCTACTGGTTCAATGCAACCTCTATCACAATCTCAATGGCATTTTTTACAGAAATAGAAAAAAATCCTAAAATTCATATGGAACCACAAAAGACCTTGAATAGCCAAACTAATTTTGAGCAAGAAGAACAAAACCTGGAGGCATCACACTTCCTGATTCAAACTGTATTACAAAGCTATAGTAATCAAAACAGTATGGTACTGGCATAAGAACAGCCATAGAGACCACTGGAACAAAATGAAGAGCCCAGATATAAACTTGCACAGACAAGGTCAGTTTAATTTTGACAAGGGCATCAAGAACACACAACGAGGAAAAGTTAGTCTATTCAATAAATGATCTGGGAAAACTAGATATCCATATGCAAGAGAATGAAATTGGACCTTTACCTTATACCATTCAAGAAAATCAACTTAAAATGGATTAAAAACTTCAACACAAGTACTGAAACTGTAGCACTCCTAGAAGAAAACACAGGGGAAAAACTTGGCATTTTCCTTGCAATGGTTTCTTGGATATGATACCAAATGCAGAGGCAACAAGCACACAAATAGACAAGTGGGATGACAAAATCAAGACTTCCTAGTACAGCAAAAGAAACAATCAACAAAGGTTAAAGGCAACCTATAGAATGGGAGGAAATATTTGCAAACTATATACATGATAAAGGATTAATATCCAAAATATGTAAGAAACTTGTATACCTCAATAGCAAAAAAAAAAAAAAAAAACAAAAAACAAACCAATTTAAAAATGGGCAAAGTGCCTGAGCAGCTATTTCTCCAAGACATAAAAATGGCTAAAAGTTATATGAAAAGGTGCTCAACATCACTAATAATCAGGGAAATGTAAATCAAAACCATAATGAGATATCACCTCACACTTACTAGGATGACTATTATCAAAAACACAAAAGATAACAATTGTTGGTGAGGATGTGGAGAAAAGGGAACCCTTACACATTGGTGGAAATGTAAATTGATGCAGCCACTATAGAAAACAGTATGAAGGTTACTTATAAAATTAAAAATAGAATTACTATATAATCGAGCAATCCCACTTCTGGGTATATATCATAAATAATTGATATCAGGCTCTCAAACTGATATCTGCATCCCCATGGTTACTGCAGCATTATTTACAATATTTTCAGAATAACCAATAACAATATAACAATTAAAAGCATAATTCATTTTATCGTGCTTCATTTTTTTGAGCTTCACAAATATTGTGTTTTTTACAAGACCCTCCACCAGCAAAAAGATTGCTAAAGTTTCAGATAATGGTTAGCACCTTTTAGCAATAAAGAATTTTTAAATTAAGATATGTACATTGTTTCTTAGACATAATGCTATGGCACACTAATAGACTATATGTAGTGTAAACACAACTTCTATATGCACTGGGAAACCAAAAAATTTGTGTGACTTGCTTTATTGTGATATTTGCAGTGGTCTGGAACTGAACCCACCATATCTCCAAGGTATGCCTATATAACAAATAACAATTTACAATTATTCACAAAAACCAAGATATGGAAGCAATCTAAATGTCCACTGATTGACGAATGGATTAAAAAAATGTGATTCATTTATGCAATGGAATATTATTCAGCCTTAAAAAAGAAGAAAATCCTGTCATTTGAGACAATATGAATGATCCTCGAGTACATTACACTAAGTGAAATAAACCAAAGAAAAACAAATACTACATGCTCCCACTTATATCAGAAATCTAATATAGTCAAACAAGCAGAGAACAGAATAGTGGTTACCAGGAGCTGGGGGGAGGGTGAAAGAGAAAGGTGTTAGTCAAAAGGAATAAAGTTGCAGTTTTTCAGGATGAGTAAGTTCTAGAGATCTATTGTATACCCTAGTGCTTTTAGTTAATAATAGTGTATTGTATACTTAAAAATTTGCTAAGAGAGTAGATCTTATGTTAAATGTTCTTATCCCAAAAATATAAATAAGAGGGCCAGAGGAAACTTTTGGAGGTAATGAATATGTTTATGGCATTAACTGTGGTGATGGTTTCACAGTTGTATACTTATCTCCAAACTCATTAAATTGTTTACATTAATACGTATACCTTCTGGTATGTCAATCATACCTTAATAAAGTGGTTTTAAAAATCATGAGGATTTATCTCCATATACCTTCCTACAATTCAAAGCATCATATTATATGCACAAACATAAATAGTCTAGGTGAAATTCACAAAAATATTTGAAAAGATAATGTGCATTTTTCTGAATCATCTGTGAGGGTTAATTACATAGAGAAATAAAAAATTAAGCACTTAACCTTGGGAAGGAGAGAGTTGGAAAGAATTTTGATACCACTATCAAAAAGTAAAAGGCAGACATACACTAACAACCCTTTATCAGAAAAAGAAAGAAATAACCCCATTTACAATAGCAGTAAAAATAATAAAATACTTAGAATAAATTTAACCAAGGAGGTGAAATATCTCTACACTGAAAACTACAAAACATTGATGAAAGAAATTGAGAAAGATACAAATAAATGGAAAGGTATCCTGTGTTAATGGATTAGAAGAATTAATATTGTTAAAATGTCCATACTACTCAAAGCCATGTATAGATTCAGTGAAATCCCTGTGAAGATTCCAATGGCATTTTTTACAGAAGGAGAAAAAAACAATTCTAAAATTTGTATTGAACCACAAAAGACCCTGAACAGCCAGAGCAATCCCAAGAAAAAAGAACAAAGCGGGAGGCATCACACTTCCTGATCTCAAGCTATATTACAAAGCTACAGTAATCAAAACAGTATGGTACTGGCATAAAAGCAAACACATAGACTAATAGAACAGAATCAAGAGCCTAAAAATAAACCCTCACATATATAGTTAACTAATATTTGACAAAGGAGCCAAAAATATTCAGTGGAGAAAAAACAGTCTATTCAATATACGGTGCTGGGGAATCAGATATTTACATGTAAAAGAATGAAACTAGACCCTTATCTTACAGCACTCACAAAAATTAGCTCAAAGTTGATTAAAACTTAAATGTGAGACCTGGAACTATAAAATTTCTAGAAGAAAATATAGGAAGAGAGCTCCTTGACATGGGTCTTGGCAATGAGTTTTGGATATGACACCAAATGCACAAGCAACAAAATCAAAAATAAACAAGTGGGACTGCATCAAATGAAAGGGCTTCTGCACAGCAAAAGAGATGATCAACTAAATGAAAAGACAACCTACCGAATGGGAGAAAATACTTGCAAATCATATATTTAATAAAGAGTTAACATTCAAAATATTTAAGGAAGTCCTGCAACTCAATAGCAAAAAACCAAATAATCCAATTCAAAAAATGGGCAAAGGACCCTAATAGACATTTATTCAAAGACATGCGAATGCCCAACAGGTACATGAAAAGATGCTCAACGTCGCTAATCATTAGGGAAATGCAAATCAAAACCCCAATGAGGTATCACCTCACTCCTGTTAGAATGGCCATCATCAAAAAGGAGAGAAATAACAAATGCTGGTGTGGATGTGGAGAAAAGAGAACACTTATGCACTTTGGTGGGATTGAAAATTGGTACAGCCACTACAGAAAACAGTATAGAGGTTCCTAGAAAAATTAAAAGTAGAACTACCATATGATCCAGCATTCCACTCCTGGGCATATATCCAAAGGAAACAAAAACACTATGTGGAAGAGATATCTGCACCGCTATGTTCATTGCAGCATTATTTACAGTAGCCTAACATAGAAACAACCTAAATATCCATCGATGGATGAATAGATAAAGAAGTTGTGGTATACTATGGTATACATATATACAATGGAATATTATTCAGCCTTAAAAAACAAGGAAATCCTGCCTTCTGAAAGAACATGGGTGGAACCTGGGGGCATTATGCTAAGTGAAATAAGTCAGACAGATAAATCAAATATCATGTGATCTCATATGTGGAATCTAAAAAAAAATAAAAAACAACTCATAGAAAAAGAAATCAGATTTGTGGTTACCAGAGGTGGAAGGTAGGGTGAGGGAACTGGATGAAGAGGATCAAAAGGTACAAACTTCCAGTTATAAGGTAAATAAGTACTGGGGATACATGTACCTGTTGGGCATTCGTATGTAATGTAATGTAACGTACTATAGCTAACACTATATTTGAAATGTTATACTTGTATGGTATATTTGAAAGTTACTAAGAGAGTAAATCCTGAAAGTTCTCATCACAAGGAAAATAACATTTTTTTTCATTTTGTGTATCTATATGAGATGATGGATGTAAACTAAACCATTGTGGGAATCCTTTCACTATATGTGAAAGTCGAGTTATTATGCTGTACACTGTAAACTTATATGGTGCTATATGTCAATTATATCTCAATAAAACTGAAAAAAGAAAAGAAAAGGCAGACAAACTACAATTTCACAACTTTTCTTGAACTCATCAGAGAGTAGAGGTCATAGGTCAATCAACTAGGAAAGACAAGCACCTGTAGGAAGTGATGGGAACACAAGCATTTACCTACCTAGGAGAGATACCGTTGGATTAGGTTGGAGAGACAGTGTCGAGGCCCTGGGGTAAGTCTGCAACCTCACGTAAGGTTTAATCACAAACTCTGCCTGGAACTCACAAAAAATATTGCTAAGAGTCATGAGAAAGCATTTTTCCTGGTGCAAGTGGGAGGAAGCTGAACGTCAGCCACTGAGGGAGGAGCAGGAAACACCCCCTGACTCCCCTCCTCTATATCCACTACAGAGAGAAAGTCACAATTTGTGGAAAGAAATGGCAACAAACTATGTTGCTTTTATGCTGTGGTGAAAACCCACTGCAGTTGGGAGAAGTAAATAGAAAAAAAATATCTCTACCCCTGGGTGAGGGGCAACATCCTATGCATAGAACCACAGATGAGAGAGAGGTAAGAGAACTGGCAAGGCCATCATAGAAACCAGAGCCACCTTACTTGGTTCAAAGTGAGACTTAATGACAACAACAGACATAACCTGCAACCTCCCACCATCCCACCACCAGGCTAACAAGGACCTAATAGCAAGTGATGGTTAAGTACTGCTGGGAGAGTTGCAAAAACCCTATCTAGGTTGTTTCTCAAAGGGAAGACCTAAAGATCAGGGTAAAGCAGGTAAGTGTGCAGGGATAAGCAACCAGCCCCACCCTCAACAAAAAGTACAACTAGAAATATTTGAAGCCTGTAGGGCAATGAGAATAACCATATGAACAACAAACTCAAATCCTGCCCAATTGCAGACTAGATTCAATTAAATCCCAGCAGCAAAAGCCTTGCATAAGAACAGATGTGCTTATTTTGCCTATTTATAGCCATAAAACACTATTTATCCCCATCTCTGCTGTTGTCCATAAGATGTGCAGCTTTCACCAAAAGAACAACCACCATGACAACAATAGCAAGAACAATAACGAAACTAAGAGCTGGGCTTTTGAAAAAATAAACCAAATTGACAAACCTTTAGCTACATTAAGGAAAAAAGAGAGAACTCAAATAAAACCAGAAATGAAAGAGAAAACATTACAACTAATACCACAGAAATACAAAGGATTATGGTGAACTACTATGAACACCAACTATATGATGTGATTATGATGAACTACTATACACCAACAAATTGGATAACTGGGAAGAAACGGATAAATTCCTGAAAACATACAACCTATCAAGACTAAATCAAGAAAAAAATTAGAAAATCTGAACAGACCAATAACAAGGAGATTGAGTCAGTAATCAAAAACCTCCCAATACAGAAAAGATGGTTTCACTGGTGAATTATGCCAAACATTTAAAGAAGAATTAACACAATCCTTCTTAAACCCTTTGAAAAAATTGAAGAGAAGGGAACACCATGAAACTCATTTTGGGAGGTCAGTATTGCCCTGACACTAAAACCAGATAAGGACATTACAAGAAAAGAAAACTACAGGCTACTATTCCTGATGAATACAGATGTAAAACTTCTCAAAAAAAAAAACACCACTAGCAAACCAAATTCAAAATAACATTAAAAGGATCACACATCATGTTTAGGCAGCATTTATTCATGGGATGCAAGGATGGTTCAACATACATAAATCAATAAATGTGATACCATACTAATAGAATGTAAGAAAAAGTCATATAACCACATCAAAAGATGCAGAAAAAACATTTGGCAAAATACAACATCCTTTCCAGATTAAAATTCTCAACAAATTTAGTATTGAAGGAATATACCTAAATATAATAAAGGCCATATATTACACAGCCCACAGCTAACATCATAGTCAATGGTGAAACTTTGATGAAAGCTTTTTCTCTATAATCACAAATAAAACTTGGGTGTCCACTCTCACCACTGTTATTCAACATAGTACGAGAAGTCCTAGCCAGAGCTATCAAGCAAGAAAAAGAAATAAATGGTATCCAAAATGGAAAGGAAGAAGTAACACTGTCTTTGTTTGCAGATGATAAGATCTTATATATATAAAATCTTAAAGACACCTCCCCAAAACTGTTAGAACTAACCAATGAATACAGAAACGTTGCAGTATATAGAAATCAGTTGCATTTTTATACATTAACAAAAAAAAGAAAGAAAAATTAAGAAAGAAATCCCATTTACAATAGTATTGAAACAAATAAAACACTTAGGAATAAATTTAATCAAGGAGGTAAAAGATCTGTAAACTGAAAACTACAAGTCTTTGATGAAAGAAATTGAATAAGACCCAGACAAATGTAAAGATATTCAGTGTTCATGGATCAGAAGAATTACAACTGTAAAAATGATCATAACTACACAAAACCATCTATAGATTCAATGTAATCCCTATCAAAATTCCAATGGCATTTTTCACAGAAATAGTAAAACCAATCCTAAAATTTATATGGAACCACGAAAGACCCTGAATAGCCAAAGCTTTCCTGAGAAGGAAGAACAAAGCTGGAAGCATGACACTTCCTGAATTCAAACTATACTACAAAGCTATAGTAATCAAAACAATATGGTACTGACATACAAATAGACACATAGAACAATGGAACAGAATTGAGAGTCCAGAAATAAATCCATACATATATGGTCAACTAATATTTGACAAGGCAGCCAAGAACACTCAATGGGAAAAGGGTCATCTCTTCAATAGATGATGCTGGGGAAATGGTATAACCACATGCAGAAGAATGAAATTCGGTTCCTATTTGACACCACTCACAAAAATTAACTCAAAATGGATTAGATTTAAACATAAGAACTGAAACTGTAAAAGCCCTAGAAGAAAACATAAGGGAAAAAGCTCTTTGTCATTGGCCTTGGCAACAATTTTTTTTGGATATGACACCAAAAGTATAAGCAACAAAAGCAAAAATTAATAAGTGGGACTGCACCAGACTAAAAGGCTTCTGCACAGCAAAAGAAACAAGCAACAAAATGAACAGGCAACCTTCAGGATGGGAGAAAATATTTGCAAATTATATATATGATAAGGGGTTAATATCCAAAACATATAAAGAACTTAAACAACTCAATAGCAAAAAAAAAAAAAAAAAAAAATCCAATAAAAAATGATCAGAGAAACTAAATAGACACTTGTCAAAAGATGACATCCAAATGACCAACCAATACCTGAAAATGTGTTCAACATTGATAATTATCAGGGAAATACAAATCAAAACCACAATGAGATATCACCTCACACCTGTAAGGATGGCCATCATCAAAATTATGTGATAAGTGTTAGCAAAGATGTGGGAAAAAAGGGAATTCTGGTGCACTGTTGGTGGGAATGTAAATTGGTACAGCCACTATGGAAAACAGTGTGAAGTTTCCTCAAAAAATTAAAAATAGAACTATCATATGATCTAGCAATCTCACTTCTGAGTGTATATCCAAAGGAAATGAAGACAGGATGTTGAAGAGACATCTGCAGTTCCATGTTCTTTGCAGCACTATTCACAATAGTCAAGGTATGGAATCAATCTAAGTGTCCATCAATGGAGGAATGAATAAAGATGTTGTGATGCACACACACACACACACACACACAATGAAATATTATTCAACAGTGGTAAAGAAGGAAATCCAGCCATTTGAGACAACATGGATGGACCTTGAGGGCATTATGCTAAGTGAAATAAGTCAGACGAGAAAGACAAATACAAAGTATGATATTACTTATATGTGGTATCTAAAAAACCTGCACTCATAGATAGAGTACAATGGTGGTTCCCAGGTGCCAGGGGGCAGGGGAAATGAGATGTTGGTCAAAGAGTACAAACTTCTAGTTATAAGATGAATAAGTTCTAGAATCTAATGTACAGTGTGGTGATTATAGCTAATAATACTGTATTATATAATTAAAAGTTGCTAAGAGAGTAAATGTTAAATGTTCTCACCACAGAAAGAAGGTAATTATGTGACATGATGGAGTTGTTAGTTAACGCTATGGTGGTAATCATTTTGCAATATATAAATGTATCAAATCAACACTTTGTACATGTTAAACAATGCAAACTGTATATCTGATGAGGTTAATATCCTGAATATATAGAGAACTCCTAAAACTCAACAACAACAACAAAAAACTGATTTAAAAATAGGTAAGGACTTAGACATTTTGCCACAGAAGATATACAAATGGCCAATAAGCACATGAAAATTTGCTCGATATCACTTATCTTTAAGGAATGCAAATCTGAACCACAATAATATACCACCTCATATCCATTAGGATGGTTACTATCAAAAAAAGAGAAAACAGCAAGTGTTGATAAGGATGTGAGAAATTGAAACCCTTGCATCCTGTGGAGGAGAATGTAAAACGGTACAGCAGCTGTCAAAAACGGTATAGCAGTTCCTCAAAAAATTACAAATAGCATTATTGTACAATACAGGAACGCTACTTCTGGGTGTATATCCAAAGGAATTGAAAGCAGAAACTTTAAAATATATTTGTACCCACATTTTCATAGCAGCATTATTGAAAATAGCCAATAAGTGGAAACAACCCAAATGTCCACTGATAGATGAGTAGATAACAAAATGTGGTATATACATACAATATAATAATATTTAATCTTAGAAAGGAAGGAAATTCTTCTATATGCTACAAGATTGATGATCCTTGGAGATATTAAGTGAAATAAGCCAGTCATAAAAAAGCAAATATTGTATGATTCCACTTACATGAAGTACCCTAGAGGACTCAAATTTATGGAGACAGAAGAATGGTGGTTGCGGGGAGAAGAGGTAAAAGAAATGGGTAGTAATTTTTGAATGAATACAGAATTTCAGTTTTGCAAGATGAAAAGAGTGCTATGGATGCATAGTGGTGATAGTTGTACAACAATGTGAATTTACTTAATGTCACTGAACTGTACACTTAAAAAAGGCTAAGATGGTAAATTTTCAGTTATGAGTATTTTACCACAACTAAAATTTTGCAGCACAATTTGAGTGGGAAGGTTTTGTTTTATTTTCCCTTTCCTCACTCTCTCTATCATACCTCGTGCTCACCCTTTTTAGTAGTTGTCTCTCGTGTCTCCTTCCCCAAACAATCAGTTTAGAAATCGAGGTTCAGGGGTCATGGAGGATTCCTGTCCTGTGTAGTAAGGCTGTGGAAATCTCAGCTCAGCTGAGAGTGGCATTGCCTGTGTCCTACCTTTTTTCTAGGTTATAGCCCCAGGGAGGAATAAAGAGAAGTTTTGTTTTGTTTTGATTTAGGGGGCTTACTTATACTGGTGGCATGCCCAACCCAGTCTGAATTCAAACAGGGAGCATGCTTTTCGTGGTGCACTTTTAGCCCCTATTGCAGAGGAGTTGAATTTCCAGTGATCTTTTCTGGACCAACACCCAGCACCCCCACCTGCTGTTTTAAAATTCTCTTTAATTTCTGATTCAAGGTGAGGTTTATCTTGTTTTGGAACACTGTAAAGTATTTTGGGCTAATTTGTTTTTAAATTACTTATTACTGCAATGAATTTGTACGAGATTCTGGTTTAAAGAATGAGCCAGTTTTACCATTTGACAAGAATTGATGAAATTCTAGTAACCCAGAAAATTTAATAAGATTTAGTAAGCATTTTGGCATAGCAGATGCAGCAGAAATATACTATACATCAGACAGATCGAAAGGGTCCATAGATATGGACTTTGATAAACTGAAACACATTATATAAACTTTGATAAACTGAAACACATATATACTCAAATGTATACCCTATAAATCATTTAATAATTTTAACTATATGGAATCATTTGGAAAATAGTCTAATTGATTCATAAATTTATTCTTGCAAATTTAAAAACAAATATTGTAAATACTTTTATTTTTGGACTTTTATGCCTTCACATTTATATTTATTTTTCTTGCTTTGAGTACCTACCCTGCCTGATCTATATTCAACTCTTTAGATCAGAATGAAATTTGAAGAAAAATTATCTTGTTTTGAAATATTTTATGGTGCCCTAGAAAGACACAAAAGCATTGTATTAGAGATTAATTATCTATTGTTAAATAATCAAAGATGCCATTCATTCTGGTTCATAATACAAACTCATTGTAGATCAACATCTATAATTTGTAGCAATTTACCTTGTAATTTATTATGTTGAGTCTTATATTTAAAATCCCTTGACATGTTCTCTTTTTATGACATATTAATGTATTGTCAAGCCTCTCCGTATCAACAATTGTACAGATTTCATAATACAACACAATTTAGGCTGTAGCACAGGAGGCCTGCCATTCTCTAAGATTCCCGTCATTAATCATCAATTGGAATTTTGAGTATTGCACATAACCATAATTTTAAATCAGATTATCCCAAATTTATCCTCAAAATTAAGTGAAAATCAGTCTTAAGCTAAGCATCAATGAGCATGCAGGTTAAAGAAAATTATCCAGTACCAGTGAAAGATTTCCCCAAAAGGAGCAGAGAGAACAATTCCTGAACCTTACACAGAGCCCAGAACACAAAATCTGGTTCTTTAAGGAAATCAGTAAGTCCACACGCTTGTAACAGAATGATGGGGAGAAAAAGAGAAAAGACAAAAATCGCTGGAACCAGAAATGAGACAAGTGATATGACTCCAGAATTCTACAGATTATAAAAGAATAAGGAGATATTATAAAAAAGTTTATACTCCTTTAAGAGTTTACATAAAATAGACAAATGTCTTGAAAGACAGAATCTGTCAAAGCTTACTCAAAGGAAATACAGAACTTGAATAACCTTGTATACATTAAAGAAATTGAATTGGTAGTTTAAAACCTTCTCAAAGAGAAAACTCAAGGCCCTGATGACTCCACTGGTGAATTACACCAACCAATGAAGAAAGAATACCAGCTGTACCCAAACCATTCCAAACATTGAAAAGGTAGTGATATTTCACAATTCATAAGAAAAGAATATTGATAACTCTGAAACAAAACCAGAGAGAGCAGACCAAGAAATACGAATAAATACTACAGATCACGATGCCTCATAAATATAGATGCAAAAATTCTTTTAAAATTTTAGCAAGTCAATCCAACAATTATAGAAAAAATACTAATACATCATGAACACGTGGGATTTATCCCAAGAATGAAATGTTTATCTAATTGTAAAAAAAATCAATGTTTTCACTATATTCAAGTCTAAAAGAGAAAAGCCACGAATTCTTAAAATTCATAAAAAATCCTTAAAATTCATAAAATCCTTAAGATTCATAAAAGCATTTTATAAAATCTAACATACATTCCTGATTTAAAATAACAATAATATTAAACAATTATCAGTAAAGTAATTATGGAGGGAACTTCTTCAGCCTGATAAAAAAAAAGATCTACAAAAAAGTTGCAGTTAACATCATATTTCATGGATCATTCCTGAATACTTTCCCACTAAGACGACAAAAGGATGTTTGCACCATCACTTCTACCAAACATTACACTGAAAGTTCTTGTAGGTGCAATAAAACAAAAAATAAAAGGCATCTACTTAGGAAAGGAAGAAGTAAAACTATCTTTATCCACCAATAATATGATTGTCTATGCAGAAAATCTATAAAAATATACTATATCTAATAAATGAGGTTAGTAATATTGCAGGTTACAAACTATATAAAAAACAATTGTATTTCTATGTGCTAAGAACAAACATTTCACGTATGAAAATTTTTAAAAATACTATTTACAATAGTATCAAAAGTATGAAATAATTATAAATTTGTGAAAATATGTCATGAACATGTATGTTGAAAACTATGAAACACTGATACATTTTAAAAGTAAAGATTAAATAAATGGAGAAATATATCATCTTCATGGATCAGGATACTCGATATTCTTAAGTTCTCAATTCTCCAAAAATTGACCTACGGATTCAATGAAATTCCCATCAAAGAAACACAAGGATTTTTTTTTTAAATTAAAAATTGTCAAGTGCATTCTAGAATTTAATGAACCTGGAGAAGCTAAAACAATGTAGAAAAAGAAGAAATGTGAAAGATTATCTTGACTGTGGTGATGGTTTCACAGTTCCCTAGAAATCAAACCTAAGATCTGGACTCAGATGATTTACTGAAAGGATGTCCTCAGAGTGATGGAAACAGGATAGGTTGGAGGAAGGATCTAAGTAAGGGTGTGGTCTCAGCTGTAATCCAGCTTGATCCAAGCAGGGAGTGCTGGTCTATGAATTACCCTGCAGCGTGGGTTCCACCTTGTGGCAAGGTGAGGAAGCTACCTTTGGTACGCAAATGTTGCTCATCTTGGCTAAGGATTGCTCCAGAGTGTGAGACAAAGAGTATTAACACCAGGGCCTGGCAACTCCTACTGACCAACAATGCTATGGAAAGGGGGCAGCTGTAAATCCTTCGTAACCAACAGTCACAGGAGCTGGGCAATGAGTACCCTGACCCAGTAAAGGGAATCGGGATTGGGCACCGAAAGCATCCAGCAGAGGGGTGAGTACATGGAATTATGGACAATCTCTTTTTGTGATGATGATAAAATTGATAATAAGAGAAAAATCAATATTCACAACTAGGATAAAAATATGTAGCATTTAATAAGGAATTACAATGCCTTGGGTTCAATGCTAAAGCTTTATCTTTTTTATCTTTTTTTTAAGGATGTGGATTAAATTTGCTACAGGAAGAGAATGTAATCTATTGGACATTTTGGGATACCAAGTAGCCCTTACAAATCATGATTTACTATATCAGGATATGGAAAATGTTAATGATCAATTTTTTAATGCAAAAAGGCAAGTTATAAGAACACTTAGCAAAATTCCAAGTTATTGTTTTAAAAGGAAAAATGTATATGTTTATTTAAACATCTTGGAATGACACATCAAAATATTAATATATTTAACTCTAGGTTGTTCAATTTTGAGTTATTTTTATTTTCTTTCTACTCTCTTAGGTCTCCATTTGTTTTCCAAAAAGATTTTCCTTAAAATAGAAAGTAAGAATCTATTGCACAGTTGTATGTAAAATGGTAATTTTTGTAAAATATATACACAATTTTTGTAAAATTATTACATATGTATTAAATTAGTGGATATATACTAGGGATATTGTTAAAACAACTGTCATTTTGATACTTCTTTTAAATGGGTTATCACATTGTTACTGTGTATTAAATCCGTACTATGGGCTAGATACTAAGCTAAACATCTATTTTTAATATGCATCAGCTTATTTAGTTCTTCTAAGACTTCTAATAGGTTTTATTTTCATCCCCTAAAATTTTACAGACTTGAATAAGTTTGAACAGTTACAAGAGGCACATCAATATCTGAATCCAGGGCGCCTAATTCCAGAGCTCCCTCACCGTAATGTGGCTCTGTACTCAGCACCTATTTCTTTAATAAATTAATTTTCTCTCTTTTCATTTGCTGCTGTCTGTTGAGATTTCTAGAAAATGAATCCATTTTGAGACCACACTGGAAAAGGAGACAAAAACATAAGTCATTTAACATAAAATATTTATTTGACCAACGGTTGTTAAAGCTAAATCTTAACAAAAACAGTGATTGGATCTTTTCGCCTGGAGGCAGTATACTTATTAGAAACGGTCTTAACCATATAAGTTAGGACCTCCAGAGTTCACTAACTAGCTTACAAAGTAGTAACTAGCTTTACAAGCTTATGTGAGACATCTAGAATTCAATTTCTTCTTTTTCAAAGGCACAAGTACTTTTCTGCTGTAGAATTCTGTTTTCAGGATGAGTCACTAACCTGCCAAGTTATCAATTATTTAAGTCAAAGCAATTATGTTACTATCTCTGAATTGAATGCTGTTTCCCTTTTGTAACCCTCACCCACAAAAATTGCGTTTGTCATTTATATTTCAGATGCATGTGACAATATCCTGAATATTCTTTCCTTGCATCACAGTTTACCTTGTTCTTTTCTCTAAAGTGTATGTCACTTATTATTGGTGATACACAGCACTTAGCATTTGATGCTTTGTTTAGTAACCTTTATATACCATCATTACATAATAAACTTATGGAGGACAAAAGCTCATCTCTGTTTTGTTCATTGTACCTTCTGCAGTGCTCCAGACTCAATACATAATTGTTGAATAAATCAAGATAGTTTATAATCAGCTGCTCTTCTAAGATGCCAGAAAAGGAGTCCACTGTGATATTGAGTTAGAAACATACACAAAAGATAGAGCTGCTGCTTCTACAGGTAAGACTCACTAGTTCAAAGCCCCATAGGGAACAGATTCTTTGGAGACAGGAAAAGCCCACTATTAGAAAAACAAGACAGGATCCAAAGTTCATGCATGCAGCTATGTGAAAATTTTATACTGTTGCAATTGGTGGATTCATTATCATAATTTTGAATTGATGGTGGTTAATGTTTTTCACTTTATCTTGAAGCTATTTATTTTAGTTCATATTAATTTCTTAAGACCAAGACTACATTAGAAAACACAAAATGGGAAAGATTTTTTTTTTTTGCTTAATGCTTTAAAAATCTACAAAGTGTCGGCACAGTATAAAGCAATGTACACAGTTTAAAAATATACCCTTTTGGTACATATTAACTAGCAGGATAAAAAATTACTTCTAGAGTTAAAACCTTATTATAGCAAATACATGATGTGCATAAAATATATTGTTTTAGACTCTAGTGTTTAAGAAATTCACAGGGCAGTAGATAACTTCTCACTGAAGGCCTTTCACTAAATTTTGCTTTTGAACAGTACATTAAATAACTGTAAGAAAGGATGAATGTAACTTTTCAAGTCCAGTGCACAGTTTTGCAGTATTTGCAACAGTAATTTGTGAAAGAAAATTACTTCCCAGGAAGAAGTTTAAATGATTCTTATATGAGGATTTTCATTTTTAAAACATTAACACACTTTGATGCGTGATACAGTTATTTGTCTAAGAGCTTTTCTCATTGATCAGAAACCATATCATGTTCCTTTTTTTGCTTTTGTGGATTTTGTTAAAGATGTTGCAAAGGCAGTCTATTGTAAAGGTTTCATGTTTTATTTTCAGCATTTATGTAAGTTTCACCATGCTCATCTTCTAACATGACCAGATGGTTGTAAATAAAATGCATTGGAGTGAATATAATCTAATAATAACAATGCAGAGCAACTGGAAAGATTCTATAATAATAGCAATAAGATTCTTTGGAAAGGAAAAGATAGAAATACATTTCATTTGAATTATCAATACCAGAGCAATACCAAAAAATCTCAAATATCATAAAGAACAGCCTGTGTGCAGAGACCCCTTTTCTAATTTCATGAATCGGCCTCCATTTACTCCTCCAGGCAAGTAGGAATGTACTTTTGGAAAAGCAATGCAATACTTAATCCATTCTGACAGAATCTTTAATAGTGCATTCTGGTGACACAAGTGTTCAAATGGCTGCGGTGCCCAGTGAAACAGAGCCTAATGATCTTATTAAACCATTGTAGAAGGCTGTATTTATTTATCAGTGGGCGGTGTGAAAGAAGGGAAAAAGGAAACTTGTTTGGATGGAAGTTAAGAAATGTTCAGTTTAACTGTCATTATAAAAATAAAATGTGCATAGAAGACAGGTTTAGAAAAAAAAAATGTGTTGTTTTCGTTTCCTTAAAAAAAATTAGCAGAGGTTAGACTACATTTTATCCTGCATTTTTTAAAAACATTTTTAATGATTTTTTGAGCAAGTAGAAAAGTAATCACTTCAATGTCTATTTAAATATTATTTTAAATTGTATTTTTAGAAAAGACTTTATGGAGACATTTTTCAATGTGATAACTGAGTTCATCACCTACAAAATGCCTTACTAGAACAAATACGATACTAACATATTTCCTATGACTAGAATCTTTAGTAGCTTTATCTTTTATATATTACATAATGGGTCTAAGGATAGAACCTCGGAAATTGCAAAAGTAATGCAAAGTGGCTGCATAACTGGTCTAAAGATTTCCTGGAAGAAATAATCACTTTTAGGTGATTAAGTTGATAAACGTTTAGTTTGCAAATATTGAGTGAATAAGGAATAAATGTAAATTCTTCCTGTGTATCAACTGTCTTATATACATTATTCCCTCCCTAGCTTTATAAACAACGGTTGTACTTCATTTTCTTTTTCTTTATATTGTTATCAACCTTTTCTTCTTTATTATAATTATTTGTAGTTGTCTTACCATATTTGTTTCAAGCCTACAATTTTACTCAGTTTATTTGTTCAGTGTTGGAAAGCCATGTTGGAAAAGTTTTCATCATCACTACAAAACCCAGGATGGGCCTCTGTTCTGGGAAAGAGTTCTACGACAACCTTACATTTCTTTTCCCTAAATTCACACACCACCTACATCCACAAAACACCCACATTTGGAGTTAATGATTCCTTCTTTTTTCTTATGTGTTTATTTTGGTCATGTTCCTATAGCTTAACTAAACACAGTGGATTCCAAATAATTGTTTGTATTGTCATTATTTTCATTTCCTACTTAACTTTAAGTTATTTGAGGCCAAGAAACATGTTAAACTACTCTTAGTAATGAGCAATTAGTATGTATTTACTGCATATTTGTGAAATAAATGAATGCATACGAAGATGAAGGTATATTAATACATTTTTAGTATATCACCATATTTTTAGATTTACCTCTGAATATTTGGTGCCTTCAGTTTTGTACTCCTCTTTCACTTTCATGTGGATACGTATGGGAATATTTGTTAATTCAGTTACAAACTTCTTGAAATTTACTCCTCTGCTTGTGAAATGTGCATTTGCTTTCTATTTTTTAAAAATGTGATTAAACAAGATATAGTAAGTATAAAACACCTATATTTTCACAGTGAATATCTTCTAAAAGTCAATTTATTCAGAAAGACAGACAAGTTTGTTTATTTAAAAGATGTGACAAGTTAAATTTCAGCATGATGTTAATATTTATAATAAGTCTACGTACATCCTCTTGAAAATAATGGCTTAAGATGGAAAGACAGTCAGGTCTTAACAGCCCAGTAAACTACTAAAATTTGATGTGCAATTGGAAGCTGTTGAAGTAAGTAATTTTGTTTTGCATATCTAAGTTATCTTCCCCTTTTGCTCATCAGATTCATAGTCAATGAATACTTATAGAAAATAGCAATAGTAAGCATTGTTTCTAAATGTAAAAATGGATATAAAGTAATTTAAAACAGCTGTATTTTTAAGAAATAAGTGTTTTCAAATATTTACCTCAAGGAAGCTTTCTGTCCTTGATTTCCTATTTTTATAAGGCATAAACTTAAGGAAAAAATATATGCTCAAGTTTAGCTTCCATAATGTTCTCTAGAGTCTGGGCTGAAGAAAAGGACTTTATCCCTTTTTATATTACTCATTAGTTAGGTGACTTCAGTCAAGCTACCAGCCTTTCTAAGCCTCATTTCCTTTATATATATGAAGGAGATTAAAAATTTAAAAATAGTAACTATTTCATAGATTTCTGAGATACAAAAAGGTAATGAATGTAAAGAAAATATACATGCCTTATGGGCTAAACATTCAGTGAAGAAAAATGATTATTTTATTTTGGTAGTTTGTTGATGATGATATTAATATTTTGAAAATGATTCATGGATGTAATCAAATACATACATACGTAAAGCCATTGAACATCACTGAAAAAGGCAGAGAAGGAAACAATATTGAAATTGAATTCAACATAGGAATCACATAAAATTGCAAATTATTGTTTACCACCTTTCAATAGAGCTATATGTTGTTTTATTATATAAATATGGGCATCTAAACTGATTTCAGAACATATAAAGAATACTAAATATATATGCCTAGTATATTGCTGACTTTATAAGTTCTTTTTATATTCATAAACGTATATATTTTAATCATAAATTCAATTTCAAGGATTCTAGCATGTGGATCTTTATGAAGTGATAATTTACATTTGAATGCATAACAAACCTATTAATATGCAAGAAATAGAAAAACAATTCAAGTAGGCACATTCATGCACATATACACTATTAAAGTATACTATTTCTTCTCATCCATAATAATGTAAAATCATCTTCCTCAAAACAACAAAAGCAAAGATTTGCTCAGTTGGGTCTTTTTTTCTCATTTAATCTCATAATTTGTTGAATTTACACCTAAGTTATAGGAATTTTATTTCCCATGAAAAGTTGGAGAGTAAATTCATGTAATTATTTACTAATGTCTACAATGCCTTGGTTTGATTTGATTCCCATGTACACTAAAAAACATATTTTGCTTGATTGTGGCATCTCTCATGATTCTTTACATTAGCCCTTTTCCCCTTTCTCTTTCATTGAGAATGCAAAGGAAAGAGCACTTCTAAGAAATTTTACACTTCTATGGTGTAATGAAATATTGATCTCCTGCATTTAACTTAAATAATTAATTTTGATACGTTTGCTTGATCACTGCATTATGTGAAACATAAGTATCTGGGGCAACATTCTTTTCTAAGTCTGAATGAGATTTCTCTGTATTATTAAATCCAAAATGATTAACATGTGTCTATATACAGTTGTAACCAGAATAGAAGATGAAACTAAGAACATTGATTTTTGTTTTTGTTTCATTTTTTACCTACTTTTCTATTTCCATTTGTTATTATTACTGATGTTTTCTTTATTTTTGTTAAGTAGACAAAGAATTTTAGTCCATATTTTATGTGAGACAGAACAAGGTGTGAAGCCACATCAAATCTGAGATGAAACTAAAAGTCTTATATTCTTACATTCCATCTCCCTGAATCTAAGGTAAGGAGTGTAATTTTCAACCTGTTAACCTCCTCTAGAGTGAGGATTGGAGTTTTCTTTCCCCAGAGAGCATGTGGGAACTGTGTAGATACCTGAAAGAAAGTTGAAATTATTCCCAAGAGAAGTTAGCTTGGGAGGAAATGGCAATGTATACGTCAGGCCAAGTGTAGACAGAGTTTAGGTAGGTATTATACATATGGCTCATCAAAAAGAGGAAAGCAACATGTGAACAATTCAATCTTATGCCATAAATAATAGACATATGAATGATTTAAAAAGAGGTAACTTACAGAGTACTTACTATAAGTCAGATATTGTTTTAAGTACATTACATGGAAGATCTTTTTGCATCACCAGAATAACCTAAGGCGGTGCTTTTTTAGAATCACTTAATACTTTAACAATGCAATGATCATACATTTGATGTTAAGATATTAACAAAGGACAGGATTAATATGTACTTGAAATTCTCTCTCTCTTAGGTGTTCATGTGCACACAGGCATGCAAACACTTGTCGCTCCCAGCTCAGGCAACAGAAATTAACAACAGTTAGTCGATTCATTGGTTTGTGCCAATTATCAACAATATCAATTGAGCATCAGTTAATCTGAGCTATTAGTGAGGGATAAAGAGAAAATGTTATAAATCTCTGATTTAATACCCTAATTTTATTTTATTTTTCTTTGAAGGCCCTGTACCTAACAAGTAAAATATAAGTTCGGTGTTCTGCAACAGTAGGCTATTAGTACACATTTGTCCATCTAATGACCAAATTTAGTCAGACGAATACAGTTGAGAATTTAGTGGGCACTACTCCATTTTCTCACCCTAAAATTTAGGATCTAATACAAGGATGATGAGAACTTAGTTCCTCCTCTGGTCTAGAATAAAATGTACGTTATAAGGTTTCATTCATTTTTAGTTACAGCATGATTACAGCAGCCTAATATACTAACCTCAAAATATTCAAAATAATTAAAGTTTATGTGCAGGTTTCAGTGAAGTATGAAGAAAAAAAATAAGTTAAAGTTGTATATACATCGCAAGATTTATTTGGATATCAGAGTTTTTGAAAATTAACTTAAAATATTTGTCCTTAAATGTCTCTCTGAATGGGGATTTGGTTTTGGCAGGGTCCCGAAATCACATATAGTTTGTAACAAAATATGCATCTGAAGAGATCTGGTAGAAAACTGTTAACAATAACTCCATGGCAGTTTATTTCAAGTAGTTTTAGGGAGATACTTCTTCCCAAAAATCTTGTGCTGAGAACTTATGGGGAAAGACAGCATACTCACAACAGGCATATTTCAGTATTGATAATAAACTCTACATATATACACTGTGGGGTCTTTGTGGGCCTCCAAATACATACATCCCAGGATTTGCAAAGCAAATTTGGACAGTTTTAAAATATTTATTTTAAAGTGACAAATAATTCTTGGCTTTGGAACACTTTTTTAATGCTATCTGAAGTTAAAGATTGATTGAGAGTGGAAGAAAGAAAATATTAATAGGAGGGAAGGGTATTAATACAAGTAGCAGCCAAGACAAGATCAAATCAGAAATAGAATAGAGAGTGGATACTTTATGGGAGTGTTGAGATTTATTGAGAAGCTACATTTCAAATGATTTAGAAACACACAGTCAATGCATGAAAACAGAATCCCTTGAAGAATTTACTATTATTATTAATATATAAAGAAAGAAAAAGTCTCAGAGTCCAATTCAGAATAAGATCCAGAAATTGCTGGAAAGATCAAGTTAAGAAATTGTTAAAAAATATAGGACAAAATAAATATAATGGGAATATCTAGGCAAGAAAGAAAAAGAGGAAAGCTGACTCTCTGACCCAGTGCAAAGATGAATATAATGATTTTATAATGGAGATAAATCTAAACTCTAACCTAGAAAAAATATGTTTTTATAGTGAATATCTAGCATTGCTTTATTCTGTGGGAGTAGAAGATGAGACAATGTGCATTGGGTACATGGTTTCTAGGGCTATCTTCCCCCTCATCATTCTAAAGTAAATTGTAAGATGAGGCTAAAATGCAAGATGAGGCTAGCTGGTTTTATACTATTCTATAAACATATCCAATAGACAGAAGATTCAGAAAATATGCCAGGAAGCACTGCATAATGTTATTAGTCATCTTACATAGTCTTTTTCTTTTTGGTGAGGAAGATTGACCCTGAGCTAACATCCATTGCAAATCTTCCTCTTTCTGCTTGAAGAAGATTGTCCTTGAGCTAACATCTGTGCCCATCTTCCTCTATTTTATATTTGGGAGGCTGCCACAGCATGGCTTGATGAGAGGTGTGTAGGTCCATGCCCAGGATCCAAACCCACGAACCCCAGGCCATGGAAGCAGAGCACACGAACTTGACCACTACACTACTGGGCCAGTCCCTTACGTAGTCTCCTCTAGAGGTATATTTGACCTCATTTACTCAAATGGTAATGCAGTAGTTATGAGAATCAATGTAAACTTTAAAGAAATGAATATTCTTAAGAGAAAGATTTCAATTCATAAAGAAATGGATATAAGCAATGTTCCAGGGTTTATGTCTCCATTCAGAACTACTAAGTTATTCATATAATGTTAAATAATAATTCAAGACCTTCAAATAGTGGTGAAAATGCTGGTATATATACAAATTTATAAAGTATTTTTTTGTATTTAAGTACATTATTTTTGTTAGAAATTATGTAAGTAGAGAATCTAACAAATGGGAAAATAAAATCACTTTAGTCTTGAGGGCCACAAGGATACTCTACTGCCTGTTCTGTCACTTGGATGGAATTTAAAATGTCCCATTCTTTCTAAATATCTCCATACCATCATCATATTCTGTTCTCATATAAGCTATAAAAATCATATAAAAGTTCCCATATATAATATCATCACTGAAGATGTTTCTTCATAATTTCATGAACACCTCTCCATAAAACACTCCTATTATTGTATAGCTTCAAGAAAAATCCTTTAACACTTCACACCAAATTTCTGCCACTAAGTCACTTCTGCCAGACCTTCTAACATTTTTTACATCATGACACACCCAGAAAATGATAATATTAATATAAGCATGACTGTTCTAGTCAGAGTTGACTATCCATACCTGGGTCTAGTCTTATTGAGCTGCCCAAGATGCAGGGTTTCACACTTTCAGTACATACTACTTATCAAAGGCACACCACTAAGTTTAGGAACCCTGCTACACAGATAACATAAAGCCAATGCAGATTGTATAACCCAACCCAAGAAGTTGGCTACTTTCATTATCACCTAATATATTCCTGCTTTGGCAGTTTCATATATTTATATAAACTTATATCTTCCTTCCATTACAAAAATACAACAATAATAGCAGTATTTATTAAAGTACTATACGTCAGGCACTATGCTCAATTCTGAAGCATCTCCCAATTATAATCTTCACAATCACCCTATGTGGGATGAGTTACTAACCCCAGTTCTTAGGTGAGGTTACTACAGCTCAGGGAGGGTAAGTGGTTTGCCTCAGGTTGCATAGCAAGTAAGTATTAGCACTAGGAATCAAACTCAGGTCTTCCTGATATCAAAGAAAATTGCCTTTTCTTTACTGTAGTAAGAAGAGCCTAAACACTGGAAAAATCCTACTCTCCCTTTATCTGTTTCAAAACCCAGGATAATGTTTTACACACAGTAGAAATAAAAATAACATTTTTATATAAATAAAAGACCATATGAGTAGTTTATTCAGTCTATGTTGATATGGCAGAGAAAAATAAATGTATCAGATCGTCTAGGGAGTTATATTCACAACAGCTCAGATCCTTGATCTGTGAGATAAAAATTATTAAAATTTATTTGACTGTGCTCTGTGTACTGTTTTTATGATTACATGGTTTGGGTTTTAGAATTTTTTTTAAATTTTTGGTTAAACTTCTTCACTCAATAATTTATCATGGTATACTGTTCTTAACGACTTCAAAGAACTAGCTAATTATTTAAAAAATCTCTAAGAGCAATGACTGTAGACATAAAAAACCCAGATTATAAACCATTGGACTAGAATTTTTTTTTTGTCCTCAGCTAACATCTGTTGCCAATTTTCCTCTTTTTGCTTGAGGAAGATTGTCTCTGAGCTAACATCTGTGCAATCTTCCTCTATTTTGTATGTGGGATGCTGCCACAGCATGACTTGATGTGTGGTGTGTATGTCCGCGCCGGGGATCTGAACCTGCGAACACCAGGCCGCCGAAGCAGAGCACACAAAATTTACCGCTATACCACCAGGCCAGCCCCTAGACTAGGATTTTTTAATCACTAATGTAATTATCATTAGTCTTATATAGAATAAGTAGAATTCATTAAGATCATTTTTTCTTATCCTATAATATTTCAAAAGTATCTATTATTGAAATCATCATTGCCAGTTTTATATCCCAGGTAATATGTACTAATTTTGGTCACTGTAACTGCTGTTGCTTTGATCTCTTTGTTCCAGTGAACCCAACACAAAAATTTACAAGCTTTAGATCAAAACTTAACTGGTTGCTTCACACCAAATTTAACATACAAAGGAAATTAGCAACATAAAATGAAATACTGTTCCGGCATTTAATTTCCAGCACTGAAAAAATTCAGTATCTAAAAACCTTTTAGTAATATTATATTTATTTTTAAAAATTGTAATGTCTAATTAGGTTCCAATACAAATTTATTTCTTGCTGTTTTCATTTAATATCAAAGCATACACACATATTTTCATATTATTTGCAATTTTCCCATAGTTATCACTTTTACTATCAACATGAGATTTTATCATGTGGAACAATAATTTGTTTAACCATATCCTATCCTTAAACAGGCAGTTCAATATAGTAATATTTCACTCACTAGTATAATTTTTATTTTTCCGTTATTTATTCTGTTGTAGTACAAAAAGTAAAATTATTAAGCAAACAAATTTGGTTATTGTTAAGGCTCTTGCTACTTACAAGGCAGAAATTTACATACTTCATTCATTCATTTACTCATTCATTGTTGAGTGCTTACTATTTGATGGTACTTTGCTTTGTGCAGGTGAAATAAAGATGACTAATAACATGATCTCTGAATTCATGGAGTTCCCTCTAACAAGAGTAGGCAGATCCATAAGCAAGCATGTAGGAGATGTCCTACATACTTTGGAAACTTTGCATTACAATTCAAAACTAATATTCCCATAAGGATAAATGTAAAGTAGAGAGGATGCATTCATTGTGGATTATAGCATGATTTTGCTTTTTCAAACAGTTTTAAAGCACAATAAACACCTGATGAGGAACATTTCATTTTATTGCCTCCTCCCCTCAAATTATCAAGTATCTCCTGTGCCTTTGTACACACAATACATTGGCTTATCGACACATTATAGCAGCCTCAATCATAGAATTATGTGGCAAATATCATCTTCTTTATTTGCCCATCCAAATGATATTTGCAAGCTTAATTTTTTAAAAACGTTCATGTGGCTTTTTATTTCTCAGTTTTCCACCAAAATGTCTCAGAGTCCTTGCTCCTAACTTAGCAGCATGGATTCTTTTAAGCTTTTTTATAGCATTTAATTACATGTTATTCTATCTTGAAGTTTAGATTTTAAAGTACTTACACTAACACTCCCACTTATTGAAAAATTGAAAGTCAATGCGACTCCATATAAAATTAGTTTAAATTATAATTATAATGCACATTAAACTATTAGCACCATGTTAAATAACAGCTTGGTTCACACATTGCTGCTGATTTTCTTTACTAGCTAAAGTGGGGCTGTCATTTGCCAATAGTTTAAAAGCAGTTTATAAGTCATTTGGTCCACAGCTTTGAACGTATGCATAATAATTTAAAACATTTTGAAAAGACACGCATTATTTCAAATTTTGTGCATAAGGCAAAATTTACTTAATATTTTATATTAGAATGTTTCAAACATGCACAATTAAAAATTACATGTAATGTAATTGTATGCCACCAGCTATTAGCTCACTCGGGGTAATACTGGATTTATAACAAATAAAGAAACAATTCAAGCTGAGCACTCAAGAATGGCTTACCAAAGGAGGTAAAATTTAAGTTTAAAGAGAGTGAGGAATAGATTAATGAAAGAAAATCATGAGCAAATACAAGGGTATGTCCTTATTAGAAGAGATCACAATACAGTAAAATTGTAGTTTATTTTTATGAACTTTTGTGTTAAAAAATTAAAGTCACAACTTTGTAAAAATCTATGATATGATTATTTTAGTAAAACTTCTGAGCATTTTAAGTTGTAGTCCAGCATAGCTTTCCTCCTAAGTTGGCACGGTGACAGATACCAGGGGAAATATGGCCGAGTTTTTAAATAGACTGTTAATGTTGAGTGACCTCTGGTTATTGAATGTTCCGTGTTTCCTCTCAATGAGAAGGAGGGTTTGTGCATTTTCAAAAACTGACAATTGTCACAAAGGAGCCAAAGAATAGTTATTCTCTGAACTTTGAAAGTGACTTTTGTGTGGCATGCAGCAAAATAGGGTGAGCATTTACCTTGTGAAACATTTCAGTTTTTCAGGACAAAGCTATATTATAAAGTAGCTAAAAATTTATAGAAATTCAGGGAAGTTAAAATCCATACACACTCTTGGAAGAAACATTTTATTCTAAGAAGAAAAATGTGTTGATCTAGAGTGGAGTGATTAGGTCATTTGTCAAATAGTGTGACTGTTTCTGATAACACTTACAGGTCACAAATACTTTTCAAATCTCAATAGAAGTAAGCTTGCTCAAATGGAACTTACCCCCCTGAATTCATGAGATGGATTGTTATGAGTAAAGGTTGAAACATTCTGTAAAACATTTGAGACCATTCCCTTTATGAAGGAAAAAGAGTGAAATTAAAAAGTTAAAAGAAGTACTTTCATTGAACAGCTTTAATTATAAGGATAGTAATTTATTAAGTTTCATTGTGAGCCAGACAAAGTACTACTGGTTTTAATATGGCTTATTGTCAAAATGATCCTGTGGCATAGGAACTATTATTCCAACTAGCAGACAAGGAAAACAAGTCAAATAAGGCTATATAAGGTGCCCAAACTCTTGCCATTGCTTAACACATGTGCATCATAGATTTGCATGATTTTGAAGGAATAATTTGTGTTCTGTAAGAATTAATAAATCTAAAACAAGTTTAAACTACTTTTTGACTGTTTCAAAGTTTTAAAAAAAATCTCTCACTATCCAAAATAGAGCATTCTTTTTAAATGTCATTAAAACCAGAAATATTAATTAGATATTTCTTAGGTGTTTTTACTTCTGTGTGTCTAAACTGGAAATGAGTTTTTAATGTTATTGAAAATTGATTTCCTTTACTATATATATGTCATTTAAAAAATAAACATCTCTGTTTATTTCCTTAGTTAATAATAAAAAAACAACCTTCTTGGAGAGAGAATTTTCTATGATACAAATGGTGAATGTGATAAATGGTAAAAATAATGATAATGATAATTGTATCTACATATTTTTTACTCATTGACTGGCACTGGGCTAATAGATTGTCACACATTGTCTAATTTAATTTTCTAACGACCCTCAAATGTTTGCATTTTTAACCAAAGTTCACTGCTAAGGGTATTGAGAGATTGAGTGACTTAATATTTTACCAAAACCACACTCCCAAGTAAGCAGCCAAACTAATTCTGTAACCCAGTCTTTTTTATAGGAATTGCTTGTTCTTAATCACTCTATTGTTGATTTCCTAAGGGGTTTCCAGTAAGAATAACACTTTATACATGAAAACATATTATTGTTCCCTCTATTCATGGATATAAGTTAGGGTGGAAAACATCCAACTAAATAAATTTAGGAACCCATTTTGAGAGACCAAAATAGATTTGTTGCTTGTTAGGAAATTGGTTCCTAAAAATCATTTTTTTGTTTCCATATGAATTTTGATTTGTTTTCAACAATATACTTGCAACATAAATAGGATAGATCCAGTAAGTTTAGTTCTGAATAACTACTTGAAGCTCTGAAAACATTTGAAATATTTTTTACATTTCTTGAGTTATTACATATAATTTATACACCATTGATTTTCTAAATGGAAACTATTTTATATAAATTTTAAATAATTTGAAAGCAGTAATGAATCTTTGTGATTCTTTTGCCACCTGGAATCTACGCTAGTGATTTTTCTTGTCAAAATATTTTAAATTTCTATTTAATCTTGATAGAAAAATTAATCTACTGACTCTGAATTCCAAAACATGCTTTTGTAGGTGACTTTTAAAGAAACATAAAGTAATAATAATAATAGAATTAATAATAAGAAAAGTAAAGTGTTCAACTGAGTGTTTCTTTTTATAAAACAAAGGAAAAAAACTTCAATATTTTGAGGAAAGCATTTTTGCAAGAGAAAGAGTATGAACTAGGTGATTAATGATTATTTAAATTAGTGTGGGAAAGAGTTGGAAAGTTAAAAGAATAATTAGGTTAACATTCTTTTGAATCTATAAATTTTTAGTTACAAATATGATCTTGACAAGTGTTATACCATTATTTATTCAATTATTTTTCTGATAGGAGTCTCAGATGCTGGTAGTGAAAAACAGAACCATTTAACCACGAAATAATGACAATTTGAGGCTGAAGCAGGGACTTGAAATTGGCTCATTTAACAAGAATCTATAATTAGGCACTTTTTAATTTAATTAAGATAAATTTATCTTGAAAACTTCTAAGGACAAATCTAAAATATAGACAATATATTTTTTAAAAAGCTAATTATGTGAAGATTGACCTGCCAACTCATGAAATGTAAAAACATGTAAGCCACAGATCATAAGAGAGTTTCTAAAAAACATTGTTATGATTATCTTGTATTGATAAACAGGAAGAATTAAAGATTTTATTTAAAATGCTATAATTTAGAATGCATTGCTTTGCTGAAAAGGAATTTCAGTTAAATTTGCACTTACTATCAGGAACTGGCTGCAAAATGATGTTGATTAGTTAAATCTTGTCTTACCGAACAACACAAAGTAGTAAACAATAAAAAATAACGATGTCTTACCACATCTTCCTAACAATGTTTTATCTATCTTTTGAAAATTAATAAAATGGTTGCTATAGTATGATTATACAGCTTAGTAAATAAACTGTGCCAGAGACTTAGCATTGTACCTGAAACATGGATTCATCTCGTGTAAAACCTTAATTTATAAACAATTTAAAGGTAGGATTATGCCGTCACATTGTAGGCATACAATAGTAATTGTTAAATGAATGCATTAGTCTAAGAGGAAGGTGTTACAAAGAAATATTTTTACAACTGTGGTTTTCTATCCTGAGTTGTCCATTAGAACCTGTGGTAATGTTACAAAATTATCAACATCCAAGCTCTGTCCTCATAGTTTCAGGTTTAAATGCTCTGGTATGTAGCAGTGACATTGCAAGGGCATGAAGTGTCAAACCTCAACATGTTAATCGTGCAATTGGCGACTTGCGCAATTCATTTTAAGTGTCTTACTCCCCGTATGTTTCAGTTACAATTATGAAATCCACCAGTGCTGTTCATCAAATATTTCCAGCTCTCTTCCTTGGAGGTGTATGGTGGAATTGTACTTCATGGCCCCTGTGGAAGTTATTTTTGGTCCCATGATTTGCCTTGGCCAAGAAAATGTGAGTGGGAGCAAAATATGTAACTTCTGATCAGAAATGTTAAGAATCAGAGCACAGTTTACCATATTTTATTTTTCCCTACCTTGGTTATTTAGGGATCACATTTTAACATAAAGCCTTCCTCAGCCTGGGCCTGTGAGGGGACTCCCCTGCTGTCACTTACTCAACTTGTAGTGTGAGCAAGAAACGAACTTATTTTGCTAAGTCTACGAGCTTCTGGAGCACTTTGTTACTCCTACATAATGTAGACTGCCCTAACTGATATCAGTCTATGAAATTGAATTGATAAATAAAGATAGACAGTAAAAAAATAATTATTTAAAAAGAATGACTTGTCTGTTTTGTTGCTATTAAGGAGAAAAATATCTTGGAGCTGATCTTCAAGTGAACCAGGGTCATAAACACAGTTTATAATACCTTTCTACATAATAATTAGCATATATAATTGGCATATGCATAGTGATGGATTAAAATTGCTGCAATCACTAAGCTGGAAAATAAGTTAAAGGACATATTCTCTATCTTCAGACCATAGTAGTTTCAACCTGTGCTATTTTCTTCTTATAACTTAAATGTTCAATGTCTCCTAATCATTCCTTTAATCCAAGCATTTACTTTGACATACAGTGTAATATTCATGTACATTTTTATTGTGTATTGTGGGTGCTTTAATTTTTTTTTTCTGAAAACTCTTTCCCCTTAGCACAAATATGCATTCTTAAAACCAGGTTCACAAAGTCATAGAAACAGAGAGTAGAATGGTGGTTGCTAGGGGATGGAGGGTAGAGAAAATGGGGAGATCTTGGTCAAATGGGACAAACTTCCAGTTGTAAGATGAATAAGTTCTGGGGATCTAATATACAGCGTGATGATTATAGTCAACAATACTGTATTATACACTTGAAAGCTTTTAAGAGAATAGATCTTAAATGTTCTCACTACACACAAACAATTGTAACTATATGAGGTGATGGATATGCTAACTAACCACATTTTGGTAATCACTTTGAAATACATGTGTGTATCAGATCAACATGTCCTAGACCTTAACTTACACAATGTTACACGTCAATTATATTTCATTACAGCTGGGGAAAAAAGCAGACTCAGTGGTGTTTTTCTTCTATCTTTTATTATAAAATTAGTTCCATAATTTACTTAGCAATCTTATAAAACAGCCTTGATTTCTTTTTAATGCCCTTGTAGCTTAAGTAATTTTTCTCCCTGTATTTTTCTACTTTATCCACATTTTATTAAGCTCCTTAATAGATTATAAACTTTATTTATAAAGGGAGTTAAAAAGACACTGCAGAAAAATAAGACAAATTTAAATTATGCAACTTGCAATCTTAAGGAATATGTAATAATGAAATCATTAGGGTCACTGTATCCAGGAGAAAATTGGTGAAATATATATATTTTTATTTAACATAGACTCCTAAAACTATACGGCTTATAAAGTGTTCATGGATAGGTGACTGTATTAGAGACCCCTTTCCAGTGAGATATAAAAAATGAGTGACATTCATTGAGGTGACAACCTGATGAGCTTCTACAGATTACAGGCTAGGTCATAGATGGTACAGAAAACATGTAATTTATCCCATTCTTCTTCCACTAGATTATGTCACTAGATAACAAGTATGTATAAATGCTTTATTTTCAGAATAACTCTGGGTTATTTTAATTAATTTGAAATCAAAGCTAATCATTTAGTAATATAATGATTTTTATCTGGTAGCCGTAATTCCTGCCAAACCCCTCAAATTATTGCACACTTCATCAATAAACACAGAATAAGAACTGCTGGCATATAGGACTTCTTTCATTTTTGTTGCTTTATTACTGTGTAGGCTTTCATACTTTCATATGAGCAGAAATTTTCTTTCTAATCCTGAAACACATTTTCTAAATTACTACTTAAAAACTTTCTCCTTATTTTCTAAACTGAGATTATTCTGATGTCATAAATATCCTGGAATATATACAGAGTATTCTGTGATTAACATTTCTTTTGTGATATCACATTTTTTAAAACAAATAAATTTGGTTGGGAAAAAAACCTTTTGTTTATTTAGGCAGCATATATGAATCAGCTCTGCTGAAAATTCACTTTTGATCACAATCTTTTTATATAGTCAACAAAAGAGAGAGAAAAAAACAAAAATAAAAATGCTTCTGAGCAGTGTGCATTCCCCTAGATTTACCTGTAAACTATTACTGTAGTTGTGTTCTCTCTATATTTAAAATTTTTTAGGCAGGAGAAATCCCTTCTATTTAAAAAAATATATTTTCAGTGATCATTTTGCTCAGTCTTCTTATTCAATTTTAATAGTGGCAACTTGTTTTAATAAGAAACCAAAAATTCATAACTAGTCATTAATACAATGTCGTTCAAATTGTTATTTTCTTATTGACATTAACCACCTTCTCTTTAAGAAAGCACAGATTTTTAAAGAGATCTGAGCTTTTTAAAAAAATTCTGCCTTATGTGATATTACAGAAACTAATTCTGAGACCACAATAGTGGTATCCTGACATTTGATTTTAGAGAAATACCTACTAAAGTACAGCACAGTGAACATTTATTTATTCTTTGAAAAGGACCTTAAAGAAGCTGACTAAAGAATAATATACATTTATGCCAATTCAGAATTTAGCACTTATTTGAGGAAGAGAATATAATGGGAATTTTAATGTCATTGTTTTCGATACTCTTATTAACCACTTTAAAATTGTCCCCCTAATCTTAAATTTTCTAAATGTTTTAAAATGAATAACACTTCTAATTTATAATGTATTAACTTGATAACATACATTTTTCAATAAATAGCAATAGAAAAGAGTAACTTCTACCTGCAAATTAAAGGCCAAATGTGATGAGAGAGAGAGAATATGTATTCCTCTTTCTGATTCAAATTTTAGGGGGAAATGTTTTGATTTGAAGATTAAAGCTGAAATTAAACTTGATTTTATACTTCCAATAGTGTTTTTTTTCAAAACTCTACTTTCTCATAATCAATGAACTTTTTAACATTTTGAACAGAATAATACTACCAAAATAAAGTCATAAAATGCATTACCCCATGATAAATTTAGAATAGCCACTTTTCCATGTAAGATATTTGATATCAACGTGGTGGATTAATTATAAATAATAGAATAATAAAATTATAATAATGAAATGCAATCCTCTATCATCTGGAATGGAACTGAAATAAAATTCTTGCCAGGTAACTGTTTTCCCTGAGGATAAATTCATACATCATAATGTCATGATATTTATATTGCAATTTTGCCTAGACTTTTTGCAATGCAAGGTTTTACATGATACCAATCCATCAAGATTCAATATCATTATGTTATGTCAGCTTAAAGTCCCTGAACATGATTCTAAAGCTATGCACTCCCTCTAAGCAGTAGGCCAAAACAGAGAATAATCCCAAATAGCATGAGTACTATTGATTGATATTAGAGAAAGAAAACAAGGTTTTCCTTATTGGTATACAGAAATATCAATGAATAGAATTTTGTAACTAAATTGTGTCAAGTTAACAAGTAACTATATTTGGTAAAAGTAATACATTTAGGAAAAGCAAAATATAATTTTTAAAACTGCCATAAGGTATATCTCATCAACGCTGCAGCAAGCACACATGACAAATTTGATCTTACCCTGTGACAGGAGAGAGAGACCAGTTCCAGATCATGGGCCTTTTATGTTACATTTAAAAGGAAATTAAATTTAAAAAGAAAGAATATGTTTTAAAAAGAGGATGATAATGAGAAGGACAAAAAGAAAACCTTCTCCTTTTATATAGTAAACACATTTTCCCCTAAGAAGCTATTTATCTGGATTCAAGGACTACAGAGGTAGAACTAATGATTGACCAGAAGAATACAGATTCGGGCAAAATTTGTCCAAATCCCTGGCTATTTTTAAAGATTTGCTAATATCCTGGATTTGGAAATTGATATTACCTGGCCAAACTAAGCATTTTAATATAATCATGAAAATATTGAATTAAAAAGTTAGTTCATATTAAGGAATTCTATCCATGTTATTAAGAATAAATTGTAATTACAGAAAAACTTTAAATTATATTTTTGCCATAAAAGAATAATCTATTTTGCAGAAGGAATAACAAATTTAGGGGAAAAGATAAAATTAAGAATAAAGTTATTTCATAATTTTGTCAGTAGAGTGGTAACTTGGAGTTCTTTTATTGTAATCTAACAGATGACCTAGGATGCCTTCCCTAGCAGTACAAACATGAAAACAGTTCCTCTTTGAAATTAAACAATCTTTATGACTTAATTGTATCCTGAGAAGTTCTGGTCCATACTCTTATTGTAACAGAAAACCACTTAGATTTCATCCTGGAAAAGCAGAGCTACATGACTGCTCTGAGGTGGTAGTCTGCCACAAAGCAGATAACTGGGCTACTAATTTTCAGTATTATTTCTTAATGCTTTTTTTTTTACAAATAGACTAATCTTTATTGTTTTCCCCCCCAAATAAAAATAAACAATTCACTAGATAGTGACTCTTCTCAACATAAATATTATATCTATATCAGATGTGGAAATTTATGTTGTGACCTCGACAATATTACAGATCACGAGGTGGATCCAGTGACTAAAAATAAAGCTGAATGATCCCATACTGCCCTGAAAAAGATCCATTGGATACAGTCAATCCCAATATTTGCTTACAAGACATGGTTTTCAAATGATTGATAATAATCCCTACCTGAGATTAAGATCAATTGGCAATTTCTGGAGGTAACAACCATTCGGTTACCTTAGATATTAAATGCTTATTGGAGTGTCATCTCCGAGCTAAAGTTGCCCTTGATTGTTTCCGACAGTGGCGCACACTCAGTGTAGGCAAACTCATCCAAAAAGAGGAAGAAGAAGCATAGGATGTGTGAGTAGAAATGTCTTTAGACAGCCTGAATTCAATTCTGAATTCAGAAACTCTGAATACAGTAAAAATACTCCTATCTAGATCTAGATATGGCACTCAGACAGATTGGCAAGCAATGGATTAGAATGGAAAAGATAATGAGAATTATGGCAATGCTATTTTGACTATAAACTCTCATTGACACAGTTACCAACATTCCACTACTGTGTCCCATATGATAAGTTTTAAACGATGTTTTCCAGTAGTTAGTTCTGACTCCAGAAAAATCAAATAGAGAGCAAAATGTTGCTTCTATGCTTCCATTCCCCGCTTCACACATGAGAATATAATTTTGAATGATTTGGAACTGATCTTCCTCCTGCAGGTGAGCCTGCTGGAGTGATTATAAATTCCATTTATAATATTCAAACTGCTAGAGGAGTTTTATGGATTATGGCTGTGGATAGAATTTACTGTCCAGAGAATGTTATCTTTAATTTAGTGACCAAACTAGCCTCTAATTTATTTCTTGAAGCCTCTACCAGAATAAAGTCTTATTGTTTTAAAACGAAAGTTCCCATGGGTGTTTTTTTCTTATCATATTTAAAATATGTAGTTCAAAGGTCAATGTTTTTATAGCTGTGGTGTTACAGTGGAGTTATTTAACTGGCACAAAATCTATTTAAAACAAAGGAAAAGATAAATCATTACATACTCATACGGCTTTGTTGATGTACCATTAATTGTATTCTGAGCTTAATTTATTCTTTCTGCTATTTTTCAAGCCTGACTATCGATATTAACCTCAAGTATGTGTTTATCCCTAGGAATATATTAAAAGTCGTTCCTTTTGTGGACTCTGCAGATCACTGTGAGACATTTTACTATCTTTCAAGTCCCTCCTTAAAGCAGGGGCTTTTATACAACCAAGGGCTCCCTTCTCACAATACCCTGGCACTATGACAGCATAGACCAATGACCACCAACATTGACGTACAATGATCAACATAAACCCAGTCCACAAAAAACTCACGTTGGCATATTTTTGTCCAAAATCTGGAAGTAATAACTTGGAGAATAAACAAATAGAATATAAGCTTGATTATTATACTTTAGATGAAGAATTTTAGAGAATATAAGACCTATGCTTTATGGAAAGTTCCGCTCTAATTGCCTTACTTGAAGGCATAAGGGAATTGAGGTGTTTTCTACTGAAGAAGAAATGAAATGGTGCTGAGAGAATATTGGCAAGTTGAGGTAATCCCTGCCTCTGGTCCGACTGAGAATTTGAGAGATGTAAGAATTTTGCTTTCCAATACTTCAGCATAAAGTGTCAGAGAACTATAGTGAATCTGACTTACTTTGAATTATATATCATACATTTTTACTGATTAGAATTTGATGAATTATTCTCTTAAGCACTTAGGGAGACTTGAGATTTTCCTACCTCTAATATACCACTTAACAACAAGTTTTAGTCAAACAGAAAATTAATTCTGCCAAATACCAATCTTTAAAATTTGGAAGTAATCTTGGCAAAGGGAGAATACTATCCAGCGGCAATAATGAAGAGTTATATCCTGATTTCTTAAGTCTCAGAGTGACAACAAAAATAAAAGTTCTATCATCTAAAATTAAAATAGATAAAATTTAATATTTTGGTGAAAATAAAATTGACACTCTAGGCATTTTCTAGGTTACAACATTTAACAAATACTACTACAGACTGAAAGACATTTTTTATTCTTAAAAATTGTCTTTCTGACAAATTTATTAATGACTGAGATTTTTTAAAATTTCTATTTAAAATGCAGTCACCTAGTTCATTGACACTGAATATTACCCCAAAGAGGTGCTTAAAAATATTTTCTTTCTCCCATGATGGTTTTCAAAAGTCCTAGGCCCTGATCTATTGGACATTGTTTTTGTTTATTGAGCCATAGTTTCTATCTCTGAATACCTTGTAAGCCTATACATCTGAGCAGGTTGATGAGTTACTTTAGTTCATTTCTTAGTATGTTAGAAAAAGAGTTGTCCCTTGTTTAATATATGGTAAGAAAAAACAACTTTCTGAAGTTTCACAGCTTAAGTCTTTCTGTACATGATATTTTTCTTAGCTTTGGTATTGGACTTAAAAAATACATATTTTCTATACAAGACATCTTTGTGGGTATTAATAAATCAAAGGCATGAATTCTACCATAAAGGGGAAGTATAAAATGTGCACACACAAAAACCCTACAAATACAACCTACCATATCCAAACATTTAGAAAGCATTTTACATACTGTAAAAAGTGCAGCTTCATGGAGAGAGAAGCATGACAACTCTGAAATCACAAAAATTATGAAGCTCTTTTCATTTACTCTGTTTCTGGAAGAGTCGATTGCCCTGTGAGAAGATTGTTAACTAATAAATTATTAAATTATCATCATTATTTAACAGGGGAGAGATTCTAAAACTTTCTGGTAGGCCTATGAACCTACTCCACATACCAATGTACCTTCAACGTGTCACTGGGTCATTATGAAAGTTTTACATCCAGATATATCCGAAACTAAATTCAGCATCTATTGACCCAGCAGGTTCCTCTTCCTTTCCTTATCTTAAGAATCAACACTGTCATCTACTTGGTTGCTCAAGCCAAAGACCTGACAGCTATACCCTGGGCTTCATCTTTTCACTCATCCAATCTCATGTAATCAGTCACATACTCATGTTTCTACTTTCTTGTTACCTATAATAATTGTCATCCCCATGCCCAGTCATTTTTTCTTCAGGTCCTCATTACTTTTCACCATGATTATGAAAAAATACCTAACATGTCTTTCTGCTTCTGGGTTTGCCCATATCTAATCTACTACCAAAGAGTTTTCTAAGAATAGGCACTTCATCATGTCATTCTCAGACTTTTATATTTGGGGGAACATTCAAGAACCCATAGCTTTCAGGGAAGAGTTCATTCAACAAATGTTTATTAGTATCTACTATATGCCCAGCACAGTTCTTGGGACTAGGTGTGTAACAGTGAACAACACAGGGAAAGAAGAGAAAAAAGTACAAGAAAAAGGAAGAAGGAGATGCAAGTGAAGGAGGAGAGGCAAGAGGTGGAGGAGAAGATGAAGGGGGTAGGGGGTGAAGGGGAGAGAAGGAAAAGGCTCAAACCCTTTCACAAACAACAATTTTTACTATGTGTCCCTAATTTTAGGTATATAAAGCAAACTCACATCCACACAGGAATCACATTTAATATTCTTCTGAGCTAAGTTTTCCATCTTTTACTTGAAAATTTGAAGTTTAAACATACTCTATTGCAATGCAGTTCATTTCATTTTAAACTAACTTTATTTTTTAATTCTTTGAAACAGATTCATTGGGCACTTCTCATATATAAAACACAGTATTAGGCACTGTAGATATGTGAAAATATGTTTAGTAAAGGGGAAAATCCATGTGGATTAACAGCTGTAATATAATATGTAATATATTATATGTAACAAATATATGTTATACATGTTATAATATGTAACATATATATACTGGTAGATGTGTCCTACAGTAATAAGAAATAAATAATTTTAGAAACTTAAAGAAGGGAAAAATTACTTTCTGAAGGAAATATTAATATGTAGGAAAATTTATTTCAGTTAAGCAGTGAACATATATGAGATATAGAGAATAGCTTTCCAGAAAGAAAACAGCAAGAATAAAGTAAAAAGATTAGGAAGTTTGTGTTATTTATAAATAGTTGTTCAACTTAAGATCATATTTTGAAGTTTCTGGCTGTTAAGCTAAGGTTTTAATAATTAATTGCATCAGTGATTGGGAGCCATGATGGATTTTTTTAACAGAAAATTGAGATTGTCAGAACTATGCTTCAAGAACAATATTTTATCCTATCAACAGTATCTGTAAGAGTGGTGAGAACTCTTACAGAAGGTCGTTTAGAATAGAGTTGACACACATATAGGTTGATGAAAATCTAGTGCAGAGGAAAAGACTCAGGAGGAAGAGGGAATACATGATGTGCAAAGTTTTCTGAGATGTTTGTGAAGATGAATAGTGAAGATGTGTACTTAAAGTGTGAGACAGAAAAGTAGCCAATGTTAATTAATAATAATAGCATATTATATTTATAAAGTGAATATGTTATCAATCATGCTTTTAGTACCCACCTGTGGTGTCATTGAGAAAAATATTGCCTTTGTCCCTTACTTGAGAAAATAGAAGATTGGAGAAATTAAGTAATCTTATCCAGGGTCACACAGATAACAAAGAGGCAAACCTCAAGTTTCAGTTTATATGTTTTCATTACAAATTCAGTGTTCTAGGCATGAAAATGTGTGTAGAGCTTCATATTAAAAAATGTAGAGTACAATGATGAATATGACTCATTGCCTTTCCTAAAAAAATAGTATCAATTATGAAATGATGCAATGGAGATTGAAAGTTTAGTAAGCAAATAGAAAAAACAAGTGGAATTGACTTTGAGTGGTTTGATTACATAGATGAAGACTATATGGAGGAAATGGCAATCATGCTGAATTGTGATTACCAGGATCGCTACTAGCAAAGAGAGAAGAGGTATTCAAGATATAGGATACATTATTGCAAATGAAGGAGGGAAAAGGGAAACAGATGAAGATATGTCCAGAGAAGAGTGAGTGTAGCTTATGAAGGAAGCATAGAATGTTTATATACGAATGAGATACAGACTCATTACATACAGTAAAACTAAGTGGTACCTACTCATCAGGCTACTTATGCCATGATAGAGAGCTCAGATGATGTTATCTAGTAATGAAGATGCCTTTCAATGTTTCTCTCTCAGAGCTTGACATGATCAGAAATGTGACTGCCCACACAATTGTTACTGTGTGGGCAACAGAGATTGATTGTGTGAGAAATGAGGGTATGTTTGAGTTTGAAAAATTTTGGACTTTAAGGTATTTATTTCCTAGAAACCAAAGGAAACAAGAGTAAATCTAAGAACACAGAATACAGAGGTTAGACTTAGAAAAGAGAATACCTGTGTGCATTGTTCTCTGAGATAGTTGGAAATTAGGAGACAGGAAGTGAAAATATAGACAGATATTGAGGAAATACAAAAGTTCGGGTGATTCCCAGCAGATTCCTCAGACTCCCGACTTTCGCATAAAGAGTAAAACGTTCCCTGAAAATAGTAATCAGCAAGAAGCACTGTGAAGAAGTGTTCATATTTAGCTGAAGGTTATCTGACTATAATAATCATTGGATGCTCCTAATTCTGCCTTCTGGAGAACCACAATATACACTCATCTTTCATGTGTCACACATCAAATATTTCTTACATTCTTCTCTTAAGTAGATAGCATGCCACCCCCATATCTCCTCCTAACATTCTATCTCCTATTACACCAACGATTTTTCTAGGCCATCATGTCTTACCCTTGGATATCCTTGCCACTCTTCTTTGGATATCTCTACCATTTGTTACTCTAGACTTCAGAATATTAGTCTTGATACTGTATATCATCTGAATGTCTATATACATTTTCAAATATCATTAGTGAAACCCCAGGAGTTAAAATCCCCTTGAATGGTATCCAGATTACCTTCAAAGCATCATTTGCAATTTTGAGAGAAGAGCTGAAATTCTGAAATCAGAGTATGTATTGTAGATAAAATAAATACATGATTCTTCAACGTACGCTGTGAAATTTTTTATACCTTTTGCAATAGATATGAGAGTATTATCCACAATTCATCAAGCCTGTGATATATTAAGTTATTTCGTTCAAATTAGGTTCTTTCAAATTATAAATAGAATGTGAAAACATGGAATAAAAACCTAAAATCTATAACAAAAGTTTGTGGTATTTCTTAAAAATTAATTTAATTGGCCTTAAGATGGCAGTATTGTTCTTCTTAAGATTTTAAAAAGTTTTTAAAAAGGCTTCATGAGGAAAGCATAGGCTTTCTAAACACTCTCTTACCCTCACATAGACACAAAAGCCCACGCTTATCAAAGAATTCGGTAAATGTAATATACATACAGATTAAACTAAAAGTCTATACAAACAATGATAATGGTTAAAAACACAAGCAGTGCAAATCTGATTGACATGTTAGTTAATTAAAAGCAACATGGAGAAAAGGTTTTGGATCACAGAGGGGATTACACAGTGACAAGTCTTCCAAATTATTTTGTTTCAGTAAGGAAGGATCAATAAATGAAATTAAAAACAAACAAACCAACCCCTCCAGGAAAATATTCCGTGTAACTAAATGTAGTGAAAATACCAGTTTATATAGAAAATATCTAATCAGGAAGAAGCCAAATTACGGTATTAAAAACAGGTTGTATAATTGTGCAAAAGGGTAAAGATTCCTGATTATCAGTCGCTAGGGAGTACTTTTCACACAAGTTTCATTAACATTCACTGTGGCCGACCTATGTTTGGTCAAAAGCCTTACAAACCTTTACAGCCTGATTAATTTGAAATATAATGCAGCAATGCTTATTTCCTCACAGTTTCTGAGTTATTCAATAGAACCTATAAGCATTTTCAACATGGAAGTCAAAGTCTTAAACACTCCAGGGGATAAAAATGAGAATGACTTTACAGTCTCATTATAGGTCACATATATATAAAAATTAAAGCAGGTAAAGGCACATTGTTATGAGGTTCATACAAAAAAGTGTTTTTAGGGACCAAATACCAGGTTAATAGAATCATGCCCTATATATAATGTATTACTTCAGTATAATTGTTTACTTTATCAGGCAATTATAATCTTATCTGCAGCCTGAGCCACCAGGACATTCTGTGGTCTGTATTAGTCATTTAGTATTTTATTGCCTTTTGAATCAAATGTAATTTCTTCAGCTTAATGTTGACTGTCCTACAAAACTCAGGCCTTCCCACTTTACCCTCACCTACCTTTCACCTAAACAGCCATGAAAACCAGGATATATGGCTTTTAAAAAATTATAAGCCCCCAAATACATGTATCTATTGTACTCTTCTAAGGACATTTTCCTGCATAAGATTATTTTGCACAGAGGTTTTTTTTTTTTTTAAATTAGATTGCATATCATTTTTGAAATATCATTTACAGCACAACCCTGGGTGCCTTGGGGCAATTATCTAGGCACCAAGTTATCATGATTAGCACACACACTTAATATAAAACATAACACAAGGACCAATGTGTAGAGAAAATGGATGGAATCTTAACAAGGAAAGAAAAGCAACAAAAAATTGTAATCATTAAATAAAATACAGAAAGAGGAATTTGTGATAATGCAAATTATGTAAGAAAGACACAAGTTAAAAATCATTCATTTTTTTTCTTTGGAATTAGACAAAACGGAGACAAAGAGATTCATGGAATGTGAGATTTTACCCAGAAATTAGAAAATCATTTGGGCAAATTCGCAAAATGCACATCTTCTGTGCCTCCATTAATAGTGACTTCAATACCTGAATAGGAACCACTTGTCCTGTCATAGAACAACTCAAATGCTAAGAATGTTGGCTTTAATTTCAAATTGCAAAATGATTTCCTGAGATTTATGTACATTGCTTCGTGCTCAGCTCCTCAGAGTCAACCTGTCATGGTTGACTATGTCTATATCTTCTTTCACATCATCTATAATATAGTGTATTGTTTCATTTTGGGAAATATTTTTATATATATTTTTCTTCCAGGAAAGACAACAAATTCCACTATTTTCAGAAAAAATTGTTTGATGCTTGGAAATAAGACAAAAAGATGGAAGATGCAATGTTTCATTATCATATAGAAGTAAAGCCCCATATGTATTGTTCAGGGAAATGTATTTAGTTTATCTCTTTGTTTACTGTTGTTTAAAGGTCTAAGACTTAGTGACATCACTTTTTTTTCTGGTGTTTAGGAATCCTTTTTTAATTTCAGCTTTTTTGAAATATAACTGACATATAAAATTGTAAGATATTTGTGTATACAGCAGTGATTTGATGATGTATGTATCGTGAAAGGATTTCCCTCATCTAGTTATTTAACACATCAATCACCACACGCGCACACACACACACACACACACACACACACACATACTCACACACCTGAACATTTAATTTCTACTCTCTTAGCAAATTTCAATTATACAGTACAGTGTTATCAACTATAGTCACGATGTTTTACATTAGATCCTCAGATCTTCTTCCACTTATAGCTGAATATTTGTACCCTTTTACCAACCTTTCTCTATTTTCCCTACTTCCCAGTTAATATCACTTGCTAACTGTTGATTTTAGTCTATTAGAGATGCATATAATTTCTGTCCAGTTGAAAAACAATACCAAGTCTTAATGGCATGTAGGACATTATTCAGTTTGCAATTTAACTCAGCAATTTAATTCTTCAATAAACATATCTTGCTTCTGAGCTTCCCTCATTAAATGGTGCGTTAAAAACTTTAGCACGGGTTTATTTTATATTTGCCTGAGTGATAACTTTGCCATTTTGAAAATTTTGATATTCTATTTACCTGTATCTACATCCAATCTGTATCTATATCTTATCTGGTAATTGTAACTGGTTGTATGAGTCTTCTATGGTTTGGCTAAGTAGGATGTATTTTTTTCCTCTCTATCTCTTTTTTTATTGAGATATAATTCACATACCATTTAAAAAATCATCCTTTTAAAGTATACAGGCGCTGGCCCGGTGGTGCAGCGGTTTAGTTCCCGCTTTGGCTGCCTGTGGTTTGCCGGTTCTGATCCCAGGCGCCCACCGATGCACTGCTTGTCAGCCATGCTGTGGAGGAGTCCTATATAAAGTAGAGGAAGATGGGTACGGATGTTAGCCCAGGGCCAGTCTTCCTCAGCAAAAAGAGGAGGATTGGCAACGGATGTTAGCTCAGGCTGGTCTTCCTCACACACAAAAAAAATAAAATTAAAAAAAGTATACAAATCAGTGGTTTTTAATATATTTGCAAAGTTGTGCAATCATTACCACTATGTAATTCTTGAACAGTTTCAACGCCCCAAAGGAAATCCATACCCATTAGTAGTATAAGTAGGATGTTTTGAACCACTTGATGGGAAGTATCAGTTTCAAATGGGATTCCAAATAGAAAATGTATCATTGTTCACAGAACACAGTCTACTGAACACTACCAAACTTTCTAGTACCTGTAATAGCTTAGTTCACTACACTTTATTGGTGCACTACTCATTATTCAATGGCCAATAATATATGAGCTATGTAGTGTGATAAATATTCTTACATTATGACATGGAGGTAGTTTATATTTGGCTATCACCAATAAAAATATTAATGACATATTCATAGAACATTAATTCTCTATCTCTAAGACAATATAGATATGTAAATAAAATAAAAAATAATTTAAAATCTTATGCTTTATCATTTCCATCAGATCCAAATTAATATAACTTTTCAAAATCCTCCGTTAATGTAAATATCTTTCTATTTTGCCTTAGCATAAATCCACTCCTTGTTCATTTGCTAATTGTAGATTTGAAACATGATGATATTTACACATAAATGACCATTGACAACAGCAATTTATACAGTTAGCAATATTTACCTAATTTATATAAACTTCATTCCCTAAAGATTTTTTTTTTTTTTTGGTGAGGAAGATTAGCCCTGAGCTAACATCTGATGCCAATCACCTCTTTTTGCTGAGGAAGATTGGCCCTGAGCTAATATCTGTGCCCATCTTCCTCTATTTTATATTTTATATGTGGGATGCCGCCACAGCATGTCTTGATGAGTGGTGCATAGGTCCGCACCTGGGATCCGAACCTGCGAACCCCAGGCCACCAAAGCAGAGCATGTGAACTTAACCACTATGCTTCTGGCCTTCCCCCACTGAAGAACTGTTGAAAGACCAAGTTAAGACTTAATGTGAGAGTCAAAATTAAGTGAACCCTACTTATAAAAAACAAGATGGAATTTGGTCATTTACATGCATCAGATACATGTCACTTAATTCAAGAACAATACATCCTACCAAATGTGTAACAAATCAAAGTAAGACACCAAAGGGTTAAAATGTTAATTTGTGTGTGTGCATATATGTTGTCTGTGTGTGTGTGTTTTACCTGCAGCTCTACACAACTGAATTCCAAATAACACTACCATCACAGCATTTGCTGTGAACGGGGAACACATCTTGAATTTTCCTAAACTGTAGATCATTCTCATGACTGACACTACACTATGTTACTTTCCATCCAAACTTCTATATTACCTTATAGGCAAATCACATTTCCTCATTTTTAATCTATATTTCTGTATTGATTAGTGCTCTATGTTTTGCTCCTCTTTATTTTATAATGATATTATCACTGTTTTAAATTCCACTGCCATATCCATATCCTGTAATTAAATATTTAGTCTAATACCCCAAAAAGACAAAATCTGATAGCTTGATTATTTAAAATTATTTAAGAAATTGTGCCACTGGACATAATTTTCATAAAATATCTGTCTATCCATCTATCTATCTATACTGAGTTTGGAAATAAATTGGCCTTCTCCATTGATTTATCCAGAATTGTCCCCCTTTAAATGCAAATGAAATAATTGCTGATAAGTATCAGTCTAAAAGTTATATGGAAGTTTACATCAAGGACTATTTTGGAAGTTGATACCATATTTTAATCTGATTCCTCTCCATCACCATAAATTTACGTCAGTTCAGGACCTAAAGGAAGTCTTGTTGCCAAATTTCTTTTTTCTGGCAACACTTGAAAAAAAAATGTTTTCTTTTCTTTTCTCACAGATACAATTTCTAAATTAGGCATTTGTCCAAAATGATCAAGAACTTATCAAAATAAAGAACATCACAGTTGGCCAAAGAGCACCTATTGGTACAATGTAGATGAAGTGAAGAGACAATGAGGACCACATATCCACAGAGCAAGCAGTCGAAAGAAGTAAAAAACATTAAACAACTTACTGTAAGTGGGATAAATATTATGAAGGAGAGGTCACAGATAATTATGGATGTTTGTAGCAAAAAGAATTAGCCCACTCTTGGGGTCTTGTGACACTTAAATTGAAAGCTAAAGAATGAACAGAAATTATCTGTGCCATAGAAGAGGATGAAATGAGAGATGGGGAAGGAAGACACAATCCCTGACGGTGGTGACATCCTGGCATGATACCTGATGTCCAGTGTGATGAGAAAAGGGAGACTGCAGGGAGAAGAGGCTGGAGACACTGGAAGCACCTATCAGGCAGCGTGTGACAGGAGAGAATGATCTCTTTCTACCTATCCTAGGGAGACAAGAAAGGTTTTTAAATAGGGATGTTATATGACCAGATCTGTATTTTTAAAAGTTCTTTGGCGAGTCCATGAGCAGAATGAATGGGAAAGTGGCAGAGCAAGTCTGCCCTAGGGTGGTGGAGACAGTGAATATAAAAATACTGTAAAAAATATGAATTCTCCTTTCCTAGTGAAATATTTTCATTAGAATCAACTGCTTTTATATCTGTCCTCTCAAACATGGTTAAAGATATATCATTAAATACAATTTTATAAATTATTTTTAAAAAGAAGAAACTTAATGGGCCAGCCCAGTGGTGTGGTGGTTAAGTTCACGTGCTCCACTTCAGTGGCCCGGGGTTCGCAGGTTCAGATCCCAGGCACAGACTGATGCACTGCTTGTCAAGCCATGCTGTGGCAGCGTCCCACATATAAAGTAGAGGAAGATGGGCACAGATGTTAGCAAAAAGTGGAGGAGTGGCAACGGATGTTAGCTCAGGGCTAGTCTTCCTTCAAAAAAAGAAAAAAAATAAGAAAGAAACTTAACTTTGGACCCATGGGATTTTTTAAAGAACAAAGGAGATGAGAGAAAGACCAGCAATTATAATCATATAATATAATTTAGGCATGCTTCTCATCTCTCATATATCATTTGCAAAAGCCTAAGTTCATACCTGTAATTTTCATACCTGTATAAAGCCGTAATAACAAGTATTTGGTTAAAATAACTTTTATTCATTTATTTTTATTTGCTTGAAACCCTTAAGTACTTTGCATAAGCTCTATTTAAATCTCTCATCAATCCTAAAAGTACACAGTTACACCCAACATGCAGATGAAATATTGGATCTTTGTGAAGTTGAACATTCACAAATTTTAAAGCTATTAAATCTCCACCAAGATTTATCTTTAATTTTTTATTTTGCAAAATTCTAAACATATATAAAAATAGACAGAATAGTATAACAAACCCTTGTTCCCCAGATTAAAATATTATCAATTTATAGCCCCTATTCAAGTCTGTCTTTCTCCAGGATTATTTCCATGAAAGTCTCAGACATCTTTCTACTTCACTTATAGATATGTCAGCATATATCTTAAAAGATAACAATTTTTTTAAATTAATAACTATAATACTAGTATTCTAACTTGAAGCTATTAACAACTTTTAAAAAATATCTAGGTATCCATTCAATGTTCAAATATTCCAAATTATTACATGAATGGGTTTTTATAGTTTAATTTGTTGAATCAGATTTAAAACATTCCACATATTATAATTGCTTATATGTCACTAATCATAGTGCCTCCTCTCTCTCTTTCCCTTCCCTCTCATTTATATTGGAGGGAATATATTGCTTGATTTATACTTTTTCCTGGTATAGATACTGCTAATAGTACCCATGATATCACTTCATATACTCTGTTGATTCTTATATTTCTGTAAATTTATCAGTAAAGCAAAGAAGTTTCCATCAGATTTAGATTTGAGTTTTTGGCAAGACTTCATGGTCTTGTGTAGTTCTACGAAGAGGTACACAATATCTGATTGACTCTTTTTATATTATTTTTGGAGCCATTGGTGATTATTGAGTAGAACCATTATTTCATATGGGTTACAAAATAGTGATGCTAATTCTATCATTCTTTCTTCATTTATTAGCTAGAATAGTGTATAAAAAGAAAATCAAACACATTAATATTTGGTTACACTGAGATAAAATTCATAAAACTTCATAAAAGAAAGGTTGGATAAATACTTGAATCTCTTTTTTCAAGTTTTACAACTCGAAGTTTCCTAAAATATAAGAGAAACTACACAATCCTTGAAATCATAACACTTAAGTCACAACTCTGCACTTGTTTGTTGGTGAAAACCTTTCTTTTCAGGTATCTAAAAATATAGTGATTCTGAACTTAGTGAAATATGTCCACAATTGAGCCTTCTTGCAAACTAGGAGATAGACACAATTTTTTTTCTTTTTACACAACTGAGAAATGAAGTGCCAATTTGGCTGAGTTTGTTTAGCCAAAAGAATTCAGATAATGAAGATAGTGGCAAAGGAGCCTACACTACATGTATTGTGAAAACATCATATTAATGCACCTATATTTATAAATCATTTAGCTGAATAGGAATTAAATAGTTCCTATTGATACCTAGTGATATATAATTCTACTCCATGTGGGATGTATGAGCTATGCTTTCATAAGATTTGTATTCACAAGTCTTTTAGAAATTATATCATACTATTTCATGTTTGTTCAAGAATATTGTCATTATTATTTAATATTCTTGTGTAAAATTTTCCAAACACTATCATTACATATGAATACAACATTAAATGGATATTCTTTCATTAAATAACCTTGAATTTAAGTGGGCATTCTTCCTCTTCTGAACTGTGTCATTTTTGTGTATTTCAGTGTTATAATGTAAGTCAAATCATAGTTTCCAAGCAACCAAAGATTCTCCTAAGCACTGTTTCACTTGAACATTTAACAGGTTATATTATGAAACTAATATCAACCCATTTAATTTTTATATTAAGATATTGAAATATTCCTATATTTTTCCAAAAAGGTATATTTTTAAATGTTCTTCAGTCTCAGTGATGGTATTTTCTTGTCTCAACAATTGAAACTGGCTATGCAGCTGATAACATTTTTTCTTTTGATTATCTAAATTTAATCCTCAACTGTCTCAACTTTACTCACATCACTTGGAATATCTAAGATTTTTGTAATTTATTATGGCTTAATCTTTCATAATATTTCATTATCTTCTCCATCATCAAATGATCTTAATTCTCTCACCATATGTGTTGTATAGGTTTATATACCATTTGCCTATAGGCATCTGGAAATATTTTATTTTTAGAAAGACCTAGTTGGAACTGAAATATGAAAAAGCTACGTAGAGCCACATATTGGGTAGCTTAAAAATTAAATGATAGTGACTATTATCCACATAACGCATAATGCCTACCAATTTTACCCTAAACTCTAGTTGCTAAAAAGGACTCATTAAAAAATAATCATTATCACTTGGGTCAAAACTGCTTCTCAGAGCAAAGTCCCATCTTTCAAATATTGGTCCTGCCTTTTTTTTTTTTTTTCTCAGTGGTATGAACTATCTTTCCCAAATAAAACATGATCTGAGCACTTTATACTTTTCTGACAGAATACAAAGTTTGAATATCTTAAAAGATAAGGGTCTCACACTGAGTTCTCATTTAGAGTAGTTAAAGAGGTGACTTATATACTATGTATGTAATAGCAGAATGATTTCTTGAATGTACTGCTCAGTACTAAATTGTAGAAAAGTTGGTAAAATTTTATTTAAAGTGTGGCTTTGAAATTCACCATTTCTATAGCAGGAAGGTTGGAAAAAGGATATGAACTGACACCATTATCTTGATATCTGTCAGGGAGTTGGCTATTGACATGAAAAAAGAAGACTACTCTGTCTCTCCAAATAATAGAAAGCTCTTTACATTTTAAAATGAAAGCCATTTACTAGAAAGCCTTTGAAAAGCTTGTTTCTATGAGTTTTAAATACAAATCAGAAAGGCAAGTAATCATTCCAACTGGTGATAGAAGCAGGGAGACATTTCTGCAATTGCAGTTGCTATTATAGGGATCTTGCCAGTGGGCTGCCATTAAAATTGAGTTGGCTTTTATTATAAATGACAATTTTCCAGAATTAGCTTTGCAATTATTTTAATTGCACTAGATTTCAAAAAAAATTATAAAATACCGCCCTTTATCCGATACTTATTCATTTTAGATTTTGTTACTGTAAGATAAATTTTTAAAGTTCAAGGCATATGACAATGGAAAATATTCCTAACAATACACTTAATTTTAATGTTAAACAGTTTATTTTTCAGTTTAAAAGCTCAGAGTTGATGGGGGCATGTGTAAGACCTAAGGATATCTTGAAGCAACTTTAACTGAAAAGGTATAGCAACTGTGTTTTAAAAAACGCATGCCATGATTTAATTAATAAACTTTTCTTTGCAATGTCTGAAAAAAAGGAGAAAGTTTAATCAGAGGAAAAACTAGGCTAGATCCACAAAGTGGTAATATGATCAATAAATGGTTTATACTGAGCTAACCAAAACTTAAAAGCTTAAGTAAGAAAAGCACTCAATGTCTGTATTTAAAGGTGTTTACTATGATCTAGGATCTATTTGATGATGGGTTTAATCTGTGTATACTTTATGCTGATACCAAAAAGAAATTGCTTCTAATAAGCAATGATTTTTACTAGGTCTTACCTAATTGTATCTTTTTACATGATTATAATAGCATTTAAAAAAACATTTTTTGAGCTAACTGATGTGCTTGTCATCTGTTTCATATAATCACAATCAAACAAGATATGTTGGTGAATCAATGAGTAAATATCCAGTTTTTTTGAATAATTGTCAGTTTAATATATTTCATAAAACTGAAAATCCGAAAAATTTCCAAAAACTCTTGAGAGTCTAAAATTGAGCACATAAGCAGAAACATGTAACACACAATATCATGATTTACTACCTCCTTGACTGTATTATGAATTAGCAGCTTCAAGATGACCAAAGTAAGTTATGAGCCTCTATCGAAAAACTATGGAAAATAAATTAGTTTGGGGGGAAAACAAGCTGAAAGCTGTCATAAATTTGTTTTTGTAGTTTTGTGTTGTCAAGCCATGTGCTAATAGCTGAAAAATTAGAAACCTGCAGTAATCAAATCATTTGTCTTTTGACAGACCAGAAAAGAGTGATAACAGGGAAAAATGAATGCCAGATAGAGTGACTATTCTGAAAATATCAGATATCTATTTTAAAGAAAGTCAGAATATAAAAATAAGAATTGATAAAATTATTACCAAAGAAATAGAAAGGGGGTTTCATTTAGTGCTCTAAAAAACGAGAAGCTGGATTATTGGAAGTTTCTTTACATGAACTAGATGTGGAATAAGTGCTATATATGTGAGGGGAAGAAAAGATTAAGATAGTTGAGTGGCTCAAGGTGATATAAAAAAGAATCATCTAAAACTAATGCCCTCTCTTGTATGGCAAGTGTCAAAATGCTTCTTTTCTTTTTTTCTCATACACAGAGTAGTCATTAATTTATCATCTGAACTGGGACAATTTTAGAGTTAAAGGGGCTCTCAAAGTCATGCAGAGGTATTAATTGATTGACAGCAAGCATAAACTGGGGTTGTTCCATGAAAACTGAGTCAATTCTTTAACCTATTTGTGGAACAATTCCATGGATTCCTTGGCGATCCCCTTACTGGGCAACACCAACTACAGTTCACTGGTGCAATTGCAGTCTCTAACTGACCAGCCTGTGACTTCTGAACCCTTTCTCCTGAGGTCGCTTCAGTTAGAAGCCCGCTAGGGTGCAATCTTATTAAAGATGACTTTTTCTATGGGATAGATGCGAACCATAATGTAGAATAGACATATATTTACCCTGTTGCCAGTGGAAGTGCTCATGTTTTACTTCCTCAGAATGATCCCAGGCCATTTTTGCTCTTCAACCACTCTCCCAGACTAAATCATGTCCCTTTGCTTTACATTTCAGAGAAAAATATATATTCCTTGTCTGTTTATTAACTGTTGTGTGGTTATCAGATTAATGCTTACTTCCCAAAGGGAGCCATGATCTCATGTATAAATTATCTTTTTCTGACTATCCTAGCACAGTGTTTAAGCATGCAGGAGTTACTCAATAAATATTTTTTAAATAAATACATCAAAAAAACCAAGAGTGGGCCCATAAAGATTAGGAACAGGAAAAAAAGTTCATGGGATGTGTCAAAACAGGACTATTCAGAAATTTATAATAAGAGCTATTCTGGGCCAAACTCTAGATTTAACTGAAATATTTTATTTAGGGATTTTGTAATGCTAGAAGTACTTTTAGATCTATATGAAAGTAATTAAATGAATCTGATTTAAAAATTGGGAATTCGTGATAGGAGGCTATTTTAAATTCTATGATGATTTAAGTCACAAAAATTTCATTTGCTTCAGAAAATTATTTCTTATGAGGGAAAACTGTTTTGATATTCTGTAAGTCCAACCTAAGAACACTTTGAACATAGTTGGCAACCCACATACTGAATTAAATTAGAGCAATAATGGCACATAGTGCTACCATTGTGTTAAACATCAAGGAAGTAGATTTTGTGGATTTAACCACTCTAGTAGGCACACTGGTGTACTAGCAAGAGCCTTACAATTCATTCTTGTGTAAGAGTGTTGAAATATCCCAAGAGGTATTATAAGTAGAGCACAGTCATTTCTCTATAAGACATTAAAAAAATCACCAGATGTATTATCATATAGTTCCACCGATTTTGATTTCAAAGATTGAAATAAAATAATTTTCTTCTCCAAAAGGAAATGTATAAATTGAATGAAAGTACACTTCAATAGTTAAGTCTGCAAGGAAGGGAAAAGTACAGCAGAAAAACAGAATTATATAATGTAGGAAGAATTCTATAATTTAGGAAGAAGAAAGTATACAGATTTGATGTTGATAAATTTAGGAATAGTGATAAATATAAAAAAATAAAATGCAATCTTAGTGATTGTTAATATTGGTTATTATTAATTGACATTGAAAAAGAGATAAAGAAGAGAAAAAACATTAATTAATTAAAAATATACATATTCAAAACAGAATAATGAAAAAAATCGGGGGGGAGCAGATGTTGGCAAATGAGGAATGAATATTTTATTATACAATGAGATTTACAGTCATTTAAATTAAATTATTTAATATTAAATTTAGAAGTTATTTGAGAAAAATAAAGGCATGATATTTTTAAAAGAATATGTTACAGAAATATAATCATTAAATAGTAAAAATAGAATAATTTTAAAAGCTCTGGTATGTTTTTCTCATGAAAGTAATGGCTATTAATACAAAATAATTTAGAAATAAACCAATAATTTTTAACTATGCAAAATGACCGACAAGGAAATGTCCTGGCATTAGATATAGAAAATTATTGTAACTGTTGCTATTCTGAAAGGATAAGTAAAAAAAAGGTAGAAGTACTTTTACAATTTTTTTCTTATTGATACTGATGAGGCTGCACAAACTCTTAAGCCCAAAATCTACAGGGTGTGTAATTTAGAAACAAAGAAAATGACCTACAGATAAAAATACATCTCTCTCTCTATATATGATAGTACATTAATCATATGATGTAGTCAAGGTAGGCTGGAATATAAATTCCATAAATTTAGGAAAGTGTCAAAGAGCTCAAATAATATTGTGTACAATACTAATTTATAGATTAGAAAGCTCAAAGTAGGAATGAGGAATGGGAAAGGAGTGCTGAATGTGAACTCTGAGAGTGCTAACTTGCTATGACGTTTTATGTGTGGGAAACAGCACTGTCTGAAAGTATTCAACAAGCTATGTAGGGCAGAGCTTAAGAAACTGAAATATATTGTGCAACCCAGCTTATAATGTTTTAAGCAATAGAAAGTACATTCATATTTGAGCAATCAGAGGCAGACTGAGAGTTAACTTGCTAACTAAATAGGAGCGAGGTAAAAAGATAGGCAGCATATCGGTTGGATAGTATTTGAATAATCAGAAGTGCTGAATTATTTATATGGGCCAATAGAACATAGATAGCAATTTATTTGTCCACTGAATGGTGACAATTATGGATTCACTGTAAATGTGAAGACATATAGAAAAGAATTAAAAAGAGGGAGGAGGAATGGCTGTCAACAGCATTTCAATAGTCAGTTAGTCCGGGACATAGATGGCACATAGCAATGGTGAAAGTGACAACAACAATCCATTATTAGTGTCAACATGGGCAACAGAGCAGAACGCAGCCTCAGCAGTAAAGAACGCCATGATTGGAGATCAACTACCATCGTCAGTTATGAGCAGAGGCGTAAGGATGTGGCAACAAGGAAAGTCACACTTATTTTCCCTCCGTAGCCCAAGTCATTGGTATATATCATAGGAAATAGGATACACTTTGACTAAATGAATTTGTTAAGCATAGATCAAAGCTAAAATTAAATCTATTTTAGCTTCTGGTTTCCCATCAAAGTAACATGCCCCACACTGATGTAAATAGTGCTAAATTTTCAAGTAATCCTACTCTTAAAACTTTTAAGTCTTTCTGTATATTTTTCTATAAAACATAGATATTTGGGTCAATTGTTGTAGGAAATTTCAGTGACAACAGGAGTGAGTATTGAATATTCATGAGAGCAAACTCCTTATGTATTTTGATAACATATCAAAAATGAAAATTTTATTTGTAACTAAATCAACAATTCAATATGAATTTACTCCTGTTTATATTTTAGAATCTATTTTTAAATGCATTCTAAATAAGTAAAAGACATTTATATTTAGCACATTTATTTATACATAAACATGTACATAATATTTTCATATTTTTTATGTATTAAATATACTCTGAAAACCTGAGTACATAAAATTTTGAAAACTTAGTGGAACTTTGTGTTTGAGTTGGCCGACAGAATACATGTGTTTACTTCTCAATCCCAAAATACCATCAGAAGGATAGAAGAAATATAACAATAAATATAGAGTCCAGAATGAGTGCTACAAGATGACTCAAGTATTGAGAACTTTTTGAAATATACTAAGAAAATTGAAATAAACTGTCATAGACACTCATTAGAGCTAGGAAATTTGAAATCCATAGGGTTAAAAGAGGCAATTTCCAGAAAAGTAAATTTCCCTAGTAGAGCTTCATAACATCTACCCTATAAGAAAGAATTCTGCTAGTAGCTAAGTGGATGACCAGCAGTAATTTGAGTTAATTACACAAAAAAATGGTAACAATTACTGATATCTTAGCTGTCAAAGCTAGGATTTGCTTATAAGGTTAAACCCATAAGTATAGCTCTAAGTATTTCAGAAATACAAATCACAAGTAAAATGAACATGTGCTTGAGAAAAGATAAAAACCAATTTAGCTACATATTTTTTAACACCAGCTTTCACACACATCAACATACATAAACACAGATACACACTTCTGCACATGTATACACTCATCTACACACAAACATGCATATACATCTCCATGTGCACCCATACCTATATGTGAGCATGTGTGTGTGGACACATATTTAAACACACACACCCATACATCCAAACTTAAATACATGCATGAACATATGCACATCCACTCACATATTTATAAATGTGCATAAACACAAACACACACTCACACACACACTACAGATCCCACTGTAATTAGAACCGGCACATTGAGACAGATACAACATTCTTTTTTTTTTTTTTTTTTTTTTTGTGGGGAAGACCAGCCCTGAGCTAACATCTGTTGCCAATCTTCCCCTTTTTGCTGAGGAAGACTGGCCCTGGGCTAACATCCGTGCCCATCTTCCTCCACTTTATATGGGACGCCGCCACGGCATGGCTGACAGGCAGTGCGTCGGCGGGCGCCTGGGATCCGAACTCGCGAACCCCGGGCTGCCAAGCGCGGACTAAACCGCTGCACCACCGGGCGGCCCCAGATACAACATTCTTGAAAAGACTCGATATTTAAATTCTTTTCACAGGGAAATGAATTGAAATTATGTACTATTTAGGCATAATTCATCATGAAACCTCTTCTATGTATTGAACATGATACTTAGACAAGTAATTAGCCTTAAAATATATTTTTAGAAAACAATTGCTGGAAAAAAATGAGCCAGATATTAACACTAATAAAGCTAGAAAAAAGAATAGTACCTTTGAAATATAGAAGATAATTTAATAATGGTAAGTGTCCAAAAGATTAAGTTGAAAATTTTCCAGTAGGATTTATCAATAAAACAAAATGCTGATTCCTTGAAAAGAATCAGAAACTAGTCACACCTTTGCAAAATTTGATGAAGAAATGAGAAATGTGAAAGAAATAAATGAAGGAAAAATCAGGATATATATATATATACATATGAAGAAGTCAAGGGATTAAGTAAACTTCTAGAGAAGTTTATATTTAAAATCATAGGAATCAATCTAATAAATTATGGAAAATTCTGAATATTACTATACACATTTGTCCAATTTTCTTTTATATATTTTGTTTTGTGTTACTTAAGACCTTAATTTCCTAATTTCTAAAAATATTCCATTGCTTTCTATGAGTGAACTCATTGCTATTGTTGCTTATTGTTTGATCTTTTTTCTATCTATCTGTAATGTAAAAATAACATTTTAGGTTTATAAAACATAAGTTGAAATGAAACTTGTTTCAGTTGAAATAAATTTGCCTAAATCACAATTATTAAGTACTTCCTCATTTTCCCTCTGATTGCTTGCTGCTTTTAAGGTGTATTAATCTCCATATATACCTTAGTCTGCGTTTTAAATTTCTAGTTATTATCTATAGACTAATTCTATATTGCTTTATTTATTTATTTTTTTGTGAGGAAGGCTAGCCCTGAGCTAACATCTGTTGCCAATCCTCCCCTTTTTGCTGAGGAAGACCGGCCCTGGGCTAACATCCGTGCCCATCTTCCTCCACTTTATATGGGACGCCGCCACGGCATGGCTGACGAGCAGTGCGCCTGCGGGTGCCCGGGATCCGAACCCGCGAACCCCGGGCTGCCAAAGAGCAAACTAAACTGCTATGCCACTGGGCTGGCCCAATTCTATATTGCTTTAAATGCTGTAATTTTATACTATATTTGAATATATGATTAGATAAGTCTGTATGATAAACATGTTTCTTTGCTTTGCTTTTCAATTTATTCCTCATATGAACTTTAAAATCAATATCTCAATATGTTTTCACCTCTGTGGTAATTTTTATTTGACTTCAGTTTATTTATAGCTTAATGTATAGGTAGTTATCAATTTTATATGGGTTTACTCGTTCAGGAATATATCTCTCCATGTCTCCCATTTTTCTATAGAGACTGTCAAATCACATTTTATTTTTGTCCTTTTCCATGAACTAATATAGTAAATGTTGATTATAACAACAGTAATGGTGACATTTCTAGTGTGTTGATGACTTCAACAGAAATGAATAATAGTTGTTAGTTAAGCATAATTTTTATTAGAGTATTTTTTTAGCCATCTGTTATCCAATTTGGAAAATACGCTCTTTCCATTTTTATTTAAAATTTCATATAAAACAGATATTTAAATATTATGAAAAACTTCCAGCATTTCTGTAGATGATAAAGTGACCCCCCCCCCGCAATTTTCTCTATTATTGTAGTAGATTACACTTATCGTTATTCATCACGACTTACTCTGCATTCCTAGGATAAATTCTATTTGTGTAAAATGTAATCTTTAATTGATTCAATGCTGGATTTAACTTACTAAAGTATATTTGGAAAAATGCACATTTATATACATGTTTAATTTTCTCCACATAACATATTTCTTATATTTGATGAAAATCTAGCAGACATTTATAACCATATTAAAAAAACTGCCCTGATTTCCCTTTTGTTTTATAGTGATAAGCTGAATCATGAGTTTTATTTTGGTATTTATACAATTGATTAAATTGCCTTAAATATACTGAGAACACAGGGAAATTGTTTTTTAAATAACTATAAAATATGAAATTCCATCAAATTAGAAGGCTATATCATACCTGAAAACAACTTACATATGCTTCTTAAGTTTCCTATTCCCAGCCCCTAACACAGTACATGACTCAAAAATTTTATTGAATAAATAAATATTCATTTAATTAACTGACTAGTTTTTAAAGTACATATAATAATCATCTCTATTCTTTATCCAATATTTCAGAAAAGTAAAATTAAAGTACTATATATTTACTGAATAAGAAGCAATTGAAAAGAAAACTTTTTTTCACTAAGTTCTGGCATAAATAAACTGGAACTTCTAAATGTAAAAATGGGAAACAAATTGCCTGCCAAGGAAACAACAGGCAATGAAAAATCTTTCTGGTCCTGCCTGCAGTTTTGAGCCTCATTTCCCGACAGCTGTTAGTAGAAGATCTTTTAATGAGTCCCTTCTGTAGAAGTATGAGGTGAAAAGCCAACCAAGAGCATGATGAAAATGAATCACAGGCATATTAGTCATAGGATATAATGGAAGAAATTAATTATTACAAATTAGTGATAACATTTCCACAATTGTGTGGATAGGAACTATCAGATCAGATAGTTTGTCAATATTGATCAATAAAATGTTTTAATACTTGTAACATTAGATTTAAGCTATTTATAAGGCTTGTGACTGTGTTAAATAAATCCAGAGTCATCGTAAGGACTCCCAGTTTTCCATTTTCACCAATGGGAAAATTGTTTTAAAGATATATCATTTATGTATATCCCAACTTTTTTTGGAGATGAACATTTAATTCCAAAACTTAACTCCAAATTTTTAAAAAATGTTTTGTTTCTAAGAATTGTTAGTAATAGAGGTGGTATGCCTTACACAATTTCAGAAAAATACCTACAAATCATTTGTGTTATCAGTGTCTGTGCCTGGTTGGCTCAGTTGGTTGGAATATAGTGCTAATGACAGTAAGCTCCTAGATCTAGTCCCTGTGTTGTCAGCCAGTTTTTCCATTTACTTGATCATATAGCACACTCTCAAAACATGGACCTATTTTTCAAAGACCCACTAGTGTTCACGAAAGAGACCTTGAAATGAATCTGAATCCATATCTACCAGGAAAAATAAAACAGGTCAAAATTTATTAATGGTGGGTGAAGAGTCCTTTTCATGAGAGTGTTGGACAGTATACATTGTTATGCAATGATGCTTTTTATACTTATTTATTTTGATGAGGAAAATTGTCCCTGAGCTAACATCTGTGCCAATCTTCCTCTATTTTGTATATGGGACACCACCACAGCATGGCTTGATCAGCAGTGTGTAGGTCCTCGCCTGGGATCCGAACCCACGAACACCGGGCCACTGAAGCGGAGCATGTGAACTTAACCACTATGCCACTAGGCTGGCCCCCTTTTAATACTTTTATCACCTGTGTACTTTTCAGGACAAAAGAGGTAAGAAAAAATGTCTTTTACTTACTTCCTCCAAGAAGGAATCCTTAAGAAAATAAGGGTTGGTCTTCCATTTGGATATGTGAGCGATTAAGTGAAAATTATTTAATATAACTCAAAAATATGACATGATTAAAGGATGTCTTTAAAAATTTTTCATTTAATTTTCAAAAAGTATTCTTGATTGAAGTTATGGAGTCATGGTTAATGCACTCTAGATTTGAGAAAGCATGACAAAACAAAAATATTTCACTTGTTTGCTTGTCAGTTTATTCTAATTAAGATTAAATCAACACTATTTTCCTATTGTTCTACCCAGGATTTGGACCAATGGAATTTTAATTTTTTCTTGGGGTCTGCTATAATTCAGTTCCCTGAAGAAGTGATTCATAATCTTTTCCACTCTGTGGACCCTTCAGATGAGCATAACACTTGACCCAACTGCCTCTAATATAATTCTGTTAAAACATTATCTCCCAACATTACTGGGAAGAATGTTACAGTTTCTGATGAGCTATCGGAGAAGCTTTGTATAATAATGTGAGAACTGCTGGCTCAAAATATGAATATAAGAATCATAAGGAGCCAGCTTATGAGAACCATGAGAACTAAACAGTTCTATGACAGAACCAGGAAACGGAAATACTAGCAATGGAAATGATACTTTTATACACTTTTGATCTATCTTGATTATTCCACTTACAGGAAAATGATTATTGAGCTCTGTGTGTGTGTGTGATGGGGGATAACTTCTATATTAACCACCCTCTTCAAGTGCACCAAGCAACAACACAACAGATTTTGCTTGATATATTTGGAATTACAGACATGACAATTAGATGCTGTCACATCTATACACTTATACATCTTGTCAAAAATTCTCTTTATTTCATGTATTTTTCTAAATATCATTACATGCCAATTTCTTATAGTTTAGACCACTGGTGATAATCTTAGAAGAAAGGCAAGACTATTACACACTGAAATTTCAAATTTTGACTCTTGTCTTCCAAGCATGGCCTAGAAAATGTCAAGAATTACTGGGCTTTAATGGATTCTGTGGACAAAGGAGCATTAATCTCAGCGGTAATCAGTAATGTTTATGATTTTTTTTAAATATGAGAAAATCCTCCATGTTTCACCGTATTTTAAGATGTACTTCTTTCCCTTTTATAGTTATTATATCTTGTTTCCTTCATCTCTAAAAGCTTGAGAAGTAAATTTGTGTGTGTGTGTGTGTGTGTGTGAGGAAGACCAGCCCTGAGCTAACATCCGTTGCCAATCCTCCTTGTTTTTTTTTTTTTTTTCTGAGAAAGACTGGCCCTGGGCTAACATCTGTGCCCATCTTCCTCTACGTTATATGGGACGCTGCTACGGCATGGCTGACAAGCACTGCATTGGCAGGCGACTGGGATCCGAACCCACGAACCCCGGGCTGCTGAGCGTGAACTAAACTGCTGTGCCACCGGGCGGCGCCTTAAGAAGTAAGTTTTACTTTAGATTTGCTAATTTCTATTCCACCATATTGTATTATTTTTTGCCAACTCCTCAAAACTATTGCATTTAACAATTTTTGTAATGTATGTAAGGTTTGTTTTAGTATGCAGATAATATTAGGATATAATATTTAAAAAACAGGCTGTATTAATCAATATCATATTCTTTACTGATAAACTCCAATGTCTAAAAACAAATCCCATAACATAATATTTTATTTTATTAGGGGACTTTTTTTAAGACCCATGTTCCAAAATTTATGGAGATCTCTTAGCAGATGTTTCTAAAGTACTGCAAAGTAATCCATATTTTTGTTTACTAGAGTAATATTATAATATTTCAACTATGTTCCTTTTATATGTTAATTTTAATTTTTCTATTTCATAAACAGTCATTTTAGTAACTAGTTTTAAAAAGCATATATTAATCATGGCTAAATTACTATATCTATGGCTCAGTGAAAACAGATATTCATAGTATATTATTTAAAATACTGAAAGAGTTTGGAGAATACATGTTTACTCTAATACATGTTTACTCTAATTCAAGACTAATAAATCATAGATAAAGACTTTAGCAAATGAAATGCTTCAGGTTAATACTATATATCAGGTTATATCATGAGTGGAATAGCAATATGTTGGAATATAGGAGATATGAGCTCTAATTCCTAATCCTGACTCTAGAAAGATTTAGCTGCCAACTTTTGGACAAGTTTCGTAATGAAATTGGTTTGCAGTATTCTAATTAGTAAAATGCAAAGGTTAGACTAGGTAATGTCTAAGCCAGCCCTTATTTTGTTGTTTTTTTTTTATTTTGCTGAGGAAAAATTGCCCTGAACTAACATCTGTCACCAATCTTCCTCTTTTTGCTTGAAGAAGATTCACCCTGAGCCAACATCTGTTGCCTATCTTCCTCTATTTTATATGTGGGCCGCCACCGCAGCACAGCCACTGACAAGGGTTGTAGGTCTGTTGCCAGGAACCAAACCCAGGCCACTGAAGCAGAGAGTGCCGAACTTAACCAGTAGGCCACCCGACCTGGCCGACCAGCTCTTATTTTTTTTATTTTTATTTTTTGTTGTTGTTGAGGAAGATTCACCCCAAGCTAACTTCTGTTGCCAACCTTCTTCTTTTTGCTTGAGGAAGGTTCACCCTGAGTTAACATCTGTGCCGATCTTCCTCTATTTTGTATGTGGGTCGCCACCATAGCATGGTCAACGAATGGTGTAGGTTCATGCCCAAGATCTGAACCTGAGCCACCGAAGCAGAACACGCCAAACTCAATCACTATGCCACAGGGCTGGCCCCCAGCAGCTCTTATTTTTGATAGATGGTGACAGTTATTTTCTTAATCCTACTATTTTCTATTTTAATACATTTATGACTTCAGCGATTAGTTAAGATAACAGAGTTCAGATTTCCTAAAAACAATGTGATAGTCTTACTTTAGCAACAAAAATGTTGTGAAATTTTAAAGTTTTATCTTTAGTACACAGTTCCTGCAAGCTGACTTACTAACTTCTACCATGGGAGACAATGTTTGAGGTTTATTAACAATAACAATTCTTACCTGCAGGGCATGCTACAAATGAGGTGGCCATCTCATTAGATCTCATTAGCTCAGATAAGTCAGTACTAAGGCAAAAGGTTGGTAGGAAAATTCAAGAAGATTGAGGGATAATACTGAAGATATTCTAGGTGACCCTTGAATTTCTGAGGCAATTTTTAAAAATCCCAACAAGATGAGAAATGATTGCATTTATAAGAGCTACTAAATTTTCATAGCACTGTGTCATTTGATGTATCATTTGGTTCAGCTCAGTCCAATTTAATTTAGCAAACATTTATTTAATACCCTTGCAAAGCCTTGCATTACAGTAGGTATTTGGAATATACAAATTATGCATAAATATTACAGTGAGAGGCAGGCTAATATAGTGGTTAGGAACCCAGATTAAGAGATAGGTTGTGTTCAAATCCAGCTCTGCCTTCATTAGCTGAGTGACCTTGGGTAACTAAGTTTCCTCATCTTAAAAGTACAAGTAGTACTAATACCCGTCTCACAGGGTTGCTGTGAGCACTAAATGAGTTAAAATGCATATACAGCATTTAGAACACTTCTGTCACATAGTAAGATTTTAAAAAGCTTTACTAACATTATTATTATACATGATTTTTACTTCTCTTTTGGACTTATTTACCATTTACTGAGGAGGGATATATACATTTAATATTACAAAAGTGTTGTTTAAATTAAATTTACATACATTAGTAAGCTCTTTTATGCCTAAATTGTATTCCAAATTCAAAAATTCAGTGCCTCAAACAGATATCTTTAAAAATAACTTCATAATTTTATATTTCTTTATATTTTAAGTACTATGATCTGCTCTTTATGACTTAGTATTCTTTTCTTCAAGAAGAGTTTACAGTTTAAAAAAAGTATCATTAAATATCATATATCACAATTAAATAAAATTGTCTCTCTTTTCTCAACTCTGTCCACTTCATTGCTTTAAGGTCACATCTTATCCCTGCAGCATGCCTCGGTAATAAAGTTTGGTTCATAAGGCATTCTCCCAAAGAAGCAAAAGAGCTCATTTATCTATCTATGATTCACTGTTCTGTATAGAATAGGAATCCAACCCACATACTCTAAGCCTTTAACATCAATTTGCAATAACGGAAAATGCTTTTAGTCACAATTTGAATTGCCTTTTATATGTTAAGTAGGATTAGCAAAATGATAGCATTCCAATCAATCTCTGCTTATTAATGTGAAATTTCTATTGAAAACAAATAGCAATGTAATTTAATAAGGGGATGTTGAAAACATATTGAACATAGAATCATCGCACACTAATACACTCCTCTACTCTACATGGAAGAGCTAGAGTTTGTAGTAGTAAGATAACTAATACACATCTTAAAATTTACATACCACGGTTATATATAATCTTATTTGTCCTGACACCAAAGCTGTGGAATAGAAGTTAGTACTGTAATTCCCATTTTATTTAAAAACAAGTCCATGGTCAAAATGATTTTGATTAGTCAGTGGCCATGAGCCTGGCAATTGCAAAGCCTTAACCTAATTTTTTGACACAACTTTAAATCTCTCTATTGTATTAGTAGTTCTCAACCTTGGTGAAAATTAGAAGGATTTGATGAACTTTAAAAAAAAATACTTTTGTCTGCCCCACTCTCAGATTAGTTGAAATAGAATCTGAGTGTAGAGCTGGGGCATTGATGATAAAAAACAAACAGCAATTAGACACTTTCTAATGCTAACATAACAGTCATTTTTGAAAAGCAATGTACTTACAAATAGATTTTTAATAAATCTGGCTGAATGAATGCCAGTGGGGGTGGGGGTGAGGCTGTTATGTGAAACAAACCTCTTACCCACACTGACATATTCAAGCATAGCACACAGCGAAGGACTCTGTCACAAGTGGGAGAGGAGAACCAAAGAAGTGTGTTTGCCCTGAGAGGAGCAGCAATATGTATGTCCCTAGGAGACAGAAATTTTTCTAGGGTACTGGCTGTACTTGGTAAAAAAAAATAATTGTTCTTTCAAATACTGAAACATTCACCTTGAATGATTAAATTTTGTCATCACTGCTTGGGGGTTCTGACTTTTCCACACCTGCTCTTTCTACTCTACTTTGTATTTCCATTACTCTCTTTGTTTTTCTTTGCAATTTTTCAAATGAATTCCTTGCTTTCAATTTTATAGCATCAGCTTGTCCATGTTTAAAATGCTCTGTAAAGAGTCTTGAAATCTTAGGGGAAAACGTGCAATAGCAGTCTAATCAATCAACCACAGAACACAGAGCTGTGTTGGGACACTATACTTGGAGTGTTAATAAGAGCCTTGAGTACTCATTTGCCCAGACTGTGGTTTTTCAAGAAAAATATAAGACAGGTAATCCATTCTACCAAGGCCACAAGTTCCCTACTATCCCATTGCTAGCTAATAAAACTTTTCCTTTCTTTATCCAGAATGCATTGTTTATACTCCCCTACATACTTTTACAACCACCTTGGTCTAGCATAGCATAAGTGCTTTTGCTTTGAGGCATATTAAAAATGCAAATCGTAATGTTTATCTCTTCCTATTCTTTAATTGGGTGGTTTCATTCTTTCCTGAATGTGCTTGCTTCAATTAACTTTAAGCAACTAAGAAAATCTTTTCTGATTATTTTGGGAAAAGTAGAATAGTTCTAGTAGGTCTGTAGTTTATTCAAAGTAAGTTTGGTATGCATAAGTCAATCATATTTGATTTGCAAGCTTTTAAGAGTTTACTGAGGTCCTAATGTTATAACAAAGAAAGTCACCTGGTTTAGGATGGTTAGTAAATACTGTTACTAATACCTAATCAACAATTGTATTTCTGTGATATTGTTTAGAAATCATTGCTTATAGAGAAAAAAAAAATTTCTGTATCTTAACTTTTTTTTCCATAAAATCATCTCTTTAAAAAATAGTGTACTTAGGGGTGTCCTGGTGGTGTAGTAGTTAAATTTGTGTGCTCTGCTTCGGCTGCCTGGGGTTCGCTCTTTTGGATCTTGGGCGCTAACCTAAACACTGCTCACTAAGCCATGCTGTGGTAGCATCGCACATACGAAAATAGAGGAAGATTGGCACAGACGTTAGGTCAGCGATAGTATTCCTTAAGCAAAAAGAGGAAGATTGGCAACAGATGTTAGCTCAGGGCAAATCTTTGCCTGAAAAAAAACACTTGATTTTTCAGTCATTTTATTTTTAATAAAGTTTTCTCCTCACATGGTAAATGTAAAAAAAAAATGTAAAACCATATTATCTGTTAAGCAGAATTTGATATTAAAAATTCAAAGACCAATGAGGAGAATGCTTACCCCACACTGCCATTTGCCAGACTTTGTAGGGAGTGGCGGTGGTACCAAAGAAAAGGAAAATTTCTGTATTACACTGAGTTGGGAAAATAAAGCATATGGAAATCTTTCTTGGATATTAGTCATTAAATTTTCAAGCTGATTTTCAGCAAAGATACACACTTATGATCAAAACTTTTATATATGGGTAACATTATAGGACTAGTTGCACGTGTCTTAGAGCTTCCGTATGCTATCCTTCATGATGTTTACGTGCATGAAAATGTGAATTAGACAAATTATTAGCTTAATGTGAATTTAAGTCATATACTTATATTTTAAAACATAATTTCAGTCAAGTTTGAGCTTTAAGTAATAAAATTTCAAAATCAGAGCATTATTTTAGTGAATCCCATATCTTAATTAACTTCCAGCATTTCAAAGGTTATCCTGTTAAGACAGTTTGGCAGTTAGCACTGAATTTTTTCTAAGTTGATCTAATTACATGCAGCTATTTCATAGTTCTATATGCCATATTTTTTTAAAATCATAAAAATTTAGTAAGAAATGCTGTATTGCTGTTTCCTAGGGCTGCCATAAGAAGGTACCAAAATTTAACATAAATTTATCATTTCACGGTCCTAGAGGCTAGAAGTCTGAAATCAAGGTATTGGTAGAGCCATGTTCTCTCTAATAGCTCTACAGGAGAATCATTCCTTACCTTTCTAGCTTCTAGTATTTGGCTGGCAATCCTTGGCATTCCTTAACTTGTAGATGCATCAAACCAGTCACATGGCCGTCTTCTGCATGTGTCTTCATATAGTCTTCCCTCCGTGCATGTCTGCTTCTCTGTCCAAATTTCCCCCTTTTTTAAGGGCACTAGTCATATTGCATTAGAGCCCACCCTAATGACCTCATTTTAACTTGATTACCTCTATAAAGAGCTATTTCCAAATAAGGTCACATTCTGAGGTACTGGGGGTTAAGACTTCAACGTATCTTTTTGAGGGGAGACAATTCAACTCATAAAATCTGCCTGAGCTAATATGAATAAGAAAAAAATAAGAGTGTATTAATTCTCCTTGATAAATTTTATGATACCTTGAGAATGTTTCTTAATCCGAATCTCTATTATCTTTTCTTTTTGAATAATTGTCAACCAACGGTATTCTCAAAATTCAATGCTTCTCTTAACCAGAATCTTCCTTAGTGATCTTTTTTTGTATTATTCCTAACAAAAAGCTGGTTCTATCTGGCACTAGGTTTTATCTTCAAAAAAGTAGCATAGAGTCATTTTGCCCAGAGTGGACTAGGCCTGAAAAAGAAAGCTTTATCATCCTAGTCCTGAGCTTTCTGGTCCTGACATGGGCATATGATTTTATATTAGGGACCATGAAGCATGGCACAGAGTTGGGGGAAATAGAGGCCATTTCAGAAAGGATAAAGCTGTCTAAAGCATATTTATCTGTTTCATTTTTACAAATTATTTCAAATTCAGTATTTTTGAGTATTAATATATGTATTGACACATTAGTTATTGTTTCTATTGCTCCTTAAATGTTTTTAATCCTCATTAATCCTGAAAATTAAACTGTCAAACTGAGTAAAATAGACCCCAAATAGATAGCGATAAGAGGAAAAACTAAAGATCTAAGAGATCCACAGCACAGTTACTGACTAAAACTATAAAATTTGTGATTAAATTGAACTATATTTTTCAGTGTATAAATACACCATGTTCTCGCCAAAAAAGGAAGATGGACTCCCCAAAGAGAACATTTCTTAGGACCCTACACTGTGCTAGAGGCTTGGGTATGATATACATGAGATTTTGCATCCTAAATCGAGAAGTTCACATTCTAGTAATCAGACATTCCTAAAGACAAATAATTACCTCGAAGTTGTGAGAAATTCTATATTTGATATGTAAAAAACATAACTGTGGGTTTAAATATTGAAGTAGCAGTTACCACAGATCCAGTTACAAACACCGAGTGAAAAATGTCGAAACCTACAAAAATGTATGATCTGCAGATGTCAGCTTCAACAATATAATTCCTTTATATTGATCGGTAGAATGAAGCTCATTCCGAGTACATATACTGACAATGACCCATGGATATAAAAATGTTTTTCTTGTGGTGATGGACTTTGAAATCAGTCTTACACGTACTGCACAGTCATATATTGTTTGCATTGATAATTCAGTACTTCTTTAATGCCTTCTATTAAGACAATATGAATTTACATTTTAAAGTTGCTTATAATATCAAAATATTTTCTTTTCACCAATTTACATTATTGTTCTCTATCACAGCAGAAATCTCAAGAGAGATATCTTCATAATACTTGTAATCAAGCCCAAAGATTTATCTTTTGAAATATGACATTGTAAATTTGCTCTGGGTCTTGAGGAGAGGAAAAAAAGAAAAGAAAAAATACTACATAAAGTTGTTCAACATATTATAGTAATGTTCTAATACATGGAAAAATCACATTGTGACCCAGTCCGTCAGTCTCGTTGGTTTCCAGATTACAAGAAGATTGATTTTTTAGTGCTTTATATAGCCTTATCCTTCCTTCCTTACCACATATGTTTCTACCTCCTTACTTTTAATCAGTCTCAATACACTGTCTGAACAATCAAAATTCAAATTGTTTCATAACTATTCAGGCATAGAGCTTTCTATGTTCCTTAACTATGAGATTTTTAGTGATTATTTCTAGTAAGGACAGGTGGCTTTCTATTGAAAAAATAAGTTCCTGTAAGTTATTCTTTCAGTTTTTTTCATCTAAATTAAACTGATGTATTTTGGTAGTTGGCACATATTGATCTGCTATCAAATTATATCTCTATGATGCATAGCACTTTATATAAACTCTTTCTTATAAACTGATTTACAAGTGTCACTCCACTTTGCAGTTTATTTTATGAGACTACTAAATAAATCATTACAAAAGGAGAATATTTTCAAAGGAAAAAATGAGTTTAAAAATGCCCAGTAGAGGCATGTAAAAGAGAACAGGGAAATAAAAGACAAAATAATCCAAACTGATTCTTTTTATGTGATGAAGTAGGTATATGGTAATATTGCTAATACAATATAAGCAACGAAATAGCTTGGTCAAACAATTTTGGAATATCTTTTGACTATATCTATAGTACTCTTTGGCACTGATGAAACGATTCACCTCAAAATCACTTTGATTTGTGTTTGCATATATGAATGTATTACAGAGTATGTGTATGTGTGCATACTAGAATAATACATTATGGAGCATTTGGACATAGTGTAGTCTTAATATGTCAAGTCCTACAAGTTCCTAGAGCATTTAGTCCTTTAGTGTGAGCATATATAATTTTAAGAACACTATATATTGATTAAAAGGAAAAACTATTTCCTAATATGAGAATATACTTTGTGCAGTTATATATTCGATCTGAGTGACCCAAAAGTGAGCAAGGTGTTTATGACAGGTCTCTGTGACTACATTTCTCTTTTAGGAGTATGAGATCAGCATTTTTCCATAAAGGGAACAATTAAGAGTGTGAGAAAAACAGAGAAAAAAATATTCCTATCACAGAAGGAAGCCCCTTTATTGTGTGTATCCCTGATATCACCCAGGAAAAGTGAGTGAATGCTTTCTTTTCAAATCACATATTTTAAAGTACAAATTTACCTGAAGTGTTTAAATAGTAAAGCAAACATTTAAAATTCTTTAAATATTTATTAAAGTTTGGCATACAAAACTTCAAGATGACTAAGTATCAATATTTACTCAGTTTTCCTACAAAAATCCTATTAAGTGGCATAAAAATATTAGAACACAATTTTAATGGCAGTAGAAATCATAGATTTCTGCCATTAAAAGTTTAATAATTTTGAAAGATTTCTGAAAAATGTCATTAGAAGGGGATGAATTGATAGAAAAAGGAGAATAGAGAGAAGCAGAATAGAGGACATGTGTACCATGTGTAAGAGCCTTTCTCATCAAAGGCACTGTAAATCCAGGTCAGTGTATAAAGATGATGGGAGTTACCTCTGGGCTCAGCATCAGAGTAAGTGACACCTGCAGAACTGCTGCAGTATTCCACAGCTTCCCCAAATATGTGAAGCATCTTGCTGAAAACAGTTCCCTTTGACTACAAGTACAGAAACTGGTGTCTTAAGTAAAGTTTAAATATCAGATTAGGTGAACTTGTAGTGTGGGTATTTGAACTGGGGATAGGGTCAACAGAAATAATTAAAATTAATGCTCTTTTTTTGTAGTGAGAACACTTAAGATCTACTCTCTGAGCAGATTTCAAGTATATGATACAGTATTAGCTATAGTCACCATGCTATGCATTCGATCCCAGAACTTACTTATCTTATAACTGAAAGTTTGGGCCCTTTGACAAACATCTTCCCAATTCCCCCACCCCTAGCCCTTCACAACTACCATTCTACTCTCTGGTTCTATGTCAGTTTTTGAATGAAGACAGTAAGAATAAAGACCAGAGGCAGAATAAACGAGTATGAATTTCAAGCTGGATTTGGCAGCATTTTTAAAGGTTCCACAATAAGAAGTACATATGGCGACTCAACTGGTACGGAAAGAAAAATCACACTGAATATTTAAAACTATGAGTTTGTGATTTTGCTCTGATATTAACTGCTGAATGGCCTTGTCAAATGCAATAGTTTAGTTAGTGGAACATAGTAGAAAAAGATGGAAGTGACAAGATACAACTATTTTGGCCTCTATTTGTCGTATGTAAAATGAAGGTCTTATCTATGATACCTTCAGTTCTCTTATTCTACATTGGTCTGTATTGAGTCAAATGTTTTTTTGCTAAGCAAGATTGTTAGAAACTGCCTGGCTATCTACTCATTCATTTTGCTTAGTTACTGGACTGAATGCATTTGTGGATAAGAAGGAGTAATTTTTGTCTACAGTTTTCAAAAATTTGTCTTTTTAGCTGCTTTATTAAGGAATGCATGGCGTATAATAAATTGCACATATAAAATGTACAATTTGATAAATTTTGATCCATGAAACTTTCGCCACAATCAAGATAGTGATTTATCACCCTAGAAGTATCCTTTTGTCCCTTTGTAATCTGGTTCACCCAACTTTCCCTACCCCCTCCCCCAGGCAAACACTGTCACTATAGATTAACTTGCATTTTCTAGAGTTTTATATAAATAGAATAATACAGTATGTGCTCTTTTTTAAGTTTAGCTTCTTTTACTCAGCCTAATTATTTTGAGATTTATCTTTCTTGTGTACATCACTAGTTCATTTTTTTATTATTATTATTGAGTTTTATTTTAGTGTATGGATACCCAACAATTATTTTTCTATTCTTCAGTTGTTGGATATTTGAGTCGTTTCCAGTTTAGAACAATTACAAAAAGAAAGATGCCACATATTCATTGGTGTACAAGTCTTTGTATGGGCTTACACTTTTATTTCTCTTGGGCAACTACATAGGATGGATCCAGAATGGCTAAATCCTATGGTAAGTGCATTTAACTTTTAAGAGACTGCCAAACTGTTTTCCAAACTGGTTGTACTGTTTCTATGTCCTCCGATAGTGTGAGTTCCTTTGCCTCCACATTCTCACCAAAATTTGGTATGATCAGGCTTTTAAATTTTACCCATTCTAACATACACTTAACATTATCTCATTGTAGTGTTAATTTTCATTTTCATAAAAACTAATGATGTTGAACATCTTTTCATGTGTTTGCTATCCATATATTTCCTTTGGTAAACATGCTATCTGCTTAAATATTTTCTATAATTTTTAAACTCAGTTTTCATATTTTTGAGTTTTGAGTTTTTAAAAAATATTCTGCAAATAATTACCTCATCAAAATTTGTTTTGCAAATAATTTTCCCATTCTCTGGCTTGTATTTTAATTCTGTTACTCTCAAAGAGCAGTAGTTTTAATTCTGATGAAGTCTAATTTATCAATTTATTAATTTTTTGATGGACCAAGTTTCTGTGTCATATTTAAGAACTCTTTATAAAACTCAAAGTTATGAAGTTTTTTTCTGTGTTCTGACAGAGGTTTTATGGTTTCAAGTTTCACAGTTTGGTATATGATTCATTTTGAATTAATTTTAGTTTAAGTTGTGTGGCATATACTCAAGTTCATTTTTTGCATATTAATGTTATGATTCCAGCATCATTTATTGGAAGAACTATCCTTTTTCCACTGAGTTACCTTGCAAACTTTCTGAAAAAAGTCATTGTCCATTTATGTGTGGATATATTTCTCCACTCTGTTCTGATATTAGGTATATAAACATTTAGGATCATTGGCTTTTTGACAAATTGCCTCCTTTATCTTTACTTTATTAATCCCTGTTAATATTATCTGCTCTAAAATCTACTTTGATATTAATATAATGTTTCTAGCTTTCTTTTGATTAGTGTTAGCATGGTATTTATTTTTCTATCCTTTCATCTTGAATAAATTGTGTCTTTATATTTAAAATTAATTTCTTGTAAGCAACATATAGGATCTAGCATTTTTACCCAATCTGAGGTATTTGGACTGTTTATATTTAATGTGATAATTATATAGTTAGGTTTAAGTCTATCATCACAGTATTCATTTTCCTTATGTCTAACTTCTTCTTCATTCTCTGTTTCCCCTTTTCTGCCTTCTTTGGATTACATGATTATTTTTATGATTCAGTTTTAAAACCTTTGTTGACTTATTAGATATAACTCACTGTTTTCTCATTTTCATGGTTGCTCTAGAGTTCCCAGTATATTTTACTTATTACATTCCACCTTCTGTGATATCATAATATCACATTAAGAACCTTGCAGTAGTATGTATCAAATCTCTGCTGTTGACATTTATGCTACTGTTGTCAGACATTTGTTTACCATGTTACAAACCCCACAACAGATTGAGAGTTTTGTTAAACAGTCTATTTCTTAAAGATTTTTAAAAATAGGAAAAGTTTTAGATACTGATCCATGTGGTTACCATTTTCTCTTCTCTTATTCCTTTTCTTTAGATCCATTTTTCCATCTTGATTCCTTTTCACTGTGACTGAAAATCTTCCTTTCACATTACTCATAGAGCAGGTCTGCTGGTGATGAATCTTTCAGATAGGTCTAAAAAATAAATGTTTATTTCACTTTCATTTTTGAAAGGTACTTTCACTGGGTTTCAAAAATCTAGGCTGTCAGGTTTTTGTTTGTTTGTTTGTTTTTCAATACTGAAAGATGCTGCTCCACTTGCTTAGAGAGACAACTCGGCTGGCTGGCATTCTTACCATCATTCCTTTGTCATAGTTATTCTCTCCCCCCATCTGAGCTGCTTTGAAGGTTTTCTCTTTATGATATGCCTTGGCATAGTTTTCTTCATATTTCTTGTCCTTAGGGCTCATTAAGCTTATTGAATCTGTATGTTAATTCATTTTGTAAAATTAGGGAAAATCTGACCATGATTTCCTCAAATATTTCTGTGCCCCTCCTCCAGGTCTCCACTTATCCATATATCAGGCTGCTTGCAGTTGTTCCACAGCTGACTGATATGCTGTGCATTTTTTCTTTGTTTCATTTTGTATACGTTCTATATGTTTTCAAGTTCACTAATCTTTTCTTCAGCAATGTATTTTATGCTGTTGATCCAATTCAGTGTATATTTCATTTCATACATTATAGATTTCGTCTCTAGACATATCATTTGCAGCTTTTTTGCTTTTTCCCATGTCTCTCAACTTTTTGAACATATGAAATATAATCATAATGGCTGTTTTAAATGTTCTTGTCTGCTAATTTTAACATCTGGGTCGTTTCAATTGATTGACTTTTTTTCACTTATTATAGGTCTTACTTTCCTGCCTATTTTGATATCTGGTAATTTTTTTATTCAGTGTAAAATGTTGTTAACTTTACCTTTTGGGGGATTGGATATTTTGTATTGTTATAAAAATTCTTCAGCTTTGTTCTAAGACTCAGTTAAGTTACTTAGAAACAGTTGCATTCCTTTTGGTCTTGCTTTCAACATTTGTTAATTAAAACCAGAGCAGTCTAGGGCTAATAGTACTCTCTCCAGTGCACTACAAATTATGAGCTTTTCTATTCTAGCTGGATGGAAGAGGTAGTATTCCATACCGTCTGTGGGCATACTGTTTTCTCTAGTACTTTCAGGCTGTTCTTGTCCTGGCTAGGGTGAGTTTCCTTATACACACATGTTTATCAGTCCTTGATTGAATACTTGAAAAGGACACTCTACAGATATCGTGGATTCTCACTGTGTGTATCTCTTTCCTATCCATACTCCATCCTGTAACTTTTGCTGCTTTGGTCTTCCCCGACGCTCAGCTCTATTCTCAGCGCAGAAGTCTGTTTCTCTAGCAATGGAGTCTGCTGGGCTCCATCTGGGTTTCCCCTCTCTCTTCCACAGCCTGAAAACTCTGTCGAGGCAGAAAGCTTGGGCAATGAGCTGAGTCACCTCATTTTTTTACTGTCTCTCAAGGATCACTGATTTCCATTGCTTGATGCCCAGTATCTTGAAAACAAGTGTTTAAATTAGTTGTTCCTTCTCCACCTTCTTCTTGTTTCAGTTGGGAATCAAATCGTGTCCTGTTTTTTCATCTTGACTAGAGTAGAAGTTCTTTGTTCTATTTATTAATGGCATCAAAAAAACAACAACAACAAGGTCCAATATGAGCTCAGAATTATAATCTTACCTACTTTACTCAGAGAATAAATTAGACTAAAGTAATACAATTTAATTTTCAGACTATCTTCAAATGCTTAATAAATTGAAGTATAATTACATATCTGCTGAGCACATTTGTCATCAGTATTGAAATACTATCATTTTAATTCTTAGTATTTTACTTATATATTTCTCCAATGCAAATGTTCAACTCTTTTTTGAAAGTTTGACTTCTTCCAACCACACTGATGATTTGTTATGCCTTTATATCAGCCTTCTGAAAGTTCAAGATAAATTGGGATGTAACTATCACTTATTCAAATGTCAAAATTAAGCCAATTAAAGAAAAAAAGAATTCAGTGCTAAAAAGGGATAAGGACATTATTCTGAAAGTTTCTTCAGCTTCTTTTTGATTTGTCATGTTAAGCTATATGGGAATATCTAGATGACTTGAAAAATTTTCAGAACAGTTTTACATTATCTCAAAGTTTTTTAATCTACAGCTGTGAATCTCTCTTTAAGTAAAAGACATATTTTAGGATGAGGCAATATGGAGAATGACCAAAAAAGCTGCTTTATATACTATTTAAATTTCTGCATAATACATTCATTTATATTCTTTTAGATTTTCAAAATAATATTTAAAAATCAGCATTCATATACCCTTATTCATTCATTTATTTGGCATATTGTATACTTAGCTATAAAATCATGGCATTTAAGACAACGCAAAGACTATCTAGCCCAATGATTTTTATCTGCAGATGAAGTAACTATGACCCAAAGATTCTCTCACTCAAGACCATAAAGGTGATTAGGGACAGAATCATTTATTCAAACCACCAACCACTCACTGAAAGAGGAACTGGTTTGACATAGATAGAAACAATAGTCTCTGCCACTACAGAGGACCTTGAGCCAGAATTGCAGCAAAATGTATGTATGGATGTGTCACAGGGTGCTATGGGAGTTTATAGAGTGGGTGGGGAAGTTCAGTGTTCAGGCTTTCCCAGAAGGGAGATACAGATGCCAAACATTGAATGATGACCAAGTTTAAGAAGGACAAGAGAAGAGAAAAGAAGGTTCCAAGAAAGAGAATTGTGTTGATAAAAGCCAGAAGTTTAGAAAGAGAATGCCACCTTTGAAAAATTACACGCAATTTATTAATATTGATGCTAAGAGCTAAGTCAGGTGAATGATGGTGTGTGATGAGCCTGGATAGGTAAATAGGCCATGAAAGGACTTTAGATTTCTTTTTTTCCTGCAAGGATATAGAAAGTCATTGAAGCAATTCATGCAAGGGAGTAACACTGGAATAGGCAATACAACATCTCAAAGTCGATTCTGAATTCAGGCCCTAAGGAATATGTTTTTCATAGGTTTATATACATTAAACATATTTTTCTTTGTGCAAAGTCTTCAAAATTACCTTCTAACAGAGCTTTCTCCTATTATGTAAATACCTGCCACTTATACTAAGCAGGGGAGTGTTACAACAGCAGTCAGAAGACATGGATAGTGAGCACGAACAGTCACCCTCAAGCATAATTTCAAGATATAGAACTTGGGAGTACACACATACATGCACTATTTTTCAAGTCATTGCCTCAACTAAAATAATCCATAAGCCATTTTAATAAAATATACCTATTTATACACTAAAAAATCCACATTATGTATGGTCATTTTTTTCAGAACATTTTTCATCATATTTTGCAGTAGGAAAGATAAGTAGTATTCTAATTTTTCATGTGTAGAAATGGAGATTCAGTGATTTTCTTTTTTAGCAGCTGTTAACGTAAACATAGCAGAAATGCAATACTTGGTTGTGGAAGATTGAACAAATGAATAAAGAAATGTGTATATTTAATTAATTTAACATTATTTTTACATTTCTATAATATTTGCTTATCTACTGAGAGTGCTTATTTGGAATTGTAAGTAATCTAGAGGAAAGAAAGAGTTTTTCAACGCCCCGTCATTTAAACATTAAACCACTCTTCATTTGAAACTATACTTTTGTTTTTGTTTCTTTCGAAGGAATCATTTTAAAGGGTGGATGGTCTGGAGAAAGGAAGTGAGTTAGAGAAGAGAAAAGTTGGCTACTTTCCTCAGAATGCAATGTAATTATTCCCCCTGCCTTTACCCTCAATAACTCAATCAGAGAGTCATCAGTTATTCTGCTTATGATATTACCTTAAATATAATAACCAATGTTATTCTTATCACTTGAATAAGATTATGAGGAAAAGAAGAGACCAGTATCTTTTTTCAGTAGAAAGATTAGAAGCAAAATGCCTGACGCAACTAGGAGAAATGAAGGCAGGTCTGTGTGTGTTGAGAGAGACAAGGCTGGGTTTATATTTACTAGAGAGCCAGTGAAACTTGCCCCAAGTGAGATGTTTCTGAGGAGGAAGTAAGGAGTAGTGCTGCTAATCAGGAAAGACTAGCTGAGTGGGACTTAGGAAGGCCCACTCACTACACCTTCTAGTGCCAGAGACTGTGGGCTCACAGACAATCAGTTTCTGGATGAGGACTTCCTGGCATGTTTGCTAGCGTCTTTGCAGCCCACTGGAGTCATGTCAAAGGCCTCCCTCTGATACCACCTAGAAAGAACATGTGCTGGAAACAGAGCTGTTAGACAAAATATAGGATGTCCAGTTAAATTTGCATTTCAGACAAACTACAATTTTTTAATATAAATATGTCCCAAATATTAGGTGGGACATATTTACACTTTAAAAAATCCTCTGATTTTGACATGCAAATTTAAATAAACATACTATATTTTTATTTGCAAAATCTGTCAATATTAACTTGAAAGGACATGTTCCCACAGTGCCCAGAGGACAAGGCAAGATCAAAATAAATTCTGTGATGAAGTCAAAGAACAGTCCACTCATCTGTTTTGGGACTTACACTGAGCATTTAGAGTATCTGAACTGTGGCAAGAAGGGGGTTGAACTTTCCTGGTATAATTGTATAGTTTTCCCCAAAAAATAAATATGTAGAAAAGGAAAAAAAAAGCTATAAAGCTGCTGTTCTTCCCATTTCCAGTTAAAACCATCTCAAGTTGGGATATAAAACTTCACCTGATTCTCTGGGGGAAGGAAAAGCAGTTCTTTACTTTGGTATTTTCCAAACACAAGTCAATTCCCCACACTCAAGACTTTGCTTTAGTTTCTTTATTTATTTTCTCTCCTCTATCCTTTGTCTAGAAGTGAAATAAAATGTCCCTTCTTCTTCAGATTCTTTATTTGCTAAATCATGAGAGTTAAATACCCTACTCATGTTCAGAGATTCCTTATCTTACAAACTGAAGAATATTTAAAGAAACAGATCTGAAAAGAATATTAAAATGTTTAGGATTCTAAACTTGTTTTATTATAGAGTTTCTAGTATAGAAGTTAATTCTATTCTTGGTTTTAATGCCTTTGGGCAGTGGATTCAACTGTTTTTCTTTTTAAATTTATGATTGCTCTAACTCTATACACTCATAAGTACTAAATATCCATCCCGCTTAACTGTTAATAAATTCTGTTTCACTCAAAGCTCTCCTCAAAGCAGCCAAGTGCATCGATTTGAGATGAACATTTGGAATATTTCCCAAATTTTAAAGCTAACAACCATGTTTTTATCAGTATATTTCTGCGGTTTTTTTCCTTTGTCCCCAATTTTTCATCGTATATAAATACATAAAAGCAATTTCAAGGTGCTAAAAATAGGATGACATGCATGGTAGGGGATTGCCAAAATCCCTTGTGGTCCCACAGAAAGTACATGATTATTACATGCCAAGTGGATTAGAGCTAATTCACTGTGAAAAAATTGTTCAGATTATCCATTGAAAAATCTAGCCATTCACCACTGACATAGATATGCTTCCTTTAATCACTATTCTGGTTATGAAGATTAATACCATACTTTTATCTTAGAAAATTATAAGGGCATCAGCTGTGTGTTTAAATCCATCATAGGTTTCCTGGAGTCATAGCAATTAGAGGTGGAAAAGGACTCTTTGGTCATCCCCCCATCTTTCTGTCCGGGCAGGCTTTTATCTTCGAGTAAATTCTCTAGTGCTTTGTCTAATCTAGTTTTACATAACCCACATGGAAGACTTTACCACAGTCTAAAAGACCTTGCTGCTGGGAATTATTATAATGATAATAAGCATACTTTTGCTCTGCTTAATTTCCCACTAGTTTTATCTATGCCTCCTGGGAACAGCCTTAAGCAATTCCACACACGCTTCCCTCCCACTTGGTGTGCCATCATTCAAATACGTAATCATAAATGTTGATCACGCCCAACTTAACACATTTAATCACGTTTGGCAAAATGATTTGTACATCGTTTAGCAACTCTATGTCTGCCAATCCTTCTAGCATCTTTGAAATTAATGAGAAACCTAACAGATGAAGATGAACTTCTAGTAAAATACAGAATTAATGATTTTCGTTACAAGAGCTCTTGTGAACATTTGAAATTTTTGAGTTAAGTGAATTCTAGTGATTATTTGCTAAGGATATGAAAAAATAGGAAATATGCTAAGAATATCTGCAGAAACATCTCTCTTTCCATTTATGCATTTTTCCAGCTCCAGCTTCCCAGGACTTGTACTATTTATTTATTAGCTGCCAGCCATCTTCCAAAGTGCTTTTTGTCTAAAACATTCCTCCTCCCAATGAAAAAGTTCTCTGTCTATAAAGAACCCACTTAGTGGCTGCCTTGTAGATTGTAACAATATGTTCAGACCAAAATGGTATTGAGTGTCAATGCCTATTTTCTAAGCAACATTTACATTTGATTAAGATCATTGCAACTTTAATTCTGTAAAACAATAATGTAAGAAATCAAGGCAGGAAGAGAATTGGTATAAGGTGGGGCATTTTTAAAGGGAACATCACTAGAATGAAAACTCCTTGAGAACAGAGATTTTTGTTTCACTGATATATACCGAGTTCCTAGATCCATTCATACAAGTTCAATGGATAAAGAGTTTTTCTTTCACTAACTCAAATCACAATTGGTAGGGCAACTGAAGAAAATACTACTCATTGCTTAACATTGAATCATTGATTGGGGAAATTTTCTTGAGCCAACATAGTTAACATCTCTTCTCATCATTCAAACACTAGTGTTTCAATACAGACCCAGGCTTTATTGTGGGGAAAAAGGGAGTGGTTATGAGAATCCAGTAGCGGTACAAGGGGAAGAATTGCCTGTTAACAGTTAATACGTATTGTATAATCTTAACGTTACAAAGCAGAGTTAGAAGAGAAAGATAAAGACATCATCCATGGAAGCTCTAAAGAAAGGTCTTGGTCTGCCTAAGAAGGAATGCACCATGTAAACTCTGAGAATTATCTGATTAAACTTATCAGTGGTAAAGTGGATCTTAATAATTAACTCATCAACTCATTGACAACATAGTTCAGCCTTCTATCTTAATCAAAAGAAGCTTATAAGACACAATGTTTTCACTACCAGATTAAGGAGAGGGGCTTCCTAGGCCTGGAGCTGTGTACTCAAAAGGAGTTACAGCTATGCTCTTTGAAAGCAGAAGCTTTAAAAAGATGGCTGGTGACTGCCAAATATGCAAAAAAAGAAAGTGAATTTTATATCAAATTGCATCTTTTCTTTAAAGGAAAGTAAATTAAAATTCAAATCAATTTTATGTGATCTGGTATATTTGAGAAATTAAATATAAAATATCACATGGATTTTCACTCATTTTATTTACAAAGGGACATGTTCAAAGAAAGCAGGACATTCAAAATAAATATCCATTTTAGCAGTCACACGCTTTATAGCTATTGTCAAAATCAGAAGACTTAAAACTGGAAGCTATTTTATGTTCAAAGTATGGCTATGTTTGATCAATTAGGATTTATAGAGATGGAAATCAGTTTCTTTTAGTTCTGCCACTAAGAAAAATGTGTATGAATTTTTATAATAGAATCTGTCAGTTGTCCTAAGTGCTGACCATCTCACTTAGATTGCTGAGAGCAGTATGGGGACATTTTCCTGTCAAAGCATTCATTGTGATAGGGTAGGATTGGAAGACTATTACTAATGTCATGGGCAATGATTAAAAAAAGCTCTAGGTTTAATCCCTTCTGGCTTTATTGAAAGAACTACCAAAGTGACATAGTGTCTTAACCCACAGGCAGATTTATTAGGGTGGAAATCTCTCTTGCTTTGTATTTAATTAGCTTAGTCTGTGGAGGGAACCTGGTAGCAGGGAAATCTCTCACTCTGACACAAAATATTGAACAATGAACCATACTTCAAGCTACTAAAAGAGAGGCAAGGACATTCTAATAAATTAACAACTAAGGAGAAAATATGGCTATCAGATCATATCTTTAGAGCAAGAATCTATGCCTACATCTTTATCACTTAATTCAAAAGCTTCTGGTTGCCTGATTTTGCTTGGGACACCAAGTGGGGAAACAAGATAAATTGTGGCATATAGAATTGTTGGTATTACTGTAATAATCTGGATCCAAATTGTTCTGTAATAATCTGGATCCAAAACTTAGTTATGGAAAATTGACCACAGTTTAATCTGTTTTTATCTTGTCATTATTGAATTACTTGTAATACCAGCAACAAAGCAAAAGTGATTATGTAATCAAACAATGAAAACAATTTTTCAATAAAGCAAAAAGATCAGGAGACTATCCAGATTCTTCTTGGGTTCATCATGAAAGTTCATGAATTTTACTCAATTCACAAAGATCATAAGTCAGAAGTCTTTGTTCATTGCATACTAGAAAAAAATAAGTACACAAGATTAAAGAAATGTGATAACCTGATATCATATTGAAAAAAAAGACTTTATGGATGATTTTATTTTACCATGTTATCTCAAACTTTAAGTATTTTCAATGTATTTGTGGAAGAAATAGTTTTATTCACTAGCACAGATGAATATTTTAAGCATCTGAGAAGAAAAAGAACAAACAAAACACTAACCAACAGTGAAATAGCCCTGAAAAAAGCAGTACTACTGAGACTCAATGTAACAAGAAATGCAAGATTAAAAAAAAATTATCACATATTATTGTTTGAAATTGACATGAAAAAGTGGATGGATCAAATGCAATCTCAAAGTCTCAGCAGTGTTTAGTAATTGAGAAGTTCTACTTTTGTAGCTTTAAGTGCAAGAGGACAAATAGCCAAGATAATATAGAAGAACAACACAGTTTTAGGACTTATAGGACCATGTGTGAAGCTTATTATAAAGTTATAATTAAGATGGTATAGTATTGAACCAAGAATGACAATTAAACCAATAAAACAAAACCAGAAAAATATGTTTATCCAAATTTACACAATACATAAAAATCAATTCCAGGTGGATTAAAGATCTTAATGTGAACTAATAAAGTTTCTAAGGGATAACACATTGACTGTCTTCATAGATTGGGATTGGCAATTTTTTTTTAAGCAGAGTAGAGGAAAAAAACAAAACCCTAAAGAGAATGATTGGTAAGTTGGTGTATATTTATATTAAGGATTCCTTTTTTCAAAAAATGATATCAGGAGATTCTCAAGGCAAATCAGAAAGGGAAAGTTTCACTAGTCATCAGGATTATGAAAATAAAAACTACAACACAATAATATGCCTACCACAATCACTAATTTAAAAAGACAGAAAATGTCAAGTGTTGACAAGGATATGAAATAGCTAGAAAACTAATACTCTACTAGGAAAAAAACTGTGGTGTCCACTAAAAGCTGAACATATGCAGACTTTATGAAGACACATTCCTATTCCTATGCAATGTCAAACATAAATCTCTCTATATGCTAAACAACAATAACAACAAAGAAACATTGACAAGAATATTCAAAGCAGGACTATTTGTAACAGCCCCGATTATCTATTAACAGTAGAATAGATAAAGACTACCATTTCTACAACAGTAGAATGGTTACTGTGCAATATAAATTAACAAAATACTCCTACTACAACATGGATGAATCTCACAAACATCATGTTGAGCAACACAAGCCAGACAGAAAAGAATACCTACTTAAAATCCATTTATATAATGAACAAAATCAGACAAATCAATTTTATAGAATTGAGGTAGTGTTTACCTTTAGGTAAAAGAGGCAGTTAGGTACTGGAGAGGATTTCTTAGCACGAGGATAGTTCTGGGCTCTGATAACATTCCACTTCCTAGTGGTAATATTTACATGGGAGTAAAAAGTTTACCTACCTTTCAGATACATACAGGAGAGGAAACACCACACCACGAAGAACAACAACACAGCCACGTACCAGTCACGCGTCATTTGGGATGTGCTTGATGGCAAGAAACAAGGCTGAGCACGACCAGACCAGCTCAGCTTGGAGAATCCCTCACTCTGGGGTTCCTTCACATCTCTACTTAGTCTGTGTCTTCTTACGTGTGTGTTACCATCTAGTTGTATAACCCCCTCTGGTGTATGTGATTAGTGGCTATTCTTTGGTTCAGTTGCATTCAATCAATTCCAGTTACTACTATATAAACCGCCTCACCTGCCAGTACAGATTCGTGGCTTGCTTGATACACCAGCTTGGAGTTGATAATAATCTCTTAACAATTAGAACATTAATGGTTCAAGGGGGATTTGGCCAAGGATCAAATGCTCAGACGTCCTTAGGCAGGAGGAAAGGTCATCTATTTTTCTATCTTTTCCATTTATACTTTAAAAAAATTACTTAAAAATTCTTTGTTACTCTAAAAAATCTTTAAAAATTACCATATTTTTTCTTAAAATGGTTTTTTACCTTGTTTTGGAAATCAGTGGTTCTACTCTAAACAAACATGATTGATTTCTTTTTTGTTGCATAATAAATTATGTAGTTGCATAATTCAGATTAACATTGAGAACACATTATATTTTTATTAGCTAGTGATAAAATAATATTTTATTTAAAAATTGACAAAAAGTAGTTAGAACAGAATTGTGGTAATATTTAATCTGAAAAAATGTTTTCTCTCAACTTTCTTTGATAAGCCATATGTAAGGTATTTAAGAGGCTACAGTTACTGAGAAGTGCATACTATATAGTAATCTTTTTAAGATAAAACCATTTTATAAAGTATCTCATCGGATTGGTTAGAAAATTCTTATTTTAAATATACTTCTTTAAACGGCATATTTTGGAAATCTCTGCAGGAGATCCACACATTTTTACACCAAATCCCTGGCTGTAGAGTGCCATAAAACATTTTTTAATAATAGGAGAGCCTGTTATTCACTGGGAGTTGTTTATTGTGCATCCCCATGCTCCCACAGAACTGGGAATCTTCCCTCCTCCTCTCAGCCCTTCTTCTCTAGGCTTGTTAATTGATTTAGCTCTTACCACCAAATTGTCCAGGTGAGTGGCATTATGTCCCAGCTGCTCCTTCACTATCCCAGTTATATTTTATAACTGTTGTCTGGCATCCTTTCTGTTTAGCACATTCTTGCATTCACAGAAGTACCATTCTTTCATGATAAACTATATAGTGATGCTATACATTGCCTCTCACTTTTCTCTAAGTATGCCATTTTTTACCCACCTAGTGATACCATATAGCAAATGGTGTAGGAAGGAGGGGAGAGTAGGTGTGGGAAGGGAAAGCAAGAAATTGGAGAAGGCAGAGATGAAGAAGACAACTTCAAAGTACCTTCATATATTAAAATAAAATTTATTTGCATAGAGAAAAATATCCAGGGGAGATTCAACAAAATTTACCCCTTTTTGTTTATGATAGGTTGGTGTAATTTATTCACTTATTTTATATGTACCCGTCATTTCTTGTTCAAATCTTACGTTTGAAAATGTGTTGTGTACCTAATACTTTTTAAAAAATAAATTTACTTTTAGTTTAGAGCTGTGCTTAAAAGAGATAGTAGTTTATTTAATGACAATTTTATAATATTAAAATGTCAAATCTGAGCATTTGGATGTGGGAATCTCGTTTATCTGATTCTCCTGTTAATACTTTTTTTTTCTTTTAAACTTTTCTTCTTTTCATACCATAACCATCACAAGGTCAAACTTAAAGGAAGTTATGAGACAGCAGGCTGATGACTGAAGTGGAAGTGAGGTGGAAGGAAAGGAAAGGAAATTCATTTAGTCCAGCATAATCTGAAGTTTACTGACCTAATATAAAGATATGAACTTGAGCTTCAACCCCACCTGTTCTCTTTCTGTTCTTGTCCACCACACTCAAAAACACACACACACACGCCTTCCTTTTCACAAGAACTTATAGAAGTTCATTAAACAGATAAATCTAATAAGAAGTAAAGGTAACTGAATGAATTGACCGTTAAATAGAAAATCTAGAAAGCATGACCATATGGGTATTGACTAAATTTCAGTGAAAATACATTTTAGCTTTCTCTATTAATCCTGACACTGTTGTGCCAGCATTTGAATTGGTAGAATTCTTTGTATTAAACCATTCTTACAATATCCCATCAGAAAATATTCTGCTTCAGTTCAGGAAAAGAAAGTAAGATTAAGCAAACCACATTTTCTTTTTCCTTCTTGGTATTCTTATCACTTTAAGGTAAGAAATGTTTTATATTATCTACCTATTCCTTAAAATATTATTGCGATATTTTTCTTGTACATTTTACGTTCATATAAAAAAAATCAAGTGTACTAAAAAAAACAACCCAGATACCTCGTATCTCTTCTTTCTGATCATTTAAAGGTCTGACAAAATGTTTACAAGGAATTATTTAGAAGGACTAGCAAACCTTTCCCTTCAAAGTTCAGGTTCACTTTGATATGTGTATAGATCTAAAATGTCCATAAAAATCACACCCAGCAAATGATTCAGCCTATGTTTAAATGAAGACATGTTATATATTTTAAACTAAACCAAAAATAATAAGTTAAATATTTAATGACTTCATCAACTTAAATTTTATAGGGCATAAATAAATAGTTATTTATAGAACAAGAAATAAAGTGAAAATGTAGGTAGAGAATGACTTTTAAAATGAACACGGTAAATGCTAGGTTGTCATTGTATGTATACATAAGGTGAAATAGTGTTAGGAGGTAAAAAAACTATCAAAATGTCTTAAAAATTATTTTTCTGTCTTTGCTCCTTATAATAGTAGCAGTCACTAGAAACAACTTAAGTAAAATTATTTCAAAATCCTTGGAAACTTGAAGTAGTTTTCTCCACTAAATGTAACTACTGTCATGATAATTTGGATCTCCACAGGGTAAAATACTTAAACACACCTACATAGAAAACTCCAAGAGTAGTTTTTCTTGCTTGTTTTCCTGTACTTGATAATATGGAAATGAAGCAATTAAAAAAAAAAACTAGATGGTATTTTACAAGATTACGAAAACTATCATCTTTCATTTATGTTCTATTTGCAGCAAACATAGGCCAGACTTTTTATCCTCTAAATTTATTATGTTATATATCTTTCATTCTTATGATTTTCATAGGAATGAGCTAGTCAAATTTCATTCTTTGTTTTTCCCATTTGTTAGATTTAGAGTCTTTAAAGAAAGAACCAGTTTAATTTTATACTCAAATATAAAGTGATTATTACTTTTCATTTATCATATTCATTACCAGAATTAATATGTTCAAGAAATATTTTTAAATTCAAGTATTAAAAAAGAAACATGTTCCCCTTAAACCTCAGTTAGCTGGAAAATGTATCACTTTTATAAACATTTTCATTAATAGCCTTTTTTTAGTGTGTTGATCTTCTTTATATTTTATTTATGATTGTCCATTTTTTTCTGCTTGCCATTGTCATTAAAGAATGCTTCTCAAATTATAACCTTTCCTGTCATGCAGTGACTTAACAATATGTCTTAATAATTATTAAGACATTTAGTATTCCTTTGGTCATGTCCTTTGGTCAACATTAAAGGAATTCCTTTAATATTATAAAAGTTGAAGAAGGAGCCTCTCTTGACAGGATTTGACTTCCCAATCATAGTTATATCTATCAAATAAAAAAGAGAAAATTTATTCCTAGCATTAAGTTTATACAAAAATAATCCCTAAGAATATCTAAAGAGCAAAAGATTACTTATATTTCCAGGTAAAAGTTTATTAAGTGTTTGGGAACATTGCCTTGCATTTTCATCATTATTTCTCCAGCATGATAGTGGTGTCTGACACATAGTACAAACTCAATAAATACTTTGAAATAAATTCCATTTAACCAAGACAGTCTCAAACTATTTTATCAATATCTCTGGTAGAATATCTGCCTGTCAAATAATTTAGTAAGCTATTTAAAAAGATACAGCGCATTATCTTAGAGTGTCACGGAAACATGGAGGAGACTTCATAGTAACATATTAGAATGTAAAATTCACACCAGTTTAAAATCAAATACAATAAGAAATTTCTCATTTGGATTAAGTTTTCAGATCCCTGGATGTATTTCCGCTCCATTGGCTTTGATGTGTACAAAGAGTGGAAGCTTAAAGAAGCACTAAAAATGCTTGGCAACCTCAGATTTTATCTAATCTGATAAAATCTAAATCTAAATGTATGAGCCTTTTCGCCAAGGTTTATAAAAATAGCTACTGTTTAATAAGCATTCTGCACCAAGCAATGTGCTGAGTACTTATTAATATATTTTCTGACATAACCCTCATAATAAAAGTTTGAGTAATAGATTATTAATTCCATTTTATAGATCAGCAAATTGAGGAAGAGAGAGATTAATTTTCCTAAGGTGTCATAGATAGTGAATATCAGGAATATCATGAAAACAAAGTATTTAGGTCCAAAATTCATGTCCTTAATCATTTTGGCAAATTACCTACTTATGTCACCCTTGACAGCAGATGGACACAAAAATATAACCCTCAACCTGATGGATTCTTCTTACCATCCTCCATTTGGGTGCTGTCTGATTATTAATAAAATGCATATTTTTACGGTGTGACTAAGTGGATTTCTTTTAGTAGAAATATCAATCTGTTTTCTTTCTTTTTCTTTTTTAATTTCTCTGTTTTCTCATATTTGTACTATTAATTGCTTCTGTTTTTGTTTTTGATTTGAGGGATTTTTACTTTCCTTTTTTCCTCCTTTGTATTATGAAATTCATCTGATTTTTTTGTCATCATTTATTTCTTTATTCCGTGCATTGGAACTATTATATAAAAATATTTGAAAGTAGATTTATAATGTTCTAATTGGGAGTTTGCCACAATTATTTTCCACAGGGCCTTTTTCAGTCTGCATTCATTAGACAAGACCAAGAATTACCTGTTCCCATTTAAAAGAAAAACAAAACAACAGCAGCTTAATATTAAGCATTTTTTTCTCAACAAATATATTTCACAGTGGTGAGTTTCATTCTTGTTAAATTTGCTTAGTAGTGCATGACAATTTATGAATGAAATATAGGTAAGTTTCATTTTTGTTAAATTTGCTTAGTAGTGCATAAGAATTTAAAAAATATAAAGTATAAAAATTGCTTGCATTAAAAGAAACATAAAATATTTTAAAATACAATAATTTTAGAGGTTTGTAATTATATACATTTTTCCATTAGAACAACAAACTTTGGTAATATAATTAAAACACTGACTTCAAGTACCTAAAATGTCTCATGGAGAAAATTAGTGCTGCTTTAAGTTTTAAAATAATCTAGTTTATGATCCAAGTGCTGGCCATTATTATTTAAAATAGCATATAATTAAAGGTTTGTGCTTTTTTTGTACTTTTGTATTTTTGTTCATAGCTAGAGTCTAGACTTGGCTCCAGGGCCAAACCATCTATCAAATATAGTTTTTATCTAATTACCAGTTTTATCCCCACTTTGATTCTCTGACCAACGTCAAATAATAACCATCAAATTTGAAATAGAATAGCCATTAAAAGAATTCCTCCATTCCTTAGATCAGGAGTCACCAACCTTTTTCTGCAGAAGTCTAGATAGGAAATAATGTAGGCTTTGTGGCCCAGAAGGTCTCTGGTCTGACTACCTCTGCCACTGTTACATGAAAGCAGATAGATAATCCATAAATGATTGAGCAAGGCTGTGTCCCGATAAAACTTTATTTATAAACTATGAAATTTGAATTTCATAGATATTTCATGTGTCATGAAATATTATTCTTTTGACTTTTAAAAAAATGTAAAGAAAAGCAATCTGCTCTTGGCATTGGGCCTAATTTGGCCATATGCCATAGATTACTAACTCCTGCTTAAATAAACAGGAAAAATCAAATAAGGTTTTTATCCAAATAAGTATAAGGCATTTCCTGAGTTATTGGTCATTACATTAGAGCAATCTGAAATATTAGAATCAAAGCACTTAGACTAAGATATAAGTATTCAGATCATTGAACACATTTTATCCCAGTTTAGGAAGTTAAAACACTAATTAGGAAGTATTTTAAATTAAGAATTTCCATTTCACCATAGTACTAAACTTTTTTCTAAAGAGAAGTCAAACTATTCGCAGTAAACTCTGATGAAATAGCCTTCAATTTAATCTGACCCATTTTTCTTGTAAGTAAAATGGATTATTCTTCAGCTTTCACCATTTATGGCTAATTGCCATTTGATGTTCAGATCTTTTATACTGTATGTCTTAGAAGCCATTTCTATTTTAAATGTTATAAGACGTCAGAATATTTTATGATATAAGTCTCATGTAAGTTAGCTTTTGAAGGATAATCGTGGTTTCCTATTTGGCTCTCACTTTAATATTCCTTTTAGTATATTAACTTATATTTGCTCTCTCCCAGTTTGGCTTAATCCTAACACCATTTATTTGAAGGTGCCTTTTTGTTCAGTTTTGAATTCCAACTAATAAAAGACATACTTTACTTTTTAAAATTCCCCTTAATAGTTTAATTACTTGGAGAATCAGAAGAGAATATATTCGTTTAAGAATTAACACAAGACATATGGAATAGACGTCATTTTGAGTTCATAAATTGTCCAGTTATTCATAAAGATGCCGCTATCAGCCTTATTAGCTAGCTGCAAATTAGACAAATTGCAGGGCGTTTCAGCGCTCTCCTAGACATCCTACTTTGAATTATCATGCCTTGGGGAATTTCAAGTTAATAACAACTTAAACTTCATCTTCTCAGAACTAGTTTGTATCTAATTATAATAAAGCATGCTCAATTCCCTATCCGAACTTACCATCAATACTGTTAATAGACCCGCTACTTCTTACTTCACTAAGTGGGGAATTTCTAATATACAAAAGATGAACTTACTGATTTTTTCCACACAATGCCCTAAATTTGCCTTTTTTTAAAAAAGAACTCTGTAGAATCAGTCAATAAAATTCCTTCTACTTTAGCTTAGCAGAAAAAAAAATGGATTTCAAAAAATTCTAAAATCTGCCTTTAAAAACATGAATGCAAAAATAAGACCTTTTTTCCTCATCTGTGGCCGTTGCAGTTCAGGGGTTTAAGTAGTTTCTTAATCCATTCAAGGTGTTTTATATAACCTATAATAACTACTGTTCTCTGATTTTAGAAAGGAAGAAAAACTTATGATGTGATAGATCTTAAGTGTTTAAAAGTTAATATTTATAGGTATCAAAGTCTACCCTATTTTCAGAACTGGCTTTATTTTTCTATTTGATGACATTACAGTATCCGGTTCATCACACCTTCAAGTGTTGTCTCATTTTGCTGTGTGTGCGCATTTAAGAAAAGTTCATTTTTTAAAAAATAAGTCAAGTTCGGAGAAATAATCCAGAGAATAATGCTGTTTCAGTATTGACTCTTACTTCTGAAGTTCAATCATTTAAAAATATATAGATAGAAATATGAGTGATAGGTTCTCAGGGGTTAGAAGACAAAGATTTTTTTCTATAAAACATAGAACAAATGAATGGTACATAAATTGAATTACAAAGAAGTTAGCTTTGTAAGATCTTGCATAGTACAAGATGTAGTAAATAAAACAACTGTGGAGTGATATTGGAGAATGTCAAAAAGTCAGTTTACTTCAAAGAATATTTACTTTACATGGTGTTTCCACTCGGCTTGCAGTATGCATGATCTCTAAGAACTCTCTCTCTCTTCTCCCTTTGCTTCATTCTTCTCTAGTTTGGAGTGCTCCAAACTCAAGCTGAAGACCTCTTCACTTTATGTTTGTTTCCTTGTGATATTATCTAGTCTCTGGTGTTTAAATATCATCTATATGCCAGATACTCCCAACATTATATACCAAGATTCAAATCCCCTCCAAATGTAGCCTTTAAGTTATATACAACTTACTTCTTGACATCTCCATTTGAATCAATAATAGAGTTCTCAAACTCAAACTGTACAAAATGAACTACTGGTCTCCTCCTCCCCAAACTTGTTCTAACCACAGCCTTTCCCATTTCAGATGATAGCATCTCCATCTTTTAGAAGGCTCAGGCGAAAAATATTAAAGCCATCCTTTTTCTATCACATCCCATGTTCAGTCCATCAAGTCATCCAGCTGATATTCTGTATAATATATATTCTGTATATATTATATACAGAATATATTCATAATCAGAGCACTCCCTCACCCTCCACCTCTATCATCAGCATCTTGGTTTAAGCTGCCATCATCTCTTGCCTGGATTAGAACCATAGCTTTTTAATTCATCTCTGCTAGCACACTTGCCATTTTATAGTCTTTTTTTCAACAAGGATAATGAAGGAATTTCTTTAAAATGTAGATCGTATTACTTTTCTTCTCAAAATCCTTCATTGGTTCCCAGTTCACCCAGTGTAAATCCAAAGTTAGTACAAAGTCTGCAAAAATCAACATAATATGACTCTCAGCTACATGTCTTATCTTCTTTCTTGTCACTCTTCCTACACCTTTGCTTTGCTACATTAAACTCTTTATTGTTCTCCAGATACACTAGGCATGATCAATCCTTATGACCGTTGCACTTTGTTTCCCAGTTCTAAAGTGCTCTTCTCCCATAACCATGGGGCTACCTTCCTCAGCTCTGTAATGTCCTTGTTCAAATGTCACTGGCCTGCCCTCTCTAACCTATTTAAAATTGATGACCACACTCCTATTCCCCTGAACTTACTGATTTTCTTTAATTCCAAAGCACTTGCCCCTTCTAATACAATATATAATGCACTTATTTTATGTGTATTATTTATTTTTGTCTCACCCAACTTGAAAAGAACTGTGCCTTACACACTGTAGCTTTCAATAAATGGATGGAACTTGCAGGAATTCCAATACTAGGCACAGATAATTTATGATTAATAAGACAAAATTTTTAATCTCAACAGTTTATTACCTAATATAGAGAGACAAGAAAGCAGTCCATTTTAATGCAGAATGGTAAATATTTAAGCAGACATATTTTCATGGAACTATGCATTTGCAGAAGGGATATTTGGGTCATGCGGTGAAGGGAGTCACAGTCTTCCCAAAAAGCAATGTTTGAACAGTGTCTTTCAAGACTTATTATGAAGAATTAGATTAATAAAATTTGAAAGGTGAAGGGAGGAGCTGTGGAATAGCATAGAGTCTTTGGAAGACTACATATAAGTTCAACATAATATAATCAAGGCCCGATAAATAGTTGGAAGTGCAGGAAGATCATTGACCAAGATTTTAGGGACGTCGTTAGAGAATTATGAGAATTTCAGTGAAAAGGTCACAAAATTATGTGATATCTCCATGAAATTATGATTACTGAGGCTGGAGAGATGATAAGAAAAAAATGAATTATGATGTGCCTCATATATAATGCCAAAGAGCACATAATTATTCTTAAAAAAATGTAAGAGCCATGTGTATGTTTAGGTAGAGGTTTGGCTATGGTTAATTTTGTGTTCATACATCTAGTGGCTGAAGAAACGTTGAATTGATGAGAGCTAAGCTATAATGGGAATATTGATTACTAGACTGCTGAAAAATCCAGATAAGAGATGATGAGACATGAACCAAGGTAGTGGTATAAAGTTGAAATAAATTTTGAAAGATTGCTGTGGTTAAGGTATTGCTAACTACTGCATCATATACACCCAGAATTCACAGTGGCTGAAAGTCCTTGGCTGAAGAGATAATTTTAAGTAAGAACTTTACCCTATTGATGCAAGAATCTTTGCTGGTGAATACAAGAAAAAAAAAAATCTATGATGTGAGATTAGCTAGACTTGGTAGCTCATATAATGTAAAAATGGGAGAAATGGAGGAAAGTAGGAAGATGCCCAGAATCTTTGGTCTGTGTTAACAATTAGTCACTGATGTCTTAAATAAAACTCAAATGGTAAATAGAGAATTAGTTTTCGAGGGAGATTATGGTGAATTTGAGGATTTGGGTAGCAAACAGAAGAAAATCTCCAACACAAATTGCACAGTTTCAAAGCATTGGGTGTATTCTGGGCTAGCAAAATGAAATAGAGCCATGAGATCACAAAAAACAAAAAAATAGATAAGATTGACCAACGAAAGCATGAAAAGTGAAAAGAGAGCCAGGCTAGCTCAGAATTCTGCAATACAAATATTTAAATATAGAAAGAGGCAAAAAATATAATTATAACAACAAAGTAACTGGTTATTGGTAAACTATTATGTAAAAAACACACTAATGAATGTTTTGCACATCATCTTATTTAACAAAATCCTCATATTTAACTGAGCCTGTTGGGTGGCATAGCTTTCTATGGTTATATATGCAGAAAAAGATTGAACTGTATTTCCAATTTATAAAGAAGGAGGATAGTTGTATCTGGCTTTAAGTTATTTCCTCAGTGTTTCCCTATTTAAAATTTTCTCCTGAAAATAATGATGAAGGCTGTCACTTAAGAAACTAAGAAGCCATGGCTTGAGAAATAGGAAGTAGGACCAAGAGGACATTATTAGGATGAGCAGAATCAACATTTCTAGTACAGCCAATAAGTCTGGAAATATAAGCCAGAAAAGAAAAATACCTCTTGGCTGTTGAGAAACCAGAAAGGATGATTTCAGTGTCTACCCAAATTATCATTCTTCTCCAATTATCAAAATTCTTACCATTAGAATCACCCTTTCAGATCAAATTACTTTCTTCAAATCTACAAATAAAATTCAGTCATAATGTATGAAACTGATAAGATTAGGAGGCCTTAGTCCTATCAATTAAAACATTATCTTGGATTGTTATTTTTTATTATTCAACAGATGGAAAGCTATGTTAGACCAATTACAATGGTTTTATAATAAATAGAGAATTAGGGTGAAAATATCTTAGTTTTTGCTAAACTTTGCTGTATAATAGTGGTAAGACTCAAGAAAGATGTCTTAATCTCACTAAGATTTGGTTTTATCTTCTTCTAGAACTCAGTTCAAATGTCATTCCAGACTGGAAATCTATTTTTGATCCTCTTAGGCTGAGATTGCTTCCTCATCCATTCCACTCTATTTTCATAGCTTCCTATGCATACTTCTATTATTGTACTTAGAAAGCTAAATTAAAATTATATTTTTTGTGCTTTTCACAAGGTTCTAAACTCATTAAGGATAGGCTTAGGATCTAGTTGTAATTATCTCCAGTGTGCAACACAACATTTGCCATATAGGACACTCCCAACAAATGACTGTGGAGCTGAAATAATCTGTAAATATGAGTCATTGAGTGTGATTATGTCACAAAGTATTTGAAAAATTGACTTAGTTTACTTATGAACAATTGTAAACGATTACTGCTCAAGGCTCTAAGCTGATGCTCCAGCTTTTACAATTTCATATGAGAGATATAACCTGTGAATTGTGCATTAATAATATTATAATAAGAAAGAAGATCGAAAAGACCTATATACAACTTGTGGGTATTTGGGGGGAAAGTAATTCCATTTAATTTATATAAAATATGTATTAGTAAAAGAAGTAAGACTTAGAAAGTTTTGTTGGGATACCACAATGAAGGATGCAGAATATTAAGATGTAGAGCTTGCCTTCTGCCCTGTAGAGAAATGGAGTTGTAAGAAAAACAGTCATAAATGTGTAAAATGAATTAAGGAAGGAAAATTGGAGAAAAGCCAAAGGCAATGTAATTGTAACTTTAAGCTTGCAGTTCCAAAGTGAGCGATTGTGAGCATGTGTGTGTATGTTTATCAGTTGTAAAGTGAATTTGAAATAATTGTTAATATAAAAATTAATAACACTTTTAAATAATCTGCTTTCATTTTGCAAAGCTGAATAAATTTGTTGTAATCTCTACACCATCACTATTTCTGAAATTATGATACAGATTTTTCATTGACAAAGGGCTGCATATAATGCTAGCAGGCTATTCATTGCATCTAAATAATAATCTATTTTTTTGATGCAACAAACTATCACTTACTTATCATTAATATTTTTGGCAATAATTAATTATTGTAGTATTTGTCTTTTCCAGATATGTTTTTGATTTTCATTTTTGTCACGTCTGAAGATGATCATGAAAGTCTTTCATATCTGAATACAATATAGGGATAAATTTTGATGTGTATAGAAAAAATGTAAAGATCTGGTCTAAATTTTTAAGAAAGTCAACATCTGAACTAAGAGAGTAGAGAAGATGATGCTTATAAGATACTGAGAAGTACTGCAAATGTAGAAGAGAGAAAGCTTAAGAATTGATTGGGCATGAGAGGAAAGTGATAAGGGAAACTCAAGTTTGACTTGAACGTTTTGAGTCTGAGTGATAGTGTTTCCAATAGATCGAAAGAGACACAAGAATTAGTTTAGGGAGAAACATTATTACTTTACTTTTAGAGATACTAAACTTGATATGGTATTGAAAAATCCAAATTAAATGCCCAGAAGTTAGTTGGAAATATATAGTTAGGACATCAGGAATACATTCCTCTATGAAGATGGTGATTTTTTCAGCTAAAAACATAGAAACCACAATACTGACTGAGACTTTCTAGTCAATAAGTGTAGAAGTAAATTAAAAAAAATTAACCAGAGATGTAAAAGGAGAACAAGAATATGTAATCCTAGACATTGACAGTGGAAAGGATTTAAAAGGAGAGAGGAAGGTCAACAGTGTCGAATGATGTGGGGATTTAAGAAATTGAGACCTAAGATCATTGGGTTTGTTGACATGGAATTCATTGCTGACTTTCAGGAAAACAGTCAACGGACTATTTTAGAAGATGGAAAGATGTTAAAGGCTAAAGAATTAATAATATTTGGATTAACTGAGAATGTAGGTATAACTAATAACTTTCAGTAGTAAGATGAATAAGTTCTGGGGATCTAATGTACAGCATGGTGATCATAGTAAATAATATTGTACTGTATACTTAAAATTTGCTAAGAGAGTAGATATTATGAGTTCTCCCCCCACACACAAAAAAGATAACTATGTGAGGTGATGGATGTATTAATTAACTTGATTGTGGTATCATTTCATAATGTACATGTATATTAAATTATCACATTGTACACCTTCTAAAAAAATGAAAAAAGCCATCATGTTGTACAACCTAAATATAGAAAAATTTTGCCAATCATATATCAATAAAGCTGGGAAAAAATGAATCTTCATAATGATGTAAGTAAAGTTAAATATTAAATGTCTAAAAAGAGGAAAGTAGGTAAACATATATAAATAGAGAGAGAGAGAGAACACAAATATACATATATGGTTAATGTATACACACAAATATATATCATTATATATGTATATATACACAAATATAATGTATATATAAATATATATACATATATATTTATATTTGCTGTTGTTAATGATGATATAGACTAGGGCAAGCAAACTTTTTCTTTAAAGGGAAACATAATAAAATTTTAGACTTTGCAGTTCTCTGGGGTTTGTTTGATTTGGTTTGGTTTGTTAGTTTTAAAATCCTTTAAAAATGCAAAAGCCATTCTAGCTCATAGGTTGTAGTTTGCCAATTCTGTATAAACCTCTATTTATTAACTTGGAAAATAGCCAAGTAAGAATGTTATGATATGTTATGTATACTATAACACTGTTTTAAAAAACTGTGTGTGGGGGGGGTTGATTTGCTGCATGAAAGATTAAAAGTGTGTGTTGTCATATGAGTGACTTTCTAATTAGTATTTACACCTTTTTCTGTTTTTCCCAATTTCTTTCCATACGCAAAACATGTTCAATGAATCCAGATCAAGTTGAGTTCTTCATGACTGTATCTCCAGTGCACAACATAATATCTAGCTCCTATTGGTTACATTCTTAGGATTAGCTGTACTTTAAATATCTTTTCTTGGGTAGATATACAACAAATTAGCATATTATAGGGTCTGAAAATTTCTAAAACACATCATTTTTTCTGTTTATTTAATGGATAAAAATCCTTTTTACAAAATCCTTTTTACTGTGGAAATCACTGTTTTTAATGGGTACACTTATTTTCATCCTTCAAATGAGTTTTGCCTAAGACTAGTTTGAAGAGAATTTCTTATAATACCCTTTTATATCTTATAACAAGTATTATCTCTATGAAAATAAGAAAAACATAATTTATTTATGTTTAGTTTTAATAGTGTAAATTAAAAGTTTTAAAATTCCCTTAACTTGGATTAGTGAGCTATGGTTGATAAAATAATATAGCCCTTGAGCAATAGTAAAATAACCGGGGCAGCATAAAAAAGATTTTCATGCTACTGTTCCTCAAACCACAATATCATATGTTTACACACCATGCAAGCAAACATCCAACAAACAATAACACCACCACCACAAAGAAAGTTTTGAGAAGTGTCTTGATAAATACCTTTACTAATAACAGCAACAAAAATTTGACAGAAAAATAAACAAAAAAAAGCTATGTAAAAATGACCCATTCATATCATAAACTTGGACAAACAACTAGAGTCACAAGACGGGTTTGCTTCTTTTAAATGGACACCAGTTCAAATCATTCTACCACTTTAAAATATCTACTCAAAATGTGTATTACGAATTCTCTAGTGCTAAAAATATGGATTTCAGATTCTCTTTACATAAAAACAATACCTAGAGAGACAATATGATTACACGTATATTTAATTTACTTCCCTAGTTTCAAAATCTGTACATCATTTTAGCCCCATGTGAAATTACTCATAGTATTTCCCTTTTAAATATTTTTAAATGATTATGACCAGGAAATCTATTTATGAATGACTGAGAATATTTTTTTATATTTTATGTAAAAGGTAGATTTTTGATGATTTATTAACATATCTAATCGTTTTTAGAATAATGTATGGTGGAAACACACGAAAATATTTTCTCTTAAATATGTAAGATAGAGATGTTGAGTTATCAAGGAAAAAATGTGATTTTAACAGAGTTCTTCTAAGATAAGTTAAATATGTCAAACTTCTTTCTTTTTACTGTACATAATACAATGCCTATCCATTTGTTTTCTACTATTCTCTTGTTTTGCAATATATTTGAATCTCCGGGGCCTCTTTAGTGAATAATGCGCATTCTCTAGGTATGAAAGAAATAGGATCTATAAATCATCATAGCATTTTCAAGAGTTTTTTTGTGGTTTAATTTCTTCAGTGCCAGGTGGGATAAGCACCCCTTAGTGTGTAGATTAGTATACCTTGATTTAACAATGAAAGTATGATAGTTTTTAAATGATTAAAATTAAAATAACAGAAACTGCTGCACTTTCTACATTTTAAGCCATTTTTCAAAGAACAAGTGAAATAGGAGATGCTCTCAAAATGAATCTTTGAAGATAAAAATGTAATTATGATGTTACTATTGCTCTACAGATTGTTTACAGAAGGCTTGAATCATTAAATGTGAATTTCTAATGCTCAAAGTGTGCATGGATGTCCGAACCAACAAATCAGTAATGACCACTGATTTAGAAAGATTGCACCTCTGATTATACATAAAGATAATCAATAGAATAATTGGAAAAAATGAGCACAAAAAAATCTGTCATTAAATTCTAGTAAAATTGGGAATTCAGAATTCTATATAAAGTCATTTCCTAGGTTACAGTCACAATGTAACTGTAAATTTGGATAGTAAGTTAATTTCTGTATTTCAGAGATTAAAACAGTATCATCTGATAGCTAAAAATCAGAACTCTGGAATCAGGTTTTGTAGCCTGGCTTCAATATTTACCACAGTGGTCCCCCCTTATCTGCAGGGGATACGTTCCAAGACCCCCAGTGGATGCCTGAAAGTCTGAACTCTGTATATACTATGTTTTTTCTTATACACGTGTACCCATGATAAAGTTAAATTTATAAATTAGGCAAAGCAAGAGATTAACAACAATAACTAGTAATAAAACAGAACAATTATAACAACATACTGTCATAAAAGTTACCATAGGTCTTAGCAATTTCAGCATATGATTTTTTTTTTCTTTCCTTGTTTAGTCGGGGACTTGCACTTTTTCACTTAAAGGAAGCACTTTACAGCTTCTCTTTCGCATATCCAAATTGCCAGCATCACTACTCTTGCATTTGGAACCATTATTAAGTAAGATAAAGAACTGTCATACCATGACAGTTGCTCTGATAATCAAGATGGTACTAAGGGACTCAGGAGAAGGTAGTGTGTACAGCATGGATATGTTGGATAAAGAGATGTTTCATATCGTGGGCAGGGCACAGTGGGACAGCACAGGATTTCATCACGCTACTAAGAACGACACTCAATTTAAAACTTCTGAATTGTTTATTTCTGGAATTTTCCGTTTAATATTTTTGGACCACAGTTGATCATGGGTAACTGAAACTGTCGAAAACAAAACATTGGATAAGGGGGGACTACTCTATTTAACTTTATGTAAGTTACTCAACATATCCAATCTAAATTTTAAAACCTATGTAATAAATATAAATAGAAATAAAACTATTATCTACCTGATAAGGTAGTTTTTAGGATTAAATGAGATACTATGCTTAAAGAAAAACAACTTAGCATAGTTCCTGGAACATATTAGCTACTCAAAATGAGTTGTTTTTATTATTTTCTACAACCTGAAAATTAAAGGTAACAATAGACCTACCTGTATCTCAGGGTGCTTATCAAAATTAACACAAGGGAATGGAAAATCACCTTTAGAAAATTAGGATAGTTATCACTTAACCTTTAAAAATTGACCTTTTGTTTCTCACTCGTTTTCTCTCTAGTTGCCAGGCACTACTTTTTAATCTAAGATTATATTCTCCATGTTAATTTCCATCTCCATGTTCTTGTTGATCTTTTTTTCTCCCTTACCTGAGATGTCAATTTCACTCTTCTTAGGCTAGTTAAAGCCTGACATTCCTGCAAAGCAAAACTCCTGTAATCAGTCCTCTAGTAAAATGTCAAATGTAACTTTTATCTCTTCATATCTCTGCCTTCCTCCTCCTCTGTATGTTTTACAAACTCTTATGACTTAACTATCTACGACACCGTTAGTGCTCTAAGATCTTTACGTGTGGTATCTTGTTATTCAAACTTGATTGTAAACTCACACTCTCACCTCCAGAATGAACGTCTCCTGGATCTCCTTTCACAGTTTCAGAAGACCTATACAGTGTCACAGCTTTTATAGATTGGATAAAGGGACCATATTTATATACTTCCTATGATTTCCCCAATAGTCTGTGCCTCCTTTCAAAAGGTATTTATAAGCATTGGTCCTTTCTTGTTCACAGAATCCATAAGCATACAATCTCATCTAGATTGTAGAGGAAGCAATAGAATTGGATGGAAACAAAAACAGAATCAATGTTCATTTAGCCCTGAACTGTGTCTCTGCCTCTTGCATTCCAGTAGAATAGAAACCATACCCTCCTAGAAGATATCAAAAATAAAATTTACTATAATATATATATTAAATGTTGGCACTGGTTATTTTAATTGCTTTATTTCATTTGCTTTGGGCACAAAAATTGTCCTTGCTTTACAAGTTCAGGCACAATCCAGGCTCTTAATAGTCCAGAGCACTAAATCTTGACCTGATGAGTGACTACTGACGTGAGGAGTCTCTGAGAAGAATAACTTGGTGACAGGCATTAGAGGGTCCAGTGTGCAGCCCAGGAAGTAGTTTCTGGATGTCCAACATATGTTAATGCTTCCAATTATTATCTGGATGTGGGGAAAGTGTTTGAGTATTAGGCAGAACTGGTATACCAGGAAGAATCTGTGGAGATCAAGGCAAGACTCAGTTTTGTGGATCAGACTAATATGAGTGGGCAAGACAGAGAGGTAATGAAGGTTACCACTTAGCGTTCTCATAGGTATTCAAATCCACTTGTTGTTCACTAGTCGCCATAGTGATTCAGTTGGCAAAATGGTACATCTTAGGCAGAAAGGCAGCCTGGAAGTGGTGGCTAGTTTTGGTTAGTGACCTATTTTAAGTGTTATTGTGAGGAGCACACACCACCAACCACATACCTGAAATCAATCACATGCAGAACAAACCAACCACCACCAACAAAACATAGGCCTACAGTATATGGGTTTTATTGTTAATTTTGTTTTCTAGTAAACTGTGCTATCCAACACATATCCTTTGGAAGTAAAAGAATTGTGCTCAAATTCTGATTTTTGCTGAATGCTATCTGCTCAACCCTGTGCAAATTACTTTTTCTCTAAGGGTGTTTCCTCATCAGTGATCCAGAATTAATAGCACAATCTTACAGGATTTTTGAGCACTAAATAGAATAATGGATAGAATGTGCCTAGAATAATGCTTGGTTCATAATATATCCTTGTGTTAGGGGTACCAAAGACCACACTGCACATTTGGGATTCACTACAGGGACTCACAGAACTCAGCAGATAGTGTACTCATGGCTAAGATTTATTTGGAGAGAACAAGGTGCAAGTTTCCAAGAGTCCTCTCCCAGTGGAACCACACAGGACATGATCAATTCCTCCAGCAAAAAGTTGTGACAAGTTGTGACAACATGTGAGAACCGCTGTCTATCCAGAAAGCTCATTAGAGACTCAGCACTAAGAATTTTACTGGGGGCTAGTCACATAAGTACCCTCTGCCTACCAAAATTCCAGAGTCCCAGGAGGAAAGTGGGTGTTCAGCATAAACCACATTGTTTGTACAAACAACTCGGGACTAGCAAGCCACTCTTATCAGGGTCCCAGATGGCAGCCAAGAGCAAACCTGGCAACTAGACCCTTTTAAGGATACCATTCTGAGGCCTGCTATCTTAACTCTTTTCTGTGAAGTACTCAATGCTATCATTACTGTCAAGAACATTATTGTATTGCAAATAATAAAAAACAATATGTAAATAATTAAATATTAAATGAAAGTCTATCATTCATTGTAACATCAAGAAATATTGAAGAAAATTATTGTCAATAGACAACTTCTGGATATTTAAGACATTTCTTCTTGCTAAAAATTTATAACATATTGTGCTATTGATAATAGGATACAAAACATGCAAAGATCTTCAACTATTGGATTAAAGACTACTGTATGCTTGTATTCCCTGATGCAGGTAATAAGGGTAACACTGGAAAGATATAAATCTCTTGACAATATTTCTATAAATACAAAAGCAGAACCAAGCTTTCTTAGGGTATAATGTTTTTATTTCTCCCCATTGGCATACTGTAACATACTACACTGCATTCACCATCTAAATAGAGGTGAACTACTGTGTGGAGTGGTTTAGAAAATATTTGGTTCTCTTTAAGCATAAATAGTATGTTAGGACTTAACTACTCTATTTCATGAAGAAAATCTCATGACACTATACATTTTTCATTTTAGAGACTCTAATTTCATAATAATAGTTTTCATTTTTTATTAGAATATTCTAGATTCTTCCATGTGGCCGGGTTATTCCTGTTCCTAAGCAAGACTTTAATGGAAGCAGCATTAATTCTTTTATGATCTTCAGATTATTAAATAGTGTCTCCAGATACTCAGGAAAAGTTCCCAAAGATGCTGTACTTGGAAACTACAACTTTATCACCATAGAAAGTAGTCTTTAAAGATTAAAAAAAAAATCTATGCAGGCCACTAGAACACAAGTTTCTTCATGCTTGAAAATATTTTTCATAAGTAAAATTTATGATTTTATTCCAAAATGTAATCAGTACAGTTTTTCTTTAATATTTGATATCTATAAAACATCATGTTTAATATAAAAAAGTAAATATCTTACTTCATGACACCATTGTTTGTAAGACACACTATGTGTAACATGTGTGTGTGTTCTTAATATTTTGGGGATTTTTATTTATTTATTTTTATGTGGTAAGAACACTTAACATGAGATATACCCTCAACAAATTTTTCGGTGTACAATACGGTATTGTTAATTATAGGCACAATGTTGTACAGCAGATCTCTAGAATTTAATTTATGTCATTAAGAAAGAAAACAGAACATCCAAATAAACCAAGACATAATGCTTTCTTCTCACATGATGTTTTTATTCTATACTTATGAAAGATCTGTTTTCAGATATATTTATCTGTTTATGTTTATTTTATTTTACTGTTGTATAAACGTAAAAATTAAAATGTAGGTAAAATTATTTGGATAAGGCATGCCTGATATTTCTCTGCAATCTGAGTCTGACTCAGCTGAATTATTGCTTGACTCAGATTCACTGAGGTCCATTATTTCTAAACAATATTGTCTTCCTGGGCTTCAAAAGCCTCAGTGATGCAGCATTTATGAAAGTAGTGATCCACTGTTGATTCTGCCAGATCATTGACACTCATTCTTTTGGTTTTGATGGCTTTCTAGAAGGTGCCAATGCTTCCATTTTGACAAAAAAAAAAAAGTAGGATATTTTATATAAATATATATATATATATTACATGTATATTATATATATATAAACCTGTTTTTTTTTAATATATATATATAAAATCATATATATATAGTCTAAAAGAGTCTCTCTCTTTTAATTGGAATGTTTGTACTGCATTGTCTAGTCATGCTGACACTAATAATGACTCATCACTTACTTTTTGGCAAGCTCATTTGTGAACTCATCAGAGATATGCCCTTATATGTATCAAGAACTACCACACGTGGTGGTTAGGTAGAGCTCCTGAACTTCTATGACAGAAGAACTTTAATCAGTACAACATCAGTTCAGCCATCGGCCATCATTTATCAACCTTTTTGATTTTTGGTCCTTTCACAATAACATCTTGGGGGTATGATTTCATTCTGTGGTTTAAAATTAAATATGGTGGCAATTTATTTTTGGAAATTATTATTAAGCAGAGCCCCACAGTGATGTGCTTTTTGGTAATCAATCCTTACAATCTTGATCTCTTAAGTACTTTTAGTATTAATACTACATGCTTGGCATGTTGAAGAATACTGAGTATTCATTAACATTTCCTAATTGATAAAACTAATGCTATCACTTTTCTTTAATTAAATTACATGTCATTGTAAGTTAAGAAGATTCTGCTCAAACTCAACATAAAATTTCCGGCAAACTTAGGTCTGAGACTTTAAAGACAGTTCTGCGAGATACATGACTATGTCACAACAGCATGAATATGTCTTCCTTTGAAAATTTTAAGAATTTTCCAAGGCATTTAGAAACATCTTCTAGCCTCTGTCACATTGCTTGGTGTATGATATTACTCCCTGTTATTGTTTTATAGGAAAACATGAGATTACAGTTATTACCCTAATGAAAAACATTTGCTCCACCAATATCGTATTTGTGCCTCACTAGTTGGTTTCTATGCCTATTTATTTTCACAGTAAAATGTTGTTTCATGAATAATCACAGTGTATCCTTTTAAGTGGCACCTTACTCATGTGTCACAACCAAAACACATGTAACTCAATTGCCATGACAACCATATGAATAGGAGTGACTGAGTACTCACAAGGACAGGCAATGAAACTGCATTCCTACTGCCCCCTGGTCAACAGCTATTATATGACCCCATTACTTTTGAGTTAATTCCAATCTCAGATATATGAAATTGTGAACACATATGTGTATTAGCATAAGCCAAGGACAGAGCCCAAGAAAGCAGATGAGCCTCATGAGGAAGAAAAACCAGAAACAGTGTTTATATATATCCAGTTTCTCATCTCTATTTCTCTCGCTCCACCAGCTTCGTTCTCTTTCACCCGACCAAATTTTGCTGCTTCTCAGGGCACATGTTCACTCTATAATTCCTTGGTTTTCCTGTATCACCTCAGTTGAACCACCTAGATTAACTACAGTTCTACTTTCAAATTCTACTTTCTCAGGACTAACTGACTGGCTGTAATGTGTCAGCTCACCACTCCTAATCCCACCACCCGCAGGGAGTCAGGTCATAAGGAGCCAGATACACTGATACATATTTTGGAAATGCCTTTTTTTCTGTTGGAATCCTCAGCTCGATATAAAATCCTGGAAAACAAGTCTACATCCTGTTCACTCTGTTTATCATGCCTTTTGCATAGTTCATAGTAATAATAGTCATTCACTAAATTGTTGAATTAATTAATTAATTGATTGAAAGAGTGGTGATGTAAAATTATTCCAGGAATCTTTCCTTACTCTTTAAATACGATTTGCTGGTTTCAAGCAGTAAATGTATCTGATGTATATCACTATCACCTGTCAATTGGAAATACAACATATTTTTAAATAAAAGTCATTACTAGGCAGTACTAATCAAGCATCAAGGAACCACTTTACGGTTAGTTATGTATTTGATTGCCCAAGGTTGAGTATATGTCTAATGACAATCACTCACTCACTTTTCCATAAATATGATGGGAATCAAGAAGGGTCCTATTATTGACAAAATATATATGAGAGAGGTACAATTAACGTGTATGAGAACACAATTCTATACGCTGAGAGCAGAGATATAATTAATATGCTTCTTCCAATTCTACAAACAATCTGGAAAAGAACCTAGCCAGCCTCATCTCTTAGCCCCCACACAAATGAGGAAGGGAAAGTACTTATGCCAAATGGTGTAATTAGGGCCATTACCCTAGAAAACATCTGCTAGGAACAAAACTGCATTTTGATGCCTCTCACGTGCAGCGGTGATCTATTTACAAACTCAGAAATAATCCAGAATAGTCTTTCTTTTGCAACACCTTTTTCTCTATCAATAGAACACTTGAAACTATGCTGTTGCATTTGGAGGAAAGATTCTGTTTCTGAATAAACTAGTAGGATGGGTGAGGAGTCCGTCTCCCAACAGCTTAGCTCTCTTCAGCTCAGTTCTTGGAAAACTGGTGCAGCAAGTAGGGTGGTCAATCGAGATCAACCACAATGCCATTCCGGAGGAGAAAACGCTTGAAGATCCCATAGGGCACTTTGGATAGGTGCTGGCAGAGTCAGGGGGGCACTCTGAGGGATGCTAGTAGAACCTTTGCAAGAGTTTGAGGTTCCCTTGAGCACTTCGCCAAGGAGTCTTAGGAAATGCCAGCAAGAGCTGCAGGGCATTCTTGAAGCATGCTAGTGGATTGTTAATATAAGATTTTCAGTTGTGAGGAGGGACCATTGGTCCCATCTCTTTAGTCCCTTCGCCCCTGGCTGAACTCATGTGCTGGGTCAGATCAGAGATCTAACAAAGGGGTTCCCAGAAAGCTAGGGAAACAGTTCCCTACCCACCGCTTATGACCTCTCACAATGGAACCAGAGACAGTCGCTCCTCACACCCCACTCCCACACCCTCCTTGAACGCCCAGCTGAGTAACTCTAAACAGGTCCCTGGTGGGGATCACACCCCGCGGAGCAGCAAAGAATTGAAACTCCAGTGAAAAAGAACATGGAGCCTTTGGAGATTGCTTTGCCCTGCAGTCAGAAGAGACCTTAGAGACTTAATTAGGTCCCCTCTGGAGGTGATCTTGTTAAACTTAGTGAGGGAGAGTGGTAAGGTGTGGGGCAGAATGCTACAAAACCCTTCCCTGCCAGCAGCCACTCCACAAATAGAGAAGCACGAAAATCCCAGCATCCGGGGCTGCAGCGGCGCCAGAGGAGCCCGGCTTCAGCTTGTCCCAGGCCCGACCCTCCAGGCCCGCACACACTGGGTCCCCTAGCACAGCGGGGGCGGGAGGGGGAGGCAACTCCTAGAGCAGCTCCCAACTTAAAGTTCGACCCGTCGGAGAGAGAGAGCAATGAAGAGATGATAATCGGGTTGACCATCATCTTCCTCCACCCACTGCCCGCACGCTGGCCACACTGCGCTGCTTGGAGGAGAAGCAGTGTCCACTCCGGGGGACTGCAGTCTTTCCTGGCCGGGCTGCACAGTGTTCAGCCTGCCCTGTGCCACCTGGAGAGTCCTGGCGAGAAAAGTTGTCCCCAGGCCTGCTGCTCCACTGGTTCTCCGCTCCCTCTCCTTCCCTAGAAAACTTGTGACCAAATCCTCATGGGCTGCCCTTCTGGGTTCATGCGGTGGCAACCTCTGTAGCTGACATTAGAGCTGTTCCCTTCTACCTAGGGAGGGCCCTACGGGTGGGTCCAAGTGTCTCGCTATCCTTTGCTCACAACTCTTCACTTCAGAAATAAACACTAGGGGTTAGTCCAATGTCCCTCTGTCTCCCCAGGGCACTGGAGGTCCTCTGGCAAGGTTAGAATTCAATGGGGCAGTTGGGAGAGAATTGCACTTTTGGGCCTTTTAGATACCAGTGCAGAGATGACTGTGAGGGAAAAGAGACAATGCTTTCTGATTTGGGGGCTGAGGCCACCACCACCAGGACCTGACTATTCATGGGTCCCTTTGGGCCCCCACAAACTTCCATTCTTATGGCCTTCACTACACTACTGCATATATTATTGATATTGATATATTGTCTATGTGCATCCCTGGACCTACACACATGAACTGTCACTGTCATCAGAAGACATCAAGGCAGCACGAAACAGTTGTCCTGAATGCCAGAAGCTGGCAAGACTACATATACCCCCCAGGGACAGATTTCTTGAGCAAAGGGGTCAAGGTGTTCTTGGCAGGTGAATCCTTTGGGCCTCTAGTCCCATCCAGAGGGTTCTGCTGGATCCTGACTGCAGTTGACACCTCCTCCCGGTTTGGCCTAGCCATTCCCGTGTGTTCCACTGACTAGGCCACACCATCCAGGTTCTTTAAGACCACATTTGCTTATTGTTTGGTTTTCCTGAGAAGATTATAGCTGCTTATGGCCCCAGATTTACAGCCCAAGCCACACATCATGGGCCAAATCATGGGCACAGGATAGACTCTCCATGCTCTATATCACACCTAAGCCATAGATTGAGTGTTTTTATGGACATTTAAAAGACAGGCCTAAGCAACTGAGGGGAGGGGACAAGATAACCCCAACGTGGCGAGACATCTCAGACAATGCAGCAATTCTCCACAAGGTATTTCTCATTTACACCACATGTTTGATCAGGCTCTTTGTTCCCTTCCTTCAAGTATATGCTCTTGTTTTATAGTTATTGACACACTGGGGACCATGGGGCACTCTTTAATGGCCTTCTATCCCCTTCAGTCTCCTTCATAAGGACTCAAATACATGGGAGACCAGGATGACTTTTAAACAGCCAAAATGGAAGATGATGTAAACCCATTATGAAATTTTTTAAAAATTCAGGATTTTGTATTAATACTTGAAGATGATGTGTCTTTATGGTTAAGCTAAACAAAGATATTTTTCTGTATAAATGCTTTTGTCCCTTTTGCATACAACCATTTTGGATGAACAGCCTGGACAAGAGTAGGGAATGACTGAAAAATATGAAACTTTGGTTACTAAATGGGACACACTAATAGCAACAACCACAAGGAACCAAAATCCCAGCACCTGGGCAAGTGAGAGCCAAGGGTAGGGGAGGAGAACATTAATATCTTTATTTTTCAGAACTTTCCCTTCTCCCAAAGAGAAACTCCCCATGCTGCTTTTCCAGGCTGTTGGGACAGCATTGAGGTCAAATGAACTTCTGAGCCTATGATCACAGGTGACAATGCTATGACACAACAGAAGATGGCCTCAGCTCCTGCACTTTCTGCACAGAACACCTCCTAATGTCCACACTCATGAGGCTCACAAACTGATGTTGTGGACAAATACAACTTTCTGAAGTTGACTGCCTCAGGCAGTTCCTCTAAAACCATGGACTGAACTAAATTACTTGGTCTGCACTGGGAACCTTAGGGTAGGAGGCACCTGGATGGCAGGCCACAATGGGAACCCAGTGAACCTGACTGCATAATTAACATGTGTCCTGCTTGGAGTGCCCTAATATTGTAAACTCTTTGTTTCCAGGAGACCACATGTACCCTGTGTACTTCCTGTGTGTGTACCCTGACTAGCATGAGGTTGTCTCAGCCCTGCAAGGCATTCAGATCAGCTTCAACTTACTAGCCTGAGCTATGCTGTGCCTGAGTTGATGCTTCAGGCCAGGTAAAAAAGATTCATACAGAAGCTTAAGGAGGAAGCTTCCTGGCTCTATAATTTGACCCTAGTGGGCTGTGGGACATGTTTTCCTGGCTGGGTAAGGTTGGTGTTCATGGCTGTGTTCACTATACCAGCAGGCCTGATCATCTTGCTTGGAGTGATTTTGATTATGACCATCCTCCTCTCTGGCCTCAGACTATTTACAAAGTTTTTGTCACAGCATCTCAAAGTTTGACTCATTTGGGTGCATTTGGGGTAGCCTATGTTTCTCACTTGGGCACTGAAAAATCAAGAGATGGAGTTGAAGAGTCCGGCTCCTCAAAATCCACTGAGTGATCTTTCAGGCTTGGCCATAGGCAATGACAAAGGCTCTTCTTGCCAGGTCTCATAGTGGAAAGCTGCCCTCCCCACACCAATTTGGGGTACAGACAGTGCACTACCGTCTCTGAAGGGAGTTGCACTGAAGGTCCCAGGCCCCCCTTGCTCTTAGGTATGTCTACATTCTTAGCCCAGGCCCCACCAATCAGAGGCCTCCTTACTGGGGCCCTGGGCTGAGGTCCTCCCCAGGTGCATCAGCAGACATCTCTTTATTGGGGGAGAAGGTAGCCTTAAAGACATTTTCTCCACTCTGACTCAGTACTCAGTATTTTTGCCCTCCTAGACTTTCTCTCCCTCTTTCCACCCAGGCCCAGGGTCCATAAAATGCCAGAAACCTTTTATTTGGAGGCTTCCTCAGTAGTGAGACAATTCCCCCAATCTGTGCTGATACATCTGAACTTTGCTTGGTGTCATTCATGGAAAAAATGGAACCAGGGGAGCCCTACCTTCTTTCTAGCCTCTTGCTTACACTATTGCTGCAAGTGAATGAATGCTTGACTGTTACTTTTATTTTGGCTTGTTGTCTTAATCTTCCAGCCTGATACCTGTCAGCTTGTCTCTCTCCAGCTCAGCTCTTGACAATGAAAATGGGTAGAAGGATCTCCACATTATCTCTCCTTTTTGACTGTTGTACCAATACAAGGATCAGTGTTTTAGGGTTTACATATCAGGAACACTCAATCTGATTGCTTTTGCTCTGTTTAGAAGAGAACTCAAGACTACACAAATCAGTTTCTTAAAGAAAGAAATGAAGGAAGGGAGGCAAAGGTAAGTTAGACTTCTGGCCTTATAATGAATAACATTTTTTAATAAAATTAAGCTGTACACTAGTTGATGTGATAACAGAAAGGATATTATAATCATGATCAGAATGAATAAATAAGGGGTTGCACTACAATGGTCAATATAATACCCTATTTTAAAATATATAGAGTTCTAAAATGGAAGCAAACATAAGAATTATAAATATTGCAGTTATATCTTAACCAACTAGCAACCAATTTTGCTAGTGATTTTACATTATACTTATCCACAAAAAAAGGAGGAAAATAATCTCCCTTATCATACTGTTTTGTCATCCATGCAGCACATAGCATTATACCTAAATCATATGCACAAAATACTTGACAGGTCCTTGGGTGAACAGATAAATCCATAATATTAATATGGTCTGGGGGAGGGGTAGCATAAACATAAGTTTCCAGAAAGGATGTCACTTCAAAACTCAAATTTCTGGGGCCGGCCCCATAGCCCAGTGGTTAACTTTGGCACTCTCCATTTCAGCAGCCTGGGTTCACGGGTTCAGATCCCATGTGCAGATCTACACCACTTATCAGCCATGCTGTCGCGGTGACCCACATACAGAATAGAGAAAGACTGGTGCAGATGTTAGCTCAGGGCTAATCTTCCTCAAGCTGAAAAAGAGGAAGATTGGCTCAGGTCAAATCTTCCTCAGCAAAAACAACAACAAAAAAACCCTCAAACTTTTGAGTATATAATCTACAATCTACAACTATGAGTTTATGTCTAATTTATATGAATCCCACATGAGATTTTTAATCTCATATCTCAACTGTTTTCTTCCAGATCATTTCTCAGGAGAGTGCAAGGTTCAATCTCTATCCAAAATTAACAACTTTTTGTTTCACAAGTAACACTAGTCCCTAAGTGTATAACCACCTCAGAATGCATGGTGCCCATACTTCTGATATAGACAACACAAAGAAGAAGTTTATTTTGTCACTTAATCTATTTGTTGCACCTTGAAGAATTTGAAGATGACTCATTGTATAGCTATACAATAGTAAAATAGATGATTTAGGAAAGAATAAGTAGAATGCCTCCACCTATTAGACTTTGGTGAACAATCAAACATCAAAGCAAATCATTAATGAGTAGAAGTGAAGAAGAGAGAAGGCACACAGACCTGACAGCTTCTGCAATAGAGAATTCTGTCCGAAGTCCTTTCCATAGCAACCAGACGGAGGTGGCTAAAGAGATGAGCCTTACTGACTTGCAGGCTTTAGATAACATGGTAGTGGAAACTGCTACAATTGTTACTTTCATCAGGAAGTCACTGGGATTGACTGGTGTTGAGGTGGGTAAGAAAAATATCAGAGCTAAAATATCAGATAAAATTATCATACAGCATATTTCTATGTATATCTATTTCTGAAATATTTTGATTAAACAATCATACATTCATATTCCAGAAATGTTCAACATACGTACTTTCAGAGATCTGTTAATCATTATTTATAGTAAATGTTCTTTTTAACAGTGTCCAGAATCTTTACCACTGGAAAGAGCACAATGTTGCCGGAGATTAGGCTTACAATCTAAGTATATATTAGAATTGAAATCTGTCAATTAGATCACCTTCCTAGTCTATTTTCCTCCCTGAATCTCATTTTAGCTAGATTCAATGTTTACTCTATAATCAGACTTTAGCTTATAAATCTAGACTAAAATTAATGTTGTTCCAAATGGGCGCAAATCGATTTAATTCAATATCTAGGAAGATTCAAACTATGCATCTTTCTTTTGTTACCTCATACAGTACAGATATTGATTTGCACAGCCTAAACCATCATAAACAATTGATCTGAATACACAGTTTCACACTTGGAATTTTATTTCTCTTTTTATGTTTTGTATCTTGAATGGGCCATACTTCATTTTTTTATATAAAAGTTGTACATTTTTTTAAAACTCACATTCTCTGAATTGTCTTTCTCTCTCCTTATACTAAAATGTATGTTCTAATCTACTTTGTTCCTGAGGTTCAATACTGTGCTTACAGTCACTCCTGAAGGTCTGAATGGTTACTGTGATTTAAAATAATGAAGAAAATTTCTCCATCCAAATAATTAACATATAAATTTTCCCCAAATATTTTGGGCTTTAGGACTGCATTACTCTGATAATCTATTTTTATGCTAATGTAATATTCTTCAGTGTGGAGGATTCTAACCTTTATGTAATGCTCTATGCCACACTTTTTAAAGTTGAAAAACATCTAAATTGTTTTAAAAATACAGAAAACAAGTATTTTATTGAGTTAACTTATCATTTTAATATAATTTTAAATATTCTTATATAGAATAAATATAAGAAACTTTTTCATACATTCATATCTTCCTGTTTCCTTTCAACAACAAGAATTCATTCTGTCCTGTTCCCATGTTGGACACAGGAGATACAAACATGAACAAAACATAGTTCTTGTCCCTGAGTTGCTCAAAGTCTGTTGAGGGAAAACAGGAAGGCATGAAAAAAAAGAGAAATTATAACACAATCTAGTAAATGCTGCATTAAAATGTGGAGGGTAGTTGTAACTGTAAAACACCATCTATTGATGTTACAAAATTACTTGTACATATTTCCTGAATAGCAGTGTACTGAAAGAAAGATATTTCCTACAAGAAATAACCAAAATACTCTTGTATTCTAGGTCATAACCTCATTTTCTGAAATGTTGATTGATTTAAACTTTATTCACAATTAGCAATAATCATAACTTAGAAAACGATATTAAAGCTTACTATGCACTGTGTTAGATTCTTTGCATAAATTTTTTCATTTCGTCTCCATTACAACCTTAAGAGATAAGTGATATTTAGTATTGATGATTAACACATAGCATTCAAAGTTTTGCAAACCATGGACATTTAGAAAAGATTTTGAAAATACTTTACCATAACAAGAAATATGCATTGTAAATATGATTATTGATGACTTATGTGACATAATTAAAATTATAACCAACGCAGATAAAAGTAAAATATATTATTTATAACATAGGCCAGAATAACTGAATTTAATCTAAATTTGAATAATCACATTGATAAAAACTATATGTGAAAGAAGTAAGTACAACATGTTTATTCTCAGAGAGGAAAATAAATCCCAATATTACACTTTCAACAATTGTGAAGAATGTGAGATTTTATCCTACTCGCAAACTCACAAGTTAGCCTACCACAGTGTCATGAAATTGAGATGCCACTGGCGCCGGGTCTGCTGAGTTGCTAACTATAAATACCATCTACATTTGATACATTTAAGGCTTATGGGGCTCCTCCCACCTTGTTAGTGGTGTTATTTGGAATTGACCTACCCCCAAATAGGAATAGCAGACTACAGAGTCAGAGGCCCTCCATGGACAAGTATTTGGTTTTACCAAGAGCACAACAGCAAGGTAATAGCTGCTTTTCCGAAAGTGTGTGCCTGTGATCCTGTCAGAAAGGATACAAGGTGAAAACTCTAAGGAGATTCTCGGGGTGAGAGCACCTTCCTTTTGCCAGAGGCTCCAATCAAAATCACCATTGCAGACACTTGTGTTGTCTGCAATGCCCAGTGTCCAATAAGGTGTTGGGACTCCTCTTTGGTAGAAGGGAGATGAAGAGACAGCAGTTTTTTTTTTTTTTTTTGCGAAGGATTGTGAATCTACCCACATAACCCCAAGGAAGTTTACTTGTCAAGTGGGTCCCAGAATTTTGTCAGGGTTTATTAGTCACCCCTTCTGGAGGAAAAGTGATAATGCAATCAGACCACTGAGACTGAGACTTCTTACTTGCCAACCAATAGGACGTCACCTATGTTGTGAAAGCTTTTGACATCAGAGGAGAGGGGCATGTGCACTAAATTCTATTCTCATGAGTGGCAAATATTAGGAGAGCATGTCCCATTAGCACATCTCTAAATGTGGCTCTTTTCAGTTCAGAATAATGTTCTCTGGCACTTATGGGATGGGATGTACAAGCACGTAATACATCAATTCATACTGTACATTTGGATGTAAAAGCAACAACAATACATCGAATTGTCCCAGCAGGTTCCTCCTACAAGGTCACGTTAGTTTTCCTCTCCTATATTTTATTACTTAATGTTCCTTTTTTTATCCTAGAGACAAAGGGCTTTATTACTCACAGCACATCAGGCATATGCGCTTCATGTTCTCATCCCCCAAGTCCCACAGCAGAGATGCAGAGGTGAGCTCAAGTGGATGTTGTACAAATAGTGGGTTTGTGTCGCAGCTGAGAAACCACAAGCTCAGAAAACCCAGTCCTTAAAGAGGGCTGCTAGTAAGCCTATTCAACCTTAATCTGGGAGGAAGACAGTATCTTTATTATTCTGGTCAGGAAACAAATTTACCCTCTGCCCTGGAGGGAGACACTTCACTATCTTCCAAGACTATTTGCTATACTCACATCCATGAAAAGATCTTATGGATCTACAGCTGATACAAGACGTGCAGAAACATGACAGACCCGTGGAGACCCATATGACGGAAGACAATATTGTAAGTCTAGATTTCTCGTGGACTAAGGCAAGGATCAAGTCTCTTGTGCTCATTGCTTTATTCACAAAAGTTTTCAAATTCCCTGGAACATAATGAGAACTTAAATGTTTCTCAGTAAATGAATGAAATGGAGTGTAACAGAATCAGATATGTATGTATAGTAGAAGATGACATACGCTTTAGAATTATAGTGGCACCAGTAGTCTGAAATGTATGAAAAGCTCCACAGTTAAAAGTTACCAGTAGTAGGAGTAATCCATGGTTATACCTTTGTTTGATCACCACATTGTTAAAACTGAACCAAAATGGAGAGAAACTTGTCAAAGTAAGTAGAAAAAATTCCGTGGTAAATGCTCTAGAAAATGCACCTTTTAGCTCAGATAAGAAATTGCAAAGGGGAAATAATAATCCGTTTTGATCTAATAAAAGCATAGTTTTCATGAAATTATAAAGTATATAAACATTCAAATTAGAAGAAATATAATTAAACTCAGAAGACTTATTGGTTATAAATGAAGACAGTTTATAATAATAATATTGAGATATTGTGAAAGTCTGTGTCTGAAGACCAATAATATACACTGAAACACGATTCATGTTGCCTGTGCAATCATGACTAAAACCCTCAACTTAGCCTTTAAAAATCTGTTCCAGATTTATTCCTCAATATTTGACTACACATTGTTTATCTTCCTGAATATGTTCTAGGCTTCCAAATTCGTTCTTAAACTCTTGCTCTACCTTCATTTACAATAGACTCCTGCTCCAACTCTGTTGAAATCCTAACGATGGTTCAAGGACAATTTCAAATGCTAAATTCTTTTTTTTAATTTCAACACTTTTTTGTTTTGATGAGGAAGCCCACCCCTGAGCTAACATCCGTTGCCAATCCTCCCCTTTTTGCTGAGGAAGACTGGCCCTGGGCTAACATCGTGCCCATCTTCCTCTACTTTATATGGTATGCGGCCACGGCATGGCTGACGAGCAGTGCATCGGCGGGCGCCCCGGTCCGAGCCCGCGAACCCCGGGCTGCCAAAGCGCACACTAAACCACTGCGCCACCGGGCCAGCCCTCAAATGCTAAGTTCTTAATGAAACGTGTCCTGATCCATACTGTACCTCTCTGGAACCCACAAAACATATTCTTAAATTCTTCTCCTCTTTCCTTCCTCCTTTCTGTCCTTCATCCCTCCCTCCCCACCACCTCCCTTCCTTCCTTCTTTCTCTTTTATTTTCTCCTTTGTCCTTTTTTTTAAAAAACATGGATGTTGCTCTTTCTTATAGTATTGTACCAGCAACACTTGCATTACATTGTTGGATTACTTATTTAAAATCTGTATGAATTTTTAAAGGCAAGTTCATATCTCCTCTATTAGATGTTAATTGGATCAAGGATTATAATGTTTTCCTTCTCCTTATTTTAGAATTTGAACGCACCTTGTCTTTCAGGTGATTAAGATAGCATTTAGTACTGAACTTCAACATACATAAATTTACTTCTCATATTGAAAATCACTAATAGAGAATCAAGACTTTGGTAGAATTTAAAGCTAATATATTCTAGAAAAAGAAGCAACTAACTAAATGATGATTATGAGTAGCACATCCTTTCAGACAGTTGGCAAATAATATATAATAGCAACAAGAGAAAGCGTATTGAAAAGTATTCTATCAAATCTAATAAAGTTCAAAATTAAGTGGCAAAAATTTTTGTTACATTGTGTAACTCACCCTTTCAACACTTTTGAAGGCTCTCCAAACTTTTTAAAACTTTGGGCTTGGTAAGTCCCATAAATGTGTGAAACTAAAAATGTTTCCTTGAAAGCTGTAAGGATATTTTACATTTCCTAAGACCAAGACATGGCTTGTAGTCTGAGGAGAACTTGGAACAATATTTGTATAATTCCCTAGAAGATACGCATGTGAAAAATTCATTGGCAGATGGGAATTAAGGAGCCCTCAGTGTATATACAGCTCTCTGAATATTAAATCTAATCCTTGTTGGAAACTCCAATTGCTCCCTCGGTCTCTCATAACATCATTTAGATAATTTCCATATATTTTCATTAGGTTGGACCTGACTTAATACAATGACAAAATGAGAGTGTGTTTCTTAAATTTTCAGGAAAACGTGGAAAAGATAGCAGCCCTAATAAAAAAAAAAAAATCCCTCTTTCCACTGTTTATTTGGAAGAGTTCTCCAGAGGGAAAAAGTGAAATGTTTTATGGCTTTACTTATCAGCGATGATAAATGCAACTAGGAGAAATAATTTAGGGGCTATAAGGAACATCCCTGAAGTATAAAAACAATGCTTGAATTTTAGAGCATCGGTTTAACCAATTACCTATTGACTAAATGTTATTGGAGAAATAAAAACAATGTGCAAAAATTGGGTGAAAACTACAGAAGCGCTAAGCATCTACTCCCTTGTGTGTGTGTAAGATTCCAATTAAAGTAATCTGTCCAGTCATCTGAATTCAAAGCATTATCACCATAATTTGTTAATTATTAATTTATAAAAGATGATAATTCAATTGATTTTAGAAAAATTATACATATAATAATAAAATATTCAATACCCAAAGTAAAAATTATGTTGAAAAAATGCTTCCAGACATAAACATTGACACTAAGTCGACAATATTCAAGACATCTATGTATATGTAGTTAGAAATTTTTTAAAATAGAAAGATAAATAGAAATATTTTATAAACATAGGGATAATTTTGTCATCATGGGATAATTTCCATCTGATAATGACCATGAAGAATAGACTGCCAGTCCAGCAAAGATAGATTTATTAGGTTGCTCCAACAAAGGAGGGTATCCAAGAGGAACCATTGAATTTCTCTCACCAAATAGAGAAAGAGATGGTGATGATACAGGATTTGGGAAAAGGACATGTTTTAGGCCAAATTTAAATAAAGCAGTGGTTTGATAGTCTCAGCAAAGCAGGGCTATTCGTAAAGTGTTTAATATCAGGTCTTGAATGTTTAGTTGGAAACAGAGTCCTGTCTTCCTTGGAAACTACAAAGTTAAGGTAAATGTGGAATACTGTGTTTGGAAACCCCTTAGCTGAAGTCCTGTACCTGGACTGGACATGGAGGCTATTTCTTTGTGTCAAAGTGATTAAGACCCTTCAAGCAATAGTGGGGTGTTCCATTCTTTTATGATTTCAAACAGCAATTTCTGACAGTTTATAATTTTAGAGATCATTTCCTCAGCATGATGTCTTTTTGTTAACTGACATAAATGGTATTTTCAAGTTCACAATGGAATCCTACAGTACTCCCATTTTAGCAAACATTTGATTTATTCTTTCCTGTATTAAATAAAAGAAAAGGAATAGCACATGGCAATATGGCTAAGGATGATATTATTCAGTCACAATCCCTCCCTCAGAAAAGGTAATCATTGCTCCTTTGGCTTCTAGCATTGAATTTTACTGTGGAAAAATCAAAAATCAAAGATCAGCCTGACATTTTCCTTTAACTGACATTTTTCTACCTATGCACAAAACAATCTTTTTTTTTTTAATTTTTGGTGTCTCTGTGGTGCCTTCTGAGGAATTTTAGTGTTTATTCCACCTAGTCAAGTGTGTATCATAGCCCTGTACAAATATAACTTCCGGCATCATATTGAACCCTTAATGAAGCGTAGACCTAGAAATTAATACTTTTGTCTGAATGTTAGCCCTGTTATTTTATCTCCCCTACTTTACTAAACTGACTCTCTCCAGAAGCCTTTACCACTTGACTCAAAAGATGGATGACATAATAGTACCTGTGTTTTTATATCCTATTTTTCATAGTTTGTAATGGAGGAGGATCTTTTCCTGGGCATCTCAGTTCCTCTTTCTCCTTTCCGGAGGATTATGTGTGGTTTATTCTGTCTTTGTTTTTGTTTTTAGTTCTGCAGAACCCCATCTTATTGTTGGGCAATGATTAGCTCTGTGAATATATAGTCATTCTGTCTTTCTATGTTACTTACCTACTATTAAAGCAAGACAAACGATAAGTCCAGTGACTGACTCCTCATTCTCCCGAGAACTTACTGGGGAAGTAAACATGTTTACACTCATGGGCTTCCTGGACATTTTTATATTATTTCCTGACCTGCCTGTTTATCCTCTCCTTTTGATTATCTTGAATTTGGGGTATATTAATATACAGTTCCAGGATTTGGCCAACTTGTCTTCTGTTCCAAACTTTATTTCTGTGGTGTTGGTGTAGATATATAAGCCAGAGAACTCTGCCAAAATCTTTTCTGTCATTCCTTGGCCTCTTATTGCATGAGATTTTGGCAACTTTGCTTTCCTGTTGTAGATGATGATTTCCACCATTTTGTTGTGGTGATGTTGATTTTTTTAAATAACATTTTTGGGTGCAAGTGTGAGAGGATTCTCTTTGTTAGGAAATGTGGAAATTATCTGAAATATGGAATCATTCTTGTATCTTTACTCATTTATATTTTATATCCTAATTCATAACATTTAGAGTATTAGAGGTTTAAGACTGGTTAATAAGATGGAGTACAAAATAAGAAAATTATTATTTCTTTCATCAAGGCTGTGAGTATGTTTGAAACATTTAAATTCATCTTTATGTTCTGTTCTTGCTCTTCAAGGTTTTAATTAAAGCATGTAGAATTTTAAATCCAGTAAATAAAATATACAGTTATAATTAGTTTCTCAGCATTGTTTGGTGTTAATAGTCTTTGCAATGAATATAACTCTACTTTTACTGTTCCTTAAAAGCAATTATTTTAAAACTGTTTAAAATATTTTTGTCATATGTCAGAATTATGATTATCATGTTATTTAAATTTTGTAGATAGCAGATGTGAAGTGAGAATCTGATGAAACAGAGTATCTGTAATTATTGCCATTTTCCATATAGAAAACATATTTCCACATTAATAGTGACCAAATCATTAACAGGTATTCAACTTTTTTATGTAGTTCCCAGTCATAATATTAATTATCCAATTATTTCTCACATACATCTCTCTTTTATTGTATTCAATAGTATATTTCTGAAATCTTGCAAAACTTGTTATCATGTTGTCACACCCCATTTTCTCACTAATATGACTTTGTTTTATCCTTCACCAAAGTGTTCCAAAACACTCTTCAGTTTCTTGCTAAGACTCACAAATTCCTGAACCAAATCACACTATGTGTATAAAAGGATCATACTGTTTAACAAAACTATATGTTCTAATCTCACTTGTCCTTTTATTTAGTTATTGAAAGTTAATAACTTTCTCTCCCTTTCCTTCCCCATGCCCTAATCTTTCACCGACTATGTATATATGCATATTCTACTTAAAAACGTTTGTAGAAACTATTTTTATTTCCTTTCAATTTTGGCTTTTATTTGTTCTTAAATATAGTGTGAAAAGGAATAAATACTACTTTAGAATTAATATGTCATGTGTCATTTTCACTCAATCTCCTTTAGATAATATGACTTGACCTACCTCTGAAATTCAAATACAAATGCTTTAGGAATCCCTGACATGAATTGTATAATTTGTATAAATTTTATCTTCTTCTCTCTATATAATTATTTGCACTTTAATATTCATTTGAGACTTCATATAGAGTCTGCCTTTCCACCTCCACTCCCATTCCTAGCCTGAAATTCTTCTGGTCCTCTTTCTCTGCCTATAATCTTAACTGTGAGGACTCAAATATTCCAAGTGGGCTTACAATATTTTTTTTTTTCGGTGTTCCTTTTTAATCCAGAACTTCTCTCTGTTGGTCTTTCTTCATTTTACTGTCTCTTTATTTTTTTAGCTCAAACTTCTCCCAGAAGTTTACTCATCCTCTCCCACTAAATATTCTTGCTAAAAGTCTTCCCATTGGATTCAACCAGTTATTGTTGATTTGACAATATTTTTCCCTATAGAGGTACATAGCTTTACTGAATATTAAATAACTTGCAGAATAATAATATACCAAATTACATTTTCACAATTTTATTTGAAAGTCATAGTATGTACTTGCCTTCACTATTATAGGAAAGGATGTTTTTAATCTTGCTATATCTTTTTATCTTCTGAAAATTTCTACATATGACTTTGTTTTATTACATAACATTACTTCTTCCCGTTGAGTTAATTCCCCTAGTTAATCCCCTAGGTTTAAGTGCAAGAACAATGAAAAACAATGAAAAAGAAACTAGAAAGCTGAGAATACTTATCCTTGACTTTTTATAGGATATTGCTTAAAATTGTCACATTTGAACCTGTAGCAGTACGTCTAGCAAACAGACGTTTTTAAGAAACTGCAAATATTCAATATACATTTTTAATAATATTGGAAAACAGTAACTGATAAAAATAGTATAATCAATGGATTGAAATAGCAAAGCTTTTTTTGCCAGAGTAATGTACTAGGAAAAAGCCATTCCTTTATTTTTTTTTCATTTTTCATGAATGATCTCTATATGAAATTAATAAGGTCAATGTCTTGTTTTCATAAATACTAGGACTTATATGAGAACAGTGGGAGGCATAGCAAAATATGTCAAACAGAAAAAAAAAATCCCAGGTCTTATAAATCTAAGTATTATTATCATAGATAATTAATAAATAGTTTATTTATATTCATTCCCAATCAATGAGGCCATATGAGGGCAATTTAAATGAATTCGATCAGGGCACATAATGAGAACATGAATGAAAATAAATAAATATTTAAAGTTACCTAGTGTATAAAGGAGCCTAGTAACTGTATTTTTATTCTTAAATTTTCAAAAGGTTAAGCTCAATAAATAAATAATTGTTTTTAGCATCTAAAGTGCAATAACGATATAAGAAAAAAAAGTGAAATGATAACCAGGAAATTTAAAATATTAATTCATTTTTTTCCCTCTCATATCCCTCAGTATAGCTTTATTTTGTACCCACATTTATTTTTCTCACAAATGTGTTCTAAAAAAAAAAAAAACATGATTTTTCTCTGAATTAATAGACTATAACTTTTTTTTAATAAATATCATTTGAAGCTTCAATGTTTCATAATACCAAAATACACAAAGGAAATTTTACTATTTGATTATGAACTTATTTAAATTTTTAGAAAAGACTTGAAGGTTGAAATGATGGAAATCACAATCCTTTCAAAAGCAACACTTGAAATATTAGTGGATAGCTTCAAAAGATTATGAATGATTATATTAATATATGAGTTATTTTAAAATGCCAAGTATAAGAAGAAAAAGAAACTCAGTGACATAGATGAAATTATTATTATTTTTTTTCTGAGGAAGATTCAGCCTGAGCTAACATCTGTTGCCAATCTTTCTCTATTTTGTATGTGAGCCACTGCCATAGCCTGACCACTGAGTGGTGTAGGTCTGTGCCTGGGAACTGAACCCAGGCCGCCAAAGTGGAGTACACTGAACTGAAGAACTAGACAGTGGGGTCTGGCCCAGAGGAAACTATTTTTGACTAAAATATCTATTATCATTTCCCCCTAAATGCTTCCATTCCTAGGTGTGACCTAAAAGCATGTCATTTGGCCATAAATTAATAATATATAGGTAAAGTACAATTTTTAACAAATTTAGAAAATTAAGTTCAGTAATACAATTCTTGTTTCCTCTCTTCCAGTATAAATATATGTTTCCTACCTTCTTTTATGTGTATCAAAAGAAAGTAAAGGAATGTAAACAACCTCTTATAATATTCCAAATTTAGGTGAAAACATCTTATTTAAGATATGCATCAGTATGTTGCTTCAGTTAGCCATTGCCAAGAGTGTGCTTCTCATTTTATTCTCCCTTCTTTCCCCAGAATGGGACAACAGGAAGGGAATTTTATAAGAAAGCTCTTCCTAATTCAATATGATATCAATTGAAAAAAAGAAACACTATGCGCCAGCCCTGATGGCCTAGTGATTAAAGTTTGGCGCACTTGGTTTTGGCAGCCCAGGTTCAGTTCCCAGGCCTGGAACCACACCACTCATCTGTCAGTAGCCATGCTGTGGCAGTGGCTCACACACACACACACACAAAAGGTTGGCAACAGTTGTTAGCCCAGAGTGAATCTTTCCCAGCAAAAAAGAAAAAAAAAAGAAACACTAGATAGGAGAATTACAGTAAAGACTATAAATGTACTTCAGTATCATTTCATTTCTTCTTTTTAGTAATCAAATTGCATATCTCCCAAGCATTTACTAGGCCTCCATTTCCTCTCTCTCTCTCTCTTCTCATAAACTGTAATTAAAAGTCATGAATGAGAGTCAGCATAGACCATGCAAAGGGAAGTCAACCATTTTAGAATGGTGGATAAGCAAGATGAAAGAACGTAGGTCCCTAATGACCTCATGAAACAGAGTTGACTGCCCAGTCTGGACCACCTGGCTAACTCTGGGATTATCTGAGAGAAAAGTAAAATTCCATATTGCATCTATTGCTTTGGGCCTATTTGTTAGCAAATAACTTGAAACCATTTGCTAACAAATATAGAAGCATACTTGTTAATGACTAATTGTGGAAATGTTTGCAGATTAAATGCTGTAACTAAAGCTCTTAGAGTTTTTCTTATAATTAACTATTTAAGTTCATTTCCCAAACCCATCTTTACCAGGTTATTAGCTAGTTTTCTAGAGAACTGAAGATATGCACCTTCCTTAGTAATCTACCAATATGAAGATTTGGGAAGTCCTGTTCTAAAAGAAAGAAAGAGAATATATACATTCATCACATTTCTAGTCCTTTATACTCCCCCTATTGGGAGAGAGCGAGGTGAGGGAAGGGGAACTTAAGAAGCCTGGGTAACGATAAAAATCATGTGAAACAGTTTTCAAAAACCTTGGTTGGGTTAATCACTGTGAGGTCCAGCAGAAGTACTACTGCTGATATTGATATCAAGTTAACCTTTAATTTACCTTAAAAACTCAGTAGCAATTTAACTTGATTTTACATCATATTTTTCATCAATATTATTATGTAACAAAGACTTACAATGGGGTTAAAAATGAAAGAACTTGTGAGAATAGTGCCAAAACATAGGCATTTTGGTGAAGTCATTTATTAATTTTTAAAAATGATTTTCCCTTTTCGTCCTCTAAGAAATCTTTGTCTAATCCAAGGTCACAGTGATGTTCTCTTATATTTTCTTCTAGAAGTTTTGTAAGTATAGATTTACATTTAAGCCTATGATTCAATTGACTTAATTTTTTAGTATGCTGTGATAAATGCATGGTTTATTTTTTTTGCATAGAATGTCCAATTGTTTCAGCACCATTTGTTTCAGCCCATCATTTTTCCATTAAATTGACTTTTGTCAATGTTCAAATGGCCTTATATATGGGCCTATTTCTAGAGTTCAATTTGTTAGCACAAGCAAAGTGGGTTCACCTCCTGGTTAGTTAAATCAGACTCTCCACCGGAAGTAGTTGTCTCACAAAGTAGTGTATTTGCCACAAATAGGAGACCACGTGGAATCATTTCCAAAGTCATGGCTCTCCATACAAAGGGAAGCAGGAACTTTTATTTCAGATGGGGAATGAATATTCAAAAGGGAGAGAGGTGGGTATTTGCTTGCTCAGACTCAGTTGGAAAACATGTGTCCACATACAGGGCAGGTTATGGTAATGAGGGCTCCTGGAGAGATTTTAGCATTAAAGATAAGGCAAAGATCATGGGCAGAGCTCTTGTGGTGTGACTTAGTCAGTTTCAGGGTGGTTGGTGATTGCATCTCCTTAACATGACAAAAGGAAAAAAAAACAATTGGGAAAAACAGTTAAATTTTTCAGAACCCACCCTTAAGTTCCTCGGAGTCATTAGTTGGTGACATACTGATCTACGTGTCTTTTCTTTTGCCCATACCAAACTGTCTAATTTTGTTGAAAGCAAGTATTGAAATCTGGTAGTGCTATCATGCAAATTTTTGCTTTTAATTTAAATTTTGCTTTGGCTATTCTATCAGCTTGTCAATTAAATGACTTTACTTTGATATCCCTTTGTTGTGTCATATATTTTAATTTCTCTGCCACTCCTACCTAGTCAGGTTTTGTGCAATTTTCTCACATAGTGAGATAATTTAAAAAATAATGATAATGACAATAATATCTTTAAAAATTGGTTTTAATTTCAAAGATAAAGCATTATATGCCAAGATTCATTCCCATGTGTGTGTGTGTGAGTGTGTATATAGAGAGATTTACCCAAAGATATTTGCATAAAGACGGCATACCTTAAATTTCCTCAAGTCCCTTAATCTAGTGATTTTTGAAGTATGTTTGCATGTTCTTTAAACGATGTTTGTTGATATTGTCTTTAGTATAGACAGAACTCTATAATGGATGCTCTAGAACATATTGAGAACACATAGTTTATTGTCTATAAGGCTTTGAATAAACACTTCCCTCTTTAAACAGCTACATTATCCTGATCATTACTTTACTTGCAACTTGTGTTTCATCAAAAAGGTCATTTTTTATTCCATAATCTATATATTTATCTTATAACTATAGGTGTATTGGTGTGTGTATGAAATAAAAGATGGCCTTAAGTACCATGAATATCTGTGCTTTTAATCTTCCTTGCCTTTAGAGAACATGGTTAAAAATAATTGTGTCCAAAAATTCACACAGCTATAGCTTCAATACAAACTAAGGGCATGAGAATGAAAAAAAAGTAGATTTAGGAGTTGGAAGAAATGAAAATTAATAGTTTTAGTTTATTATTAGTGGCAGCATTTGAAATTGTCATTAAGCATCTTCTGAACTATTCTCCAGTTGATTATGATATTATACTAGTGAGACATAACATTAAGGCATAATCATGACTTGAAGTTAGTTGTTTGAAATTAACTCCAAAGAGAATATAGATTTAAGAACAAAATCTTACATTTGGCAAGATCAGAAGAAATAGGGTCTGTGGGAGTTGTATTGAGATTAGTCACTTGAGATTTGAGTATACCATTAGTGAAACTGCTGAAAGCTCACCTTGTTGAAAACATGAATTCTTTTCAGGGCTATTAGCCTTTGTCAAAAAAGTATATTTGGTCCCGCTGAATCCTGGGGTAGGGATTCTGCTTTGTAGTTTAGAAGGTATTATTCCATTAAGGGATAATTATACCAATTTGCTCAACTTCTCCTTGAATGAGAAAAAAAGGCCAAAAAAAAAAAAGAAAACCTGAAGAAAGATTAAGTACTTGACTTTGAAACCATGTGCCTGTTATATCTGTGGTAGATGATTGCTATTTTACATAAATTATAACAGTTGTAAATTTGTTTTTACATTAAAAATATGCATTGATTGATTTTCACGATATTTCTCTTCACAATTGCAATAACACAATTATCAGTGCTAAACATGATGGAATATTTATTTTTCATGTTCCCAAGATAAAATGTATATTAATTACTTTCTACTTTTATATATCTTCTTTTTTGGTCCAAATTTATTCTCAGAATTATAAATCCCAAGTGCATCATTATTGCTATTACTACTTCCTACCTTAACCTAAAGTGTCCATTGATAGGCTTGCACTTCTCATGTCTCACCAGCATTAAATATTGCTAGAAAATATCCTCTAAATCCAAATGGCACAGCTAATATGTGGGAAGTTAGATGAGTAGAACCAGATGATGATATTAATATTTATCATATTTATTAATGATTATAACATATTTAATAGTTCATTTTCTTTTTTCATTTTTCAGATAATGTATAAGCATCTTATCTATTAGAAGAGTATAGAGTTAACAGTGAAATCTGGTTCCACTATTTATGAGTTATGTACTCCTGAGCAAGGTCCTTTAAATTTTGTGTCTGTGTTTTCCCATCTGTAAAATGGGTATAATATTATGATCTTTCTCGTAGGACTGTTGCAGAGTGTAACTGAATCTCTCCTTGAATGTCTCTCATCCAGTGAGCACTTGATAAAGAATAGCTGTTATTATTATTATTAACTCTTTTACTCTCACATCAGTACATTTGTGGGGTTAATTGCATTTATGCCTCTTTACAGAAGCTGAGGATTGGAAAGATTAATAACTTGTCCAAAATCACAAATCTTTTAAGAGTTAGAGTGAGCACCAAGTTTCCGTATTCCTGTCTCTGTATAAATTACAGTTGTAAGTGGGTTTGGAATTGATTAGATTATGTTTGGAAAAGCCATGGTTTATTTTTCATAAAATTTTAAAAAACTGGTTTGTAATGAACTCCAAAATTCTAGCCAATGCTTGGCTATCACTAGTGTCTCTCAAGGAGTGCTATCAGGCTTTACCGTGTACTTAAATTGTTTTGTGGATGTTATATAAATATATATATGGACATATATATGTACAATATACTGAATATATATTATACACTATTATATATATATATATATATATATATACACACACACATACACACACATATATGTAGCAGGTAGCCCCTAAATTAATAGTCATCCTTCCCAGTTGGATATAATAGGAGAAGTTTGTAAATAGGCCATGTTACCTATCATTGATAAGATAAGAAATTATTTCAGGTTTAGAAATCCCATCTGGCATAAGACCACATGTTCAAACATTGACTGACTACCTCCCTTATTCCATTCCATATATCCTGGTCAACCATGAACCATCAATAACTACTTTTTGAGTACCACATTCCAACAACTTTTACATCAAGCCAGCCACAACGTGACCTAACCCATATTTTCCTAGCTTGTTGATGAGAATGCCATGTGAGACAGAGTTAAAAGACTTCCTGAGGTCAAGCTCCATTACACTTATTGTAAATTGAAGGAATAGAGTCCATTATTCTGTCATCGTAGGAAATATGTTTGGTTTGACGGTGATTTGTAACTCTAGTCATGCTACTTATAACCCAGCACTTTGTGATCCTCAAAGGGTTTGCAAATTGCCCCTTGGATGATAACATTCAATACATTTCATCATTTAAGTTAAAGCAGCTAGTCTATGGTATCCAGCACTGTTTCTCTCCTTTGAAAGGTAGTTTCTTTTTGTTTTTAAAGCTTGTGAAAACGGTAATCAGAATGTGAACTTACATGGCACTCTATAAAAGCATGTTTTCTAACAACAAAAAGTTTCAGTACACAAAAACCTGCTATGTAATAAGATATGTATGTAGATAATTTCATTAAACAGCTTGTGGATATAATTGTCACATTTTGAGATGATTCAGCTAATATTTAAGTCAGATATTTCTGTAAACTCTCAACTGATTATTTTATAATAGCTGGCTGAACGCAAGATCCAGCTTTTCAAATCTGTCCTTGCAAGTTTGAAGGTTACCTACCAACTGATTAGAACTGTCAGGCCTCATGGCGTTTATTATATAGTCTTCCTGTTAATGTTGCTTATGAAACTATTAGCCTTTTCCTTTGACATTTGCTGTTCTGCATGAATGAGTGTGTTTATATTCCTGTAAACTGTGTGTTGCTTTAAAGGTAGTTTAAGCAGAGCTCAGGTTAAATGAGTTGCTAACAAGTAATCTTGACTGAATTGCTTTTGTTTACAATTAAAATCCATTGTTTTCCTTAATGGTTTTTCCTTCTAGTCTTATTGTTAATTTAAAGTAACTAATAAAGGCAATTGAAAATTTATCTTTGAGGATTAGAATACTAATAATCAATTCAAATGTGTTAAATGGCCATTAGGATATGGGGACAATGGATACATTTAAAAAATATATTTCAAAATTATAAAAGTATTATTCCTTCTCAGCAGCCTAACTTGATAAACCAAAACAATCTTTTTTTTTTTTTTTTGGTAGGAAGAGTGTCCCTGAGCTAACATCTGAGCCAATCTTCCCCTATTTTGTACGTGGGACACGCCAAAGCATGGCTTGATGAGTGTTGTGTAGGTCCATGCCTGGGATCGAAACCCACACACCCTGGGCTGCCAAAGCAGAGCATGTGAACTCAACTGCTACACCACTGGGCTGGCCCCCAAAATGATAATTTTTAAACCATGTGTAATAAGCCACAATTATGCCCCAGATAAGAACTGATCTCTTTTTCCTCCATTTTCCAATAACAATATGTATTTATAGAGCACATAACAAATGTCTGCTAATAGATAAGTAGGTGTACATTTGCTTGATTAACTTGATTGGTTCTGAAATTAAGATAATAGTTATATTTTCACCTTCTTAGTTCCTAGCACAGTGTTTTTACTTATATTCTTCCTTAAATTTTAACTAAAGTGAATTAAAAGGAAAATGTTTTTTCTTCTTTTAAAATTGTTTGCCAAACCATAAAATAATTCACTAATATTTTCCTTTGAGAGACTTTAAAAATAGAGATTATCTAATAACTGGAAATAATTTTAAAAACTGAAGTAGATTATAATCTTAAAATACATATTTATGCTTCTATGACTATAAAATCAGATCTGAAAAATTAATAGAATATATTCTGTGAGGCTAAAGATTTAGTTCATGCATGTGCTTTGTTAAAATATATAGTAAAATAACAATGCATGCCTAATTTCATCCAGAAGAGATTTGAAAATTACGAGAATATATCTATGTAAATACAGACTGGTTCTCTTTAAATTTTGTTTTAATCCTCTCTGAGGGTTAAAGAAGATATAAATTAAAAAAAATAAAAATGGACCACAGATTTTCAAAGTCATTAAAATAAAAAGTGAAAGCATTGAAAGGGGAGGGTGGGACCTCCTGGGGTATTATTATCAATTTAAATCAATACATTTTCAAGTACATTCTACTTTAATCTTTTCTCAGTCCCTAACCATGGAAAGGCCATGCGACTTGTTTTCTCTGCTTCCCACCATGTATACTGAGATTGGAAGGAGAGAAATTTAATACGAATTTTCAGATGAAGATAATGGGTCACTGGTTTTCTTTCAGTTATACAATGCCAATATTATTTTCTCTTACAAGAATGAACCCAGAGTCCTAAGGCTGAAATATATTTTACTAAACACTATTAATAAATTATGTTGCTTTTTTCTGCAGCTGATTAGACAATATGTGGGTGTTATCCATTCCTTTTAAGGATATGGAAATTTGGAGTGTCCTACTTGATAAATTTTATTCAGCTTGTGTAAACAAAAGACTTCAATCAAAACTGCCATTCAAATATAAAGTTCTTTTTGTTTTATTGTGGAGGTTTTAATATTTATTGGTGGCATACTTAAGTAAGATTTTGTTCTAAGCATTAAAGATACAGATATATGAAGATGGGAGGATGACAGAGAAATGAGGATTAAATTGCAACAGGGCTACAAAAGCTACGTTGTTTAAGGGTACAAACAAGAATTAGCAAACAAATAAATCTAGAGAGCTAATGCACAGCATAGTGATTATAGTCAACCATACTGTATTATAAGCTTCAAAGTTGCTAAGAAACTATGTCTTAATTGCTCCCACCATAAAAAAAGAGAAGATATTTATGTGGCATCATAAAGGTAACACTACAGTGGTAATAATATTGCAATATATAAACATAAATCAACACTTTGTACACCTTAAACTTACATAATGTTATATGTCAATTATATTTCAATTAAAAAAAAGATCTCCCAGAGCAAAGAATACAGAGGATACAGCCAAACCTTATGAGGTGGCACCCAATTCAGCCTAGAGGGGAGAAGACTTCCTAAAGGGTCAGTTCCTCCATCTGGTAAACCTATATAATTAGGAACAATACCTGAGATATGAAAAGGCACATTTCATTCAATGAGCAGGCTAAATAGATGCGTACAAGCAAATAATAATGAAAAAGAGATATTTAACTAGATGAGACCAGGAACAAAAGAAAAACTATTTAGGGGCCGCCCAGTGGTGCAGCGGTGAAGTTCTCGCTTTGGCAGCCCGGGGTTTGCGAGTTCGGATCCCGGGCGCCTGCGGACACACTGCTTGTCAGCCATGCTGTGGTTGTGTCCCATATAAAGTAGAGGAAGATGGGCACGGATGTCAGCCCAGGGCCAGTCTTCCTCAGCAAAAAGAGGAGGATCGGCAACGGATGTTAGCTCAGGACTGGGCTTCCTCACACACACACACACACAAAACTGTTTAGAAGCTGAGCTCAGAACAATATTTGGGGTTTGTGAACAATCAACTTTGCTCCAAGGATTGTAGTTTCAGAGCAACCTGGATAGATCTCCCTTTTTTGGTGTTGAAAGAGAGAAATAGAGAAAATTAGAGCCGGCCTCAATTTAAGATATAATAGTTTTAAAAATAAAAACTAAAATTGTCAGTGGACCAGGTGGAGAAGGATCTGCTCTGCGAAAACTAGGGACTCTGTAACTATATTTGACTCTTTATTTTGAATTTTTTTGCATAGTTTGTTCATGGTTTTTCAAACTGTATATATTATTTATTTTTGTAGACTCCAGGGTGGAGGATAAATTTGCTCTTTTCTAAGATTTACTGAACCAACTCACCACCTTATCCTCCAAGCCGTATTTTTGCATGACGACAGTACAAGCGAACAGTTGTTAAATTAAGAATCCTGCCTGATGCAAGGGAAGCTCTATTGATTTGTACAAATCTGCCCTGGCTGCCCCATTTAGATGACTTGTATTATTTCTGAAGACAATGATGTAAGATTTCCTTATTGTTGAGTAAAGCAACTATAGGATAGATTGCAATTTATAAGGAACAAAGCATTTCTTATTCAGTTCTTTGTATTGACTCATATTAGTGACATCCATAAGCAGAAGTCGATTACTTACAATTAAAATTCCTGTACTATGTGGTGTAGGTATTCAGGGAAAAGGGATTATTGCCTACATTGCCCAAAGCTCATTAGCTACCTGATGTTCAGAGGTATACAAGTCTCAAAGGGCAAATGAACAAATCTCAAAGCTTGAGATAATTTCAGCATGGCAGATCCTATAAGTTGAGTGTATTTCTTTTCAGATAAAAAAATAGATAAAAATAAAGCTAAGCATGTGAATGTTAACTTTTATTTTAAAGATTTACATATATACTATTACCTACTGAAATCTGAATAATTAACTTGTAGATTTAGTGGTGTCAACGTGGAAAAGCCAGCTAATCATTTACTAGGAAGACCACGGGGTGTGGTATTACCTAGATTATCTCATAAAGATCCAGTGTTTTGTTCTCAGGTTTGTAAGTCAGAAATATAAACATATATATATATATATATATATATATATATATTTCCAAGTTGATTAAACTCGGATTGGTTAGCTCATAATATCCAAGTATCTAATGGACACAAAGATTCTTTTGCTGAGATACATATGGGATGCTCAGATAACACTGAGATACTAATTCACAACAAAATGCAGAATTGTTCCACGAACCAGAATTTTAAGGGAGGTACTCATTGACTTTCTAGGTCCTCTAGGACTCTACTTCCAAAATGATTTTTTTTAATCAGAATAAATATAAGGGGTTGTGCTTTAGAGCCTGGAAATTTTAATAAGACTGCCTTGGATTAGAATTCTGGCTTTGATGTGACTTTGGACAAGTTTCTGAACATTTCTGTACCTCAATTTTGTTTTGCGTACAGTGGGACTAGTTATGCCCATCTTCAGCAGGATGGTTGTTATATGTTTACATGCTAGTCTTTGGTAACTCACATGTGAGTGTCTAATATGATGCAGGCATGTAACCATGTCCTGGGTAAACAGCGATGAATGAAAGAGGCAAGGTGCCTTCTCAGGAGTAAATAGAATGGTGAGGGAAGAAACAATGGATGAGTAACCATGTTAATAAATATATAATTATAAATGATAATACATTCTATAAGGAAATGATTGGGGTTCAATGAATGGCAGGAATGAAACAATCTGCACTGGGCATGTGGTTAATAATTGCCTCTGTGAAGCAATGACATTTACGCTGGCAGTGAAAAGACAGGGTACAGGCAGCTTCCCAGAGGTGGTAAGAGTGAGATCCTCGTAAAATTCAGTATGGGAAGCTAAGGGCTTTGAGTGTTGGGGACATGAAAGAAGGTCAGTTTGCCTAGTCTGGGTTGAGGGAGGACAGACAGAAAGAAATGAGAGAGGAGAGAGAGAGAGTTTTAAGAAAGAATGTATTTTATTCTGATTTATTATAAAAATATGACTCTAGCTGCTGTGTAGAAACGGATAAGAGAAAGACAAGACTGCAAGTGACATACTGATTAGGCTAAAAGCAAAGGATATATAAAACCTCCCTCATACCTATCAGTAAATGATAGCTATTATTATTGCCAAAACAATATTTTATATATAATTAGAAATTCATCATCACTATGACTTAGCTAAGAGGCTTGTAGGTCTTTGACCAAAAGGTCAAATTGTCATTTTTGTCTTCTGCTTCTAGAATGCTTAGCAATTCTAGAAAATTTCACACAACTCTCATATTAGCTATATTAAATTTTACTATAACCCACACTCAGATTTTCCTCAATCTTGCTTTCTCATTCATTAATTCACTCCCAGAAGATTCCTTATAGCATTCTTCATAACCATACTGTAATGTTTATCTCACGGAGTTACCACTTTCAGCAGAGGACCCCATCCCTCTCTTTCATTGAAAAAAATGTGATTTTCAATTTAACATAGACTCAAAACAGTACTATGTTTTTTGTGTGCGTGTGTGAGGAAGACCAGCCCTGAGCTAACATCCGTTGCCAATCCTCCTCTTTTTTGTTGAGGAAGACTGGCCCTGGGCTAACATCCGTGCCCATCTTCCTCCACTTTATATGGGACACCGCCATGCCGGGGATCTGAACACGTGAACCCCGGGCTGCCACAGCATGAACTAAACCGCTGCGCCATCAGGCAGGGCCCCAGTACTGTTTTAAAGTAAACTTCCCCCCTTTTTCTTTCTTTGAGAACTCATTTTCCTCCTCCTTCATAAGGCTAAAACCTATCTATTATTTTCATCTGGGAACTACCATCTCCACTTGTCTGCAATATTCACTGTTAGGTTGAATCATATGAGAGTGCTGTTTTTTCAGGACAAGACGAGTTGAATATCATCCATTTCCTATGACTCAACTTAATGTCTTTAAACAGTTTTCTCTCTCCCTCTGTCTCCACCCTCAATCTTATGGGATACTTTTAGCTCAACGAGCAAGACCTTTCTCTATAAATATTCTTTCCATACTAAAATAAGACAACATATTATTTTTGGCATATTACTGTGTACAACATAATGTCTTTCCTGGTTTTCCTTCCTTTTTCCACGAATGTTCTAGAAAATGTATTCTATATTCTGCCTGTAATTTCTCCATTTGTTGCAATCTGATTTTTCTTCACCATTCTACTCTCACAAAGGTCATTACAAATAGCCTGTAAGTATTGCAAAATACAGATGTATCCCATTAGTTCTACTTTGTTCTGTTTTGTTATAATATTTTGCCTATGCTGAGATGTTTTTTATTTAAGGGCTAAGAGCCGATGGGGGCAGGGGAGTGGATATTCCAAAGCAGGTTGTCTGGGTTCAAATTCTGGCTTCACCAATTACTTTTTATTGTTATTACAAGTTATTACAATTAAGTAAATTGCACGTCATTTCAGTTCTAGTATCTTCATATGCAAATTTGGGATAATAATACTTTTTCATTGACTTGTGAAGATTAAATAATTTAATAAAGTTAAATAACTTAGAACAGTGTTTGCTACATTGTAACTCCTCAGTGGGATTTAGCTATTGTTATTATTGCTGGCATACATATTGACAGTCTTCCCATTTTTAGACTGTTCCCTGACAGATCTCCTTCCTTCAGAGTGGGAAATCTTCATGATGACCTTAGTATGCTTGTCATCTGCAAGTGATTTGCCAGCCTGGAAAATGCTTCCAAGATTTTCAAACTTAATGAAACTTTGTGAAAATAGGGCTTTCATCTAAAGCTGTTCACTGTTGTGTACATTATATCCAATACATTGCCTGGCAAATGGTGAGTGCCCAGTCAATATTATCAGATGCATGAATGAATGAACACTATTCAAAATGTTTAGTCTAGAAGACTCTAATACAATCTCAAATAAAATCTTAGAAATGATTTAAGAAAATAACATGATCATTAATTTATATTAAAAGGTACTCAATCCACAGATGGTAAAAATTGTATTACCTCCCTTCCTTCTTCCCTCTGTACTGGAAAGCTCCATTTCTGAAGTATAAATTGCCACGTGGTTTTATTTTCTCTTATTTTATTACTTCCTAACATCTGGTGTCACAAAAGCTATTTAAATATACTTTTCAGCTACTTTAGTACATATGGCATGCTAATTTTTATGGGAATTCACAAATGCATAAACATAGATTCTTGTTTTCAGAATATTCTAGTTACCACTAGTCACTATGGGAGGCACTTTTGTGAAATTAAAACAATTGTGATAGCAAACATAGCAACCAAACAAAATATTGTATCACCACTTGCTATTAACTATGTATCAGGTGAGGTGGCTTATTCACATACTACCTCTATCCCGCTGACTTTTACCAGGATGCCCTTCAGCTGATTTTTAGATCAAGGTAATGAATGAAGTAGAGACACTGAAAGGTGATTAAGTCAAAACTGATGTACAGAAGGAAGAAAGTTCAGGCATTATTTAAGAAAAGTATAATAGAAGATCCTATATCCAGGAAGGTACTGGTTGAAGGTAGTGGTAGAAAGAAGGTTGTCTGGTTGGTGTAGAAAACAGAAAAAAAATGCAATCTGATTTTGGAGAGTTTGGGGGAATTTTGAAATAGAAAGCAAAGAGAATTAAGGCAGACTCTAGTTTCCATATGTATGAAACACATAGATCTAGGAGGGACAGAGGGATGAAAGAGATATTGAGAATAACGAATTTAAAAGTATTTTGTTTATGATATAAATGGAATCTTCCTCTTGCATTTTTGAGAGCCTTTGGTAAAGTTAAATGGTCTTGCAATTACCTGAGATTATTGAACTGGAGTGTTTTTGAATGTGATCCTATGCCAAGGCCAGCTTCAAAGCAGGGACAAAGTGGACTTTCCTTATGTAAATTATATCCTATTTATGGAAACAATAGTTTAAGAAAAAATAGTGACTGCTCAAGAGTTAAAATATTTGGAGTAGAGTATACACAGATTTGACAAAATAAAAGTAACAATTAAAAAGGAAACTTCTTGTAAGTATGATTAATTTCTCACAACTAAAGATAGATTTTTTTTTCTGTCACATATAAATGAAGTGAAAGGTATCCAAGTGAAGTGACCTCCTTAGCAATAATTATATGGAAAGCACCAGGTAAAGGTTCTAAAACTTAGAAAAAATTTAAAAATGAATAAATAAATGAATAACTAGGCAAACGTAAGTTATTATTATTGGTTTCCACAAGGAGTTAGATTTCAGCAAATAATTTTTAAATTAAAATTGAAATTTAGAATAGGATTTGAATTTAGAATAGAAAAATAATATTTTCTTAATTTTAATATTATTAATTTCATGTATTACAGTGGTGCTGTCTCCCAAATCTCTTAGAATAACTTTAAGTACCAAGAACACGATACCATTTTTCTCTTAGATCACTTTTTTTTCCCTAGTTACCAAGACCATTAATTTCCACCTCAGAATGGTTAATTAGGTGATGGCTTTCTCTCTTTTTTGATTCTTTAATGGGATCACACACTGTCATCTTCCTTCTCATTATGAATTTCCTATGGCAGTCTTGAATTTTCCACTAATAATTGCTGGTATCTGGATAGATATCATTTGAAGTTTGCATGGAAACCATACTTCTCCAGGCTGTATCACAAAGTGACTCTAAATTCCATACCCTCTGATTGACAGTGGGTCTTGTGTCTTTCACAGTTTCAGTACAAGGAGAAGCAGAAGGGGGAAAAAAAGATCATTAGGAGTTGTTCACAGACATTCTCTGTGTCTGAACTTGGTAGTGAGCAAGAAGACAAAGCTTATCTTCTGGGGTATTTTTTTAATGGTCCTGTAATGTCACTGGAAAAGTCAGCAAAGCAGCAGAGTGGGGGAAAATGTGCCTTCAGAACTTAGCAGAGTCTAACTTTACCAGAGTAACTATCTTTCATGTCATTCGGTTATCTCTGGCACTTTGAATTTATTTTTCTTTGTTTTTTGTTTTTTGCTTTCATAAATTATTAGTATATGTAAGCGGATAAGAATACAGGGGCTTTACATATATAAACACTGAAACTTTCACTGAAAGCCAACAATCAAGTAATAGTTTAATATTACTTTCTGTCACATTTCCTTTCTTCTATTGTTGGGCTTTTTCCTAAGCTGAAGCCAAATTGGGCTAAATTGACCTTAATTCTCCACTTGTTATGACTTTTCCTACTTCCTGCTTCCTTAGCTCCTATCCTGAATCAAAATTCTATCTCTGGTAGAAGGCACAGCTCAATTCTATGACCTTTTTCAGAAAGCCATTCACAGATGAAATCCCATGATTTTTTAACTTTACAATTTACAAACTATAATGAATGATATGAAAGAATAATGTAAAATAAAGACACATATTTAATACTCAGAAAATTTTTTAATTAAATAATAGTACAAATGGGGAGTTCTGCATCCTTAAGTAAAACAGTTTTTTTTTAAATTAAAGTACATGGTACGGATATTAGAGATACAGAAAAGGGAGTTCAAATTGTACTTTCAAAAACGAAAAATTGAATCAGTTTCAGAATCATTCAGCAGACCTACCAAAATATCACTTTTTCCTCATCTTTTCTATTTTTTGTTTTTTTTCTCCTCACTTCTGTATTATGTCAGTCAGTCACTCTGAAAATATTTGTTGTGTCTTTTCTTTGCCACTCACTGAGGACAGGGCTAGAGAAGTGAACAAGAAAAGAGAAATAAAAGGAACGTACAAAAATGAATTGTATTAAGGCTATCAAAAATGATGAAGGCTCTGAGCTTTTACCCTACTTGCAAAGCTAAGAAGTTACCCTGCCACGCTTTCCTGAATGCTGACAGGAGATATGAGACTCCTGGGTCAAAAATCACTATTGCTCACAGCACAGCAGGCAGCACAAGCTTTCTGTTCACATCCATTCTCCCTGCCCCAAGTCTCATAGGGTCGATGTGAATATGGGCCCAGGTGGATGCTACACACACAGTGGGTTTCTATTACAGCTGAGAAAACCTGAGACTAAGAAGCTCTGGATATTTTTATTTCGTTATCTTTGTTCAGATTACAAACACATTAAAAAAATAACAGTTTTATTGAGATATAATTCATATACCAAACAATTCACATATTAAAAGGGAACAATTAGTTTTTCGTATATTCACAGTTTTGTGAAACCATCACCACAATCAATTTTAGAACATTTTCATCACCCCCAAAATAACTCCATACTCATCATTAGTCACTCGCCATTACCCAACCCCCTTAACCACAGCCCTAGGCAACCATTAATCTACTTTCTGTCTCTGTAGATTTTTCGATTCCTAACATTCCATATGAATGAACTCATACTGTATACAGCCTTCGTGACTGGCTTCTTTTTCTTAACATGTTTTCAAGGTTCATCCATGTTGAGGAGGTCCCAATCTTATATAAGGGGCAGCTGACAAACCTGCCCCACCTTAGCCTGGAGAGAGATCTTATCTTAATTATATTGGTATGTGAACCTTTCTGTCCTCTGATCTAGTAGGAGACAGAATATATCTTCCAAGGCTATTTGCTATGCAAACATCCTTGAAAAGATAGTAAGGACAAAAGCCAACACAAGATGTGTAAAAACTCCGTGAAGAGTTGCTCCCCAACCATCACAACCAGACAAAATACTGAGAAAGAAAAGGCAAGCTGCTATGGGAACACATAAGAAGGGAACCAAACCAATCTGAGGGTCCCCTGAGGCTTCCTCAAGAAGTTACTGTTTAAGGTGAAACCTGAGAAAAAGATGATTGAGTTAATAAGTAAAGAAGCAGGAGGAAAATAATTTTAGCCAGCAGCCCTGGACATTTTTATTTCTTTCTCTTTACTCAGATTATAAACACATTTAAAAAATCGCAGCTTTACTTATTTAAAGAGCACGTATAAAGGTGAAGAGGTAGAAGATAAATGGCACACGTGTCAGGTATGGCTGGAAAGTGAAGCGAGAACTGGAAGAATGGCTTGAGATGAAACTAGCATGGCAGGTAGATGACAGATCATGCAGGACCTTGTGGGTCATGATAGGACTTTTGAATTCTTTCCAAAATAATGGAACATAATAGAAAGAATTTAAGCAAAAGAGTGAAATTATCGGATTTATTTTCTAAGGAAGCACTCTGAAAGATCTGTACTGTATAAAAACCTTGAATGAGAAAAAATAATTTTTTTATGTGTATGAAAAAGAAAAATGTAATGCGGTTTGTGTTGAAACTATGCTTAGTTTCTTGGATTGTGTTATTTGGAAAATGACAACTGATCCTAGTTGTCATTTTGGTCACAATTTTTTTGTTACCTATAGTTCATAATATAATTCTTGAGATAGATTATATCGCAGAAAAAGACTACAGAGTGAAAATAGAGGAAGACTGGGACTAAACTCTGAGAAATGAAAAAAAAAGGTAAATAAATATTTGGCAGAGGAGAAAGAACAATTGGAAATTAAGAAAGTGTATCGAGGGAGGAGAAAAAGAAAACCAGAGGATTGTGTTATAATGGAAGGAAATTAAAAAACGTGTTTCCAAGTTTCATCTTCAAGCCTCAATCAATTAACCGAGCCTTTTCTTAGATTCTCTTCCTTGTCCTTTGATCCACTCAACATCTTTCTTAATGTATGAGGAATTAATTTTACTTTTAATTTTCTAAACATAGTCAATATCCTGTGCTATCTTGTTCTCCTATATCACAGTTTTTATAGTCACATTTTACACAGTCATAATGTAAACTTTTAAAAAAGTTGAATGTTTCTTGTAACAATATGCCCATGTTCCAGGTGTCTGCCAGAAACTCTAAGATCCCGTATACGGTCTGGGAGGCAATAATGTCCTAGAAGACTCATGGGTCAGCAGTACAGGTCATTAAACTCCAACTCTGCCACTTAAACTACAATATGGCCTCAGGCATAAAGTACACACTTTGATTTCCTTATATGAAAAATAGGATAACTATACTTTCTACACAGACTGTTAAAAGTCTTAGAAGAGGCAACATTCAACAGGCAATGGCACATATTTTAGAAGAGAAAATCAGAAAGAGAGTGGAGTTTGGCATTATTTCGTTGTCTTTTAAATGCCGGGTATACTGGAAAATACTTTATGGAAAATTGGTTCAGAGTCTGAATAAATTAGGTCACTTAGAGTCCTGCGTGTGGATTTTCACTTCATACATTTTGAATCAACAATTTTATATGTATATATATGTTTAATATACAGTGCATATGATTTGAATCTATCTTTTCTATATCTATATCTACATCTATCTATATCTATATAATATGGATATATAATAGATGGATAAACTATATAATACTCTGTATTATTTCTGCTCTAGTTCGTTGAAAACTATTAGAGACAGAAGATAGTGAGAGAATGGAAACAACCACACTTAACAGTATGTTTTCAATTTTCTTCGGAAGAAAAATAGCCCCAACATACTTTGCAGGGTATAATTATGACTGGATAGACCATAATGGTTTACTCTGTCCATAAAAGCCTTCAAATTGCGTAGTTCTGGTATTTTTTGAACCAATTTGTCCTACTCCACTAGAGAAGAGAAATACCAAAGCATTAAATAAACTAAGAGAACAGAACAGACATACCTCAAATTAGATAGTGCCTAAGAGCTTTCTTCTATGTAGAAGAAATCACAGCGAAAATCACAACTACTTGTCTGTCCTGAAATGTTTCCATCGCTAGTTACAGACAGACCTTTGCGAACTTTCCCAAGGGGAAAATAAGTCACCCAGTTTGATTGGCTAAATCTTCTTTAATGTTTAAAATAAAGTAGCCAGGTCCTGTACCAATCTGTTTGGCATATTTCCACATATACCCAGTCCAGAAAGCAATGCACCCATTTATTTCAATATGCCAGCAATTACCAACCAGAGAATGTCTGTAATGAGACCATTAGTAACAAAAAAGTCCATGGCCTGTTTTGTCTTCCTGTGCTGCTTCTAATGCAACAGAACATTTCAAATATCAGGTCCAAGAACTGTTTGGAGCCAAAAAGCATTCAAAGACCCACAGCAGGTGGGAGTACCACCTGTTCGTGCCTTATTCCAGAAAAAACAATCGCCTCTTCAGAGTTCCCAGCTGTGGTGAATTCAAGAGTGTCTTTGAATGCAAGCAAATACTGAGAATAGCTCTCTTTGAAAGACAGAGCCTGTTAGATAGTGATCATTCACATAGCATAGGTAAAACGAAGGGTTAAAAACCACAGCTCAGAGCAGTAGGCAAAGGCTGAAGCCACCGCAGGTGTGAATCTTAATGGTTGTTAATTAGGTAGAGGTTCAACAGAAAAAGGAAACGCAGCAGGTGTGAGGTGTGTGTTTTTGCTGATGAAGGAGCAGGGTAAATATTCAACTCTGTAACGGAAAAGACAAGTTCATTTTTATTTTCTCTGTAGTGTCGACTTTGTTTCAATTAGTGCCAGATGATTACTCCCTTTTATGATTGACAAAGGTCCAAAATTCTTCCTCCTCTAAATATTACCAACTAGGAAACGCCAAATGGCACATCTGTGTGTGCTTAATTTTGACTCACTTTGAGGAGAGGGCAATTTTGCACGGGTGGGTTAAAGAAAAGACTAGGAAATTGCAACCTTGAACACTAATGAGAGTTTGAGAGTCTTGTCATTTTTCTCTGGATGATGAATTAAACTTCTGAGCTTATTGAGCTAACCTAACCCGTAACACTCTTTGCATCTCTAACTAAATCAAAGTTGATCCAAGATTTCTTCTGAGAAACATTCCACGCCAGCTGTCTTCAAAGTCTCCTATTTAATATATTGATGCAGAATGTTTTAGTATATTTTTATCACTTTCTTAGCTGGAAAAGAACTCTTAAAGTTAGCACAATTTCATCATCAAGCCTTCTTGTTCATTCCTAAATATTTACTTGGTTATGTATAGGCACATTTAGTTGTGATGATGTGAAATTGTCTTTGTGTCTATGAAGTACTTTGTTGTTATACTAATTAATTCAAACCCTGGTATTAAAGACTCAGAATAATCTAATACTGATTACTTAGAAAATATTGAAAAAGCATTGGATCTATGCATATGAAGTGTAGTCTACACTACAAACTAAAAACATATGTATATGTGTGGATTAGATACTTGAAATACGTTTTTAGTTTGCTTCCTATGTTTCTCCTTTTCTATTCTATCCGCTGTCAACATTTACAAAGCAGAGGATCTGTGTTGAAATAATGTATACTGTGGAATTATGATGTACAGTTGCATATATATCATCTAATTTACCTCAAACCTATCTGCAAGTTAGGTATTATTATCACTGCTATCTGGACAATAAAATGACATGAAGCATTCAAAACATACTTATGCAACAAATAAATGGATGAATAAATGAATGATTTATCCCAAATCCCCATAATGCTTAAATGTCAAGACATGCCATCAGACTTCTGTTACCTTTACAATGTTCTTTTTGCATGTCAATTACACTTTTTATTCCCTCTACACAAGAGGAGTCATTTACTCAATAAAGAAGAAAATTTCAAAACTGTTTTGAGGAGTTGCTTCACACTCTACTCTCCAAAATAGCTGAAGAATTGTAATCAGTCTCACCTCTGTGTATAATTGGGCTAACTGACTGAGAAATATGATGCCTGTTTGGCATTTTATGAAACAATGTAACTAGACTAAAACTTTAAGCAAGGAGCACTTGTGGATTGTCCACAAGATTTGAAAATGTACTAGTTTTGCAGAAGTTATGACATTTACTTAGTCTGTTAATATGGATATGGCTAAATATTATTCCAAATGTTTATTTTGTATGTGAATCCTGCATTAGATCATCCTATTGGCATTTTGAAACAATTTCATATACAATTAATAATTAAAACATTTAAGGCCAGAGAGATCTCCAAAACTCTTTTCAAAGTTTCTCAGGATGATGTATCTTTTTCATCTAGTAGAAGCTTATTGAGTGTCATCTTTTCTCAAACACAGATTTTGTGTCTCTGTATTTTCATATTTGTGTGCAATAATGAAAAATTTCTACCAATGACAAACTGTTCTTTTTAATTAACAGCCTACTGAAGCTCAGAATTTGTAATCTTAGAAGAGTGTTATTAACCTTTAAGAATTCTGTGCTCATTGTGTAGGACAGTTTTGATGTAATACTGGAGAATTCAGCATAGTTATGTTCATTTCACTGATGTTACCATTGGCCTATAAATTAATAGATGAAAAATAAAATCTTATGGTGAAATAACATGAACATAATTAAACCATATAACCTTTTCTATTTTGGGAATGACATTTTGATAAATTGAAACTCTAATTACATTAACTTTTAGCAGGAAATTATATTGGATAGAACCTTTATTCCATTTTCATGGAAAGAATATGTTCAAACTTTTTCTATTTAGCATAAAAAAAGATTTGGAAGGGAAGATTGTTCAATCTGGTAGGACTCCCTAAATTTTATGATAAAAGATAATAGCAAAAGTTTGTCATTTGATTCATTAAGAAAACAAAAAGAGCAGCTTACAATGGCTATAAACACATCAGTATCATTGTAGAAATTTCATTTCAGATCTTTTAAAAATTTGACTGATGTAGCAATTTATTAGGCAAGATAGAACCAATGAAACTATCCTGCTACTTATAATTGCATGTCATTTTTATAGCTCATTTGTGTAATTAAAGAAAATATTAAGTAGTGATACCTTTGATATTTTGAATAGAAATAATAATTTTAACGTAATTAAATTAATATCTTGAATTTAAAAAAATTTAAATACTTAAAATCTTTATTGGGGCCGGCCCGGTGGCGCAGCGGTTTAGTCCGCGCTTGGCAGCCCGGGGTTCGCTGGGTCGGATCCCGGGCGCCCGCCGACGCACTGCCTGTCAGCCATGCCGTGGCGGCGTCCCATATAAAGTGGAGGAAGATGGGCACGATGTTAGCCCAGGGCCAGTCTTCCTCAGCAAAAAAGAGGAGGATTGGCGACGGATGTTAGCTCAGGGCTGGTCTTCCTCACCAAAAAAAAAAAAAAAAAAAAAAAAAAAAAATCTTTATTGAAAGTAATGGACATATCACCATCACAAAATACAGTGAGTCATTTTTAGTTTTATAACCTTGAGTTAACCCCAGTTTCTTTAAAATTGTAAGGCTAGAATCAATCATTCTAAAGACATATTCCAAGTCTGAAATGAACAATAAATGAATAGATAATAATGGGTTAAACTTCAAACATTTATTATTCATTTTACTGTTTTCCTAATCCTCATAAAAACTCTCAGATTTAAGTATTATTATAAGCCACATTATATAGATAGATAAACTTAGATAACTTAGGATGTTCCTATTTTAACCCAGGTTTTCCAAATCCTGGATCTTGAAAGTATGTTCAGCTACTTTCAGTGTATAATAATCAAAGGATTCAATTAAAAAAAATTCTGGATCTTTACAATATGTCTATGTGTAAACATTAAAAAATAGAATGCAGAAGAAAACGATTATTTATTATTTTTCTTGTTAAATATGCATTTTAGGTGCAAAATTTTAGTCATGGTAAGGCAATAAATATTTTCTGATTGAACTGATTAAATTAAATTCCGTATTAACCTAGATGTCCTTAACCATGGATTACTCTCTTTTCTTAGTTCTTAAGTATATTTATTTCAAAATTATTATTAATAGGCATGAATCCAAATGCAACCACTACTTTTCATTATAAGAAATATCAAGACTAGAGTATGTTTATTAAGGTCAGACATGAGGCTAGTGACCTCAACATATGGATTGTGTTTACATATTTTACATTAAGTTTTGGCAAACTATGGCCCTCTTACTGACCAACTGTTTTTGAAAAATAAAGTTTTATTGGAACAAGCCTCATCCATTCATCCATATATTATTTATATCTCCTTTCCCACTACAGAGCTGAGTAGTTGCATTGGAGCCCCAATGGCATATGAAGTCTAAATGTTTACTATCTGGCCCTGTATAGAAAAAGCTTGTTGACTCTTGCTTTAGATACTAAACCCCCCCCAAAGGGGTTCATAACCTAGTTTCCCTGGAAGAGGTTCGTGTATCCCAAGATATGGGAACAAAGATGGGGAAAAAACTTTGAATCTTTATTTACTTCTAATTGAGATTTTGCATTATCATCAATTATGAATGAAAGCAAAACTACAATTGTATTAGCTGGATTTTTGAATATGTAGCAATAAAAATTACAGATATTTTTATAACATATAATAATTACTGCAGATGTTAAAAATACCATCAATGTTTATTACTGCTTCCAAATTATGGTACTCAGACTATATGAAATATCTTTAATGTGTTAATAAAAAACACATACAATATCAAAAGTTGCTTATAAATATGTTGGTAATTAATTTTTTTATAGTTTATTTTCTTTATAACCCTTTACATTATATCTGTTATATTTAAAGACATTATTTGGAGAAGTGTTTTATAGGCTTCATCAGAATGTGAAAGAGATCTATAGCAAAAAAATACAATAAAAATTAAAACTACTGCTCCAATATGCAGACTTTTGATGTATTAAACAAAGTGTATTTATTGAGATTAAGATAACAGGTGTCATAAGTTAATAATTGAGTCTTTGTTTTATAATTATTCTTCATAGAATAATTTTAGGCTAAAGGAAAATGATTTTAGATTGCACAGAAGTTGTAGTTTTTTATGTTCAATTAACACTGAATATAACTTGATGAATATTCCAAAAATAAGGAAATTGCCAGACAAGACTCCTTGTTTGAGTACCACATCTCCGTTAATGCTACTTGACTATCATTTAATGCTCCTGGACTTTGAGAATGATGCACAGGTCCTAATTGAAAGTCCAAATTGCCAAGAATTGTAAGACCATGTTCTGCTCTTTCAACCCTGGACATTTCATGTCTCTTGAAATGAATATTCAAGAGGCTATTCTCTTCCCAAAAGGGGCTGTTTCATTAATATTGAAATGTCTTCATTTTTTCTTTTATCCTTCACTGGCCTGAAACTGGAATAGTACTTATCTATTCTATGCTTCCAATCTTTTCCTCACATTCACGCATCCGTCACAGAAAAGAGTCTCTGAAGGAATTGTCCACACGATATGTCCAGGCTTCTGTACCATAAGCTTAATGAGTTATGAAATGCTGGAAAATGAGATATGCATAGTTCTTTCCACTTAGATCTCTAGTAAATTGATGTCTGTATCTCAAAGCTGTATTCTCCAGCATTGGTACTAATTATTTTCTGATCACCATCCCTTACTAAAAATAATTTTAAAGATCATTTATTGTATGTGGTTTTCTGATTCTAAGGTACTTAATATGGAAAATAACTAGAAATAAAAGGTAATACAAAGACTATACAATAATACTAAACAAAAAACCTTTTCTATATATATCAAGTTATAGAGTGAAATTAGAATGTTTTGAATGTGTTAATATAATCATATTAAAAAATAGTAAACATGATATTAATTATAGTCAGGTATTATTTTAGCACATTTTTTTTTCTCATTAAACCTTCATTAGTCTGACAACCAAAATTAGTTCTGTTGATTGGAAATTGTATACTCCTTGGGTTTAATAAAAATGTTAGTCGCAATATCAAACTACTTTTATTTAGACTCAGATTGTTAGGAACAAACGTGCAAAAGTGACTTAAAACAGATTTGTCAAAGGCTCTGTTACTATTACTGGCCTCAGTTTTAATTTGGCCTTTGATGAACTTTGAAATTGCCTTAAAGTGCATAGAGCAGTATTTATAACCAGGATGAGTTATAGCCAGGGGTTGAATTATGGTCTGCATGTGATCTTCCAAGCAGTGGATACTGTAGAATGTGTTACCCCCTCCTCTTAACGAGAATAGGCTCAAAACTAGACAGGCAACAAGTAGTAAAAACTGAGCAGGCGTGTAATGCATTCATTATTATACTTACAGTTATTTACAAAATGCAATTTAAAATATTAGCATGCATATACATGTTATTTTGCTTCATAATAGGCCTATAAAGAGTGCTACTTCTTTGCTCTGTTATAAAGTCTAACCAAATGAGGAATCAGCATAATGGATAAAAGTGCTGTTTAGAGTCAATTGATCCAAGATTTCTTCTAAGAAATAAGGAGGGTTTTTTTGCTTTAACATGGGCATTCTAGAAAATAATTAAAATATTAATAATAAATGACAAAACTCATGAAATTAACTGTTCATCGTTTTTTAGTTATCATAGATAAATATATATTTGACTGAAATCTTCCAGACTTTACCAGCTTGTTTGATCACGTTTCTTTCATTTCTTGCCTCTGACAGAACATCTTATAGTGCACTTGCATTACTTTTTGGCAAACCTTTTGATTTCCTTAACAATATGATAACCTTCTGCAGAGGTAAATTCAAGCCTTTACTTCTGAGAAGGCAGAAACTGCCTGTAACTTTAAAATGACAATTTTTCCAGGCTTTGTTTAAGATTATTCAAAAAAATCCTAACATGTTATATTGGGTAGAGTCACTTTCTCATATAAATATGCACATCTTCATGCACTAAAATGGCAGTCTTTTCCTTTACATATTTTAAACTTTTACTGTTTCTTATTACAGTACAGATAAAAGCCTGAGCCAAAAGTGGCTGTGGGAAGTTTCTGGGTTCCTATCTTATCTTGGTCCTGTCTGGATCCTCTACTTGAGCTTCATTTTAATCTGCCTCAAATTCTCTTCTGTATTCAATGCAATTAAACAGCACTTACCAATCTAACAGTTTTTTAAAATTAAGGATCGTGTTCTCATTGTCGAAAAATTATGCCTCACCTATGCCACACTCTGCTTTTCCTGTTTACAACATTTCTTTATACTTTCTTAACTTTGGGATGCATAGTTTATTTTAAAACATTTAAAAGATCTTCTCACATTATTGGTTTTCTCAATGTCAGTTTACTTTCCTCATATCTTTATTGCCATCTTATCACACCCTTGCACGTGAAATTAATGCACAATGCAGATGAAATAAAATGCAAACTTCTACTTCTTACTGCCTGTTAATTAGAATTCCTTCATGCCTGACTTCCTGCCCCACGGCAAGAGGCTCAAATTCCTTCATAATTCTTTTTATTAGCAAGCATTCCTGATGGTATAATAAAAAAGCTTTAGGTTTGTAGCAGAATTAACAATGAAGAAGAACAATAATAATACCTAATCTATAAACTCTGCAGCCTTAAGAAGACTACTGCTTTATCTCTTTAATGTCTTACTCCTCCCTTGACAATGAGAGTCATAATACTTCTCTTTTGAGGATTGTGGGAATTCAGGGGACAAATGTGTGACAGTATTTAGCATGATCATTGAAACTCCACAGAAACTTCTTAAGTGACAGTTTCTTCCCTTTTCCCATTTGCAAAACTCCCAGGATGTTGAGTTTCTGGTATATGTTATTTTTCCAACCAAAGTTACTCTGAATACTCGAGAACCTACACAAGACAATCTCTGAGTTATGATGCCATATTGAAGGCTGTTACTTTACCAAGGAAATTATCAGAAGTGGTTCAAGGGGGCTGCACAAAAAAGTGATAAAGCAAAATGACATTAGAGTAGGATTTCTTTTCATCTCAACATCTAGGTACAGAGAAATCAGCAGAAGAATGAAAGGGATGAGAATAAGGATAATATTCTAATAATTATGCTCCCTGTTCCTCCTTCTTGATCCTGTTCTTTCCTTCTAAACCATGAAAACTACCAATACAGGTGGTTGGCATTTGGAACAAGCACTGTAGTAAACTACTAAAGACAGTAATTATAATCTGGAACATTGGCAAATAGAGTGTTAGGTACTTTATGAAGATTTGTTGAATAAGAAAATGCAAATTCCATTCCCTACCTTAACACTGCCTAAATGTGCAATCTTGGACATTTCATCTCTCCTCTCTGGGTGTTTGGTTGCTCATATAACACTTGTATAAAATGAAAGCATTTCCATTAGAGGTAATCTCTAAATTCTACTTCTTATATTTTATTACTTTTAGACCATTTTTATGCCTAGTATAATGTCAGAAACCAATAAAGCCAGAATATAAAATGAAATTTTAAACCATCAATTCATCAATGATATTTTTAAATTTAGAACTTAAAACATATGGCTCATAATAAAAACATATGATATAGTAAGTCTGTTGATTATAATTATTTCTCCTTACTTATACAGAAGATATTTTTTGTTGTTGTTGTTTTGAAATAGTGGATAAAAGAGAAGAGGAAGCAGGAAAGTGGTGGAGTGTACCTGTAGAGAAAAGAGTTTAGTAGACACTGGGGATACAATGATTAGCTTACTAGACGTTGAAATGCTAACTTTTCATGAAACTAGGCATACAGTTTCTCCTGGATGTGAGCAATGCAAACATCCAGAAGTAGAAAATGACAGCTTGAGTGAGTAGATAACAGTTGGACAGAGTTGAAATTAACAGTGATACATGTTGTAACTGAGCCATGTAATTGCCTGGTTTATCTGTTTTAATCTCATTGTTCTTAAGCAATTTCCTTTTTTCTGTTTCTTTTTATCATTAGTTTTCTTTTATGTTTCCTTATGATTTGGCAACTTTTTTGCTACTTCAATCTCCTCAGTTAATTCAAATAATATAATTTTTAATATACTTAATTTGAAAGATCCTTTTCAAAACTAGGAGCTATTTGAGGGCTTCCTTGGGAAGTAGTGATTGCAAATTAGTGGCTTTAATGGGATTAAAACATAAAAGAGAAGGTGAATAAGTACAAAACATTGGTATGTATCTAAAATTCTACAGTCAAATTGCAGCATCAGAGGAAAATATCTTAGTAGATGTATTTAAAAACCCACCCAAAAGTTATTTAAAAGACTTTTCAAATGTATTAGATATTTTGTTTATTTACTTGCTTATATGCCTTTTAGCATCATAATGAAACACTGCAATGGATGCAAAAATGTCTCCACAGTATAGATCTTAAATGTACCCTTTTATTCCTTAATGTCCCTAGAAAACCTAATTTAGGTAATATAGTGGCTGACTTCACGCACTTTTTCTGACACAACTGGAAGATCCAGATAGAAACAGACCAAAGATAGACTAACAGTAAATTTGCACTATCTCTATTGGTTTAACCTAAATTTTCAGGCAAATGCTTTTATTTAATTATCTAAAAACATATATGTCAGCTATCTGTGTCCATTTGAGAAAAACACATTTCTTATCCATTTGATAATGTTCAGATTGAAATTTTGGAAAAATGCTTTTTATACAAATATGAGTATTTTATTTTCATATCTGTAATTGATTTTCTGCTTCTCTATCAAGTATCACCATTTCTCTTTCTATTGGTAACAAGACTGTTTTTTGAGGTTAATAGTGTAAGGCAGTGCATAAACTCAAGTGCAAAAGAGAAACCATCTTTTTGTTACAGTATTATTTTCCACAAAATTTAATTTCATAGTTGAAATAAATGTGATAAATTGATGCTGTTGCTATCTCTTTTATGTGTTTAGAAAATAGCTTTAAGATCATATAACTATAAATATAGGCATATTACAGTCTTGCATTTGATACTGTAAAAGCTTATACATTGGACGAAGTAAATAGGGCCATTTTAAGGAATATTTGCCAAAATTAGTGGATATTATTAGGAAAATGGAATCTATTATTCTTATGTATACATAAGTGTTGTAAACCAGAAATTTAGTTCATGTTGATAATTAAATTAGTCATTAGGCAGTGATTTTTCATTATAGTATTCTGAATATTTATGTTGTTTTATAGGTTATAAGCATTAAAGATGGTAAAACACCTTCAGAGCACATACAGGCAAATTTTAGCTTGATAATTATAGCCATCCTCTGATTGTAGTGGTCTAGACTCTGAAAGATTATGATGGGACTAGTTTTCCATGCAAATAAATTAACTCATCTCATAGTAGATGGACCTTTCTTAAAGAATTTTGAGCAGCAAGATGGTTGTGATTAAATAATTAAATTTTGTACTAGGTAGAGCAACTCAGGTAGCAGTGATGTGAATGAACTAATGTGTTGGAAACAAGGAATACATATCATACAGTCAGCCTTCTGAATTTGAGGATTCTGCATCCATGGATTCAACTAACTACAGATGGAAAGGCCTAAGATGGTTGCATCTGTACTGAACACATACAGACTTTTTTCCCTGTCATTGGTACCTAAATAATACAGCATATGAACTATTTACATAGGATTTACATTGTATTAGGTATTGTAAGTAATCTAGAGATGATTTAAAATATACGGGAGGGTGGGGGCCGCCTGGTGGCACAGCGGTTTTGTCTGCGCTTGGCAGCCCAGGGTTCGCGAGTTCGGATCCCGGGCGCGCGCCGACGCACTGCCTGTCAGCCACGCTGTGGCGGCGTCCCATATAAAGTGGAGGAAGATGGGCACGGATGTTAGCCCAGGGCCAGTCTTCCTCAGAAAAAAGGAGAGGATTGGCAATAGATGTTAGCTCAGGGCTGGTCTTCCCCACCAAAAAAAAAATATATATATATATACGGGAGGGTGAACATATGTTATATGCAAATGCTACACCATTTTATACAAGGGACTTGAGCATCCAGGAATTTTGGTATCCCCGGTGGGAAGAGAGGTGGGTCCTGGAACCAATCTCCCGAAGATACCAGATATTGACTGTAGTAAAATATTGCAATAGTCAGGTCAAGACCTGAGGCAAGAGAGAACTAAGGTTATATTGGAGGTGGACAAGAAAGTAAAAAGAAGTCCCAGTTATTCTAAAGATCATTCACATAGATTGCTGAGTCCCACTCACAAGATCAAACTAGGAGAAATTAACAGAGAGAGACTGAAATGTGGTTTTCAGGAACTGACAAAAGCAACAACAATAATTGAGACAAAATCAATCAACCAAACCAACCAATTTTTGAGAAAACTGCTAGGGTGATTGAAAGCTGCCTTTAAAAATTTGTGTGGGGAGATGTGGGGAAGAACAGGGGGGACAGTTACTAACTAGGGAAACAGCAACCAGAGGCAGTGTGAGAAGACTGGTTGAAGAAATATTTTGAAATCTAATCTTTGCCTGAGTTCACTCTTTCTAAATTACAGTCTGGAAACTGTGTGGGCATTAAATTGCCACAGCATAGGGCTCATCTCATTTGTTTCCCATCTGTAAGGGATCATTGTCCTTTTTCTTGATGTTCAGTGCCTTGAAAACTATTTTTTCATTTATTTTGTCTGAATTTTTACTTATTTCAAGCAAGTGGCTATATCTGATCCCTGTAACCACCTTGCATGGAAAAGCAGTCACATTAGAATTTGATATTTGATTTTCTATGGCAGGGATGGACAAACTTTTTCTATAAAAGGACAGATAGCAAATATTTTCATCTTTATGGCCTATAACAGTCCGTGAGACAACTACTCAAGTCTGCGATGTTAGTGCAAAAACAGTTAAAGACAATATGTAAATGATGGGCATGACAGGATACGGCCTGCAGAGGACCAGAATAGCTTGCTGTACGCTGTTCTATGATAACTACTAAAATTTTGCAAATAATGTATAACATAAACTAAACAGAAGTAAAATAATAAAATTAGATAGTAAATTTAAAAATACAATTCCAAAAGAAGTCAAATTTGTTTTTTGTGCGGTTTTTTTGGTGAGGAAGATTGGCCCTGAGCTAACATCTGTGCCCATCTTCCTCTAATTTTTATGTGGGACACTTCCACAGCAAGACTTGATGAGCTGTGCGTAGGTCCACACCCAGGATATGAACTTGAAAACCTGGGCTGCTGAACCAGAGTGCATGAACTTAACCACTGTGCCACCAGGCCAGCCCTCAAAATTTGTTTTTTAAAAGGGAAAATCAGAACATAAAACAAGCAGGACAATTAGAAAGCACATAAAAAGATTTAAATCAAACATATCGGAAATTAATTACGCATATATGGACTAAATGATCTATTTAAAAGACAATTGCTGTCATTTTGGATCAAGAAAAACTAATTTCTGATTGTAAGTGACATGTAAAAGATATACATATACAAAATTTTACATGCGAATAAAGGGAAAAATTTATACTCTGCAAAAGTGACTAAAAGAAAGATACTATATTTGTATCAGACAACACAGATTAAAAGGGATAATGAACAGTGTGATTTCATATTGATAAAAAGTTTAAAATTTCTAGAAAGATGCACACATTTTAAATTTGTGTACATCTATTGATATGATCTAAAAGTGTATGAAGCATATTTCAACAAAGCTACAAGGAAAAATAAGTAGATTCACAAAGTGGGAGATTTTAACAGCACTTCATAAAACAAGCAGGAAAAAGAATCATAAACAATTATAATAATGAAAATAAACAAACTACTAGTGCAAGCAACCATTTGATGAGCATTAGAAATCAACTAAATTTGAATGAAACCAAACAGAAAAGAATAACTATTGTATATTTCCATTTTTAAAAATTTCAAAAACAGGCAAAATTAAATCGGAATTTGAAAAAGCACAAGATGAAGGTAAAAGTCTGGATATTTCTTACTTTGGGTCTTTAGGCCATTGTGTCTGGGAAGAGAACACTATGGGCTTCAATAGTCTGAGAGAAGTCTTCCTGGTGTCTTATATTGACAGTGTCACATCCACAAACCTTCAGAATGAGAATTCTGAATTTTTGTTTCAGGAACACAGAGAAAAGAAAATGTGGAGAAGCATTTGGAGGCCTGATCATGTTATTCACAAAACAGAATATTTAAGATAACAGGTTGCCCTGTACCAGCACTTGTAACAGCACTCTCCCAATTGACAGAGCCCAAAATTTTATGTGTTTTTCTGAGAGGTAGGGTCCTCTAAAGCATGGGATCAGGGACAGCAGCCACCCTTGCCCAGAGTGAAGAAAGTATTATCCTAAGCATATAGAAGCAAAAGCAGCTATGAAAATGAAGATAATCTCAGAGTCTCCTAGAATTAGTTTGTCTAGAAAGTTTTTGGATATCTGAGATTGGAGATGAGAAAATGCAGATCTATAAACCATCCTTCTATGGGGTTCTTGAAGCAAGGGGCATGCAGGAAAGTGCAATGAAGAGAATCTAGGGTGAGAAGACAAGCTGAACATAGCTCTATGGGACACTGACATGAAAGGAGCATCAGGAGGAAGAAAATTCCCTAACTGTGATTGAGATATGTAAACAAGAGATGTAAGAAGAGAACAAAGAGTGCCCAGAGAACTAAAATAAAAATGTAATAAGACCCTCTGTTCTGAAACTCAGAATGACCAGCAATCTGATATGCTTTAAAGAGGCTAAGACAAGGATTGAAAATTGTTCTCCAGATATAGTACACAGTCACTCATGAACTAAATGAGATCATTACATTGATATATTGAAGCTACTTAATGGTTTTGGTGTTTTGATGAGTAAAGGAGAAATGAGGAACAGAGGCATAAAGTACAAAAAAGAATAAGTACAAGGGATATATGTAGGGGTGTGCCCGTGTGTATCAGTGTGCATGTGTGTATTTGTGTATGTTTCAGATGTAGGAATTTTGAGGACGTTTTTATTCTAAGATTAATAGGAACCAGATGAAAACTCCCAGTGAAATGTAAATCTCTTGAGGGCAAAAATTCTGTCTCCTTGATCAGAGGAAGCTGATGAAATAATTCTAATGTGTGTCATTTAGTCAACCTTCATTTAGATAGGGGCAATGTCCTAGAATATATAATTATCTAAATTCATTAAATCCAAGACACTACTGATTATTAGAAGAACCACCATGTTATATATCACTAGGGAAAACATAATACTGCCAAACCGTTTCACAATGCTTTCATAACACTTATCATTTTCATTGAATATTCACTGAATAATTGAGTTACTCGGAAGATTTTTATCATATATCTCTCGAAACTATATGAAAAATAAAATACATGTAAATTAAACAGTTTAGAATATACCTAAAACATCCTTCACATTTAGTATCCATATCTTCCGAAACACTTTTCAAAGCAGTTTTTAAACTCTGTGTTTTATCATATGGCATTATTTGTTGTGCCTTCTGGAGTGTAGCTGGCACAGTGTTACTCAAAGAGCTCTCCATTCTGCTCCACACCTACCTATAAGCCACCTATACAACTTGTAATGTACATTGCAGAAATTGACAACTTCCTGGGTGACAGCAGTTGTCAGCTACATCTTAAATTGAGAAGCAATTTAAAAAATAGTTGTTTTTAGAACTGATGAAATACTTGAAGAAAAACAAAGCTGGGACCTAAGTCAAATTGTCTTTATTTTCCATGCAGTGCTCTTCAGAATACGCCATACCAGATAATCTTGTAATCATCTTGCTTCCACATGAGTTTGGAAAAATAGATATTTTTTAAAATAAATTTATACAGTCCTAAATGAAATACTATATGGCCATTAAAATGATGTAGTAAAATGACACATTATGACTTGGAAATATATTTAAGATATTCAAAAACATATGAATATATACATGTGTGTGATATGTATATATACACATACATACACATATGTATATATCTATATACATAGATAATCATATTCATACATATATGAAATAATTGTAAAGATACATACTAAAATATTACCAGTTTCATCTCTGAAATAGGACTAGGGGTAACTGTTTTCTGTATTCCCTTGATATATTCATATTTCCAATTTTCTACAGTTTATCTGTATTACTTTTCCCACATTGAAATAAACAGGATAGATTCTCCTTGTAAATTTCTCAAGATAAAATTTCCATAATTTTTCTTGGTACACTTTCTAATAATTTTTAACTTCAAATTAACCTTGAGTTATGAGGCTAGCCTGGTAGCATAGCGGTTAAGCTCACTCACTTCACTTCGGTGGCCCAGAATTCGCAGGTTTGGATCCCGGGCACGGACAGATGCACTGCTTGTCAAGCCATGCTGTGTTAGTGTCCCATATAAAGTAGAGGAAGATGGGCACGGATGTTAGCCGTGGGCCAGTCTTCCTCAGCAAAAAAGGGGAAGGCTGGCAACGAATGTTAAGTCAGGGCTGGTCTTCCTAACAACAACAACAAAAATTAACCTTGAGTTAAATATTAGACAGTAATATACTATAAACATTGAAATTATCATTTTCTATACCAGAAATTTATTACAAATTTCCATATTCTTTTTTATAATTTTATAGTATTCTTATGATTGATCATGGAAAATGCATTAGATTATCTTCTTTGAAACAAATATATAGTCAAAATCTCTTAGGGAAAGTTACACAACACATAGCTCATTTCGTTGCAACATTATGATTGCTAATTTACATTTATAATTCTACATTAAATAATCCAAAGTTTCTAACAGTAGTTACATCAAATAACTGTGGGGACATATTAACCACTATTCTATTATTATGCATTTGCACTTCATGCTACAATATTAAAGATGAGTGGGATTGAAAGTATATATATATATATATTATATATATACACATTTTCAGTTTTTATTAATATACACTTGGTGTACACTGAACATAGAATTTTTATTTTTGTGAGTCTTTGCACATATATTTTTTAATTACCTGGTTTTTTTTGCAAACTTAAAAGGGAACTACATAAATTATTTACTTTTTCTTTTCTATCAATCTTTTTTCCCTCCTCTTTATGGCAACAGATCTAAGCAGCCAAATCTATTTAAAATTTACTTACTCATTTTAAGTCTTCTATCCTCTGAAGACAGAATTTCCAAAAATTGTCAAGTCCAGTGGCAAATTAGCTATAGATACTTATTTCACTACAGTAAATATTTCAAAATCTTAAAAGTGAAATAGACTTTTCTAGAACACTAAGGGAATGTATGAACAGGTCTTCTCTGTATTAGATGAAAACCAAATTTTTACCCAAATTAATTTATAAACTTGCAATGCATATAGACTCACAGGAGAGGAAGATGCTTAACCTTGTGTATCTATCTTGATTTTTTTTTAATTGAAGGTGTCTGAACAGGAGAAATACCACTTCTGTCAAGTATTACTTTCTTATACTCTAATTAGTCTAGCATACTGATGAGTGGGTAAGTATTTACCCTGGAATCACAAAATAATCTGTTTAAATGATTTGTTATATTGTAATACTAATTTTCAGTCATTATGCCACGGTGTGTTTGTGTGTGTGGGGGGGGAAGCTGCATGCATATTCATTGCCAAAAACAGTGGCCAGAAATCTCTTTGTAAGACTATTAGTTCCCTAATTCTATTATCTAGGATGCTTCTTGCATGATTTTGAGCACCCCCCAAATCAAGAAACAGATCTTAAAAGTTTGTGTATTTCCCACAGCACCTAATACTCTGTGAGCAGATAAGTATTTAATATCTGTCCATTGGTGACTATTGCTACATGTTATCATAAAATGATGATTTTAAATGGAACTCAGTCGTCCGTTATGAGTAGGAAAGTGCAGTCTATACTGTAACTATTCCTTAAAAGCTGTTATTACGTAGTACTGAAGGGGAAATCACTTTCATCTAAAAGATAAAGAAGGCTTAATATTTGCTTCCCTAATGACAGACTAGATGATTGGGTTCAATCTTCTTGCAAAGGACAAATAAAAAAATCTGATTGAAACAATTTTAAAAAACATTAAAATATTAGGAATAAAACAAGGATTCCAACAATCACTAACAGTATTCAACATTGCACTGGAGTCCTAGTCAGTATAGTAAGGTAAGAAAAAGATTTGAAGGACATAAGGAAAGCAGAGGAAAAATACCATAAGTATAAATAGATGATAGGATTTTGGAAGGAAAAAAGCCAAAGGAATTTACAGAAATTTATTAGAAACTGTAAGGTATTTTGATATAAGGTAGTTGATTATTGTTCTAAATTTAAAGTGCAAATCTATAAAGGTTTTAGAATATAAGTTAGAGATATCCATGATCATCCAATGGAAAAAGAGTTTATTAAATAAGACACAATTTCACAAACTCTAACAAAAAGATTGATACCCCAACTGCATTAAAAGTAATGACTTCTCCTTCTCAAAAGTCACCACAAAATATTAGATGACATAGATGGGAAGAAGATATTGCAAAACATAAATTATTAAGGAATATATAGGGCCGCACGCCCAGCTGGGCTAAGGCGGTGGGATATCTCAGTGAGGGACCAGAGAAACGAGCCGGAGATGGCAGGCAAGACATATGTTTATTAGGGAGTTACTTACAGGGAAGGTCCAGTGGTGGCCGGCTGGACAGGAAATGTGCACCCTCTACCACCCCCTGAGAGAAGCCTGCTTAAGTAGGAAACGGAACAAAGGCTACAGGCTTGCCAAGGGGGATCTTTCCTGTATACCTGCTTTCCAAGGACCAGAACCACCCCCCACCCAGGGCCTCTGTGTTCCCTCAGGCCACGAGGATCTTTTTGTTAATCATCCCACAAGAAAACAGCTGGGTTAGCCACACACAGGACTGCTCTCATCACAAGTACCGGCAAGTAGCCCAGACAAGGAGCCCCAAGGACACATGGTTTTAAAGGGGCACACCAGCTAGTACCCCTACAGAATACAATCAAGAATACCTAAAGAAATTATATTAGTTAATATATAAAATACAAAGGAAAAACACCTAGGGGAAAAAGAAACCAAGTGACTTAAAGAATATTTTCCTAAAAAAAAGTCCAACTGGCCAGTAAACCTGTGAAAAGTTAGCCAACTTTTTAAAACAGTTATTTATTTATTTATTTTTCTGAGGAAGACTGGCCCTGGGCTAACATCCGTGCCCATCTTCCTCTACTTTATATGGGATGCCACCACAGCATGGCTTGATAAGCAGTACTTTGGTCTGCGTCTGGGATCAAACCTGTGAATCCCGGGCTGTCAAATAGGAGTGTGCAGATTTAACTGCTATGCCACCGGGCTGGCCCCTAGTCAACTTTTTATAATTAGAGAATCAAAATTTAAACAACATTCTCATCTACCATATTGGCATATCTTAAAATTTTAACACAAGCAAATATTGGCTAGGAATTGGAGCACCAGGAAAACTCTTAGGTTTCTGATGGGAGTTTAAATTGGAAAAAATCACCTTGGAGTTTGGCATTACCTACTCAGTCTTGCAATTCCACTTTCAAGAGAGGAAATTTTGCACATGTTCATTAGGGGGCATATAAAACAATGCTTGTGGCAGCACTGTTCATAATATCAAAACAATACAAAAAAAAATAAGTGTTAGCAGTAGAATCTATAAATTGTGCTACATCTGTCGAGTGAAATAATATGCAGAAATAAAAATTAATTAAGCACAGTTTTATGCAAGAATACGGTCAAAGATGCAAGTCTCAGAAGAATTTATATAGTATAAATCTGTGTAAACTTCAAAAACTTCAAAAGCAGTCTAAACTATAAAGAAAGGAAGGAAAATATTATTTTTAAAAGTCATGGTAATGGTTGTCTTTGGTGGGAGTCAGAAGATGTTTTTCAGTCAAGTACATCAGGGTAGCTACCTAGGTTTTCAAAATATTGCATTTCTTAGTCAGCATAGATTTTCATTGTTGTTTTCCTTAAAATCTTAAGAAAAAATGAGAGGGAAGTGGAGGAAGAGGAGAAAGCAGAGAAGAAGGAGGAGGAGGAGAACAGCAACAATGGCAATGATAAGAATTAAGAAAAAGGAGGAGCTGGACCAGTGGCATAGCAATTAAGTTCATGTGTTCCTCTTCTGCAGGCCGGGGTTCACAGGTTTGAAGCTTTGGATCCCAGGCATGGACCTACACACCACTCATCAAGCCATGCTGTGATGGCATCCCACATACAAAATAGAGGAAGACTCTCATGGATGTTAGCTCAGGGCCAATTTTCCTCACCAAAAACAAATAAATAAATAAAGAATTAAGAAAGAGGAGAAGAGATTGTCCCATGCAAGCTAATTATTACAGGCCCACCAAAATGGTCATGTAACACATATGATTATTTCTCATTGGAGAGAATTTAGTCACATGACAACAGCAAGTAACAAGGGAAGACAGCATATATATATATTTGGTATGTTAAGTATTACCTATCTAAAACTTTGAATTTCTCTTACTATAGAAGAAGGGAAGAACAGATACTGAGAGAAAGCAAGTAATTGATGCTATAAATTATGTAATTTCTAAAAGTTTACATATATTTGTAACTTGAAACATTTCTTCTGGCCCCTATTGAAAACATATGGATCTTGGCTTGTTCATTTTTATCTTGAATCAATTTTTGATCTGCTCACTGATCTATCAAATGTACCTTTTTTAACCAAAGAGAATAAAATATATATTTTGAATTTGTATCTATGTAGTGTAGTCATTCATGCTATGGCTTTTTCCCCTTATTTTTATAAAGAAGTTATCTTTTTTTTATAAACAGAAGGCTATCTACTTCATAAAAATGAATAAGAATGGCAAACATTTATTTCATTCATATTTTTCCATCTCAATGTTTGATATGCTGAATCTATATGTTATTTATAAAATTAAAAATGGATTTCCTGGGTTTTTGAATGTTTCCTTAATAATGTATAGACAGACATTATCTTAAGACTGTTTCTTGATTGATAACATCAAGAAAGCAAGGCTAGTTATGTGACTATCTAAACCAACTTTTATCTTCAAAGACTTTCCTGAAATATTCTTTTCATAAGTTTTTCAGCATAGGTTTATAATAAAATCAAGTGAGGGAATCATCAGAAAGTTGACTAAATCTTTGCATCATATAAATAAGTCTAAGTGTAATGATATTAGTTCATTCCATGAATTCAAATTCACAAAACCAAATACCATGAGAAAAAAAGCAAAGCACTTTATACAGATAGTCTTCAATATAATATTGAAAATTAGAGCTTCTATCACATCTCTTGCAGATTGATTTAGATCTGTCTGTATGAATTAGTGATTTTAAAAAATTTACCGTTTTCTGATAATTATAGTGTGAGGTGCTTTGCTTCCCATTTATACATCTTGACATCAGTTGTCACTTAGCTTTTCCAAATCATGTTTATCAATCCTTACAACTCCATGAAAGAGTGCTTCAAAGCAAAACTGATTAAATTTTTAAGAATTGAACAGACATTGAACTATTGAACTCAGACATTTTTTAACATATACATTCACAATATGGGCCTCAGCCATGAGAGGTCTTATAAATAAGTGGATAGAGGGACAATAAAAGGGTTAATTGTAACATAGTATGAAATGCTCCTTGACAGAGGAAAGAGCACGTCAAAAGTGTATAAGCTTCCTGGAGCTCTTTACTGTATTGAAGGTGCATGAGTGTTATCCAGATTCTGCAGAAAATTCAGGGCAGGGATTCCCAGAAGAATCTGGAACAAATGTCTGGGTGTTGGAAAGAATATGTTATGGATATTGTAAGTAGGTTACTGTGACATTCTATGAGTGTTATGTGGACCTGACATTGAAACTTGACACTGAACAAAATGAGATTATAAAGGATTTTGAATATAAGATTCAAGAGATTAGATTCTTAATATAAAGGCAAAGTGTATGGTAATGAGGATAGAGGGGAAGGAGAACATAGAAGGTATACAAAGATGTTATAATAATTAATTGGTTAAATATATCCCTGGAATGTGGCAAAGGGGATGGAGAGATGAGTGCATATTTTAGAATGTAAAGGATAAAATCTCATGTACATGTAAATAAATACTAGAAAGAGAGGGTAGGAGAGAAAGAGAAGTACAACATGAAAGCCAAAGTTCTGGTTTGGGCACCTGGAAAGATGGTGTTGGACATGCACATGAGGCATACAACTAGGCTAGAATAATGGAATTAAGTGGGAGTGATGGACAGAGACAGGTGCTGGGAGAAATGGGAACAAGGAGTTGGGGCAAATCCCCACTAAAGATATTTAAAATTTTTCTGCCCTTGCAGGAGGTTGATTTTTTTTTTTACTTTGCTGAATCATCTCTATAATTTAAGATAGAAGTTGGCAAACTATTACCTGTGGACCAAATCCAGACCAACTCCAGTTTTTGTTAATAAAGTTTTTTAGAACTCAGCCAGGCTCACTAATTTGCGTGTTGTGTGTCACTATGTCTGCACTACAACATCAGAGTTGAGCAGTTATAAGAGACACCATTTGGCCTGCAAAGTCAAAAATATTTACTCTCCAGCCCTTTGCAGAGAAAAAGTTTGCTAACTGCTGGCCTAGGAAATGATTCCATTGTGAAAAAATTGAGTTGAGTTGCTGGACCATTATGGTGTTACTGTCCTAAAGCAAATTTGATATATATATATCTGAAATTCAGGAGAGACCTATCCAATATCATTTAGGGAATTATCAATTTTCTGATTCTATAATAATTAATATAGATATTTCTGTAGATTATAATTACGTATATGGTATATGATATACAAATAATACCATAAATATGATGCCTCATAAATAAATATATAAAAATGTTGTAAATTTATATTTATAATATATATATATATCATAAATAAAAATATGTTTTAAGTCAAAAAGTTTCTTGCTACTGTTATGTTATTTTGGGTCTTTTTTTCCCCCCTTGCCCTATTCATCCATATGGGATAGTTTCCTTCAATCAGTTATTCCAGAACATTTATATTGTCTCTATAATCATGTTAAGTTCAGTTTTCAAAGTACAAAGTCTTAGCCAAATTTATTTCCATATCTCTGGCTATGTTCTCTTTCTGTTATTTCCTAGACAGTTTTGTGCAAATTCTGGAACTAAGAACTTGTAATTCTTCTCCAATTCTGTAAAATATCTGCTGCAACTACCTACTCCAAATTGCCTTCTCTGTTTTGTGACGATAGGTTTTATCAACTAGCACTGGCTTTTTAGCAGCAATAGAGTAACTCTAAGCTGAGAATTACTAAATATCTTCTGATCAGAAATGATTTATTTTATTGTTACTTCCTATGTAACATACAAAAATATTTCCCTTAGTAGCATTTTTTTGAAGTTTTCTGTTTTTTTCCCAGGTCCACTTTGTTAATTTCAACCCAGTGAAACAAAACAAAACAATGGTTTATGTTACTCCTATTACTTAACATAAGATGTGATAATATTTTGGTTTTCATTTTGAAGTTGAATGTATATTAAAAATTTGCAGTGATAGAAAAATACATTTTTCTAACTATCTTGATGCTCATTTCACATTTTAGTTATCACTGTATCCATAAATAAAAAGAATTAATTTATAGAAGATTCTTGGCTATAAAGGAAAGTAATTCTGACCATATAAGTATATTGGCTAGCTGGTCAAGTATCTTAATAATAGTGGTAGTGTGAGACATATATTTTGTTTGTTGTTGTTAGTGTCCTTGGGAGGATTTTAACTTCTAGTGACCCTGTGTACAGCAGAGCAGAACCCTGCCGTGTCTTTTTTCACTGTCCTCTCACCTTCTAGCGCTACGTCAGACAGTGCTCTGCTGCTATTCACAGGGTTTTCGTGGCCAATTTTTTTTTTCAGAAGTGGGTGGCCAGGTCCTTCTTCCTAGTCTTAGTCTGGAAGCTCTGCTGAAACCTGTCCACCTGCTGGTATTTGGTGTTTGAAATCCTGGTGACATAGCTTTCAGCATCACAGCAGTGCAGCTGCCAAAGTATGACAACCGACAGATGGGTGGCATGGTTCCCTGACTGGGAAATGAATCAGGCTATGGTGGTAGAATGCAGAATCTTAACCACTAGACCACTAGAGCTGGCTATATTTTGTTTACCCATCCTCAAATAAGCGGTACTGTACTAATTTATAAGGTAAGAAAATACCTTGACCTTTAATAATACATTCAATTTTATAAATTTATATATGCTACTTTAAATAACGTACATTGTTCTGTTTTCATGATCATTTATACATGGATACACCCAAATTTGTGGAGGCAAAAGGAGTTTATAGATTTAGTAAGAATAAGTGTAAATACTATTACTAATTTCAGATATTATTTATTAGATTTCACTTATTGCTAACTTTCAAGTATGGACTAACAAAACCAAAAGGAGGATAAATATATATTATTTTGCTCGACAGTGTCAAGCTACAGAACCAAACAGCTAACATAAACACACATAGCTCAAACCATCAATTTCAGAAAAGTGGATGAGTTTTTAGCAAGATATAAGTATCCACTAAACATTCACAATTGCTTGTTTTTTTTCCCTAAGGAAGATTCACTGTGAGCTAATATCTGCTGCCAATCTTCCTCTTTTTGTATGTGAGCCACCACCACAGCATGCCCACTGACAGACGAGTGGTGTAGGTCTATGCCTGGGAATCGAACCTGGGCTGCCAAAGTGGAAGGCAGCCAACTTAAACACCAGGCCACCAGGGCTGGCCCCACAGTTGCTTTTTTAAATCCCCTTTGAGTGAAGACTAATCATTATACTTTGCATCAGAAACTGTAACAACTTCACTTATCTTCAGTAAATATGTTTCAAAATGTGTAACATTTACAATAAACTTATTAAAAGGAGATTTTGTTAGAAAATGTTCATTTGAACCATGGAAGCCCTCCTATTTCCTAAGTGATTGAATTTAATGTAAAGGAGACTCTCCATCATTTGAAAAATAATGTAAAAATCTGTATTTTCAACACCTGACTAATAAAATATGAAACTTTCTATAAGCTAGCCATGATCCTGACCTTATTTTTCAATGTGCACATTATTTTATAATTTCCATAGCTAGTCCATGTGTTAATAGCTTCTAAATCTATTGAGAACATAGTTTCAAAACATTTTATGAGTTTTAAAGTAAGGCCTTGAAATATATGAAGGTTTGAAAATGAGTAGGTTTTATTGGCCTTGATGTGGTTAATGTCACTAAACCAACAAGAAAATAAAGAATAGCTTTATTCTGTTAGCGTTGGCAGTTTTGCTACTGGTGTTACCTCTTAGAATCCTAAAGAGAATGCTTCAAGAGAAACTTGATAAAAGGTAACTAATTACTTCCTCTTTGAGATGTGTACAGCATTAAACTGGAAATGTAATAAGTTGAGAACACAAATATTAAACTATACTTTATTCTAGATATTGATATTGTATATATGGATAGTTGTAATGTTACTCTTTATATCATTCTACATGCTAAAACTATTTTATAATACAAAAAACAAAAGGACACTTTATACATATGGCATAGTCCTTAGATGTGATATAAAACTAAAGGAGAAATAATCATCTGCAAAATTATGCAGGCTGCAGGTAAAGTTAGCCTTAAAATTAGTAGAAACTATTATAAATATTAAGATTGAAAAGAAACAATTCACTCAACATACATATGGTGTTTTAAATAGATGCCATATTTTCTTCTAAGTGCTAAGGATTTAGCAGTAAACAAAATAGACAAAAATCTCTGTTCTCATGAAGTTTGCATTATAGTGTAGAAAGTTAGACTATAATAAGAAACAATTTTTAACAATGCACTGCGTATTATTTGGTGGTTAGGGCAATGGAAAAAATTAAAGTTGGGAAGGAAGGGCTGGAAGGTAATTTAAAAATTAAGGGAGTCTAGGAAGTCCTCACAGAAAAGGAAATGTTTAAGACAGACACGGTGAAGGAACAAATGATGTTGGTAGGTGCATATCCATGGAAATGCGCCCCCAGTTAGAAGACATAGTCAACAGAAATTTCCTAAGGAAGATGATTTTGAAGACTTGCAAGGAGGTCAATGTGGCTGGAGCTGTGTGAGCAAGAGGGAGAATGGTAGGAAATTATTTCATAGACATAAGGGAGGAGATCTGCTAGCGTCTTATAGCCCTAAAGTACAGTACATTTTATTTATTCTGAGAGAAATGAGACACCATTAAATGGTTACTAGGAGTACAGTATCATAATTTAATATATATTAATAAGATTACTCCAACTAATGAAATAAGTATTGAATCTAGGGAAGAATAATGTGGTAAGAGAGTAGAATGGTTTGGCCCACATTATAAGCAGGAGGGAGTAAGTGGTAGCCAGATCCTAGGAGTATATTGGAGGTAGAGCCAACTGGATTTGTAGTTGGATTAGACTTTAGGAGTTGAAAGAAACTGGTCAGGAAATATATCACTATTATTGCTCCAGGGTATAAAAAAATGGATTTGCACCAACCAAAATGGAAAGGCATGCTAGAGAGAAAGATTTGGGAAAAAATATTATTGTTTATTTTTGGATATATTAAATTTGTTACAGAGGACTTCTGCTTTGGCCAAGATGGTATAATAGGAAGCGGTTTTACCTTCCTCCTGAAATGAACAAACAAATGCAGATGAAATATATAAAATGAAGGTTATCAAGATATTGAATATCAAGCAACAAATGAGAGTATTCCCAGAGAACTAGGATATAAACAAAGTGGATGTTCTGTTTGTCCCAGTGTAAGGCCTTGAGAGAGTTTGTAGAACATGGTGCAGAGAGAGGGAATCCAGGCAAAGCCTCACATATGCACTAATCTGAGCAAAGGGAGCTGATAGTCCAGGGAACCAAGGTGGCTAGAGTGCATGGGACAGGGTATCAGAGAAGAGAGAACTGCACAGAGAGAGCACTCCAAAGATGATCTGGTGTCCCCTCATATTCAGCAAAGAACCGGTTAGTGCATGTAGAGCCCAAAAGTAATGGGTATGGGAGAGAGCCATCTGAAAGGATTAGAGAGGATTGTAGCCAGTGCACGCTCATTGTCAGGAAAAGGAACTTTTTCTGCCAGCCAGACTGTAAAACTTCCTGGCACCATGTTTGGAATACTCAGAATAGTCCTCATTCAGCAGCAGGGATTAACTAAACATAGAGTAAACATTGCTCGGGTTTCATCTGACAAGTCTTAAAAGCAATGCCTAAAGGCATAAAATTGTTTCCAAGTTAACTTTAGTCTATGGAGAAAAAAGCTCAGAATATTTATAGGAATGCCAAAATATCCAGCACCCAAGGTAAAATTAATAACACTGGTATTTAAAAAAAATTTATGAGGCATGCAATAAAGCAGGAAAAGAAAACCCATTTGACAAAATTCATCATCCATTTCTGATTAAAACATCATCAACATAGCAATAGAAGGAAAATCTCTCACTTGATAAGGGATTTCTATGAATACTACAGTTAATATTGTGCCTAATGATAAAAGACTGAATACTATACCAGAAAGATCAGGAACAAGATAAGGATGTCTACTCTCACAACTTTTATTCAACATTGTTTTGGAAGTTCTACTTATTGCAACAAGGCAAGAAAAAGATATAAAATGAACATAGATTCTAAAGGAACAAGTAAAACTGTCTTTATTTTTAAAAGATATGATGTTGTCTTTATTTTTAGATGACATGATCATCCATTGGAAATTTTAATGGAATCTGAAAATCCAGCCAAACAAATATCAAAACAAACAAATTTTTTTCTACAATAGATAAGTGAGTGTAACAAAATTGGAAAGGCAAAATCAATATACAAATATCAATTTCATTTCTAATGAGTGCAGTGAACAAAAAAAAAGAAAGAAAAAAAATACGGTTTTAAATACAGTTAAAAGTATGAAATTCCTTGGACTAAATCTGACGAAAGATACAAGATCTGTATACTGAAACCTTCAAAATTGAATTGATAGAAATTAAAGACCGAAAAAAATGAAGAGATGTACCACATTCAATATTGTAATAATCAACCTGAAGAGGTTGATTCTTTCCAAATTGATTTATAGATTAAACATAATGCCAATCAAAATTCCAACAAGGTCTTTTTTTTATATAAATTGAGAGTCTGATTCTAAAATTAATATGGAAATGCAAAAGACCCATATAGCCATAACAAGTTTGAAAAAGAACAAAGTTGGAAGTCTAACATTCCCTGACATAAGACTACTTATTCTAAAGCTATAGCAATCAAGACAATGTGTTGTTGCATAAAGACAGACATGTAAATCAATGCAACAATTTAGAGTGTCCAGGAAATGACCCTAGCATATATGTACAACTGAATTTCACAAGGGTACAATGGCAATACTGAGCAGAAAGAGTTTTCTTTTCAAAAAATGTTGCTGAAACAATTGCATGTCCATGTGCATAAAAAACTGATCCATACATTACAGCTTATATAAAAATAATATTAAAATGCATTCGAGATCTAAATGAAAAACACAATTAACTGAAACTTCTTGAAGAAATCATACGGAGAATCTTTGTGACTTTGGGTTGGTTAAAGATTTGTAAAGTATGACATCAAGAGCGTTATCCATCAAATAAAAAATGTTAAATTGGACTTAAAAATGCCTACATTTCAAAATATAATTTTAAATGAATTAAATATTAAGCATGAAAAAACGCAAATGAAACCCATAGTTAGATACTACTAGTAACTTGAACGGTTATAATTTTAAAAGACTGATGATTCCAGTTATTGGTGAAGATGTGGAAGAACTGGAATTCTCATACAGTACTGATTTAAGTGTAAAAATTTACACAGCTTTATGAAACAGACTGTCAGTTTTTAAAGAATTAAAATACACCAATCACATGATCCAGCCACCCTACTCCTTGGTATTTACCCAAAAGAAATGTAAGCAAAAGTCCATAAATAAGTTAACAGATAAACAAATTCTGATATTTTCATGTAGTAGAGTGCTACTCAAGAATAAAAATACATGAACCATCGATGCATGCAACAACATGAATGAATCTCAACATAATTATGCTGAGTGAAGGAGTCAATCAAAATATACTGTGTAATTACATTTATCTCAAATTATAGGAAATATAAACTAATCTACACTGGCAGAACACAGAGAAGTTGTGACCTAGAGACTATGGCTGGAGAGTGGGGAATGAGAAAAAGGATGGATGGAAGTGAAGTATTACAAGAGTTTATGATGAAAGGGGTAATAGACATATTCATTATCTTGATTTTGGAGAAGGTTTATGGATATATATGTATGACAAAACTCATCAAATTAATACACTAAATAGTGCATTTTATTGTAAGTAAATTTTACCTAATAATTTCTTGATATACCTAGTAGACATTCAAACTGCAATGTCAAAAAGGTAGTTTGGTGTTCAAAAGAGTATAAAAGGCAGGAAATATAAATATTGAAGGCATCAAATATAGATGATGTTTAAAATGATGAATATGGATAAGATCTAAGCCTAGAAAGAAAGAGAAATGATCAAAGGACCAAGTCTTGGAGCCCTCTAATATTTATAGTTTTAGAAAATGAAGAACTAGCAAAAGTGACTGAAAAAGACTATCCAGTGAGGAAGAAGGAATATCAAGAGTGTAGTGTCCAGGAAGCTAGTTAATACAGCTATTTGAAGAGTAGAGAATGATCAACTCTGTGAATAGCAGCTCAGAATAATTCATCATGTAAAATGAAGATATAGAATCATTGGACACACCAATGTGGAGATCAGGACAGAAGAGTGGTGAGGAGACGTTATTGCTGCTAATGAGAATGATATGGTAGAGAGGGGAAAAATGTTGACGCTGGAGAGGAAAGACAAATGATGAAATGATGTTCCTGAGGGGAAGGAATCTATTCACAATGAAAGGAAAATAGATATTAATCAGGAACATAGATATAATATAGTTCACCCATAGCAGCAGGTGGAAAGGCAGATGTATCATCCAAATGTGGGTGGGTGGATAGATGTCTTGGGAGGACCCTCTAGGAAGATCCTCATGGATCTTTTATGATCCATGGTGGAGAAACAAGGAAAAGCTCAACAGATAAAAGTAAGAATAAGGAAGAGTAGTTTTTTATTTGATAAAAGGGAAATTAAGAAATAGGAAAAATAGAAAGTTAATGGATTATGGAAACTCAAAGGAAACTAAAGGCCCACTTGTGTTTAGCAGTATAGATTTAAAGTGAGGTTTTAGAAAATTTTTTTTAAATCTCTCCATTTAAGAAATATTTTAAAATATTTTCCTGCGATAAGTTTCCAACCAAGGTTTAATAAATAACAACAACAAAAAATACTATGAAAGGCTTGCATTTTGTGAAATAAAATCAATGCAAACAATGATTTATTTGTACTTTGCTTACCCTTAATATGATTTATATTGCTAACACATTTTATTGGGAAATATGCTTGTTTGAAGATATTTTATTGCAAGAATACTATTGTCCTTCATGTTGACAGAAAAAAGCATCTTAATGGCATGTTATTCTTAAACAGTGATTAACTAAAGCCATCTACTAAGCCAGATAGAATTCTTCAAACAATTGAAAAGACTCTAGAACTGATAATATCTAAGATACAAGATTTAAGTTAATTTACTTCCTTTATATTCATAGAAAGAGTCGGTAATCAATGCAAATATGATAGCGAAAATGCTGGTGCACTATTTTTCAGAATTATATCAGTTTCTATCTACAGACTTACTAGACTGTTAATTGTGGGTTATAATGAATAATATTAGGATTAATTGTATAGTAAATTTTAGCAATAGAATTAATAGAATTGAACGACATAATTGGTTTGAATAGACAATTATACCCTAGTCTTAATAATTCTGAATCTAGGTTATCGAGGTTTAAATACAGAGCTAATATCTAATAAGATAGCTTTAACTAATTAAAATGAAAAGCAAAATTAATTCTTTTCTGTTTTATATGATCCTGTACCATTTTCACTGATGAAGCAATGATTAGAAATGTGAATCAGCTACATTTTCAACACATCCAGGGTTCAAATAATAAAATTGCATTTACAAAAAGCCATATAAAAATCTTTTCATATTTATGTTGAAGGTATTAAGTGTTTATAAAACCATTGTAAGGGAACTTGTGTGTGTGTCATCTTTTTGTTGACATATATAGCGTGTTGCACAGACAGATGAAAAATTAAAACATGTACTTGAAATATTAAGAGTCAAAGTGAAGGAAGTGCATTAGGCATTCCCATTTACAAAGGAGTAAAAGAACTGCAATATGTATAAATAGCTTATGAAATTATTCTCCAATTTTTTTATATGTAAAGATGTGGGCTATTATAGAACAACAATTTTTAATATTTAAATTATATATACCATGGCTTTCTTGTAAAATACTGTCTTTCTAACTTATATACTTTCTCCTTTAGCCTAATGAAATCAAATAAATATTAATATACATGTACATGAAAATGTTGTGAGATTTGGTTTCATAGGCAATTTTACTCTATGCGCTATAGTTTTCTTAAAATAGCATCAGACATTAAATATTCTACATATTTTTCTTAACCTTGAGTAATTGATACTTTCATTTTAACTGGTATTTAATATATTAACCAAAAGGAATAATTATTGTGGGGAAGGGTAGCTGAAAGAACAAGTGGGATCATCTTGGCACATAAATATTTTGTTGTTGCTCATGTATCCCTGGCTAGGATATTAATCAAATATTGTTTAAATAGCTATTAGGAATACAACAAACTGAAAGACATAACCCTTTAGATATAGTAGGTATTCTTAGTTTGTTTTCTGGTGTACCTAAATTAAATAAGAGTATTTAAAAAATGGGTATTTCCTATGAAACCAAATCTCATAACATTTCAAATCTCATAACCTTTTCATGTAATCCTAGAATTTTGTCTAGTAAATTTTATTTGAATACAAAGGAGTTGTGGAGTCTATTTGTAAAATGGATTCTCTGATAATGCAGACTGTTCATATTATTTTCTTTATTACAGAGCACTAATGCCATCGATTGATTATTATATGTCACTTTATGTGAGTCCTAGATTTTATAGAACGAGATTTTTATTCTATTAAGCCCACATTTTAAGTGAGGATTTTGCTTGTACTGTATTTTTGATTTGAGCACTTTTTGGATGAAATTGAAAACCAAAACCCAAACAAACAAAAATTAGACAAACAAATAAAATAAAGCCACAGAAATCAAAATAAATATATCATTACTTATCACAACTGCAGGTTGACTTCCTCCACTCCCATTTAAAAGGTTCTTATTGCTGCTTCACTTTCTTCAAAGAGAGTCAAAGAAATGCGCATGTAGGAGTTAAAAAAATCAGGTATATATTAATTTCGTATCGTTCTCCCAAACCTTTGATTGCTTTGCTAATCCCCAAATCACCCCTATTCCATCACTTTTATGTACACAGTCTAATACAATTAGTACACAAGAAGTTGAATTCAATCTCATTATAAGCACAGTGGTGAGTAAAAACATACCCATTCTGTAAGGATCTGTTTATTTTACAACTAGCAACGAAATCTCTATGGCCTCTCTGCGATACTACTTCTTCTTGTAGTTTGAAAAGTCACTTCCCCAAAGAAGCATTTTATACTAGCTAGGGAATTTTTTTAATTACTTGCTGAAATTAAATGCTTTTGTTGTCATGGATTTGATTTACCATCCTTTTGTCCTATGAGATAAAAATAAAAGGGACAAAAATGACTGTGGCTTAACCAACTCATTGCATATGTGAATTTCTATTGTTTCAATCTTATTAGTGATTTTATTTCCTTAAAGAAAAAAGCTAGTGAATTCTTATTTTGCAGGATTTTCAAGTTTAATATGTGAATCTTTGATAGTAGAGAATAACAAGAACCATGAGTACAACAAGTATAAGATACAGAAATAGGGATTTCATATAAATGAACTAATATCGGGAACATGAATGTCCAATGTGATTTGCAAAAATTAATTAGTTCTTATTACCTGAGACGGGTAATAACAACTTCTTTGTTTTCTTTTTTTTTAAATTTCCTTATATACAAGTAAACTTCAAAGTTGAAAGTTAACCGGTAGGAAAAATCAAAGTAAAATATATATATATATATATATATATATATATATATATATATATTTAAAATATTTTTCACCCACCAAACTCAGTTTCTCTACTTACCTCTTTTTCCTCCATTTTTCATTACTTTCATTTGATACTGGAATTTAATGATGAGGCCATTTGTCCTTTTTGTATTTAAAATTTGATCATTCTTTCCAAATTGTGTTCAAATTTTCCATCGTCCATAAACTCTTACTACTATCTATAATATTTATTTTCATGTTTCTGTGTTCAAATTGCACATAGTCAGTCTTGCCCAATGGTATTTACATGCTTATTTTTATGTTTTTATTTTCTCCCTCAAGCTAGTTTGCAAGCTTCAAAAGAAAGTCAGTCATATCTCTTATGGAGACTCTCACACTTCATATAAAATGATAAAAACATTAATATGTAATTTATTAAGTTTCTGTTAATATAAAGCAACACCAATAATATTACTGGATTTCTGTATCCTATTCAATCTTTATAAAACTTAGCCAAGTATCTCATCCAGAGATACTCAACTACTGACGACACAAAAATGTGAGATACACCATTTGATATCTAAACTTCTTGAATTGAACAAGTACATCATCTCTTTGCTAAAGACTAAGATAAGGAATCACTGTATTTGCGCTCTCTGTCTCCAGTGAGTACATTGTAAATCTCAGCATCATATATTGATTTTGTCATATGAATAAGATACGCTGAATGCACAAAGTTAATGATTGTCATATTTGAACTACTCTCGAAAAAGAATGATGTTTACCACCTCAGCCTCAGAGAAAAAACCTACTGGGCATGGCCATGTGACCTGATGCATTTTACACCCCCACAGCAGGATGGACGTGACCCTAAAATCAGTATCATGAGAACTATTTGAAAGTCTGTATTTCCTGGGATATAAGGTTAGAGAGATTATTGCCAGAAGATTTATGCAAGGTTTTTTTTTTTTTAATCTCACTATGCCCCCCCTCCCTTTTTGAAAGAGGAACATCTTTGGTAAGACCAGAAGAAGACATGCTCATTTGTATATATCTTCCTATTAACATTATTGAAAACTCACAATTTGGTTGCCATGGTGCTGAGGGCAATAGGCGTTTAGCTGGCTTCTCTGTTTCTAGCTTGCCTTCTTAAAAAAATTTTTTTTGTGCCAGTTCCTTAATAACCTCCAGTTTTTAAAGATCTGATCAATAATAGTTATACCACCTCAAAAATATCTTAATTTAAGGCATTCTCCCCTCATCACCACCTCATAGTGTACTAAATAATTCCCAAGGGAACTCAAAGTTTAAGTGTTTCGATCTCCATCTGGACTTTCAAATGTTTGACCATCCATAATTTTACTGCCCGTCGTTCCTTCTTCCACTTACTCTCTCTGTTCATGGTGTAGATTATATGATCTATTTCAATAATATCTTCTTTTCATTACTTCCAAAGCACTAGCATCTCCCTCTGTCATGAACTCACCTGGCTATTTCTCAATCCTAAATACACCTCTCTTCCCACCAGTGAATGTGATTCGAGCAAAATATCATCTTGCTGACTGAAACCTGCTGATTCTAAATTCATGACCAGATTAGAAGTAGTTATTCAGTTGTGTGTGTTATTCTTCCACATTTTTCAGGCAAATTTATTCCACTCTCTCCAGATAGCTATTCTACATACTTTCCTCTCTTTTTAAACCTCCAAATCTCTCTTCTAGTCCCCTCACTCCCAATAGAAACAATGACTATTTCAGAGGAGAATTACCTTGTCTTTTTCCTCACCGAATCTACCGACAGGCCTAACTCTGCCCCCATGTTCTGTCTTTCCTCCTGTTCCAATTAAGGAATTGCTCTTGTTTTAAAGGTCACAGCAATTACTTGTGCGCTTTTTCCCCACTCAAGGACTTTGCTTGTGCAATTACACCTTTCTTTCCTGTGTCATCATTTTTTCCTTCTGTACTGGAGCATCATTCCCCTCAGTACATAAATATGTTGTATATTTCACAGCTTAAAAATAACAAAATACTCCCTTGGGCACCATGTTCTCTCTTCCAACTGCCTCGTTTTCCTGCACTCATTTACAGCAATACTCCTTCTTAGAATTGTCTATAATCACTGACTTTTATGACCTCACCCACTCTTCTCTCATAAATCAACAAAAACTAGGATAAACTTCTACCTCTTTAACTTCTATCAAAACCCCTCTTTTTGAAAAGTCGGTAAATTTTCAACCTGCCAAATTCAATCGCAAAATCTTGTTGTCACCTTAGCTAGCTTCTCAGTATTACTTGAGCTACTCAAATTCTCTTACGATTGAAAAACTCTTGCCCTGGTTATGTACCCCATGCATATTCCTGGCTTCCCTCCTACCTCATGGTCAGTTCCTTTTCAATCTTATTTGCTGGTTCATCATCCTCTTTATGAAATGACTTCCCTTCCTCATTATTTCCTTTTATAATAATAGTACTAATTTGCTATTGTTGTTTTACACACTGTTTATGTGCTGAAGTTAGCTTTATACCTCTAAGTTTTACCTCTCTCAGACTCATGTTAGATTTGTATTGTTTATTGTGTACTTCATATCACACATTGATAGAGGTAATGCAAACTCCATTTTGAGAACGGAAACTTAATTTCCCTTATCTTCATCTCACCTGTTCTGTGAGTTTTCAATTATTCCAATAAAAGTATCTTCATCTGCTCAAGCTAAGGTTAAAAAAAAAATACAAGTGTGACCTTGGACATTTTTTATTTCCTTCACAGTACAATTAATAGATCAATAATATCAATGGATCAATAGATCAATGGATCAATGAGTAATTCAAAATATATCCTGTATTTACCCCTTATTTGCTATTCTCATCACTACAAATCTAAACAAAATCAGTAATATTCTGACTTGGGTAACTGTAATAGCTGCCTATCCATCTGAGTTGAATTAATTCAAACTTGCTCCCTTGGAGTAATGTAGGGATGTTTAAAATACTATACGGGTATTTCATGTTCAAAATTAATCAAATACTTCTCTTTTTACTTATAATAAAATTCCAAGTTCATAACTTTGGCAATAAGGTCATATCTGGTCTTGCCCTGCTCACCTATCAAACTCATAGTACTTGCCCTTTTTTTTTTTTTTTTTTTTGTGGGGAAGACCAGCCCTGAGCTAACATCCGTTGCCAATCCTCCCCTTTTTGCTGAGGAAGACTGGCCCTGGGCTAACATCCGTGCTCATCTTCCTCCACTTTATATGGGACGCCGCCATGGCATGGCTGACAGGCAGTTCGTCGGCGGGCACCCAGTATCCGAACTCGCGAACCCCGGGCTGCCAAGCGCGAACTAAACCGCTGAGCCACCGGGCGGCCCCAGTACTTGCCCTTTTAATCCTCTGCACTAGCCAACTTGTTTTACTATTTTTTCCTTAAAGCTTTTAAAATGTATTCCAATTCAGGGGCTGAATTGCTCCTTATACTCCTGGAATAATATTGCAAAGCAATTGATATACACATCATGGGTGATAAAGTGGGAAGAGATCCCAATAGAGAGGAGTGCCTTAGCCATTGAAACATCCTAGGCATTTGAATAATTATAGTAACTTTAAGGACCATTGTATTAGATGTCTATTCCTGAGTTCTCAATGCACCAGAGAAAGACAATGAGAGGCCGAGCATCATTCCTCAAGTGGAAATGTGAAAGTGAGTGTGTAAGGTGAAGTGTGAAAGCCAGACAGCCCCCTTGGTAAAAATTTTCTGCAATCAGAGGGCAGAAAAGCTAAGTACCGGGACGAGGACTTAATTATAAGAGTAATAGTTCACCAGAAGAGTTTGAATTTGCAAATCAGATGGGTCTTCTAGACGAAAGTCAGGCCTTAATTGAGAAGAAACAGGACACTAAGACTTAGAATGAGAAAATCTGGGTTGATGTTTCAGAAAATTTTGATTTTCAAATTTTTCTTAACCCTCTGAGCCAACAGAAGTAGCCCAAAATGGATGAATAAAAGATAAAATAGAAGTAGCCCCTAACAGATTAACAAAAGATAGTATTGCCTCTTTGCTCATTGCTGATGAAAAATGTCTGCCTTTCAGGAAAAAACCGTGACCCCCTCAAGATCTATCCCCAACTCCCTTCCTGGTCATGAGATTACTAACTAGATGAAGACATAACATAATCCATCTTGGGAAGTGCTAGTTCTTGAAAAGAAAGGAAGAAGGACCTATACACTCAAGGAGATGCAGTCCTAAGAAAACATATACCAGCAGGAGTTTTCACTTGGAGGCAGCTGATTCAAGTAAGATGGAATGTGAAGATGGATTAGAGAAAGACTAATGGTTAGGAAACATGCTTCGAGTTAAAGAACTTCACCATTTGAGAGGCAACACTAATATACTTTTGGCTCTTGGAAACTTGGCAAAAGTGATTGCCATTTTAAGTGAATTAGAAATTCTTCATTTGTCATTACAAATGGTAGAGAAAGAATCAAAAAGATGAGATCCAATAAGCATGGATCTCGCATAAAGTCACATTCAAACAAGGAACCCACTTTACAGCAAAGGAGGTATAGCAGTGGGTATGTGTTATGGAATCCATGAATCTCATCACCTAACACAGTACCCAGGAGCCAGTGGCCTGTTAGTGTGACGAAACTGTCTTATGATGATGCAGCTGTGCACCTACTTAATGATGAAAATCTGTGGCCATTTAAATCTACCAATAACAGAGATTTATTTGGTCTTTGTTCAATTATAGTATAAAATATTTTCATGTACGTGTAAGATATATGTAAGTTTATACGTATTACCATGTGGATTATTTTCTGTATATTATATTGTCTTGCATGATTTAAGACAATCTATTTTTTTAGAGTGGTTAATACTTCCAATATATTGTATTTTTTAGATTTCCTAGGACATACAAATCTATAATTAATTTGTATTCTCTTCTCCATGCTGCTTCTCCCTCTTACTAACTTCTAATTTTACTCAATAGAATTACCTATATTTATATTTAACATTAATCATTAAATTTTGTGTATATGACTTTTAATTGATTTGTTCTTTGACAATAACCATTAAACATAAAATGACAGTAAGCTTATCTTCTTTTTACCTTCTCTTTTTATCACCTTTTCATTTTTATTAGGTGTATTAAATTGTTCAGTAACCGTCAATCAGCTCTCAGAGTACTTCTCCACCATTCTGTGGGCTACAATCACACTTTTTCCAACAAGATTTGAATTCCAGCTTGGAAAGGGGACCTTCTTCTTTGGGAAGTCTTCCTCAGCTCTCAGATTTTTTTTAGAGTTCTATTTTATCTTCAAAGTTACGCCTCTGTTATAGCTAGTACTTCTTCATGTTAAACTTTCTCTGTTCAAACTACTGTGTCTCCTGAATGAATCCTGGTTGATATGGGTCATATCAGATATCATTTTGTCTTAGACTTAGATGAAGACTATACTAAATATTCTAACTCTCAATCCAGAGAAGTGTGTTTGATTCAAATTTTTGACAACTTCAAATGCCAGGACATTTATTCTCTCCTCACATTAACTGAATTTACCTTTATAACTTCCCATGAGTCTTTTCATGGATTCTTGTCAGATAGCACCATGGCAGCCCTTAAACAAATGTGGTATTTGCAGGTATTGCCTGTCTCCTAGTTTTCTGACAAATGTGTTTGTTTTGTTTGTTTCCTTTGTTCCCTTTGTTGCTCTATATGGCCTCCAGGAAGACAAGTGCTGCCATGTTCCTAATGGAAGACTCATTCTATGGAGTTATTTATTTGGTTGGAGACCTATCTCCTATACCTCTATGCTAAAATTCACCAGTGGGACAGGAATGTCCAGAAAGAAAGTGAGAATCTAGGATTTATTGATAGATTTTGCCTGAAATGCTAATAAGAATGGAATCAGTATAGAAATGGCTACCTCATTATACAGATTTAGTATGAACAATTCCATTCTAGAATAGGAACCAGTTAGTTAAATATAAAATTCAAGTTATGACTCCTGAGGAACTTAGCTTTAGGGCAAAGCCCTGAAGCTGAGCCAAGCAATGGAGGCAGTAGAAAGATTCCATCTGGAGATGGAATTCTCTGGAAACCTAAAGTGCAGAAGGTGTACATTATTCATGAATATTTTAATGGGCATGCAACCTTTTATTTAGAGAGTGTACAGACTAAAAACTTCCTGGAGAAAAGCAACTTTTTCATTTTTTATAAAGTAATCATATTCTTTTGAATGGCTAATTTCCACTTATTGTAAACTAGTCATTGATAAAAGGAATAAAAACCTCCCTAATTGGTATAGAACATTTAGATTTACATAAGCAACTATATAGATGTCTTTTTTCTTGCACCTAGCAAAAATCCCACATTTAATTATAAGTAATATGACGAATATTTCTAATCCTCTAGAAAGAGACTTTCATGCTCTTTCCAATATATGCACTTAGTTAAAAAGAATTTTATGTCTTTGAGTAGGTGTTTTGTGTTTAACATTTCTCTCTAACATATAATTTTTTGCCTTCTATACACGTGTAAAATAAATGGATCATGACATTAGATAATAAGAACAGATATTTAGTTTCTACAAAAGATATGTAGCTATGTTTTGCTGGTATGACAATGAATATATTATAGATTGGAAATATGAGTGATAGAAAACATTATACTAATTGTGGGAGGCTACAGTCTACCCAGAAAATTACTCTGTAACTATCATGTATAGTTCTTATGAAATAGACCAGTGTTTTGGTTTTAAATAATAGATAACTAATAATTATAAAAAATGAATCAAAAAGAAAAACAGAAGACTACCAAGGAAATTAGATCATTGATGAGAAATTCCAAATCTTTACTGTCATTAGAGAAAGAAATTCAAAAGTGGGAAAAGGAAGGGTTGAATGGAAGACTGGTTCACTTTTTGGATTCATGGAATTTAAATTTCATTCATATGGTAATATTCTCTGGTAGTCTATTAAGAGTTTGTAGCTGAATAAAGATATCCCTGGGTAAAGTAAAATCCAAAGCAGATGAAAGGAACATTGTTCGAAGAACTTGATTAATGTAAAGCAAAGCCCAAGTGTAGAATAAAGACAAGCATTAAATGTGAGGAGTGAGAAAATTAAAAATAAATAATAAAAATAAACTGGAAAGATAAAAACCACTTTGGCAGGAAGAAAATGTCACAGCAACCTCTTCCTGGCTAAGACTAAGTGCTCAAGACAATGAAGATCTTTCGTAGCACCATTATTGCATTATATCTATGGGATGACAACTGAAAGAAATATTGGTAGGAGTGGATAACACATGTTAATCAGGTTGTTTGAAGTATAAAATAACAGAAAGAATGTAACAAAGCTAGCAAAAATCCATGACTGACACTGAAACACAAAAAATATACAGAGGAGTTTCAGAATACCAGTACTATACAGCTGAATAGCATTCAAACTACTTTGTCTCTACATGCTGAATTGTAAAAGGACTGGGTTGAATTGGTTTTCTCAAACACATTCCAGCTTTAATGTTCTTGGATTCTACTTTAAAAATTAATGATTTGCTCCCTAAGATTTCATATTTAAAGGCAGATATCAGAAGATACCATAATAAGGGGTTGGCCCAGTGGCATAGTGGTTAAGTTCATGTGCTCCACTTCAGCGGCCCAGGGTTCACAGGTTCGGATCCTGGGCGTGGACTTACACACCGCTTGTGAAGCCATGCTGTGGCAAACGTCCCACGTATAAAAAATAGAGGAAGATGGGCATGGATGTTAGCCCAGGGCCAATCTTCCTCAGCAAAAAGAGGAGGATTGGCAACAGATGTTAGCTCAGGGCTAATCTTCCTCACCAAAAAAAAAGATACCATAATAAAAGAGACTGTGTAAGAATATATTGGACCTTTGTTCAGTCTACTTGCTTAATTATATCCCTAAATGCACTTTTTAAAATTCATTTTTTAAAGGACAATCATGAGAGATCCATTGCTTTGTTTTGGTTATTTGGAATGAAGCCTTGGGGGAAAAACAAAGAACAAATATGGCTATAAATTCAATTTAGTTCAACAAACATTTAAGACATTGTAATGATCCCCAAGGTTACAAATATGAACAAGATATGATTTGGTTTATAATATTCTAGTGTTTGAAAAGTATATATTTTGGTTTAAAAATCTGCTGTATTAGGTATAATTTAAGCTGAATTTATCCAAAATATGTTTATACTGTAAAAAAATGTATAAGACATCAAGACCGGAGATGTAAAAGAAATAGTAAAATACAGATTACCTACGGAAAGTAAGAAATGAATATTTGTGGCCAAATAGTAAGGTAAATTTCTTTTGATATGGCATATTTAAAATATGGGAAAATTTTTTTTTAAAAATGTTTTTAACGTGTGGATGACTTGATGGAAAGTTAAATGCATTCCCCAAAGGCTGAAATCTCCAAGAAAAATGCAAATCTGAAAGAATTAGTAAGCAATAGACCTACAATACTCTTTGAGAGTACCTGTCACTCCCAGATGGTCCGGATCTGGGCTTAAAGCTATTTGTACAAAGCACATGATATAACAGAAGGCTTTTGTTAAGATCAGAGACTCCAAATTTAAGTTCAAATCCATGAAGAGGATCTGAAAAGAACACCCTGATTGCTTGAACTGGAGTAAATTCTTGTCACATAGAGAGAATCATGCATTAGCTCTTGATGATCCTCTCCTGAGGATTCACAAATAAAATCAGATACTCATCTGGGTGAATTGAAACTACTAGTGTAGTCCCAAATCCCAACCCTACAATTTAGTTAAAAGAGGTCCCAGATGGACTGCACCTGCGTACAAGGCAGAAAGGAAACAAAAATATTTTTGGAATAATACATTTTAAAATGAGTCCAAAAGAAAAAGGTTCAATGAATATTGACACTACCCCAAAATATCTAAACATATTAAAAGAGCTATTGGTAGACGAGATAAAATTATAGCTCTTAAAATATGTAGATATAGAAAATTCTAAATTTAAATTATTTTAAAATGTTACACTAGGCAAATATGAATTGAAAGAATTATGGGGCTGTGAACTGAATTGTGTTCCCCTCAAATTCATATGTTGAAGCCTTAACCCTCCATGTGACTGTAATGAAGATAGGACTTTTAAGGAAGTAATTAAAGGTAAATGAAGTCATAAGGATGGTACCTTGGTGTGATAAAAACTGGAGCCCTTATAAAAAGAGCAAGAGATTCCAGAGCAGTCCTTCCTCCACGTGAGGATGCAGTGAGAAAGTGGTCATCTGACAGCCAGGATGACAGTCTTCACCAGAACATGACCATGCAGGCACTCTGGATCTGCAAAACTGTGTGAAAATAAATTTTCATTTTTTCAGCCACCCAGTCTATGGTATTTTGTTATGGCAGTCCTAGCTGACTAATATGGATGGCATATTAGTTTGGGTCCAATCAGGAGAAAGAAATCACACAGTAATTTGAAAAAGGGAAGTTTGGTATAAGAATGATTAACTATAACAGGGTCTTGGAGTAATGAGGGATTAGAAAATAAGAAGTAAAGACAAGTCTAAAAAAACATAGAAATAGCAGACACAAGGAATATCCACTCGCCCTAGGACTGAGATAGAGTATTGAAGGAAGAGCTCCCTGTAACTCAGGCCTGAGATCCAGACTGTCTTGTAGAGGTCATAGCCATGGCTCTTGGAATGTCAGAGGACTCACTGTGGAGCAGCACTCATGGAATTGGCTGAAAATCTACCCTCTGAAGTACCAGGGAAAGACCAGAGGAACTCTGCTACATAACAATCCAAGGTAGATGCTGGGGGGAAGAGGTTGGCCACTGGTTACTGCTGACCACTGTGCCCTGCAGAAACTGGGCACTGGAGAAGCCATGTACACTACAGGAGCCAGGGGCTGGGGAGAAAGCCACACATCCTGTAGGAGCCTGCCAAGTGAGCAAACCCTTCCCTCCTGAAATGTCTCTCCAAGGCCCTCTCCCAACCATGCTTAACATAGTGCCAACTGGCAAAGAAAAAAATAAATATTTAAGGAGCATACATTCATTTTCAAGAAGCAGGCAAAAAGGATGAATTTGGAGGGGAGAAGCAAAACATTGATAACTGAAATATTTGGCGTAATAGTTATATTAATGCATAAATAGTCTTTGATACTAAAATGCTCATCAGAAATGGATAGTGATGCATATTGATAGAAATTTCAATTCACTTGAACAACATTAATAATTCAAAGTAAATTAGCTTTGAATGTATCAAATAAATCAGCCTGAAAGTATTTGAAGTAACAATTACGAGAACATGAAAGAGAAATGAATACTTCCATAATGGTTGTAGAATATTTTTAACATACTCCTTTCTTGAGTAAAGAGAATAATAGTAGTTTGATTATAAAGGATTTAGACAGTGGAATTAGCAAACTTCATCTAGGGGACATCTATAGAAGACTGCATTCAACACTTGTCAGATACAGCAATTTTGTCATTCACAGGTGTACATATACAAAATAATTGACCATAGAGTAGCTAATAGAACAAGTTTCACAAAATTTAAAAATGTTGTATGTTACAGATCTCATCCAACCAAAGAAAGTCATTTTAGAAAGCGGTAAGAAAACAATAACAATGATAGTTACAGAAATCCTATCTGTTTGAAAACTAGAATGCATACTCCTAAAGAACTTATGGGCCAATGAATAAAATAAAAAGAAAAAAAATAAAAAATGTTATATTGTAGTAAAAATTAGAATATATTTAGAAATGAATAATAATGAAAATAGATGATATCAAAATTGTGTGTGACAATGTTAAAGCACTGTAGAGTACTTAAAGGGAATGTCAGGCACCCAAGTTCCCAGGTTACTTGAAACCAGAAAAAGGTAGATGAACTTTTCTCTCTGCTGATCTGCTATAGAGAATATTAATATAAAAAGGTAAGAAGCCTGCAGAATCATTTCAAGGATGGATAACAATAGCAGCAGCAAGGCATCTGATTCCCATGCATGGCAGGTGCACTGGTGCTGTGGCAGAGGGGTGGGTCCAATGTCACTGCTGAAGCTACAGCAGCTGGTGCTCAGAGACAGTCATCTGCTCCTGAGCACTTACACAAACTCATTTGGGGCTGGCTCTGACTGTGATCTCGAAGGCAGATTCTCTAGCCTTGCAAGAGATTCTGTGAGCACTAGATTTCCTTTCCATAAAGTCCATCCTGACTGGGAAAACATCCTCAAGTTCTTTCACTGTCACTTCCTCAAAAAGGTTTCCCATCAACCCTCAAACCATTTCCCTTAACCCTCATAACATAACAACATATTTCTATTAACCCTCACAGATAAAATCTCCTGCAAGTCTTATTTTCCTTTGGAACAGTTATTATATTTATTAGCAATGCCAGAGATTGGCATTTATTTAGCTAATTAATCCATTGTTTGATATGAATGGAGAAATCTATCAGGTTTATGATTGTATAGCTTCATGTTTATGGAAGTTCAATTTATCGCAATTATTGATTATTGGAAGAAACATGGGAGCTGGAGTTAAACAGCAACAGGCTTGAATTTAAACTATGCCACTTAATAAATGTCTGTTCTTCAGAAATCTACTTATCTAATTTTTAACCTGTTTCCTTACTTAGAAAAAGTAACCTCTGAGATATTTTTCTTGCAGAGATACTCTGCCTTCTGCCTACTATATAATTAGTTATCAACAGCAATTGTTTCTTCCTCCCATAACATCGTTCATGACGCCCATTGATCATCTCAACAAACTTCAGTAAATTAATAATGTGTGAGTCCAGCTGTATGCTTTTTACTAACATAGTTTCTTTTTTATGTGCTTTAGCCTCATAGATTTTACTGATCCTGTAACTTTTAAGGAAAGATCAAAGGTCTTTTCCTGAGTCAACTAAAAGTTCTCTTGAAAGATCAGGCTTATGTTTATAACTTGAAATACACTAGTAAAGCAACTGTTTTTAATGTTATTTTAATCAGAATTTCAACTCTTTATCTTTAAATTTCTTCTAATAACTAAATTCATTAGGTTCTTGTAATTTAAGTGTGCTTTGCCAATCTGACCTAACACATTTTATCTGCTAATACCAAAAATAATTTATGTATGTGAGTTTTAATTCTGTGGTCTTCTCTTACTTTGGGGAATTTTTTTATTGTTCTTTACTCATAACTCATTTAAGCATTTATTATGGATATGGATTTTAGTGATTTCTATTAATTTTCAGGGTCCAAGAACAAATTGAGCAAAGTTATTGGTAGAAAAACATATGTTATTGGATCTTTTTCCCTTTGTATATTAGAAGCTAAGAGTCCCTTGCCCAAATGTCTTTCAGAGAACCCAGGGCATAGAATCATGCAACATATTCCAACTTTTTAATATCTGTAATTTCTTCATGGATAATCTATGCCAAAGAAACCACTGGGTGCACTATTGCATGACTGCACTGCTTCTAGTGCTAAGATGAGCTCTCCCAGGATCCTCCAAACCCACATTATCTGAAGTAGTGTGGTGAATGGCCTCCTTTACCAGTTCTTTTCACAATTTGTCTTTTCAAAATTTACCCCCAGTCGGATTGACAGATGAATGGATAAAGAAAGAGTGGTATATATAAAAACAAGAATATTATTCAGCCTTAAAGAATAAGGAAATCCTGCCATTTGCAACAACGTAGATGAATCTGGAGGACATTATGTTTAGTGAAATGAGCCTGATACAGAAAGACAAACACTGCATGATCTCACATATATGTGGAATCTAAAAAAACAAAGTTGAATTCATAGTAGTAGAGATTAGAATAGTGGTGACCAGAGGCAACAGGGTGGCGGGAAATATTGATTAAGGGTATCAACTTTCCATTATAAGAAGAATAAGTTCTGGAGATCTAATGTACAGCATGGTAACTATAATTAGTAATAATACTCAAAATTTACTAAGAGAATAGATCTCAAGTGTTCTCACCACACACACAAAATTGCTATGTGAGATGATGGCTATATTAATCAATTTGATTGTGGTAATAATTTCACAATGTATTTGTATAACAAAACATCACATCGTATGCCTTTAATATACACAATTTTTATTTGTAATCATACCTCAATAAAGCTGGGTGGGGGGAAAGCAAATATACACATGAAATCATGCTCAGTAGTATTAGTCACTATGGAAAAGTAGTTTAAAACCCCAATGAGAGATCACGATACACCCACCTGCTAGACTAGCTATTATAAAAAGAGAGATACTACAAAATATTAGAAAAGATTGTGGAGAAATGGGACCAATCATTCACTAGCGGTAAGAACATAATATATTAAACTTACTTTGGGAAATGGTTTGGAATTTTCTTAAATAAACATAAACTTATCATATGACCCAGAAATTGATCTCTTAGGAATCCACCTAAGAGAAATGAAAAATATGTCCACACAAAGTCATGTGCACAAATTTTTATAGCAGCATTGTGCATAAAATTAAAAACTGGAAATAACCACATGTCAATTAACTGATAATTGGATCAAAAAATCGTATAGCCATATAATGGAATATTATTGAGCAATAAAATGAAATACATTTTTGATACATGCAACAATATAGATGAACCTCAAAAAACTGTTAAGTGAAAGGAGCCTAATGCAAAATAGCATATATTGTAAATTCTATTTGTATGAAATATTCAGAAAAGGCAAATCTATAAAGACAAGAAACAGATCAGTGTTTTCCTGGGGTTGGGGGTGCACGTGGGATTAACTATAAAGGATCACAAGGAAATATTTTGGGTGATGGAAATGTGATAAAACTAGATTGTTCTTGGGGATTGTACAGCTCTATACATTTACTAAATATGATTGAATTTTACACTTATGATGGGTGGATTTTGTGTTATAAAAATTATACCTCAATAAAGGTTTTTTAGAATATAAAAAATGCAAAATATGGTAGTGTTTATGCTCTCATGTCTCAGGGCAACACATACAAAACTCCTTCAACTGATACTCTCTGGTTCCACAAAATTCAGATATAAATTTTGAAATGGGGGGGTGCAGTAGAGAGGGGACTATTTGCAGACAATAGAGAATCAATACCAAAGCATGCTTCTCCATATTTTTTCTTCCTCCCAGATCTGTGCAAAAGCCTCCATGCAAATCAATATTTGGAAGCCCCTTAAATTGGTTCATCAAATATTAGTGGGTGAGAAGTCATATCTGTGGGGGAAGGCTAAATGGATGGAGGCATATTAAAAACAAGATTGATCGAGAATTGATAATTGTTGAAGCTGGGGGACAATTTCATAGAAATTCATTGTACTATAATCTTCACTTTTATATGTGTTTGAAAATTTCCGTAACAAAATTTAAATATATAATTAAATAAGATGATATAAAGTGTATTTATCACACATGCTCAAACATGACTGAAATGGCACTTTAGGCTCAAGTTAGAACCCCTACTGTATATTTACACTGATTCAAAATATCAAAATAAAATTTTTTACAAAGAAATAAGGTAGATATCAAAATAATTACTAACTTTATTTGTTAAATATCCTATAATTCTATGTCATATATAGCAAAATACTTTTTATTAACATTAATAATATGGAAGTACAGCAGAAATTTCCACTTTAATGACTTCTGAAAGTAATTGCTGCCATCCCTCAAAGATTTAGTTATAGAGACATATTCTTTCACTGTATAAAAACTCTCAGGGTGTTTGTATTATTATGGTAAAACTTGATATATTCACTTGGACTCATGTTCAATGCTCCAGGAACATACGACACAAGTGCCTGTTTTGCTGTTAATATTGTTTATCCTCTTATATCACATAGCCTACATTTTATTCTGTAACATCTCAGCATGACTGGAAAAAAATGCATCATTTGGTAACCTCTGAAAATTTCCTCTCTCAGTACCATAGGTCAATGGGACATCCCTGAGAATCATATTTGCTTCCATGGAAGGAAAAAATAGTAGAAAAGAAACAAATCCCTGTTGAGGAAAGAGAAACAATGATTTGGGGTACACAAAGTGATGGATGGCACCACAGGCAGAATTTCATCAACCCCAAGGAGTGGTTGTGTGTCTGAATTATGTAAGTCCCGAATGGGGATTTATACTTCCAACTCAAGCCTGAATATAAGTGTCACCTGAACAAACAAGATGCTGAGGGATTTGCTTTTTGCCAAGATATTCCTACTTCATCACTCCCAGATCTACCAGAGCAGTAGATAAAGATTTTACCAAATCCTCAGGGACAACTTAATAGTTTAGTAAAAATTCTCTCTTACAGTAGCCAAATGTCCTACTGCTGTAAACTTATGCTCCCTTGTTCCTGAATACCATGTGACTTGCAAGTGATGTTATACCATAAAGGATCACAGGTTTGCTGATTTGCACATGTATATCATGTTATGTTTGAGAGGTAATACAGAATTGAAAGAGAATTAAACTGAAGAGCGCTGGAATTTTTCCACTGAGTGTAATCTTCAGGTCAACTCAATTATTCCACTCACACAACACACTAAGGTAAACTTTTCCCATCTGACAGTAACTATCTCTCATAGATAATGCATCAAGAGAGGCCAGAGCTAGATTTTACCCCCTCTCCACTCATGGCCACAGTAATGATTTCTTAGAACATTAGGATTCCTATAATGGAGTGGAATTGAAAGCCTTGGGAGAGAGGTAGACTGGACTTCCATAACTCTTCCCTGCAGTTTCAAAACTACAACATTCAAACTCTTGGGATCTTGAACTCTAGGGAACATTAATTATACCTTAAATATTGGTGACACAGAGTCCAGTTATAAATAGGAAATCCTGCTCTATTAAAAACATTTGGGGGAGTGATGTCAACCACATGGTAGAGTAAGCTGTTCCCTTTGTCTCTCCCTCTCTGAGTTGCAGCTAAGTGGACATTCATTGACCAACTGAGGATACCCACACAGCACAACAGGATGCCTGAGAGACCACATAGCTATACATCTAAGGGTGGGTGGACTGGATCCCTGGGAAGCAAGGGAGATAGGTGAGTGGACCCCTCCCCCTCCTCCATAGCAGTGAGCCAGGTCATGGTTCCATACAAGGTGGGCATCATGGTTCCATACAAGGTGGTGATGGGGGAAGCCCAGCCAACATATGAATGCTGCCCTGGCCTACATGAGAGCCCACCATGCCAAGGCAGTCTTGCCAGTGGGAACACTCCCCATCAAGTGCAGCTTGGCCCCCGGGAGGGAGCCCCCACCATTAGGCACAACAGCTGGCATGGCTATGAGGGGAGGCAGGAGCAGTCCAGCACAAGTGTAAATGCTGCCCTAGCCTGCAGGAGTGCCCAATGTGCCATGGCATCCCTGCCAGTGGGAAGGCTCCCCACCAAGTGGCTGCAGTACAACCCCCATGAAGGTGTCCTGACCACCAATCACAGTGGCTCAGCCAAACCACCAGTGAGCACAGTGCCAGCCCAGGCAACCTGCCCGCTGAGCACAGAGGACCAGAGGCGCCTCCCCCATGAGAGTGTCCCACAGAGTGACTGTGGCCAGACTGCACAAATGCAGAGCAGTTGTACTTGCACAACTTCCAAGAGATGGGGTGGGATCAGAAACACAGTTCCTGCATCCCCCCAGCAGTGGCAGGTGCATACTTTGATCTGATACTCACAAATGAGCCAACAAAAAATTGGTTCATCATAGACCATGAAAAACTACAGTAACACTTCAGAGCAGAAGGAAAATGACAAGTGCCCAGAAACCAATCCTCAACTCACAGAAATTTACAATCTAAATGGCAGAGAATTTAAAATAATTCTCATAAAGAAACTCAATATGTCACAAGAAAACTCAGAAAGACTGTTCAGTGAACTCAGGAATAAAATTAATGAGTGGAAGGAATACTTCACCAAAGAGATTGAAACTCTGAAAAAAAAAAACCTAACAGAAATTCTGGATATGAAGAGCACAATTATGAAATAAAAAACAATATAGGATCCTTAAAAAATAGAGCTGATGTTATGGAGGACAGAATTATAGGATAGAAATTTAGAAGATAGAAATATAGAAATTAGAAAATATAGAAATTCAGGTGGCAGAAGAGAGACAACTAAGATTTCTTTAAAAATGAAGAAATTCTCTGAGAAATATCTGACTCAATTAGGAAAAGCAACATAAAGATTATAGGTATTCTAGAGGGAGAAGAAAGGGAAAAAGGAGCAGAGAGCTTGTTCAAAGACATAATAGCTGAGAACTTCCCAAACGTGGGGAAGGAATTGGACTTACAAGTACGTGAAGCCAATAGAACTCCTAATTACATCAACGCAAAAAGACCTTCCCTAAGGCATACAATAGTAAAACCAGCAAAAGTCAATGACAAAGAAAAAGTATTAAGGGCAGCAAGGCAGAAGAAAATAATCTACAAAGGAACCTCTATGAAGCTTTCAGTGGATTTCTCAGCAGAAACCTTACAGTCTAGGAGAGAATGGAATGATGTATTCAAAATACTGAAAGGACAAAAATTTAAGCCAAGAATCCTCTATCCAGCCAAACTATCCATCAGAAACAGTGAAGAAATAAAAGCTTTCCCAGATAAACGAAAGCTGATGTATTTCATTGTCACTAGACCCCTCTTACAAGAAATAGTGAAGGAAGCCCTCATACCGGAAAAAAGGCAAACGTTTACAATGCTTTGAGCAAGGAGACAAATAGACAGACAAAGTAAGAGAATTACAGCTATCAGGACAGGTTAGCAAAAAGTTATTTTAACATTAAAGATAAAGGGAAGGAAAGCACCAAAAATAACTGTGAACACTTTGATTTAGTAAAAAACTCACAACACAAAGCAGAATAATTTGTGACAACAATAACTCAAAAGGGGAATAGGAAAGGGATGGAACCTACTTAGGCTAATGGAGATAAGAGGCTATCAGAAAATGTACTAGTGTATCTACAACATCTTTTATACAAACCTCATGGAAATCACTAGTCAAAAAATCAGAGCAGAGCTATAATTCATAAATAAAGAGAAAACTATCACAGGAAACCACCAAATTGAAATGGCAGTCAGAAATACAAGGGAAGAGAAACAATGGAAATATAGAACAACTGGAAAATAAGATATAAAATGGCAGTATTAAGCCTTCATATATCAATAATCACTCTAATTGTAAATGGATTGAATTCTCCAATCAAAAGATACAGAGTAGTTGGATGGATTAAAAAACAAGATGCAATGATATGCTGCCTCCAGGAAACACATCTCAGCTCTAAAGACAAATACAGCCTCAGAGTGAAGGGATGGAAGCTGATACTCCCAGCAAATGGCAAACAAAAAAAGCAGGTGTTGCCATACTTACATCAGGTAAAGCAGAGCTCAAGATAAAAAAGACAATGAGAGACAAAGCGGTGTAGTATATGATGATAAAAGGGATATTCCACAAAGAGGACATAACAATGAGAAATGTATATGCACCTAACACAGGGGCACCAAAGTACATAAAGCAACTATTAACAGACCTAAAGAGAGAAATTAACAGCAACACAATAATAGTAGAAGACCTCAACACTCCACTTACATGAATGGATAGATCATCCAGACAGAAAGTCAACAGGGAATCAGTGGACTTAAATGAAACACTAGATCATATGGACTCATTAGATATTTATAGAACATTCCATCCCCAAATAGCAGAACACACTTTCTTCTCAAGTGCACATGGATCATTCTTAAAGATAGACCATATTTTGGGAAACAAGGCAAGGCTCAATAAATTTAAGAAGATTGAATCATATCAAACATCTTTTATGACCACAATGTTATGAAACTAGAAGTCAACTACAAGAACAAAGCTGGAAAAGTCACAAATATTTTGAGTCTAAACAACATTGTTACTGAATGACCATTGGATCAATGAAGATGTCAAAGGAGAAATAAAAAATTACTTCAAGGCAAATGAAAATGAAAATGCAATATACCAATGTTTATGGGATGCAGTAAAAGCAGTTCTAAGATGGAAATTTAAAGTAATACAAGTCCACCTCGACAAAAAAGAAAAATCTCAAATAGGTAATCTTAAACTACACCTAACAGAACTACAAAAAGAAGAACAAACAAAGCCAAAGTCATCAGAAAGAGGGAAATAATAAAAATTAGAGCAGAAATAAATGTAATAGAGACTAAAAAAAGAGCAGAAAGGATCAATGAAACTAAGAGCTGGTTCTTTGAGAAGATAAATAAAACTGACAAACCCTTAGCCAGACTCACTAAGAAAAAAAGAGAGAAGTCTCAAATAAATAAAATTAGAAATGAAAGAGGAGAAATTACAATAAACACCACAGAAATACAAAAGATTATAAGAGAATATCATGGAAAACTATATGCCAACAAATTGTATAACCTAGAAGAAAAGGATAAATTCTTAGACTCATACAACCTCTCAAAACTGAATCAAGAAGAAATAGAGAATCTGAATAGAACCATTACAAGTAAAGTGACTGAAATAGTAATCAAAAACCTCCCAAAAAACAAAAGTTCAGGATCAAATGGCTTTTCTAGAGAATTCTACCAAACATTCAGAGATTTAAGACCCATCCTTCTCAAACTCTTCCAAAAGTTGAAGAAGACAGAACTCTTTCTAACTCGTTCTATGAGGCCAACATTACTCTGATACAAAAACCAGACAAGGACAACACAAAGAAGGCCAATATCACTGATGAACATAGATGCAAAAATACTCAGCAAAACATTAGGAAACCGAATATAGCAATACATTAAAAGGATCATACACCATGATCATGTGGGATTTACACCAGGGATGCAGGGATGTTTCAACATCCACAAATCAATCAATGTGATATACTGCATTAACAAAATGAGGAATAAAAATCACATGATCATCTCAATCAATGCAGAGGAAGCATTTGACAAGATCCAGCATCCATTTATGATGAAAAGTCTGAGTAAAATGGGTATAGAAGGAAAATATCCCAACATAATGAAGGCCATATATGACAAAGCCACAGCCAAAATCATACTTAATGGTGAAAAACTGAAAGCCATCCCTCTGAGAATGGGAACAAGACAAGGGTGCCCACTCTTGCCACTCCTATTCAACATAGTGTTGGAGGTTTTGATCAGAGCAATTAGGCAAGAAAAAGAAAACAAAGATATCCAAAATTGAAAGGAAGAAGTAAAACTCTTGGTGTTGACAGATGACTTGATTCTATATATAGAAAACCCTAAAATATCCACTACAAAACTTTTATAAATAATAAAGGACTATAGCAAAGTTGCAGGGTACAAAATCAACTTACAAAAACCAGTTGCATTTCTATATGCTAATAATGAACTAGCAGAAAGAGAATCACAAATATAATCCCATTTACAATTGCAGCAAAATGAATAAAATATCTAGGAATAAATTTAACCAGGGGTGAAAGACCTATACACCCAAAATTATAAGACATTATTATTATTTTTTTTTTTTTTGTGAGGAAGACCAGCCCTGAGCTAACATCCGTTACTAATCCTCCTCTTTTTGCTGAGGAAGACTGGCCCTGGGCTAACATCCGTGCCCATCTTCCTCCACTTTATATGGGACGCCGCCACGGCGTGGCTGATAAGCAGTGTGTCGGCGGGCGCCCGGGATCCGAACCGGTGAACCCCGGGCTGCCAAGCGCGGATGAAACCGCTATGCCACCGGGCAGCCCCCTATAAGACATTATTGAAAGAAATCGAAGAAGACATAAAGACATGGAAAGATATTACATGCTCATGGACTGGAAGAATTAATATAGATAAAATGTCCATATTACCTAAAGCAATCTACAGGTTCAATGCAATCTCAATCAGAGTCCCAATGATGTTCCACATGGAAATAGAACAAAGAATCCTAAAATTTATATGGAACAACAAAAGACCTGGAATAGCCAAAGCAATCCTGAGAAAAAAGAACAAAGCTGGAGGCATCACAATCCTTGACTTCAAAATGTACTACAAAGCTACAGTAATCAAAACAGCATGGAACTGGCACAAAAATGGACACACAGATCAATGGAACAGACTTGAAAGCCCAGAAACAAAACCACACATCTATGGACAGCTAATATTCCACAAAGGAGCCAAGAACATACAGTGGAGAAAGAAAAGTCTCTTCAATAAATGGTCCTGGGAAAACTGGACAGCCACATGCAAAGAATGAAAGTAGACCATTATTTTATACCATACACAAAAACTAACTGAAAATGAATTAAAGACTTGAATGTAAGACCTGAAACCATAAAACTCCTAGAAGGAAATATAGGCAGTAGACTCTTTGACGTCGGTCTTAACAGCATCTTTTTGAATTCCATGTCTACTTGGGCAAGGGAAACAAAAGAAACAATAAACAAATGGGACTACACCAGACTAAAAAGCTTCTGCAAGGCAAAGGAAACTGTGAACAAAATGAAAAGAGAACCCACCAACAGGGAGAAAAACTTTGCAAATCACATATCTGACAAGGGGTTAATTTCCAAAATATGTAAAGAACTCATACAACTCTGCAACAAAAAAGAAACAAGCTGATCAAAAAATTGGCAGAGGATATGAACAGACATTTTTCCAGCAAAGATATACAGATGGCCAACGGGCACATGAAAAGATGTTCAATATCACTAATTATTATAGAAATGCAAATCAAAACTGCAATGTGATACCACCTTACACCTATCAGAAAGGCTATAATTAACAAGACAAAAATAACAAATGTTGGAGAGGATGTAGAGAAAAGGGAACCTTCATACACTGCAAGTGGGAATGCAAACTGGAGCAGTCACTATGGAAAACAGTATGATTATTTCTCAAAAGATTAAAAATAGAATACCATATGATTTAGCTATCCCACTACCGGGTATGTATCCAAAGAACTTGAAATCAAGAATTCAAAGAGATTTATGCACCTCTATCTTCATTGCAGCATTATTCATAAGAGCCAAGATGTGGAAGCTATCTAACAGCCCATCAACTGATGAATGGATCAAGAAGATGTGGTGTATATATACGTATATATAATGCAATACTACTCAGCCATAAAAAAAGACAAAATCAACCCATTTGTAACAGCATGGATGGAACTTGAGGGTATGATGTTAAGTGAAATAAGCCAGACAGACAAAGACAGACACCACATGATTTCACTCTTATGTGGAAGATAAACACATGGATAAAGAGAACAGAATAGTGGTTACCAGAGGGGAAGGGGTTGGGCAAGGTGGGTGAAAGGTGTAAAGGGGCATATACATATTGCAATGAATAAAAATTCAACTACTGGTGGTGAGCACAATGCAGTCTATAAAGAAACTCATAAATAATAATGTATACCTGAAATTGCACAATGTTATAAACAATTATGACCTCAATAAAATAATTGAAAAAAATTTGACAGGCAAAATTTGTCTAGATTTCTCTAGATTTTTAAGATAGCATTTCAAGAATCATCATAAATCATTATGAGTATTCTTTGATTTATACATGTAACTTAATTATTCAAAAGATAAAAATTACATGAACAAGGAATAATTTGACTTCACTTTTGTCCCTATGTCTTTCATTGTTAAGCTTGCAACTCAGAACATGATAATCTCTTTTTCTGTGTTTGTCAGTGCAGCAACTTTGACTTCACTTAGCCAAGATTTCTTCAGGGATTTCATCTCTCCTTCTTCTACCCCATAATTTTTGCTTAGATCTTCATACTTCTATTATTACATTAAAGTGAACTCTCTGTATTTCAGTTTATCCTATAAGAAGTTGTGTTTTTATCATAACAGCTATTTGCTGAAATGACTTTTATTTCCACCTGAATAATCATAGAGAATTGTGAATTAACTGAACGTGATTATTTGTGCCCTAAGACCAGAGTCAGAGCAATGATTTCTTGTCATTGACCTGTATAAAAGAATTTCTTTTTTCTAACTCTGAAATATTCTCGGACTTCTTCAAAGCTTACTCAGTTTAGTCTCAGGAACCATATTTTTAATGTACTCACCACGAGTCTCTAAGGTTCAAATAGCTTTTGCATCTTCTAAAATCCTTGGCAAAAGCCAATTCCAAGCTGTTTCTGTTCATCGATCTTTTGGATCTTTTATCTTTTAGGTCTTGGAATTCCCAGTATTCTTTAACGCGTGGTTTGTTCCTGATACAAAAAGTCTCTTTCTTCTTACTCTTTCAATAATTACAATACATACTTTGTGTTAATATAACGGACTCTGTGTATATTGCAGAATAATTTTATCACATATTGACTTATGTACACATCTTCATAATACTATAATGAGGAAACAAACCTAGAAAAATGACCAGCTCAATGTTATATAGTTAATAAATAATAGAGCCTAACTGAAATCTTGGCCCTTTGTTCCTAAAACCATTTTGACTCCAAGAGTAAATCTTTATCCTCTGACTCAAAGCTATTTTGCACGGCTTAGGCATCACGGTTTTAACACCCTAATAAAGTGCATTGGGGAGTGATTCCTCCTTCTCTAATTTCTGAAAAAATTGGGAAAAATTGTATTTATCTCTTTATGGAATGTTTGTTAGAACTGGCCTGTTAGAACTCTCTGAGCTGAATATTTCTTTGAGGAAAGAATTTCAACTATTGAGTCCATTCATTTAATGATTACAGATTCATTCAGTTTTTCTCTTTTTCTTGAGTCACTTGTACAAATTTACATTTTTTACAACATTATCCTTTACACTTAGTTTCTAAATGTTCTGGCATAAACTTTTACATATTTTCTTTTTCCCTTCTAATTTGCTGAATCTTTAATTATGTCTCCGTTTTATTATAATACTTATTTTTCTTATTAATATCACTGGAGAAGTTTTTTGTTAAAAGTAAATGTGAATAGTTTGGCAGACTTGGTGAGAGGTAATCCTTACATTTGAATTGATAAATAGACCCCATGCGTGTTATCATGGCCCTTCCTTTTGTGTGTGTGTGAGGAAAACCAGCCCTGAGCTAACATCTATTGCCAATCCTCCTCTTTTTGCTGAGGAAGACTGGCCCTGGGCTAACATCTGTGCCCATCTTCCTCCACTTTATATGGAATGCCGTCACAGCATGGCTTGACAAGCGGTGCATTGGTCCATGCCCAGGATCCGAACCTGCAAACCCTGGGCCACCGAAGTGGAGCACACAAACTTAATCACTATGCCACCAGCCTGGCCCTTCTTTTAATGAGCTCATTGAATAGGCTCTGGAGAGGCTAAATAATTCCACAGATTGGATTATCTTTTCTATCTTCAATATTGAAAATTTTATCCACAGGGGAGCCTTTAGAGTTATATTCATAAGGAATAATTTTTTTCTAATATTCTGGGGTAGCCTGAAAGGTCTATTGATATGCCTCTTCTGTAAATCTTCTTGCCACTAGTCACTAGTCATACAGCTCCAGGGCTGGCTTATTTCTCTACTTTCTAATTCTCTCTGATCCCCTAAGATAAATATTTACTTTTTAGAAATCCCAACAATTAATTTAAAAACAAACTTTGGTAGTTTTTAATATATGTTTTAGCCAAAATTTTAAATGTACTAGTTGCATTTAGCTAAACTTCTGCTCCACAATTTTTCTGTAAGTGACCTGTACTCTTTCTTTGGGAAGATGAGGTGCTCCTGGGCATTTCTTAATTCATAGCTTGTTGGATATTGTACATCTAATCTCTGATGGTCAGCTGCTTACCTGATATTCTATAATTAGGCCTTAAATATTATTCAAAGCCCTATAGCAGTCAAATAGCTTCTCTTTAAAGGAAAATGTTTATTTGCCTGAGAAATTATAGCTTTATTTGAAAGTCAAAATCATCCACTGTGATTCTCCTGTAGAAATTTGCCACAGGATCAATAGAGGTTTAAAATCAGACAAGTTCTTTGGTAATAATTTACATGTGTTGTTTCATATAGGCTAAATGGCAAAGCTACTTGCAATGCAGCCTGAATATTCTAAAGAAACTATTTTTACTTCTTGTCCTATTCAAAGTGGTAACCTTTTGAGTAAACTTGTCACAGAACACATAAATAAGGTGTATCTTGATTCCAGATCCAAAAGTACCCAATTTCTAAGTGTAGAAGTTGCAGGCTGCAGTAACTTGTCCCTTAAATTGAAAAGAATATCTTACCATGCCCAGAAATTTAAATGAGTTGGCTCCAGTTTACACACTGGATTTGTATCCCATTGTTTGGAATGCATGTTTTTTACCAAGGCTACCTATTTTTTCTTATCATCCAATTTTATAAACATTTTGCATCCACGAAGAGGAAGAGATAATGGCCTTCGGCCTTCATAAAGAAAGAAATCAGTTTCTGTGGAATAAGATTTTTATGTAATAAAACAATTTTTATATAATCCTCAGGTGGGGGGGAAGCTCAATGTTCTCTTACTATACAAAAGTCAAATTTTCATATCACACCAACTTTACTTAAATTGAGGAAATGTTATTTTGCCACTCCAATAGCTATATTATTGTTTCTGTGAGTACTTTCTCCAGGAAAGGAATAAAAATTTAGAAACATAGTGAGGAATTTGCTTCCAGAGAAGCAAGAAGTCAACCAATAGAGTGTGATATTCTAAAATTGATTGAAATAAGAATTTCAAACAGAATGGAGATGTCAATTTGAGTAAATGCTCTTGATAGGTCAAGTAATAGAATACTGATATTTGGCTGTTGGGTTTAGAAATATTGAGATCTTTGGTAACCGTGTGGAGGCATTTATATGATCTTATTTGATGATGATCATATAACAAAGCTGTAATATGGTATACCTCAACATAATAAAGGCCATATATGACAAACCCATAGCTAACATCATACTTAATGGTGAAAGATTGAAAACTTTTGTGCTAAGATCAGGAACAAGACAAACGGGCCCACTCCTACCACTCCTAATCAATATGGTACCAGAAGTCTTAGCCTGAGCAATTAGGCAAGATAAAGAAATAAAAGGCATCCAAATCAGAAAGGAAGAAGCAAAATTATCTCTGTTTGCAGATGATATAATCTTATATATAGAAAATCCTAAAAGACTCCACCAAAAAACTTAGAACCAATCAGCAATTTTAGTAAAGTTGCAAGATACAAAATCAACATACAAAATCAGTTGCATTTCTACACACTAACAATGAACTATCTGAAAAAGAAATAAAGAAAACAATTCCTTTTACAACAGCATAAAAAATAATACAATACTTAGGAATGAATTTAACCAAGGAGGTGAAGGAGCTGTACATTGAAAACTGTAAGACATTGATGAAAGAAATTAACAAGGACACAAATAAATGGAAAGCAATTCCATATTCATGGATTGGAAAAATTAATATTGTTAAAATGTCCGTACTACCCAAAGCCATCTATACATTCAATGTAATCCCTACCAAGATTCCAATGACATTTTTCAAAGAAATAGAAAAAAATCCTGAAGCCACAAAAGACCCTAAATAGACAAAGCAATCCTGAGAAAGAAGAACAAAGCTGGAGGGGCCAGCCCAGTGGTGCAGCAATTTAGTCTGCACTTTGGCAGCCTGGGGTTTGCAGGTTCGGATCCCGGGTGCTGGCCGACCCCCTTCTTGTCAGCCATGCAGTGGCAGTGTCCCGTATAAAGCAAAGGAAGATGGACATGGATGTTAGCCCAGGGCAGGTCTTCCTCAGCAAAAAAGAGGACGAATGGCAACGGATGTTAGCTCGGGGCTGGTCCTCCTCATACAAAACAAAAGCTGGAGGAATCATACTTCCTATTTTAAACTGTATTACAAAGCTATAGTAATCAAAACAGTATGGTACTCACATAAAAACAGATATATGTATAGACAAATGGAATAGAATTGAGAACCTAGAAATAAATCCATGTATATGTGGTCAACTAATATTTGACAAGGGAGCCACAAGTGTGAATTAGTGGCTTGACTATGTCAGAGCCAGAATGCCTATAATTTTCTTGGCATCTGCCTCATGGTGGCAGAATAGAAGGCTAGGTTGCATATGTTTTGACATTAACTTAATACAGAAAGAAAGTGGATAGGGTTCTTTATATAAGAGCAAACTCTTTTCAAGGAACCCTTAGTTGGATTCCCACACATATCTAATTGAGTGCCCCAGTTTCACATGGCTACTCCTGATTGTAAGGAAGATCAGGAAAGAGATTATTTGGCTAGAGAAAATTGGGATTTGGTGAGAAAGGAAGAAAACAAAAATGAGTATTGGATGAGAATAAAATAAAGTGGATATTGGGGAGATTTTCTAGTTGGACTTACAAATAGGAATCTTAGCCAGTATCAAACTTTATTAACAATTCAAAAGATATAGAGAACCGTGAGTCACAGGCAAAGAACAGAGAAGTTTGAGACTTTCAGTGCAGTTCCCTAGTTCTTTTTTCCTCACAGAAGTTTGTGCCCTGGTTCAAATATAACAAATGAGGTCTCCAGGTACTGCATACAATACATCATGTACACAAAGAAATTAGTTTAGTCGTAAAATATTTCCAGATTTTACTCATAATTACTTAGCTGATACTAACATTTTCTATAAGGCTATGTTCCATAAATCCATAAATTATGTTTGTATTCATAAATACCATCCAGAAGTTTGATGAATATATTTGCAAAGAGTTTTGACCAAGTCATTCTTTTCTCTTTTGCTGTATTTTTCTCTCTTCCCAAGTATCACCAAGTTAGGAAGGGTGGGTTGTATACTACCTGCTAATACTGTTAATAATATCTATCAAATACTACTAAAATATCATTGATTCCATTTTTCTGACTTCCTTATCAAATGCCTATGATTGTGTCCTTTAGCAGTAAAAAAGGAAGAGTCTCCTTAGAATTTAAAAACATTTATTAAAAGCTGCTAAGAAATGGTTTCAAATAGACTGCTCCACAAATATACAGACAGATAATAAATGCTAGCCATCTTCTGTCAACAATATATTATTTCTGTTTCCTGGGTATATGATTATAATTATGGATAAATTCAATCTCAGATATTTGTTAAAGACAGTGAAGAGTCTGAGATTGTATCTTATTTACAAGCTCACAAGTTAGCCTGCCTCGGTTTCCTGAATGCTGGCAGAAGACATGAGATATCTGGACGACAGACAAAGTATAAGTTGTTACTCATGTAATAGTGACCAGGATATCAGCATTTGTTGTGGTTCCTAAAGTGCTAATTCCCACAGTATGACAGAAGTGGTCCAGGTGATATCTATATTACAGGAGAAGAATCTTACAGGAGAAGAATCCCAGGTTTAGGGAAACTAAATCTGTCATATTGGGAAGTAAGCCTGCCCCCCCTTTATTCCAGGAGGAAACACTCTTTCTCTTAAGGATATTCTTCCTACTAATATTCTTGTAAAGATAGTCCAGAACAAAGATAGTTTCTGCCTCTGCTTGCAAGACAAGCAAAATGGTGAAAGATTCATTGGCAAATTGTCTCCCAAGAATATTATGGTGTCCTTTGATTCATGTATGTTGTTACCCTTGAAAGCACAATTCTATAAGCAAATTTCAAAGAAAGACCTATGCCTAAATGTCACCATAAAACATGTTATGGGGCTTAAGTTCTAAGGTCTGCTAATCTAAATTTAAGTATGTTTTTTTAGTGTCTCAATTATAATTGTTTTTTTCCTGCTAACAAATTTGGTAGGATGTGTTTCTCTTCAACTTTTATACAACTTTTTTTCTTTCCTCCTATTCTTTTTACCATCCTAGGAATAAATGTTTGTGAAGATGGAGAAAAATGACAAAATTCTGTTAGTACAGACATTCATCAAAATTTTTCTACGAGGACCTGAAGCTGTCGACAAGGAAAGGATTGTTTTGGAGTGAGATCCTATTTTCATAAAAACATTTTAATATTATCCTATGAGAGGGAGTCAACATGAGCAAGAAAATGGTATATTTGATCCAGAAACTCTGTTGGCAAAACCAGATATTAAGGTTTTTTTCTGAGGAGTTATATTAGCAAGGGAAAGTTTCCCATTTCTTGAAAAACTCTAACTTTGAAAAGTCTAAAGGAACCAAAGTCTTCTCCAGCTTAGCATAGCATCTGAGGATTCTCCTGGATGAGGCAAATTAACTGAGAGCCAGGAATCTGGTTGGTTGGTAGGCAAAGGAATTAAAAAATATACACGTGTAAAGCATACAGCAAAGACTACTAAGAGGAAAGGCTTCTAAACATCTATCTTTGATTGACCCTGTAGACATGAACACACTTCTCATTTGGGAAAGTACTGTAAAGTTATAATTTCCCTAGACAATGGGGATATTTAAGAAAATTTAAAAGGAACATTTCTTTTTAGTAATTTTCAAAAATTATGTTTATGGTTCAGAGGATATGATCAACTGTGGTTTGGGGTTTGACTAAAACCTAATCAAAGCATTCAGACAAATGAAACCAAGCAACTCTCCCTTTTTGCTTCTAAATTATTAATATAATCATGCCAAATTTTCATTATGAGCAGTAATAATGCTAGAAATGCCTCTCACCCAGAGAATAGTGTGGTGTAGATATGTGATTCAACATATCATTTGAAAGTAGAAGTTATATCTACAAAGCCTTGATCTATTTTATTTGTGTTAATTTATATGGATGAGTTCCAAAATGAATTTCCTCAAGATTTTGAAGAAAGGAATCAATAAAATGTGATTTATTTATTTATTTTTTTGTGGGGAACACCAGCCCTGAGCTAACATCTATTGCCAATCCTCCTCTTTTTGCTGAGGAAGACTGGCCCTGGGCTAACATCGGTGCCCATCTTCCTCCACTTTATATGGGATGCTGCCACGGCATGGCTGACAGGCAGTGCGTCCGTGGGCGCCCGGGATCCGAACTTGCGAACCCCCAGGCTGCCAAGCGTGAACTAAGCTGCTGCGCCACCAGGCGGCCCCAATAAAATGTGATTTTTATGTTTATATTATATGAACAGAACCACGTATTTTAAAGAAGGCTGATTTTTTTTTTCATGCATAGGAAAGAATATTACTGAATAATATGGCCTACTTGAAAGGATGATACAGTCTGATTCTGGATACAATACTTTTCATGGTATGATCAAGATAAGTGGTAGGACTAATGATGCATCCTGTGCCAGAAGGTACGAGGTCCCTAAAACTCAACACTTATTTGAGAGTTTGCAGATGGGGTGCCTCGAGTGAACAAATTTGACCCATGGGTTGAAAATCTAAGAAAATGTTACACAAATGGAATATCTAAGAAACAGAGAGAAGCAGGTGGATTATAATGTGGGTGGCAGGTCCTTCATCTGGTAAAACTTGCTTTAAGAACCAAGAAGTTATGGTCAAGTAAGATGTGTCAGTGGAAATGTGTCAGTAGAACAGAATGAAGAGAACTGATCAAGGAATAAGTGAGATATAGAGTCACAAACTAGAACCGCAGAGGAATTGGTTGAAAGCTTGGACAGTTGAAATTCTGTAACACAAATAATATAAAAATGAGAGTTTATCAAACTGAGAAGAAAGGATGCGTTTTCAAGGGAGAAGATCAGGAGGCATCTAGCTGGGAGATACTGACTTCTGGAATCTCCCTAATTCCTTATCGAAAACACACTCTAGTTGGAGGGAGAGTCCTCTTCCAATCTATTTCCAATCCCATCATCTTATAAGGTTGAAGAAACTGCCTTTAGTGCATAATAAAACATTTGGACTCAAGATATAGTTTCTTATTATGCCATCAGCGTCATCATGCTATAGTTTCCACAGATTATATAATAAGGTCAAAGTATGATATTTTTGCAATTGCAATGAATCTAGGTAATTTTGTGCAGTCTTTTGATTTTCTACAGTCAGTTATCTACAAGGTCTAAAAAGGAACATCCCTTTTGTTAAATGAGGAACAGTATCATTGTAATAGTAAACACGATTATTAACAGTATAATAATTCTAAAGCAATAATTCGAACTTTTGCGACCAATGAAAAGATTTGTTTGACTCAACATTTTACAAATCAACTCCAGGAGTTAGTCAAAAGAATTACCATATCTTTAAATTCCCATCACTACCACATCATCATCACCACCACTACCATCACCATGACCACTGGCATCATCAACATTAACTCCATTATCATCACCATCAAAATATCTCTTTTTGTATCAAATGCTATTTTTCTAATGATAATACAAGCAAGGTTATTTTTGGAGTCGATTACATTACAAAGAAAGCTCACAAACCACTAAAGAAAAATCATTTTTCTACTATAGACATTAAATACATGGATGTCATAAGGACAAATGTCATTCCACAAGATAACATCCTTTTCCTGAAAACAATACTAGCAGTAATTATACTTAGTCTCCATATAAGAGTAACAGATTCAACAATAATAAAGAAAAAGAAGGAGCAAGAGGAGAAGCAGGAAGAGGAAGCTGCTGAGAGTTTTTGAGCACTCACTACATGTCAGGCATAGTATAAGGCACTTTTTGTTGTTGTTGTTTTTGTTGAGAAGATTGGCCCCCTGCTAACATCTGCTGCCAATCCTCCCCTGTTTGCGTGAGGAAGGTTGTCCCTGAGCTAACATCCATGCCAGTCTTCCTCTACTTTTTCATGTGGAACATTTCCGCAGCATGGCTTGATGAGCAGTGTGCAATTCTGTGCCTAGGATCTGAACCCACGAATCCCAGGCCTCTGAAGTGGAGCAGGAGAACAAAACCACTATGCCACCGAGCCATCCCCCAGTATAAGGCACTTTTGCATGCATTAACCAACTAGATCCTAATAAAAACTACTATCTGGGAATATATACTTTCATTGTTCTTAGTTACAGTTAAGGAAAGCTTAAGGAAATTTCCCAAAGGTACATAGTTAATAAATTGCAAAGCAGGAATTAAAAAACTTTGAATACCAAAATTCAGACCCCCAATCTCAAAAATACTTTTTGATATTGCATCACTGTAACAATAGATTGGCCACATTGTTTAGGGTAGTAAAAACTATTATTTTAAAAATATTACTCCTGCGAAATAGTCCTCAGGTGAAAATTTATCATTTACTTCCTTTCCTCACAGATTAGTTTATATCTGGGCCATTTCATCTCTTTCCAAAAGTATGTTTGTGCAGCAATAATAGCCACATTTACCAAGTACCATTGTGTAACATAAAGTGCTCTAAGGGTGTTACCCACATTAATATATTACATCATTTAATTGACTTAAATGAATATATGAAATATGCCCTATTATATCAGTTTATTTGCAGTAGAATATTGAGCCAATATCTAGGCTGGCAGGGTGACTTGCTGAAGACTCAATTTGCATTCTATTTACTTTTGTTTTGGCTTTGCTACTGTAAGAACTTATTTTATTCACCTTTAGCAGTGGTAGCTAATAATATAATATACTGTACTTTCCAAAGCATACTTATATTAAAATGAGTAGGTAGCAGAATGAAAGTTTTTTTCCCTCTTTCCAGAAGGTAGACAGAGTTTCGTGTTCCTAAAGTTTTGATTCATCTCACTCCTGAGAAATATCAACAGGTGTTTTGTAATTCTAAACTGTAAGCACTTCTTGAAGGACCGAAAAATGTTTGTGCTTGAAAGAGAAAGAAAGACTGTATTCTCTGGACAGAGATGAGGAGGAAATGGGATGCAGTTACTCCTAGGTAGAAGGATATTGAAAGTGAATGGCTGAATGGCTACCAGTGTGGATTGATCACTATGTATAAAGACCCTGGGGCCTGAGCCAAAGAGAAAACCAGGGTTAACCTTACCACAGACGGAATGTACCCTTCACTCAGAAGCTTTACTATAAAAGCTTTGTCCTATTGAGAGGAGAGTTGGGCGGATGAAACTTCACAACAACACTAAACAGCACAGGCAATGGTGAGGTGGGACTGCAGAGGAAATTTCCAGTGGAAGGGAGAAAGAATGACAAACATGTCTATGGTTTGAGACACCAGGCATTTTCGTGACTTGAGAGAAGGATGTCTAATGGGTGTCACCTGTTCTGAACCAATTAGGAAACTACCAGGATCAGGGAGGATTTAGAGTGGTCGTGTGCGATTTTCTGGATACTCCTGCCCTTTTGGAGGGTGGATACTAGGAGAGGTGTCACATTTATTTACTATATTGAGAGACCCGAGACGTAATTATATTTTACCATAAGCATTGCAGGCCAATCAGGGCTGTTAAACACTGATGAGCGAATTTATGTTTAAAATATTTAAGAAACTTAGAAGAGCTCACACAGATAGCAATTTGAGTGCAGTTTTATCTGAATCAATTCCTTAGTACATTATTTCTCAGTAACGTGGACCGTTCCACCTTCTCCTTTTTCACATAATCGCTTACATTATGTTTTGAGAGTTGCTGCGATGCTTTCAGCACACACACCTTAGCTCCTTTTTCTCACAACAAAATGCATATGTAGTCATTATAAATATATTAGAGTTTCATCTGATCCCAGTCCTACCACTTTCCAGCTATTTGATTATGGACACGTTATTACATTCAATCTTCCTGTTTTCTTACATGGAGAATGGGAAAAAAAAGAGTAACCTCAGAGTCTCACTGTGAAGATTAAATCAGTGGCTGGTGTATAGTGTTGTCACTGCTCTTATTAGATGAACTTATATTGGGAAGAAGACATTTACGTAGTAGGTAACAGGAATAGAAAGAAGTGTGAGAAGTTACAAGAAAGAAAAAAGCAAAATTTTGCAGCTTTACCTAAGGAGATTTACTTAAGGCAATGGTTTTACACTGGTGGCTTCTGAGCCAGAATCAGCTGCAAGCCTGTTTTGTTTAGCAAAATGTTAAAAATGAAATAAATTTGGATACATCTCCCTGGGCATAATTTATTAAGCTCCTCAATCCAATCCACCTCCATTTACCAGGCCTAATTTACACTTTGGGGTTACTTGTCTTGCTGCTGTCTCAGTTGAGTTTGTGAACCCAGATTTAAAGATGTGCTTACTAACACATGTTTTTCTTGGGTTAATGTCTAACATCTGATCATTACTGGGGTTTTTTGGCTTCCTTGTGCTTCACACCTTATAACTAACTATAGAAGCATTATCATAAATTCCACATTGTTTTGTTTTAATTTTTACACTTTTTATTTAGATGTCTGGAATCAGAACTTGTGTTTGTTCTAAATTCTGTAGACTGTACACTCTCTATCACCGTGTAGATAAACGGTCTTGCTTGCTTGCTCCAGTGTCAGAGCAGTGGTTGAATTATTGGAAAGTGTTAAGAGAAACAGGCTTTAACATTTTGTATCCACTTTTAAGATCAGGGAGGATTTAGAGAGACTGTGTGTGATTTTTCTGGACTGGAATTTAGCCAGGAAACTATTATTTTTATAGTTATATTGAGAAATATCTCAGAGCAGCTTTAAGTACTAAAATAGAGACAGAGCTCATTTAATAGCACCTTCAGTATCCTGGTTTCTACCTACAAAAAGCTGGGACTTTGGAAAAGTATTTATGTGAGAACTCTCCTGAATCGCTGATCCCACTTACTGCAGTAACCGCTGTTTCCTTGGGGCTTTCCCATCTACTCAACTCACTCAGCCGGGTTTATGAAATGTGACAGGGTTGAAGTGCAAGGAGATGGCTGCTGTTTATATAATAGAGAGTAAAAGTTGATAGTAAACTTAGGGAAAGTTTTGCAAATATAGAATCTTTTCTCTAATTTCCAATGGTTTATTTTATGTGATGTATACTCAACTTCACCCACATTGACATTAAAATTTATTTTCTGTGTTAAAAAATATAAAAGTGTGTTTGGAATAGGTATGTGTTGAAAAATTAAGAAATGGCTTCTTTTCCTTTTTTTTAAACAAACTTTATTTTGGTATAAATGACATACAAAGAACTACACATATTTAATGTGTCCAATCTGATGAGTTTGGACATATGCAAACACCTGCGATACCATCCCCACAATCAAGGTGATAGAACATACAATGGGGAAAGGAAAGTCTCTTCAAAAAGTAGTGTTGGGAAAATAGGATATCCACATGCAAAAAATAAAACTGTATCCCTACGTTACCCCATACACAAAAATCTCCTAAAAATAGGTTAAAAGCTTAAAAGTAAGACCTGAAACTAAAACTTATAGAGGAAAAGATAGGGGGAAAACCTTCTTGATATTGGTCTTTGCAATGATTTCTTATGACGCCTACTTTAAAAAGATCTTATTATCAAATGTCCACTTCCCAAAAAGTCCCCACAAAATACCTATTGGTTAGGCAAATTTAAGTTCCTTAGATTTACGGTAGTAAGGGAGAATGCCACATTGACGGAAGCTTAATATTGGCATGAAAGGTAGAAACCTGGAGAGAATATTTATACAATCTCAGGACTCAGGCAGGGGGACCTTAAAAAGATCTTGTAAAGTGGAAACCTGGCTGGAAATGTGTAGAGTTTATAATGTTAAGTTTCATTTTGGTCGGCAGAGTGAAGCAAAGGTTTTAAAATGAGGATTCATGACTAAGTTGTTAGTTTTTATAAACTGACATTTTAATTTGTTCATAGGCTTTTATTTCAGTAGCAAGTATTTCCTAAAGCAAGTTGATATGTTATTTTTGTTTGGTCTTAGTATTGATTAGCCCAGAAAAGTATGTTTGTTTTAGTTCTCAACATTACGCTTTGATAATGTATTGCAAGTTATAAGTGGAAAATGTGAGAAAGAATTACAGATTAATAAAAATAATATATTGGGTAATTAATAATATTTTTGACTATTAAAATATATTTTGTAACCTCACCTAAAATAAATATCTGGAAAAGAAGAACTTAAATCTTTGGTGTAAAAATCCAAAAAAGCTGTAACGTTTAAAAAAAACAGTATTTTGGGCCAGCACAGTGGCATAGTGATTAAGTTTGCATGCTCTGCTTCAGTGGCCCAGGGTTCATGGGTTTGAATCCAAGGCACGTACATACACACCACTCATCAAGCCATGCTGTGGCAGTGTCCCATATACGAAATAGAGGAAGATGGGCACAGATGTTAGCTCAAGGACGATCTTCTTCAAGCAACAGAGGAAGACTGGCAACAGATGTTAGCTCAGGGCCATTTTCCTCACAAAAACAAAATAAAACTAGGGGCCAACCTGGTGGTATGGTGATTAAGTTCGTGCTATTGGCTTCGGCAGCCTGGGGTTTGCAAGTTCAGATCCCAGGCGCCGACTGATGCACGGCTTGTCAAGCCATGCTGTGGTGGCGTCCCATAAAAAGTAAAGGAAGACGGGCACAGATGTTAGCCCAGGGCCAGTCTTCCTCAGCAAAAAAGAGGAGGATTGACAAGAGATGTTAGCTAAGGGCTAATCTTCCTCACACACACACACACACACAAAACTAAACAAAACATTATTGTGATGTAAATTGATGAACTTGCATTACACTTTGCTCTTCAATTTGATTTATGCTAAGTTTAAAATAGAAGTAGTATATGTTTTGATCAAGTTAATTAGTATATCAGGACCATAAAATGAAGGCCATCCCAGTGGCCAAGACCATGTCAGAAATCTAAACCTAAGTCAGCCTGCACATACTGGAAACTCCTGTTAAGGAAACCTAACTTACAAAAATCACAATCCTGAAATTCAACTTTAGCTTGCTTACCTTACCCTAGAATATCGGACCTGCTGGCCTTATAAGGAAATCCCCCACCTCCTAGCCAATAATGCCCTATTTCCACGTTACTTCTTCTTAGGCTCTATAAACCCACTCTTGTCCAAAATCTCTTGGGAAGAGTCTCCATTGCTTGTGAGGCACTGTACTTTCCCAATCCATGGATTGTTTTACCTTGAATAAAGGACATCAAACTCATTACTAAATAGTTTTAGTTCTGACATTTGACAGTTTTGGTGATGAGATGGGACCCAAAGACAGCTGCTGAAGATTCTGGGATGACTCCTGTGGCAGGTGAAGATGCCCATGGAGCCCTTTTGGTTTGCTGCTTCTTCCGATGGCTCTCAGGTCTCTGGTAAGCTTCTCTCCCATCTGGTCTGCTTATTTCCTGTTCTGAGCTCTTCCAGTTTGTTTTTCCTAATCTTTTTTGGTAGAAAATTGGGGTGTGAGAAGGGCCAGCTCTGTGGCTTACTGGTTAAGTTTGGCACACTCTGCTTCAGCAGCCTGGGTTTGGATCCTGGGCACAGACCTACACCACTCCTCAGTGGCCATGCTGTGGTGGCAACCCACATACAAATAGAGGAAGATTAGCACAGATCTTAGCTCAGGAATCTTCCTCAGGTGAAAAGAGGAAGATTGGTGGCGGCCAGCCCCGTGGCATAGTGGTTAAGTTTGCATGCTCTGCTTTGGTGACCCGGTGTTCGCAGGTTCAGATCCCAGGAGCAGACCTATGCACTGCTCATCAAGCTATGCTGTAGCGGCATCCCGCATACAAAATAGAGGAAGATGAGCACAGACATTAACTCAGGGCTAATCTTCCTCAACAAAAAGAGGAGGATTGGCAATTGATGTTAGCTCAGAGCCAGGCTTCCTCAAAAAAAAAAAAATTGGTAACAGATGTTAGCTCAGGACAAATCTTCCTCAGCAAAAGAAAAAAAAAATGGAGTGTGAGATAATCCAGATTTTTCAAAGTGAGGCTTAGTGGGCCACAACATTCGGGGTTGTGTCCAACTTCATCTACAAGCTATGCACCTTGGGGAGGTCCTGACATATCTCAGGAAGTGTGCACAGGCAGGCCGAAGCATTACATCTGGTTGAATTAGGGAGGACTATTTCACTAAGGGAAAATAATGGCTACCCCTCAACCTAAAGAAAGCAAGATGGCAGCCGTTGGGAGACTCACAAAATCCTGGAAGAAAGTCCACAGTTTTCCTCCACTTTATAATGGTAAGTTTGTTTAAAAATATTGAAGTCCATTAGAAAATTATAACTAATTAAGAAAATAGAATTTTTGGTATTTGCTAACAGGCAGCAGACTACAATATGTATTTTAAATATATTAATTTAAATTAATTTAAATATAAATATTATATTAATTTAAATAATTAATTTAAATATAAATCCATGCCATTTTTACTTCAGTCCTGGGCAAAAACTCTAAAGCACTCTTCAAAGTAAGGTTGGAGGACAGTATGCTATCTTGTTATTATGACATTTCCCTTTTGAATAGGTGGCTTGAAGAGGTGTATTCAGGGGGAATGAGCACTTTTCCAGAAATAATGAAATAATTTGGGTCTAATTCAGGAGAATATGATCCTGAGACTTTGATTAAAGGGCAAAAATAACCACTACATAGGCAATAAATACAAAAACTACAACCACCAACATAAATGTCACCTTCTGGAAACTTTGAATTGAGCTATAAAAAAACATAAATTGACAGCTTGTATAATAAATGAGAAACAAAAATAGCAAGTCTAAAAAACCAAAATAAAGTGTTTTTTTTCATTTTATTTATAAGAATGCCAGATAACTCTCTCTAGATATGTAATGATTTGGGTCTACTCATCTAACCGCTCTGGTGTAGAAAGCACTTTTATCCTTTTTATACATCTGAACACCCTCTGTAGTCTCTGAAATCTCTTCCTTTCTACTCAGATCACCAATAATTTCTTGTCATGTTCCATATTCTAAATTAAAAGAACTGGTTAAAATAACCCCCATTTTCTTCTCTCTAAACAAGTCCACAGCCAAAGCTATTGTGATAGTGTGATGTTTTGGCAAATTCAGGTTCTTTTTGTGTGGAAATATCTTGGAAAAAGCATAGCATAATTCACAGAGCAAAGTGAGCCAGATTCTCCTGGTCATCCACATATAGATCCCAAATGAAACTAAAGATATCAAATATGTCTGTCTTCTTTTTCAAAGACTGAGTAACCCAATATCCTCTTTTTTCTTATGTTTTTATATGACTCCTAGACTATATTCTCACTGTTAATTACAGACTGTCTTATATTTCCCTTCATTGTTCAAAATATGTAAATATCAGCCCTTCAACTAGCTTGTGAATGTTTGAAGCCTAGATTGCTGACTCCCTTAGATTTGTAGATGTCATTGCTGGGAACTCAATTTCATTTTTATGTTTCTATGAGACATTACTATTTAATTTTCTTTTCATTGTTTTGGAAATAGATATTCTTCATATACTGTGTTTAGGGCACATGCATATTTACTTAATTGGCTATTAATTTTATAACTTAAAATATTTTGCTCTCACAAATAAGACATAAAGATAATGTCTTAATCAAGATCAAGTTTAATTATGAAAAAATACATTGATTCAATAAGTAGATAGAAAGGAAAGAACACAATTTACTAGTTTGTAAAAATATGATGAAATTTCACTCTCCTGCAGAATTGTTGGTTGGTTTAATGTAATTGACCAGATCAACCAGTATTTTTATTATCTAAAATTTAATTGGACATGTTATTTTGAGGAAATTTGACATATGTATAAACTTTATTTACTACTGCTCATCTACCCTCATTCCTACTAGATATCTTTCTTACTTGGAACATGAAAATATGTTGCTTTAGTGTTACAACACTTATTTGAATCATTCCAACTTACACTTCCCCACTTAGGCTTTTCTTTGTAACTTAGAATGGAGATGACAAGGCATATTTCGATGGCAAGAGAAAGATTTTAGCAGGAAGTATGTTCCCAGCACTATGTTCGATACAGATTTCACCAATCAAGTTTTGTCGTTGAATTAAACTATTATTAAATGTCTTGATCTAATCTATGTTTTCAGTTTTTCTCAGGATTTTTTCTTAATACATGTTCTCTAATTGGATTTTCTTGTTTGAAATGCTGCTATACAAAACCAGGCAGTCTTTAAAATGACTACAACAGGCTGTAAAATCTGTATGCTACAAGAGAGGCAAGATTCAGAAAATGGTACCATTAAAGCAATATTTCAATGAGAGCAGTTATCACTCTTCTTTACTTATCAATAACCCTTTCAAACTATATCCCAGTCTCTTGCTTTTTTAATACCACAAACCCTAATTCTTCTAATATTTTAATCTTGTTTCTTCTGCTACCATCTGCAGTATAATTAACTGTATCTGGATCGACCAAAGCCATCTCATTCCATCTTTCTACTAGCCCTAAAACCGTGTTACTTTTGGGAAAATATAATTAAAAACAAAATCTCCTGCCAACTCAGAAGACCTCTCCACAAAGGTAGAATATAAAGAAAACAGTTTTATTGTTGAATAAATGGTAAACCAGAATGTGATGCATACCAGCGGCAATCCACTAAGGGATTGTAGAGACAGAAAAAAAAGTTATCCTTTTATACCCACGCAGATACACCCCATTACTTACATGTTCTTAAGATAAACAATAACTAGTCCTCAACAACAGGACTTGACAGCACCATTTGTCACATATACTTCAACATAGATTTATTTGGTAATTGGGGTGGCCATCTGTGTTTGTTAATTGGCTTTATCCAAAGGAAAAAATCAACCAATCATATCTTTATAACAGGAGATAGTTTAGCAACTTGAAGTGATGCACCCATGGAAGTTAAGTTCCTACCATTCCACAAACTTTGAAATAAGAGAGCTATCTTCTTTGATGATTAATTTCAAAGGGATGGTTCCCAGGTCCTGAGGACATTCCTGGGGTCTTAAGCTGGCAAGAGGCTTATTTACCTTTTAAAAATAGTCACATACATTTTAAAGAGACAGAGAAAGAACTTACAAGTTTTCTAAAGTAAATGGTCCAAGTAAAGCATGGGAGAAGTCTTTTCCCTTACTTTCAACAGGTAGAGTTCAGCCTCATTTTTAATTAGCATTTGCCCTTACACTACTGTATTAGTCAGGGTTCTCCAGAGAAACAGAACCAATAGGATATTGGTTCATGCAATTATGGAGGCTGGGAAATCCTAAGACCTGCAGTCAGCAAGCTGGAGCCCCAGGAGAGCTGAGGGGCAGGGTCCAAACCTTGAGAACCAGGAAGAGCTGATAATGTAGTTCTAGTCCAAGAGCCAGTAGGCTCCAGATCCAAGAAGAGCTGATGTTTTAGTTCAAGCTGAAGGCAGAAAAAGATCTATGCCCATGTTCCAGCTCAAGATAGTCAGCAGGCTGGCTCGATGGCACAGCGGTTAAGTTTGCACTCTCCACTTCTGCAGCCCGGGGTTCGCAGGTTCGGATCCTAGGCACAGACAGACACACTGCTTGTCAAGCCATGCTGTGGTGGCATCCCATATAAAGCAGAGGAAGATGGGCACGGACGTTAGTCCAGGGCCAGTCTTCCTCAGCATAAAAGAGGAGGATTGGCAATAGATGTTAGCTTAGGGCTGGTCTCCCTCACACAAAAAATAAATAAATAAAAGAAGATCGCTGGTCAGGAAGAGTTCCCTCTTTCTCACAGGAGGGTCAGCCTTTTGTTTCTGTTCAGCCCTCAACTGATTGGATGAGAGAAAGCAATCTTCTTTCCTCAGTCTATTGATGCACATGTTAATCTCATCCAAAACACTCTCACAGAAACACACAGAATAATGTTTGACCAAATATCTGGGAATCTCCTGGCCCAGTCAAAGTGACACATTAAATTAGCTATCACAACGATCAAGTTGAGTGTCAGATAAAGTACTCAACTTCTTTCTTACTACCTTAAGAAAAATTTTTTTTCTCTCAGTGACTCCAGCTTTCATATTAGTATAGCACATTACATATCATTTGAAAAGAGTGGATAATATCTTGAATAACCACTGTAAGGAGCACAATACCCAGCACTAGTAATACCCTACTGATATCTAAGAGAAACGTTTTCCACTTACTGTATGATATGAAGGATACCCTTTCTTTCCCAATCTTATATTACTAATTGTCATCAGAGAAATGTGTATACCTCCACTGGTTATGTTCTTGTAAAATTTGAATTACTTTATTTCGGTTTAACTATTCATATGGCTTTACCATCTGTTGGTTTGTATCTTGTTTATCACCATTTCAAGCTTCTTTCTGAACAACTCCAAGAATGTTTCATTGGTAATTCAGGAAGTCAAAAATTGAATTCCATGCTAATTTTGGTGATGTATTTCATCTAGTTTCACGCCGTATTTTGTGCTCCAATTAACTTACTGTACCTTTTATTGCCCATATGATCTGCACTTTCCCATCTCTCTTATTTTTCTTAAGCCATTACCTCAAATGGAAATGTTATCACTCTATAATTTTGCTTTTAGTCTTATGTATCCTTCAATGTTCACCTCTACAGTTGTAATCGCCTTACATCTTGTCAGAATCTTTCACCTGGAAGTGTATCTTTAATCTTTTGGCTATCATAAATGCTTCTCTCACAGTATTTGTCATGTTCAACTCTTTCTATCATACATGTGTTCATATTTTTTTCTCCATAATATTGTAAATTCATAGAGAGCAGGCTGTATTTTTTTCTGTACCTTATAGTCTCTACAGTGTACTTTCAGTTATGTGTTAGATAAATGAATAGATGTATTGATACAGCTACATGTAGGGCATTTTAATATAACTTCTTTCTCCCTCTGTAAATGTCTTGTATACAGGTATTCCTCACAGAAAATGTACACTATAAAGAAAAATAATTATTATGTTAGTTAAGTTCAGAGATAGTAACACCAACATAGGCCTTTTTAAAAACATTATTATGGAGGAAAAAGTGAGTAAAAGTTTTACTGCCTATACTTAAGCTTAAGTGTTTAAAAGCAAGTGAATTTTGTTAATAGCTAAAAATGCATTTTGATGTTAAAATGTTAGGATTATTATTTTTTTTTACATGAAGTGATCATTACATGCCCAGGGACTGGAAAATAATTTGTTGAAATAGATTATGAGGTGAATATCTTAATATTATCATCCTCATAATAAATAAAATGTAAGAGCTAGTGGAGGGGAGTTGGGGACATCAACGACTGTAACTAAAAGAATTACTTCCCACCAAAACAACTGATTTTCCATGTGTATTTTTTTCTATCATTATTTTCAAAGAAATCTCTGGTATCAGCAACTTCTGTAAAAAATGCTTTATTTTGGGGTGAGGTAAATGTGTAAATTTAAGAAAGAAATAGTATTATAATTATATTAGTTATACTTATTATCTTCATTTTATTTTAAAGTTGCAGTTTTGAATGAAGTTTAAATCAAATATTACATTATGGCTATTAAGAACAAGTTGAAAACTCTATAGTACATTTTTTTTCCTGAATTGTCAAAGAACAATAGAACAAAAAGTAAGTGATATTATAGGACACTAGTCACCACATTATAGGATTGCTGCTTAAAATATCCCCTCCAGTGATTTGTACAGTGCAGTTTTAAATGGTTCAATTGATGAGTTTCATATTTTTCTCTTTGTAAACCATTATGCGATGTAATTTTTAGTTGTTCTATTGCCAAGAAGATTTTCTTGGGTTATTGCTTCATTTTTCTTATTTTAATATCACAATTCAATCAATTTTCAATTCATGTAATTTGTTAAATACATAATCTATATTACTGATGTATTATTAATACTATCAAATTCATGTAACATTACATATTTTGATATTCATTTTATACATCAACTCTCCTGGATCTTAATAATAGAATTAAGGTAGAGTCATTGATTGGACATATTCTAGGTCAGACGCTATTTTAAGCATTTTACATGTATTAACTCATTAAATTTCACAACACTTTGAGGTAAATACAGTTTAGCTCCATTTTACAGATGAAAAATAAAGGTGTATAAGAGGTGACTATCTTGCTCAAGATGACATCTCTAGGAAGTGGTAGAGGCTGGGGGTAGAATTTATGATTGTAAAATCTACACTCTTACCCAGAGGCCTCCACTGCTTCTTGACATTTAATTCTTAACATGGTCAACATTTAACAGTGAACAATATACAAGATGTTATTTGGAAAATGTTTTTGTGCCTCCCCTCTTCAAATTCCATACTTACTTTTTTAGTCCAAACTTTGTACACTTCAAAAACACATTTCTTGACTATTTAAAAAGTAATATCAAAAACAGGATGATACCTTATACATGTATGGCTCATCTTATAGGGCATTATTAGTGTTACAATCTCTGTAATCATATTTAGAATATTGAATTTATGTTTTTTCTATATTAAATTTCTGCTACACCTGTCACAAAAGTTGCTCTGCACAATTAAAGGTTGCCTCGCTTTCAAGCTCTGACTGAATTTTATAAAGTCTGTTTATTCACCAACTGTCAGGAAACTGTCAATTTTAAATCCTCATACCTCATTCTCTTATTTTCCTTCATCAACATCCCTACATAACCTTCTCCATAAGGTGGTTATTATACCAGAGATTATCTTCAAATGGTAAAAGAAAATGTTATTGACACATGAACCCAGAAAATATGAGAAAACCTGCTTTACTTAAAATGTCTAAATCTCAAATGTCATAAAATACTTAGTTTCTTTCTAAAATGAATGGATATAATAAAGGAATCTAAATGGAATGGAAATATCCTGCAGTAAGGATTTTATGCAATGCAGTTGAAACTTCAAAAATAATTTTCTATAATTAATTAATGAAATATTGAGCTATTCTTTTTTATTCATTTTGAGAGGAAGATTGGCTGTGAACTAACATCTGTTGCCAATCTTCCTCTTTTTTGCTTAAGGAAGATTGTCCCTAAGCTAACATCTGTGCCAATCTTCCTCTATTTTGTATATGGAGTGCTGCCACAGCATGGCTTGATGAGCAGTGTGCGGGTCTGCCCCTGGGATCTGAGCCCCTCGAACCTCGGGCTACTGAAGTGGAGCGTGTGAACCTAACCACTATGCCACTGGGCCGGCCCCTAATCATTTTTTTAAAGAAATCTAATACAAAATATTTGAAAACATGCTTCTCCCTGCCATCTCTTTCAGCAGAAATTAGAAAATGTAATTTGTTTCTTGCTTCAGCATACAAATTTCCTGGATTTTATTAAACCTTCAAAAATAAACTCTACAGGGGGCCGGCCCGGTGGCGCAGCGGTTTAGTCTGCGCTTGGCAGCCCGGGGTTCGCTGGTTCGGATCCCGGGCGCCCGCCGACGCACTGCCTGTCAGCCATGCCGTGGCGGCGTCCCATATAAAGTGGAGGAAGATGGGCACGGATGTTAGCCCAGGGCCAGTCTTCCTCGGCAAAAAGAGGAGGATTGGCAACGGATGTTAGCTCAGGGCTGGTCTTCCTCACCAAAAAATATATAAATAAATAAATAAACTCTACAAAATTTTTATTAAAAGGAAGCCCTTACTTTTAGTGAAAAAGTTACTTTCCAGTACCACTGATAGTCAGAAATTATGTGAATGATAATATAATAGAACTTTATAAATGTCCTAATTTAGACCAAAGAAACAAAAGCACAAGAGCTTTCATGCAGCAGACTTATGGCCAATTAAACCTAATTTTTCTATCTTTTATAGTGCTACTCTAGAGATTTAAGGAGTCATGATTGTTATCCATCAGTGTCAAATCATTACTGGTGTCCCTCAACCATTCCTAATGTCCTAGATAGACTATTATTTATTTATCTACTACCTCTACTCTATTTCATCTGTCGGCAATCTTTTTCTCACTTTCCTCAAATCACCTTTGACCATCTAACTCCTGCTCATCCTGTAGGTGTCAAATTACAAATCCTTTTGAGATCTTCCTTGACTTCTGAGACAAGGCTGAAGCCTATTATAATGTCCTTTATCAAGTCATTCTTCATGTTTTATTGAGAATACTGATGAATTGTTTCTTTTCACATTATCGTTGCTCATCTTGTGTCTGTTTGGTGAGTGAATTAATGCCAATCGTTAATTTATTTTAAATCCTGCACTTTAAGGTATTTTCATACTTTAATCACTGAGCAGGACTCCCATCAGACTAAACTGATTATGTAAAATTATATTGTATTTTATGTATCTTAATATTATTAGGTGTATTGCTTTGATCTTTGTATTCCAAGATATGGTTTAGAGGTCTGTGTTCATCTTGCACAACACCTGTTGTTTCTAAACTTTGACAATATCTGCCATTAGCTTTCTTTCTTTGTTTAAAACATATAGAAATTCTTTCATCCTTTTGATATGTCATTTTCACCTCAAACCTCATGATATGCTCTCTTAGAATGTTTTGAAGTGTGGTGTTCATAATTATACATGCTATTTTGTGGTCAGTAAAACAGTTTCAGTAAGGGAAGTTTTGTTCTTTTTTCTACCAACCTTCTGATTATTTGGTCATGATAGCACATTGGCTGATGTCTTCAAGGAATTGTTTAGTCACATTCCTTACTTGGTTATGATATAACTCAGAGGACGATCTCTTATGAATGTTCTGCACTGTGTTTTCCTAAATACAATTACACGACAATTTTCCACAGAACCATATCAGTATATCTCAGCAAGTGGAATAATAATACCAACTCAGTGAAGCACTTATGGAAATATGCTTTTGTGTGTTTCTGATGTCTAGTGATGTACTGTAAAAACACGTTATTGAATTGGAAGGACTCAGAAATCATGTAAAGTACATATGAAGCTTCTATAATATTCTTGGGTATAAATTGTAACTATGTCCAACTCTGGTTTAGTTTACAAGGTCACATCCAAACTCCTCAGTGAATTTCAGCTGTAACTCTACCATTCTCAACTGTCCTAATAGTTTTCCTTCTTGGAAGAAGGAAGAAAGATAGGGCAAAATAGTATTTGTGGGAAAGAATTAGAAGCCTTTTTCAATCTAGAAATACAATGAAAACTTACTGAATGCACAAATTAAAAATATGTAGAAATTTTTATTGTAGCAGTTAAAATTGGATGAAAATGAGTTAATCTTCAAAATTACTAATTGAGTAATAACTCATGTTTTATCCTGAAAAAAGCAAAAATATGGAAAAACTCCTTTGTTAATAGTATCTCAATTCCGTTTAGACAATGTCTAAGCTATTTCAAAATTTAATCTGAAGCAACAACATAAATTAAGTGTGGTGTTCCTAGAATCTTAATGCTGTTTCTCATTTTTTTCTGTACTGGCATTTCTCTTACATGTTACTAAGTTTGGTTATTTCAGAAGAATGAATTTACCTCTGATCTAGGATAAGAAACTAAACTGAAGATTGATTATAGACTCTCTTCCACTTGGAAGGAAAAAAAAGTAATTTATAGGAAGTAAGCTGCTAATTGAATACTATTGTGTTCTAGTCATTATTTTCTAACTTCAAGGACAGGACTCCTCTAGGATTCTTCCCAGTATTGAACTTGCACTCTTATTGGTAAGTGGTGCCATCGTCATTACTTCCTGCTCTAGATCAATCACTTCTCTGCTGACTCTTGACAGAGTAAGAACATTTGAAATATTGATTTTCCTAGTTTAATTCATCTTATTCTTTCCTATCTTGTTTGGATTCCTTGATCTATTTTAGTCTTCACTAAAATCCATTTAAAGATATGCAGCTGATTTTTTTAAAGTTTTCTCATATGTTCTAAATTGTCCAGTAGATTGCTCCCAATCTACAAATAGTGTCAGAATTTGCACAAAGAAATAGCATAGTCTGTGATATATGTGATTATGGATGTTCACTTATGTTATGGAATTGACAGTGTACTCTCTCTGAAGGAGCCTTTCAGGGAGAGGGTTATTAGACAGTGATGGGGTTAAGCATTTGAGTATAGTTGGTAAGAAATAATGGAGACAGTTTATAACTGTTTATTCATGGTTGCTGTACTAAGAAAAATCACTACCAGTTTAACAAGTTCACTGAACAATTTTACTTGTCTAACTTTATTTAGAGACCTTTTTAGTTACAAAGACTCCAGTTCCAACTGGGAAACAAGTGAGAAATTATGTACACTGTTCTCTTTGTTGGATATTCCACAATTTTTGTATTGAGTCTATTTCAGCATACTAGAATACTATAGGCCACAAAGAGTTTGACTTCCCTGAAATATAATAACAGATGATACCATTTGCATGGGTATCTCTTAGAATAATTGTTGACTGTGAAGTCTGGAGCCATTTCCACATGTTCAAATATCCATTCCATAAATGACCATTAGGGAGAACTTTGGCCAATTGTGTAACCTCTATGTGCCTGCACACTCATGTCTGTAAATGGAAATAATAATAACATGTATATCATAAGGTAACTGTCATGTTTAAATGTAACAATTGCCGTGATATACTTAACTTAGAATAATGCATGGTGCTTAATATGTATTCCATATTAATTACTATCATTCTGAGATCCTTAGACCTAAGAGTGAAAAGGTAATCAGGTATGTTTTTACTATACAAGAAGTTGGTAGTTTGTTTCTTTTTGTTCTATTTTCTTAGCAATCAATTGTTCATCAATATGATAAGATGGCTCAAAAAGTAGAGGCACTGGATATTTTTTACAGAGGTTGTTTGATCAACTTTCAGGGATTTTGTGGAAAAGATTGAGAAATTGAACTAAATGTTAAAGTACTTTCCAACACTGAGTTTATTAGTCAGAGTCCTTCATTTTCAACTGACAGAATCTGAAAGAGAAATATCTTAGGCAAAAAAAGCTCTCTTAGAAAGATACATATAATCAAAAGAAACAACCTCAGTTGAATAACCTTAGAGCAGGGCATTCAGAGACACAGCTGCGTCTCAGATAAAACACAGACTCAAACACTGTCATAATTTCATCACTCAGCATCTTATTTGTGCTCTTCTCTAAAGGTGAACTTTGTTCCTACTTGGAAATTGTTCAGGACACATCCACTAAGAATTTCCAAGTTGTCATGCTATAATATCCACAGAAAGGGAAAGGTTGATTGATACTTTTCCTTCTGGTTTCATAGTTTCTAGAACGAGTGGTCTATACTCCGTATTTCCCTCATCACCTATTTTATCTTCTACCCACTCTTCCCTGGTAACCACTTTCTGCATTTGGAAGAACTTGGTCTCACTAAAATCACCTAATTGCCAAATCCAATGATCCTTATCCAGTCTGTGTCTAATTTGACACAATTTACTTCTGTAACAACTGTAGCTTCATTAAATACATTTTCTCTCTTTGTTTCTCAAAACTCTCTTTTCTTTCTAACCCTCACATAGTTAATCATTGATACCCTTTAAAGTTTGCTTTCTCTATTGATCTCACAGGGCCCTCTTTATTTCTCACACTACACTCTGTATGGGCAGTTTCATTCACACACTTTTCAATGAGTGGCACCATTTGCCTTAAAAGGAAATTTGAGAACATCTGACATGCCTCTCACTCTTTTGCCTTTCAGATTTGTTCAGGACCATACTATTTTGATTAACTTCTAAATACCTGTTTGAGATATTAATTCTCACTGTCATTCATTCATCCAATCAATACATTTATATTTGTTGTGCACTTACAATGTAATAGGCATTGTGCATAAACATTGGGACTAGAACAGGGAAAGAAACATCCATTTATGAGAAAGCAGGTAAATTATACTTTAAAATAAAATTAAAAAATACTTATTTACTAAATAGAATAGTGCTATGAGGGAGTAAGATACCAAATAAGAGCATATGCTCACTTGGTAGAGGGTCGGGAGGCGTGAATTGGCCTCAATATTTATATTTTCAGGTCCTCATCTCTGTTCAATGTATGTGTTTGAGAGTGTCATTGCAAACGAGAAGATTTGGTTATTGGACATACACCTTTAAAATTCTTCAGCAGATTCTAATTTCCTAGAATTTTTATAAGCAGCAGTTCACATTCTGAACTCTATTTTCTTGCCCACCCTTATCTCTCATCTCTCTTCTAATAATGTCAAACTTTTTGTATTTCTTTGAAAATGCCACACTAGGTCAGGCCTTCATAATTTCCACATGTCCTCCCACATAATTTCCACCTGAAAATGCCGACTCATTTCTCTGATGGTAATTCAAAAGAAACCTCAGTTTTGCACGTTTTCGTAATAATCACAGCAGTCTTAAGACTATTATTCCCCTGCTGTGTTTTCCAAAATTTTACATATGGCTCTGTTATTGAGGTTTTTATTAAAAAAAAAAATTAAAGGACTATTTCTCTGATGTTTTTTACAAGCTTCTTGAGGAATTGCTGTATTGTTGTTGTTTTTTTTTTAATCTTTATATCTTAGTACAACATATGGTATTTTGGTAATTCAAATATATTCTTAATTTAATTTTCATATCAAATATAATTTTAATTAAATATTTATTTAATTATCCTATATAAATGTATTTATATCTCCAAAAGTTGGAGAGGCTATTAATTAATATTAATATACCAAGAATATTATTTTCCAGACTTGAATTATCAAAGCCATTTACTTTTATTTTTATTGAGATTATATTTTTGAGAGATTCATTTCTATTGTGTTAAACCATCCCATTCAAAATCTAACCTGGTAAAAGATACATGCATGAGTTAGACATAGCATGCAAGCCAATTTAAACTAGGTAATTTGTTTATATATTAATGTGATTTATGGAGAGCCCTTTTCTTCTCCAGTTGAAAAAATGTACCCCCTCCTGTCTAAGAGGTGATCATACATCCCTATTTCCCTAATGTGGTGCCTAATATTTTGCAATTTCTTGCCAAATAACAAGGTGATATAATTGTGTCATAGTAAAAATAATGAAGCTGGATTAAATATCTCTCCTAGTAGGATTCTTTTATTCTTTTTCTTTGCTTTCAATTCCCAACAGCTAAACTTATTTTAAGGAGTTTTGCTCTTTAATGATATCTGTTCATGAAACTTAACTGTTGGGGCTTAGACTTCACTATAAGTTTCTGAGCTGTATTGCAGCTTAGGGAATAGTGAGATATAGAAAATAATGAGACAAATTAATTTTCTTTTCCCAGAGGTACTATATTCCCCATAGCTATCACTCAGAGGACAACCTCTTTTCTGAAAGATTGACATAAAAATAATTTATGGCAGGCTAAGAGGCAGAGCAAATCTATCTGCCTGGAAAAGCACATAAATGCCTTTAAGAAAAGAGTAGTAGCTTGTGGAGACAATGCTTCTTGGTAATTAGGGGTGTTTATTATCCTTGACAGGTTTTAACAATCAATTCTGGATTTATATAATGAAAAGGATTTTAACATTTAATATATAATTATATTATCCAGGTCCCTCCATAATTTAGCTTCAGATAATTCAAGAGTTGTAGGTTAGTAAACTGGAAGGTTTTTTTTGGCTTAAAATACTACAATGATAATGAGAAAATACTAAAAATGAACATCTTACTAAGCTGAAGGTAAGAATAGAATCCTAGACCTTGAAGAGCCCAGGTGAGCTCATTTAATTCATTTCCTTGCTTTTAAGGAATAATGCCACTTAACCAAACCATCAGAAGTTATAATTAATTATAACTTTATAAATATATTCAGCAATATATTTTATATTTTTTGTAGTATGAGACCAAATAAAGAGATGTATAAATACCTCATTCTAATGTAGTTTATGGTCTATGGTTTTAAGGAATACAACCAACAGGAATACCACCGAAAGGAAAGTATCGGTGTCAGATGATTCTAAGGGAAATGGTGAGAAATTAACTAACAAGAGCTTTTTCTGAAGTACATCACTTCATTTATTTTTTTCCCAATTGGAAATAACTCTGCAAATAAGATATCTGGCATACTTGGCTTAGAAATCATTGCACCAAGATGCTTGGATTATTGCATAGTAATATATTGCAAGTAATTGTATTGACTTACTTTCACACACAGAGCCAGAGGGATGTTCACCCATCATCTCTTATTGTATATATTTTCTGTCAATGCCCAGACTGCAAGAGTTAAGGTGTAGATATCCACAGACAAGCTCCATATTAAAACTCTATTGAAAAATTTCTCTTTTTCTGTCTAATATTGATAAATTTATCTTAATTCTAGATACAGCAGCAAAGGGCTGTTTTTTGTTCTGAGCTTTCCACTGTATTAATATTGACTTCATTATTTCAACTTTTTTGAAAGATACTGTAATGCTCTTATTTCAGTTGTCTAGTTCTTCACTCATCACGGATTAACAGTATGTTCTTAACTGGCATAATTTAGCCTTGTGTTGCAAAACAAATCTGTATCTATTTCTAAATTTTCCTGTTTAGTTGAGGGGGAAAACAGTCATCATGTGAGAAAGCCCTCACGATACTTTAGACGGAGTTGCAACCTGGGAGTTAAATGCTAGATTTTAAAGTCCACACTCTATCACTGTAGTCTTCCAGAGTATTTGCCCAATTTAACACTCCTGAGACATAAGTTATGCCCTAAGAATGTAGGCAATTTTTACAGAATAATTTTTAAATCTTTCCCAAGTCTAAGCTCCAATAAAATAACAAATCTATTAAATGTTTATTTGTACATAATTGAATATTATTAAAATCAGTTAAAATTCAACCAAAGTTGCTTGAAAAAGGTAGCAGCACATGAATCTATCTCCAGCTTTTAGGTCCCCTCCTGCTACAAATAATCTCTACAATAAACAATTCTATCAGTAGTCTCTAACAGTTATATTCTACACAAATTGAAAACACTGGATGCATTTCTTACTACATTTTCATCCCCAATGACTAGCTCATTTTTAGTCTTGCATATACATTATTAAATAAAAATAAGATCATCAAAATCTAAAGATACAGTAGCATTTCTCCACATTGCCATGCTTAAGACAACAGTATATAGAGGAAAGAATAACTGACATCAGTTTCCTAGGTAGGCACACTTTAGCAACAACTCCTGATAAGCAAAACCACATGTTTAAAGAAAGACAGGTTGATTTGGAAATAATTTCTGGCATTATAATGTTAGTTAACGGACCACAAATAAGACAAATAGTGATTTTAATAGGAAACAATTGCCCTTTAAGTGTGACTAGAAAGGTTAAACATTTAAAACTAGACTTAGTGTATTGCAAATACATTAGACTCGTACCCAAACAAAATATCCCAAGAAGGATTTAGTAACGTTTAAACCAAGTTGGAAAGGTCAATATAGTCTCATGATTTTTATAAACAATTATAATTTAAACCTCTGTCTCCCAAGTGTCTCAGATACATGGCTATTCTGGCCAATATCCTTTCTTGCATAGAACAATGTAACATGTATATTAGCATCCAGAGTTTTCCCTCTAATATATATATTTTTCTTTAAACAAAACCAGATAAATTTATAATTCCATATTGAAACAGGAAAGAAAATCAAGATAGGTCAAGAAAATCCTTCTGCTTCCAGAAAGATGATTCCAAATGTCAGGAGTTGAGCTGACAAGACTATAGAACCAACTCACAGGAAACTCTATTTACTAAACTGTGACAATTTGAGAATTTAATAAGGGAATAATAATTGTATTGAATTGGAACAATCACACACACAAAAACAGGTGTTCATATTATTACCTAAGAAGGAAAAAACTACAAAATATGAACAAGGGAAACTGCCCTGTAAAGATAGCTTGACTACAAGATATAATAGATAAGTGAGGAATGTTAATATATGTATAACTTATTTGATGTAAGTGTGCCTTTAAAGTATAAATCTCTATCTATCTCCATTCCTTTATATCTCCCTACCGAAGTGAAAAAGGAAAGGTTGATTCATGGAACTCTGTGTGAGTTAACCAAGACCAGAACAAAGAAAAGGAAAGGCTGATGTCACTAGTTTTGACATAGAAATAGTATCCTGCAAATAATGCCCAATAGTATCACCATCAGATAATGATTTAGTATTTCTCAAAAGGAGGCACTAATAGCATTGCAGATGAAAAAATTTCTCTGTTTTTTGGAGCAGGGCTGTATGTCTGGCCCTCATTTACCCTATGCCAGTAAAGATACTCTCCCACAGAAACAAAAACAAAAAAGTCTTTGTGAAGACCAAAGCCCTGACAAATATCCACCTGCCTGCTAGGGAGGTGATATTCTCTTAAAGTGAAAAACAAGAGGACATCTGACTCTGCAGAGTTCAATCTTATGTCCTGAATTTGGGAAAATATAATTGACCCCACTGATTCCTTTCTAGGAAAGGCACCCAGTTGGAAAACAGTAAAAACTTATGTGAAGGACAAGGGATTAAAAAGTCTTGTTGAAACAGCAAATGAAGGTAAATTAAAAATAAACGAGGAACTAAGTGAATAAGTTCAAGGGAACACCTAGGTTTGGTAACCTAGTCAATAATCAAATGTTTTCCTACATTACAGTATAAACAAAAATAAATTCTGTATAGTTTCTAGATCTAATTTTAAAAGAGAAAACATTAAAATTTCTAGAAGATAACATTGAACAATACATTAATCAAATTGGAGTATGAAAAATACTTCTTAAGAGGGCTATAGAAATAATTAAATGCAAAGAAAATGATTAATAAACTAGAGTGCATTTAAATTAAGAACTTCTTGTTAATGAGTGAAAGAATAAGTCACAGAATGCAAAAAATAAAATTAATATAACTGAGATAAGACTTTTTTTTTTTTTTTTTTGTGAGGAAGACCAGCCCTGAGCTAACATCCGTTGCTAATCCTCCTCTTTTTGCTGAGGAAGACTGGCCCTGGGCTCACATCGTGCCCATCTTCCTCCACTTTATATGGGACGCCGCCACGGCGTGGCTGACAAGCAGTGCGTCGGCGGGCGCCCGGGATCCGAACCGGCGAACCCCGGGCCGCCAAGCGCGGACGAAACCGCTACGCCGCCGGGCGGCCCCCGAGATAAGACTTTTAATCATAATAATTCTACAATTTAATAACAAAAAGACAGACAATCTGTTAAAAATGAGCAAAAGGCACAACAGCCACTTTACAAAGTTACATATCCCAAAAGCACAAAGGAAAAAAACCTGCACACATGAAAAGGGGATCAATCTCATTAGTCATCAAGAACATGCCAAAGGGCGGGCCCCATGGCCGAGTGGTTCAAGTTCTGTGCTCTCAGCTTCGGCAACCCAGGTTCGCCAGTTCGGATCCCAGGCACAGACCTACTCCACTTATCAGCCATGCTGTGGAGGCATCCCACATACAAAAAATAGAGGAAGATTGACACAGATGTTAGCTCAGGGCTAATCTTCCTCAAGCAACAAAAAAAGAGGAAGATTGCCAATGGATGCTGGCTCAGGGTGAATCTTCTTCACCATAAAAAAAAGAATAAGATAATGCCAAGTAGATTGTTATGAGACTACTTACCAACCAAGACAGCTTAAATTAAAAGGGCAGACAGTCCCAAGTGTTGACAAGAATCTGGAATGATGAACAGCTCTCATACACTACTAGTGGGAATGTAAATTGTTGCAATCACTTCGCAAAACTGTTTGGTCTTATCTACTAAACTAAATAGGTGTTTACCCTGTGATGCAACAATTTCATTTCCTAGGTATATATTTAAAAGAAAGAAATCTGTAAATATGAATAATTGTACAAGAGTATTCTTAACAACATTTTAATAGTCCCAAACTGGAAATAACACAAATGTTCATCAATGACACAGAGAATGAAGTCATTGTATTATACTAATACAACTGAATATTACACACAATGAAAAAACCAATCTATTACTACATGAGAAAACATGAAGGAAACTCACAAACATCACATTGGGTAAAAGAAGAGGGTAAAAAGAAAAATTACATGCTATATGATTTCATTTATATCAAGTTTAAAAATAGATATTTAATGTTAGATATTAAGATGATAATTATTTTGAAGGAGGGGCATAGTGACTCGGTTGATATACAGGAAGCACTTCTGGGGTGAAGACAGTGTTCTGTTCTTTTTTATTTTAATTTAGGTGAAAGTTTATATGAGTGTTCCCACGTAAAATTTATTAAAATGTATTGAGCTGCTGATTTCATGTTTGTGTCCATTTATGTGTGTTATACTTCCATATAAAACATTAAAAAAATAGAAGTGGTGTAGGAAGATTCTTCTTACAAGTGAAGATATTGCAAAGTGTGATTACAGAATTTAAATTATATCTTAAGAAAAAAAATTTAAATTTTGGTCATGTTTCCTCAGTTGCCATGAGATGGTATTCTTTTTCTTTTGGGTCTGGTAAGGTGAATATTTCCTCAAGAAACTTACTGAAATAAGTATTATTATTATATAAAGAAAATATTAGAACAATGTAAGTGAAATGGAATGGAATGGAAATCTATGGTGTAGATATTCAATCATTGATTCATATAACAATTTATTTTTAATGTATTTCTTTTACTTTTTCTCCATTTTTTTTGTTTAAGGTTTTTGAAGTATTTGAGGATGTACCATAAATTTGTATTGATAGTTTACAAAATTTAAAGGAATTTAATTAACTTTGTTATCACTGGTTAAAGGTTTAGAAAGACTCAAACCCTTTTAACAATAGTAAATGTAAATATAAGAAGTATATCTTAAAAATGCTTTCATGGTCTTTATTTTAAAAATACACTTAGTAACCAATCATTTAATATACTGGTATATACAAAGTGTTGTTCTCAAAATCACCTATGTAAAAAAGAGTGACTACTACAGAAGTGGAACTAGCAGAAGGGAAGGAAGAGAAATACATCTTTAGGTTATCCTGACTCCTTTATTGTACAAACGATGTTTTAGTTATCTCAAGAGCAACATATTTGAGAAAACCATTGTCCATTATTTTAACTTTCACCACTAACTCTTTGAAAGAGCCTAAGTGTTAAAAATAGGAGAAATTGTAACAGAAAAATAAGGATAGCATAGAATGCCAATTTGAATCTCAGATTGAATTGTCGGAAATGAGAACCTTAGGAAAAGTGAAGGCATTGTGCAATCAGAGTAGAAGAGAGACAAGGCCACATAGAACAAGAGGTCCACTTAGCGCCTATTTCAAGCACTCCCTGAAGGAAGCAGTGTGACAGTGTCTACGGGTTATTCCTTAGCTTTATCAGTCACACTATGGCACATGTTTAGAAACGTCATTTTCAGATATAAATGATATAGTTAGAAAAGATATGCCATGGACCATTTATAGTTTTCATATTAAGTTTGGCTCACAAAGGAAAACACTGATTTTAAGATATCCTTTTTAAAAGAAAATGATATAAAGAATTTCAAACATACTGACTGAAGAAGCTACCTAGTTTAAAAACAATGCAAAAATAAACCTCCACAGTATCATTTGAAACCAGAAGGCAAGGGAAAACAGAAAGAAAATTTATGAAAATTTTAGTGCAAATGAAATAACGAGATGAGATAAATTTCTATCGTCTTTGAGATGGGGGAGGGGACTGATCTGGGACTGATGTGTCAGAGAAAGGGATCTAGGAAGTCTGTGGTGGTAACATTTTAGAGCTGGCCAAGTGCTGAAATTACTGAAAAGGAAATCAAGGAGCTTCTAGCAGATACTAAGTTTTCCTAATGTTAAGCAGTTGCTCTCATCCTAATTTACTACTCAATAAAGATTCTTCAGTTCATGCTATTGAGGATTGTTTCTCTGTATGAGCATTGTTTTTGACCAATTTGGGGGAAAAAAAGGAAAATATTATTTATTTATATTTTATCTTTTAATTGACAAGTAATTTTCAAATTAATAATTAATATAATGCCTTTTATAAATTATGTATTTGAAGATGGCATTGGAGTTTAATTATAAACTGTATGTAAATAATAAGCATGCATCCATTTTTGAAATTATGAGAGATAAAAGTTAATGCAAGTTCATTTCGATGTAGGTAGAATCACGCACCACCAATCAGCATGGAATCCACCATCTGCCAACGATAGGGCACAAGTCTCAAGAAAGCAAGATGCTTCTAAATTATTCCAGATTGACTTTGGAGTAGAAAAGATGAATTAACATTCAGTTTAAAGATTTTAAGGTATTGATTGCATTCTGAAACCTAGTGGAAATAGTTGAATGGAAAAATTTGGTGAAAAACTAGAATTACGTGAAATTTATTTTTCATGTCTATTAAGAGACTACAATTAGATTCTGTGAAGGCTTTTCCTTTGTCCTTATGCTGAAAAAGACCATCTGGGCATACTAGGAGAAATGCAGGTTTATCGGGGATTGAGCTTCAATTTCTAGTCTTACATTTTCCTTGGCTTCCAGTGTTAGAAGATAAAATTTATCATCCAACTGAATGTTCACTATAAATCCAACACAGTTAGAAAATTTTGTTGCTTTTCTGGGCAATAGATGTGTGGTGGATATCCCACTCTACCCCATCCTCTGGTTCAGTTTCCCTCTCTGTCTTTCAGAAATAGATTCCCTGATCTTCTGGCTTTCAAGTGGATTTAGAAAATGCATAGATCAAACAGGTTATACAGAGAAATAGAAATAACATTGATATATTTATTCCTGAGTACTCTTTCTGAAAGTCATTATGGCATTATACTCTTCCTCAGACCCATGTTTAATTTGGCACAACTCTGGTCAGGTGATCCCGGACCTTTGTGTATTCTCCAGTTTCAAATAACTGTTCCCTCTACTTTAAGCTTAGGAATGGTTACTGCACCCTGCTGGTAGTAACCTTAGAGTACAGCATTAACTCTTTGGCTTCCCAATACCATACACTTTTATGGAAATTTCTTTATTAATTTTCCTCAAATTGCATAATTTGAATGTGTCATCTGTTTACTGATAAGGTCCTGATTTATATAGTCAGTTACTATTATTTTTTGAAACAATATAGATTTTCCCTACAAGAAGAAAATGACTTGCCAGTAGTGTAGAAAGATAGTTGTTAATCAGTGCCAATGATCTGGATGAATTGTACAGACACTGTGTCAAAATAATTTTTATCAGAATTTTAGGGTTCTTCTTGGTCTTATGACGTCAACCACACGTGCTTTTGTTTATCTTTCCTATTTAAGTTCCACTATGTTTGAAAATAAGCGGGACAGCTTGGATACTTCATGAGCCCAGTGAACTTACCATACTGCTCAGGGACACAGGTACATTCAGACCCCACGACTTTTCCTGGGACACAAAGCGTAACCAAAAGAAAATGTCCACTCTGAGAAAAATTTTAAAAAGGCTTTACTCACTACACTAACCAGTTCTGAAACCTGTGACTTAACTACTCACATGGGAGAAAAATATGGAAATAACTGTGAGGAGAAATTAAAAATATATATTTGTATAAAAAAAGAAATGAAGAGGGGCCGCCCGGTGGCGCAGCGGTTTAGTCCGCGCTTGGCAGCCCGGGGTTCGCGAGTTCGGATCCCGGGCGCCCGCCGACGCACTGCCTGTCAGCCATGCCGTGGCGGCGTCCCATATAAAGTAGAGGAAGACGGGCACGATGTTAGCCCAGGGCCAGTCTTCCTCAGCAAAAAGAGGAGGATTAGCAACGAATGTTAGCTCAGGGCGGTCTTCCTCACAAAAAAAAAAAAAAAAAAAAAAGAAATGAAGAGAATAGCATGTTTTGGAGTATTTGAAGAAATAATTTTGAGTCAAAAGCGCTGAGTTTGTAAATTAGTTTATTATTTTAAGCCCTTATATTATTTTGGCTTTAAAGTGTTAGTTTTCTTGAGAGCAAAACTTCCTATATGCCTGGGAATATACTATATATTAAATCTGTGGGTTATTGTGAAATGCATAATATCATTAATCCTTTGTTTAGGTGCCCATATCTATTTATCTGCTTTACCCACTTTGTTTACATACCATTCACATGGTCAGTCTAATAATAGATGGTATTTTCTTTTTCCTTTCCTCCATACCTAATCAACATACTAGATAAGGTGCAGCTAGATGCCATAAGAGACGAACCTTGAAATCTTGGTTCCTTTACACAATAGACATTTATGTCTCACTCAAATAAGGTATAACTGTAGGGGGAATGTGGCAGTGGGGAAGTCCCTCTATGCAGTTATTCAGTGGCCCAGGTGATGAGGTCCTGCATGTCTTCCATGTGAGATGTTTTATGAGGTTAGGTCAGCCAGTGGTGGACATTATTTCTATTCACATTCCATTGGTCTGAACTCATTGACACACTAACTGCAAGGGAAGCTAAAAAAATCTTCTGCAATAATGTGCCCAGAAAGCCACAGAAATAGATTTAGTGAAGAGCTTGACAATCTCTGCTAAAATTGGTCATGGTTCAAGTAGATTCTTATCTCTGGTTGATAACACTTAAATCTCCTAAATGTTCTCCCAGCCTTTGGTCTCTAGACAATGTACTCCACAATGTTTTTCAAATGGCCATATTTTTTAGAAATATAAATCATTTACCTTCTTTAGTAAACAATTTAAAGGTTTACCTATCTCTACTCAACAAAGTCAAAACTTCTTAATATGATATATAAATAATGCTTTACACTGAATGAAAATGACTTGTGTGGCTACAATGTATCAGAAATTGTTAAGCAATAGAGCAGATATAATACAAAGGAAACCTAGCTCAAACCTTGGGCCAGCTAGAAATTGCACATGGGGATAAGAAATACGTAAAGTAATGTGACACTTTCTGTCACACAGCTAAAGATAAAATCCTGTGAAATCTTAGAGGCATAGAATCTGGGAACCATATTTTAAAGAAAGATTAGGGTTTGTCAGGTAGAGAAGAAAATAAAGGACATTCCTCTTAGAGGAACACATTGTAAATCATTGTTTTGCTTCAACTATTCCTCTCCAACACATGGTGAAACATTTCTGCCAATAATGGAGAAGAATTATGGATTTTATAGTTACGTAATAGAAAGATCCTACTGTCTATAAATATGACTGACAGGTAGCAATATAATTGTTCTGTTTTGTGTGATATAAAGAAAAATTTAATATGCCATTTTATTTTTCCCATTTTCAAATTATTGGCATTTACAAAATGCTAAAAAAGTATCTGAGCATTTCTACTTTTTAAAAAGTGTTTTAATGAAAATTTTCAAGCACTTAAAATTGATATTTAATGAACACTGGTCATTTTAAAAGAATGTTTAAAAAAGAGACAAGGTGTGAGCGATAGGATGAAAGGTGGAAGGATTTACTCTCAATGGCAGAGTTGAGAATGAAAGGTAAGTGTAAGAGAGAAAGAAACAGAGAGAAGGTAGTGGAGTGGAGAGGGAGAGAATGGCAGGGAAAACAGTGAAGGAGACTAGGGAGGGCATATGGAGATCTGGACTATCTTTGTAGGCTAATATTGGAAAGAATTTGAGAAGTTTAACTTGAAAAGACCTGGAAGAGTTGGAAGAACTATGGCCTAAGGGACATTTAAGGAATGAAAAACAGGCGACTTCAAAAGGTGATATGGAAATGCAAGTAAATCGTATTAACTTATGTTATTATTGCCTGGGGTATGTATAAACTTAGGGAGGAAAAAATACATCTAAAAGTCTGAGTTTAGTTCATATATTTTAGCAATTTAAGAGTATCATCATGGTGACTGAGAGGCACTTTTAAAGTGGAGGTGTGACAATACTTTTTAGTGCTGTCTTTTTCTCTCCCTCTCCCCCATGTGCATACGTGCCCTTCAAATCAGTTCCAGGCCAATTTCATGTCACATTCCCACTTGGATATTGATACATAGCTGGGTCTTAATTAAGATTTAGTTCCTACCCAAATAACATGATGAAGCTTAAATATCAACTAAGATCGGTGAATTTTTGAAGTGAGATTGATATTTCTGGTTAGGATATCTGATTGGTTCAACACACTAATTGGGAAGCTCCAACATTGTTTCAATTACAGATTTCTCTTCTCTTTTAATGTCTTTTATTATTATGTAAGTAATGTTTGTTTATTTTAGAAAAAATTAGAATATAAATGGAAACAAGTTGAAAATAAAAAATAGCCCACATTTTACTACCCAGAAAATTTGTCAATTTCAAGACTTTTTCCAAGTCTATGTTTGAGTGGCTTGCTCAGTACATGCATTTAAAAAACTACAATCATGATCTATATACTGTTTATATGTAATGTTTTAATTAAATGATAGTATGTTTTATCCATCCTATATTCTACCATGTAAATATACTTAACTTTATAAGGTATTTTAATATTGGTATGACATACAATAATTTGGATTCACCAAAATTTACTAAACCAATACTATTGTAGAGCATTATTTTGTAAGTATTTTTATTATTGTAAGCAATGCCACAATTAACACTATTTTGCCTAAGTATTTATGCATATATTTATTTTATTTCCTGAGAAAAATTCTTAGATGAATTTCTGAGGCCAATGTTATGCATGGCTTAATGCATTTGATTCATGTTCTCAAATTTCCCTCTAGAAAAGTTGCACACGTTTACAAATCCCACAGGCAGTGTTTGAGGGTAACTGTCCTTTACACTTGATTGTAATCTTTGAATAAATGCATTTTAAATTCTGAATCTACAACATTTACATTGGAAGTTGTGAATAATTGCTTAAGTACCCTGCCACACAGTAGTTGGCTTGAATAATTGTGTCAACAGTCCAGCTTTGTTTGTGCTAGGGAAATAACGCTATGTTTTTCTATTGGTTAATATTTTATAGAGCTGAATTAGATCATCCCAAAACATGCAAGGACACTTTTTGGAAAATACAAGAGCTCAGGATAAAGCACGGCTATCTCAGTGGGTTGTCCTGATTTTCTCTAAGCCAGATGATAGGGTATTAGTTGTTCCAGTACATACTGAGGAACAAGATATGGTATGTTAGGAAAGAATACCCAAATCTCCCAAAGTATTTTTCACATAATAATGAATTCTTTTCATCAATTTGATTTACTTTGATATATTAATGCTTCACAAGTAATTATTATTCATTTCCAAGGACATAATAAATCCATGAAGCTAAAGCTCATTTTTCTAGTTTGCTTTTGAATGATTTTTATCATTTTTTTCTAAAATCATCCAATGGAATTGAACATTTGATTTCTTTTACAATTTCAAGAGATAGCTGGAAAGCTTGTAAATTGCTTAAATATGTCTCACATAATGGAAAGAGTTCTTAGAGAAGTTATTTCCCAAGATTACAAAAGAAATAATCTTTCACAAAAATTAATAAGGTATAGATCATTGAGCTATTTGTGATAATTGCTTGAAAAAAGAAAAAATTAAATGGTCAATTTAATGAGATATTATGGGATATGTGAGCAAAACCATAGAAGATTAAAAATTAATAAAATAGGGTATGTTGCAGGCCATCCCTGCTCATGCACACATTCACCCAACTGTTCTCTTGTCTGTCATATTTGATTGTGATGATCTTCATGGCACTGTTTTCCATGAATAGGAGTGTGGTGGGATGGAAGGAAGGTGAACTAATTACAGGCATGGTTTGTCCTTTGAGTAAAATAACTCTATCCCCAGCCTGCAGGGCCTGTCACTATTTGTGGCAGTGCCTCTTAGTCTTGACAGTCCAAACACAACTTTTGCTAAAAAAGAGCTGCACCACCTCTCATTTATAGAATGCTGGCACTTAAAATTTATCAATTTCTGTCATCTCCAAAGTATTGACAGGGATATTGTCATCTTTTCTATTATTCCATTTAATGATTTTAATGTTGAATATGAAACAACAGAAATTAAAACAAAAGTAGAAACCTATATGACTATACCCTAATTGAAATTTGTCTATTCCAGAACTTTATTATTTTTACTTATATAACAATTTATTTAACATTTGTTCATTTCAGGGAGATACACAGGAAATAATCTGGCAGTAAAGACACCCACATTTCTTACTTATTCATCAGTTCATTCTGCCACACACACCCCTCCAGATCTCTCAATCACAACTGATCAACACTTGCCAATGTAATACTATCTGTCATTTGAAATGAAGGCTCCTAAGTTTTCCTTTCTCTTTGTAACTATACTCAAATGCAAACTTTCACTTGAGGAATAGAACTTTATTTCTATATTGTGGTCTGTTGGAAATGAGACTCTATGGTTCATATGGAGCAGGCCTCCTAAATGTAAAGACAGATAATGTTGGATGTATCCTCCATACATTAAGTGGATACTAATACATAAAATGTCAACTTTCTTTAAGTGGATACGTTGTGTTCTCTAGAGTTAGTAAGAGATGCAGGAAACAAATATATGTGAAATTATCTAATTCAAACAACTTATTTTTCAATGAATTAAATCATTTAACTCTGAGGATTCCTTTGGGATCTTTTGTAGTTTCCACAGTACCAAAATGAAAACCTGGCATGAACATTCTTTCTATTACCTTGACTACTTCCCTTCACACCTTTTCACCCATAAATGGCTTCATCAGCCAATTATTTGAGTCAATTGACAGGACTGCTAAAGATGACTTAACTCTAGACTGAATGACTTTTTTTCTCATTAGCAGGATTCCTATCTAGAGATGAATTTACAAATTAGTCACTAACTAAATTTGGAGAGAATTATTGGGTACTAATGTTTAGTGATTTGTCAAGAAAGTAGCTATATATTGTTTTTACAATCTAAAAATTTAGGTTTCAGTTAGACAACAAACTCTTGGCTCCCGATTTGCAATCCCTATCCCCATCATCTGACAAACCTATATTTAATGTCTTTAATATAAAGAAGACATACAGAAAAAAATTTATTGGTAGCCTAGCAAAATCTGTTCTACGTGATTGAACGAGTTACCATTTCAACATTTCTTCCTATAATTTCCAGTAAAGCTCAATACTTATGTCCAAGAAAATAGTTTGAGTAAATTTTAATAGATTTTATTAAATACTTGGTAAAATACCTCAAAATATATCTAGGTAGTAGTATGACTAAATGGAGCAAATTCAGTATTTTGTGTGACTGATGTAGTCACATACATATATAGATTTATCATTCTTTGCTGAGCATTTTACAAATGTGTTAGTATAGACTTTGGATTAATTCAGAGACTTGAAAAGGAACAGAAGTTGCCTCAATAAAGTTTATCTTAAAATAACTGAAACTTTACACCTGCCTATGATACACTCTTATAAAGATATGATCAGAACTTAGAAGAAACTTACTGTCTGGTTGAAATTGTTTGTAAAAGAGAGATTGCTGAGTCCTTAAATCTAAGCAATTATTCTGAAGCTTGCATGCATTGTGCATTGAAAAAAAAATAGTGGTGATTTTAAGATCTTATTTTGTTTTAAGGGTTATATGCAGTTTTAAAGCATAAAACAATTTGAAAGTACGACCTGATGCAATATAACATCAGGACATCTTATTCTGGAAAAAAGAAGAAGTTAATACTGTGATGATTATTTCCAAATTCGTAGCTAAACTATATGTACTAAAAAAGTGATATATTTCTTTAAATGCAATAATGCTTATAAATTGAATTTTTTTCTTTCTCTTCAGTTTTTTTTCAGGTCTATGATATTTTCTTCATTTTTACATCAACTAGTTTTAATAAGAGTAGACTAATGATATTTTGATTTTAGTAGGAATCATTGTTTTCTACTTTACAGATGATTTACCTATTGAAATAATTGTAAAATTTACATCATATTTGAATAACAAAATGCACAGTGGCAAAAACGGTCTCCTAAAAGATTTAGCTGTCTCTTTTTTGTCTATTATGCTTTAGAAAACTTTTCTTCATTATATGACATTCCATGTTGGTCATATTGAATAGTGATAGGAAATTTTAGAAATACAAGCTGCATGATTTATTTCGACTGCTAGAAAACCTAACAGAAGCAATTGGCCTATACATATTTTGTCATCTTGTTCCTGATCAGTTCCAAATAAGTCCCCAAGCTTTATTAAATGTTCAGGAGAAGGAATATAACACACACACACACATATATATATATATATATAGTTAGTACATTTTATCAAATTAGAAATAATGTAAGGTTAATAATAATTACAATGTCTTAGGAATGATCTTTAACCTAAAACCAGCTAAGTAGTATTATTATGCATAAATTTCAATATTTGGTGAATTATTTATCTTAACTGACTTTAGAATAGTTTTGGAATAGATTTTAGTCTTCTGTGTGAAAGAAGAAAAAAAAATAGAAAAAAATAACTAGATGGACACAACCGTGTATTGTATTTGAAGTAGAAAAAATACCTGAAAACAGTAAAGAGAAGGTCTAAAATAGAACTCAATGAAGATTTCAAGTCTATGTTTTGGGAAAATGAATGTAAATAAAGATGAATTTGACAAAGAGCAGCCGGGAATGTAAGTAACATCCAGCAGAGCCTTGTCTCGTGAAAACCAAGAGAACACAAGTCTATCAAGAATGAGTGGTCAACAATGTCAAATGTGACTGATATTTATGTAACATATTGGTGGTGTTGGTGAAACATGGCTTACTGGAATGTTGGAGGTGGGGAACAGTCAGGTAAAAGATGAATGGGAGATGAGATTCAGTCAGGGGATGAGTCAGTGTAGTTGGGGCATGGTGAGTGAAGGCTACCTTCCTGAAAACTTTTGCCATAAAATCAGAGTGAAGTAAATGGTAAATGGTAAATGCAGGAGACTATAAAGTTCAGGAAAAGATTTTTTTGGTTTTGGTTTTTGTAGCAACTGATATTGTTCTTTCAAACAGTTAGAACTGAGAAGAGTGTTGAAACACTGAATGGAAATTGCCAGAAGTGAGAGAATCAGAAGGTTAGTCCATGGAAATAAGTCTTTGGTAGAATGGAAGCAAACAGTATTGAGAATCCAAGGAGTTGAACTTACACAGAAGGCATTACAATCATTTCAATTTCATGTCCAATATGCTGAAAAAAATTTTTCAGTGTGATTGAAATAATGGAGAAAATAATATTTGTGGACACAGCTGAATGTGTATGTTTATGCATAAGAAAAGGAGAGAATTTGTTAATTATATTTTCTCAATGAACTGGGAAAATATTGTCTGCAAAGAGAGAGGTGGATTGTCAGGTGAAGAATTTAGGGCAATACAGATGGCTTGAAATGGTTAATGTGGTAAATGTGAGTGAAACCTGACTGAGGAAACATAGGGCCAATAGGGAGAAATTAGTGAATGAAGGAATAATATTGAAATATAATTGTTTCCTATTTTATCTCTCTTCCAACAATTAAATCATAGAATGATGCTGCTTTATGAATTATTTGTTTTTATTAAATATCAAGCCCTGTGAAATCAAAGAACAAAATTATCATTCATATTGGTACAATGTTAGCACTTTGGTGATTAGTAATTTCTGTTTAGATTGGACTTATATAAACTACGCCTCTCATTTCGTTTGACAAGCAATTGCAAATGACTGAGACATCTGTAATAATAGGAAACAGTAGTCAGATACTGAGGAGTTTAAATCTGAAACTTCAGATGTGGTACTTTTCTAGATTAACAAGAATGTCTAAAGAGTGGTCTTGTCAGTGAATGGCTTAAGTAAAGCAGAAGGGAAGGTCGTTGTAGGTGATAATGGAAAGGAACTTGGAAATTTTAATAGACAGCAGATTTCTTCTATGAATATATGATTATTACACCAAAGAGTAGTTGGATATGTGTGTAAAACCTATGTAAAATTAAGGGAATCCATTGATTTAATTGATATAAGGAAACCAAGCATCCTTTTGAGTTGTGAAATATTTCTTAGAAAAATCTATACTGATATGGAAAGTAAGAAAAAACTTAAAAAATAATAATAGATTGGCGCAAGGCCCACGGTATAGTGGTTAACTTTGGCACACTCTGCTTTGGCAGCCGGCTTTGCAGGTTCAGATCTTGCGTGTGGACCTACACCACTCATTAGCCACACTGTGGCGGTGACCCACATATAATATAGGGAAGACTGGCAACAGATGTTAGCTCAGGGCTAATCATCCTCAGCAAAATAAATAAAAAAATAAATAAATAAGTAAATAATAGATTGATAGGCACTAAATGATACATAAGAAAGAATGCACAGCCTATTAAGGCTAAAGTATAATGCAAAATATGAGAAAAGTATTTTCTAGATTAGAGCATAAAGAGAGGGACTTAGGAGAATCTTTGCCATACTATCAACTATCATTCATTGAGCAGCTAAAACATGCCAGATACGATGCTAAGAAATGTGCATTTATTAAATAATCCAATGCTTGCTTAAGTTTTCTAGATTAAGTTTTCTTTTTTGTATTTTACAGGTGAGAAAACTAATGTTTGGAGTAGGTAGAAATTCCCCCAATGTCTTACAAAAGTGATGTGGTAAGATCGGGGATTGAACATTGCTTGCCTGATTCCGAAGCCAAAGTCCTTAGCACCACCCCCTATAATGTGTCTAATTATAATGCTCCACTCTTATTACTTAGGCTAGAATATGGAACTAAATAGATAGTTATATATTTGGCAAGATAAAAATTATATGTATAATTATAAATATAATGAATAAATTTATACATATAAATTATAACCCCTAGTATAATGAAGGAATAATAAGGAAATTTGTATTTGAGGAAGCTGTATTGTAGGCTAATAATAAAATAGGCAAGAACAAAAGAAATGACATTTTACATGAAATGGAACTGATTAATATCAACAATGTTCAAATTAAAAAGGCAAATTAAATATCGGATGTGATTATCTTATTTAGAATTCTCATGGAAGCAGATTCTAAGACAAAGATTTGAATACATACAGTTTATTTTGGAAGTTTTCCCAGGAAATATCGGCAGAGGGGTAGAGAAGTGAGAAAATAAGGAGAGGAATATAATAAAAGATAGGTTTTCAAGTAGTTTATTGCTGTGAGCAACTGGAACTTAATCCTGCTGGAGAAAGTTGAAAAAAGTTGTCGAATCTGCACCTCAAAGTTTTTCTCTTTGAAGACTTAAGGAACTACAGCATATGTTTAACAAGTCCTACCAATCATTGGTTGGAGGTGACTTCAAGGGGATCTTAATTCCCTGGCATTCTAGCTGGCCATGCATGCAGGCTGAGTGGGCTCCATCAACCAGTAAGTGGCTGCTAACATTTGCAATTTGACCAAATAAGTCTGAAATAGTAAAGGCCAAGGGATAAAGATAGGTCACCAATAGCATCTGCTACAGTAATATAAAATCCAGAAGTATAAAAAAAAGTCAAAAAATGGACTTTATACACTATTCTAGAAAATCTAAAGACTCATTCTTATAACTTTTATTATCATGTTTCACTCACTCATTGAAAAAGAAAATGAGTCGTTATATAATACCACTGCATCTGAAAGCAACACCTTTTAGTGGATTCGTATAATACGATATTCTATTAATGAACATATTTCATTTCCAAAAATAAATTATACACAGAACACCTTACTTATCTTTTAAATTTTTTTAAGAAACTAACATGCACAATTCTTTCCTATTTGGAAGATGTCTCTGCTAGATCTAGATTATTGAGCCAACACACACTACATATACACAGAATTTCTGGGAGCTTGCAATAAAACACATATGCTGTATAGTTTTGTCAATAGACAATAAAAACAGTACCAATGACAGAATGAGAAAACTTGTATGTTAGATCATGAGGAAATGTTAAAAGCATATTTCATAGCTACAGAAATCAACACAGACTCTTCTAAAAATTAAGATTTTTTTTTGAAGCTTTAATTTCAGAAAGCAGAATTAGTTGTACTCATCAGGAGAATTGAAGTATTTTAGTAATACATCCTAATAAACAGAATCACGTGGGTCTTTACATAATGAATGCTGAAGAACATGCAGTGTTCTCAATAATAATTTAGTACTGAAGTTGGGCATATATGCCCTTTCATTATAAGAACATTTGATAAAAATTAAGGGCATAACTAAATTGCAACTCAGTAAGGAGACTAATTGGTAAGGGAATAAAGATTGTCCCCAGGTAAGCTGGTGGTCTAACAATCTATAGGGAAAAATATGTAGAAAACTTAGAGGCATAAATGGATAAATATTAAAAATAAATATATGGTAACATAAATACAATTTCTTCCTTTCTGGTTTACTAATGATGACCTGGAGTTCTGAAATGTCACATGAACTGATATTCTAATTTATTGTTTGCATCTCTCAACCTAAAATTCTCCACTTCAGCCATGTGATCTTTCATAGTTTGGAAATCTCTCATGCTCTCTCTCATATATTAAAATCCTCACACTTGCTTTCCTTCTCTCTGGCATACAATTTTACTCTTTTCTACCTACCACATCAGGTCTCTGCTTAAACTTAAATTCCTTTATCTCTTCCAATAAAATAAATTCCCTTTTAAACAATACTGTTTACAATGATTATTTAATTGCATATAATTACTTAACTAATGATAATTACTTTGGTTAAACTCTAAGCTTCAAGATTGAGGAATTGTTTTTTCCATTTTGTTTCTCAGGCTATCTCAAGAATCTAGCACACAGCAAAGATTCACTTGTTATGTGGTAGTTGATTAGCTAACTAAATTGGTTTGCATATTGATGTTTGTAATTGGAGACATTTGTTTTAAGTCCTTCAATGGATGAATGGATAAAGAAGATGTGGTATGTATATACATAATGGAATATTATTCAGCCACGAGAAAAAGGAATTTCTGCCACATGGATGAAACTTGAGGGCATTATGCTAAGTGAGATAAGTCAGACAGAGAAAGATAATACTGTATGGTATCACTTAAATGTGAAATCTAAAAAAGCCAAATTTCGAGAAACAGTAGCGAGGCGGTTACCTGGAACTGGGGGGTGAAGGAAATGGGGAGATATTGGTCGAAGGATACAAATTAGAAAGATTAACAAGTTCTGGGGACCTAATTACAGCATGGTGATTATAGCTAATATGGTAAGAGAGTAGATCTTAAATGTCCTTGCCAAAAAAAGAAATGGTAATTATGTGACAGGATGAAGGTGTTAGCTAACGGTGGTAATCATTTTGCAATATATAAATGTATCAGATCAATACCTTATAAGCCTTAAATTTACACAGTGTGTCAATTTTATCTCAATAAAGCTGGAAAAAATAAGAAATATTAAAAAGTAAAAAGAACAAAATGAATGGGTCGTCGAGTTGATAACTTTATTAAAAATAACATGGAGCCCAAGTAACATTCTGCTTGAATAGAAGGTAATTCCATCTATTTATATAAGAAGGGAACCTCAATCCTAGCTCATATTGAATTGGATTATCATCATAGAGCAGTTAAAATTCTCCTCCACCTTTTCACATTATAGACTAAGGAAATAAAAATAGCATTTTTTATTTAAAAATATTTCCTCATTAACAATTTTATATATATATATCTCCAGTCTCAAGATTATTCCTCAGAGAGTCTTTGATAGAATAAAGTGTTTGCAATGGCATAATACCATGAGAAGGGAGGCTATATAACCACCAAAATAAAGGACTACTTGAAATGTGTAACTACTTGAAGTTACTTCCTCTTCTTCAGATACAAATTCAAAGAAATATAAGAAAGATTATTTTCCAGGTTATCAAAAATAACAGATAATTTCTCTTTGTAAGAGTGAGCAACCAAACAATATATATCACTTTTGTCTGAGGAAGAATGATGTTAAAACATTGAAATCTAGTAAGCCTGTATTGACTCAAATGTGAAATAACATGACATCTGTCTATCCCTATTACTGAAATATAAATTGCTTTATTTATAGCTTTAAGATATCTTACTTTGTCATATTTTAATACTTTTTCCTGTTAGTAACATTTCAGAAAATGAATACTGTTGAGCTTAGATCTGAGAGTATGACCTGACTTTAAAGTATGATTTTCACTACTGTTACAAATTTACATGTTATAAAATAAAACACCAAAGTCGATCATGATACTCCATAATATCTCTTATTTGAAAACATAATTATAAACTCAGATTTGCTTGAAGTTCTGGAGTTCCCCGTTGACGATGTGTTCTTTGAACATGCTATGAACCATAATAACAGAATTAAATACTCGAAAACCTCATGAAACAACTAAAGATCATGATTAATACTATTACATTCTAATTTCAATGGAATTAAATAAGGAAAAATAAGTATTAGGCTTATATTGTTAAAAATCAGTAGGAAGTAAGCATGTCATGAATTCTCTTTTAAGGAATATTCATGAAAATGAGCCCTGGAATTCTTAAAGATGATAATGGAAACATTAAAGTGGGCTCTTTTCCTAATTAAATTGACATTAATTATTTTAATCCACTCTGGCTCTTTCCTGTCGTGTCTTCATAGTGTAAAAATATCTTCTAATTCATTAGTAGCAGAGACTCTTTTGCCTTTTTCTGTTGTTTCTAAACTGCTACCAGTCATCTCATTTACTATTAATTTCTTTTATATTGAAGATTTCTTTCATCATTGGACCATTTCTATTATTCCTATTTTATTCATTTAGTTTGACTGACAACAGAGAAAAAAAGTAATTAAATTAATTTTGATGATTCACAGTTATGTCAGTGTGTACATGCCTCATTAAAATTTTTATGTATTATTAATTTAGAGAGATAATGCCAAATTATCATGCAAAATGTTTGTACAAATTTAAACCCCGTCATTAGCCTTTTCCTATTTTTTTTGGTAACAGGAATTAAGAATTTTATTATATCTTCTAGAAATGGGCAGAAATAAAAAGTGTTCTGAGGCAGGGAATTTAGAATGAGCTGAAGGGCAAAGTAGCCTTTATTTTATATTTTGTAAGTTTTAGATCCTTCAACCCTTTGCCACTAATGTTAGACACACAAAATAGCTGTTCCATTGACATAAAGCACAATTTGACCATGTTTGAAATGTCATGTGCAACAATTTCATAGCGTTGCTCTACAGCAAAACAGTAGAATTCTGCTTAATTCCAACCTATAAATAAATCCAGTATATTATCTCTTGCAGTAATGCAGCAAAAAAAAAAAAAAAAAAATCTGAGCACTATAATTTTTATTATAGGAAGTAAATTTAACATGGGATTTATCCCCTTAACAAAGTGTACAGTATAGTATTGTTAATTACAGCCATAATGTTCCACAGCAGAGCTCTAGAACTTACGTATCTATCACAAATGATATTTCATTCTTGTTTAGCAACAAATTCCCATTTATCAAACTCCCCCCGCCCCATTAACCATCATTCCACTCTCTGCTCCTGTGAGATTGACTATTTCAGATCCATCATACAATTGAAATCATATAGTCTTTGGCCTTCCTCAAGATTGCTTTATTTCATATAGTATAATGTCCCCAAGGTTCATACATGTTGGCACAAGTGGCAGGATCTCTTTCCTTATTAAGGCTGAATAATATTCCAGTATATGTATAGACCACATTTTCTTATTCTAGTCATCCATAGGTGGGCATTTAGATTATTTCTACATCATGACTATTGTGAATAATGCAGCAATGAACATGGGAGTATGGGTAGCTCCGTGAGATCCTGATTTAAATTCCTTTGGAGTAATACTCAGGAGTGGTACTGTTGGATCATACGGTAGCTCTATTTTTAATTGTTGGAGGAATCTCCATACTGTTTTCCATAGCTACTGTACCATTTGACATTCTTACTGACACACACACATGAGTTCCAATTTCTCTCTGTCCATGTCAATATTTGCTATTTTTTAAAATAATGGCCATCCTAACAGGTGTGAGGTAATATCTCATTGTACTTTTAATTGGCACATCCCTGAGGAATAATGATGTTGAGCATCTTTTCATATACCTGTTGCCTATTTGTATGTCTTCTTTAAACAAATGGCTATTCAAGTCCTTTCCCATTTTTTAATTGGGTTATTAGATTTTTTGCTATTGAGTTGTATGAGTTGTTCACATATTTTGAATATTAATTCTGTATCAGATACAGGGTTTAAAATATTTTCTCCCATTCTGTAGGTTGCCTTTTCACTCAGTTAATTGTTTCCTTTGCTGTGCAGTAGCTTTTTAGTTAGATATAGTCCCCCTTGTCTATTTTTAATTTTGTTACCTTCTCTTTTGGTGTCATGTCCAAGAAATCATTGCCAAGACCAATGCAAAGAAGTTTTTCCACTATGTTTTCTGCTAGGAGTTTTAGATTTCAGGTCTTATGTTTAAGTCTGTAATACATTTTGAGTTGATTTTTGTGTGTGGTATAAGAAAAGGATCTGGTTTCATTGTTTTGCATGTGCATATCGTTTTCACAGCACCATTTGTTGAAGACACCATCATTTCCCCATTGTGTATTCTTCACACCCTTGTCAAAGATCATTGACTGTATATGTGTGGGTTTATTTCTCGGTACTCTAGTCTATCCCATTGGTCTATATAACCGTACCATATTGTTTTAATGCCTGTAGTTTTGTAATATATTTTGAAATCAGGAGGTGTGATGCTACCAGCTTTATTTATCTTTGCAAAGATTGTATTGGCCATTGGGGATCATTTGTGATTCTGTATGAATTTTAGAATTACTTTTCTATTTCTGTAAAAAATGGCATTAAAATTTTCATAAGTATTGTGTTGAATCTGTAGGTGATTTTGGACAGTATGGATATTTTAACAATATTAAGTCTTCTAGCCCATGAACATGGGGTGTCTTTCCATTTATTTGTGTCTTTTTTCATTAATTTTTTATAGTTTTCAGTGCACAAGTCTTTCAACTCCTTAGTTAAGTTTATTCCTAAGTGTTTTATTTGTTTTGATGCTTTTGTAAATGGGTTTGTTTTCTTATTTTCCTTTCTGAATACCTCATTTTAGTATAGAAATGTAATTTATTTTTTTATATATATTTTTTAGCTCTGAGCTAACATCTGTTGCCTCTCTTCCTCTTTCTGCATGAGGAAGATTGCCCCTGAGCTAACATCTGTGCCAATCTTCCTCTATTTTGTATGTCAGTCACTGTCACAGCATGGCTGCTGATGAGTTGTGTAGGTCTGCCTCTGAGTATCAAATCTGGGCCACCGAAGCGAAGCACGCTGACCTCAACCACTAGGCCACAGGGCCATCCCATAAACATAACTTATTTTTGTGTGTAGGTTTTGTATCCTACAACTTTATTCAATTCATTAGTTCTAACCATTTTTTTGGTGAACTCTTTAGGATTATTTATTTATGATATCATGTCATCTGCAAACAGAGATAATTTTACTTATACCATTCCTATTAGATGCCTTTTATTTCTTTTTCTTGCCTAATTTCTCTGGCTAGGACTGCCAGTATTATGTTGAATAGAGTGGCAAGAGTGGGCCTCTTTGCCTTTTTCTTAATCTTAGAGGACAAGCTTTCAGTTTTTCACCATTGAGTACGATGTTTGCTGTGTGCCTTTAATATATGGCCTTTATTATGTTGATGTAATTTCCTGCTACTCCTAGTTTATTGAGTACTTTTATCATGAAAGTTGAATTTTGTCAAATGCTTTTTCTGCTTCGATTCAGCTGATCACATGATTTTTGTCCTTTATTCTGTTGATGTGGTGTATCACATTGACTGATTTGTGTATGTTGTATCCTTGTATCTCAAGGATAATTCTCACTTCGTTGTGGAGTAAGATGCTTTTAATATTCTGTTGAATTTGATATGTTTGTATTTTGTTGAGAGTTTTTGCATCTATGTTCTCCAGGGATATTGGCCTGTAGTTTTCTTTTCTTATGGTGTGTTTGTCTGGCTTTGGTATCACAGTAATGCTGGCCTCATAAATGTGTTTGGAATTTTCTTCTCTCCAAATTTTTGGAAGAATTTGGGAAGCATTGGCATTATTTCTTCTTTAAATGTTTGGTAGAATTCACCCATAAAGCCATCTGGTTCTAGGTTTTTCTTCAATGGGAAGTTTCTGATTACTGATTCAATCTCCTTACTAGATACAGGTCTGTTCGGATTTTCAATTTGTCATGATTCAGTCTTGGTAGGATGTATGTTTCTAGGGTTTTTATCCATTTCTTCTAGGTTATTTTATTTCTTGGTGTTCAATTGTTCATAGCTGTCTCTTATTACTCTTTTTATTTCTGTGGCATCAGTTGTAATATCGCTTTCATTTCTAATTTCATTTATTTGAGTTTTTTCTTTTTTTTTCCTTAGGTAGTCTAGCTAAATATTTGTTGATTTTGTCTATCTTAAAAAAAAAGCCACAAAAAACTCTTAGCTACATTGATTTTTCTATTGTTTTCCTGTTCTATATTTCATTAATACATGCTCTAACCTTTATTATTATCATCCTTCTGCTGACTTTTAGCTTAATTTGTCCCTTCTTTTTCTGGTTCCTAGAGGTTTAAAGGTGGGTTGCTAATGAGATCCTTCTCTTTTTATGTAGGTATTTATTGCTATAACTTTCCCTCTTACTATTGCTTTTGCTGTATCCCATAGGTTTTGGTATGTTGTGTTTTTTGTTTTCATTTATCTCAAAATATTTTGTTATTTCTGATTTGACTTCTTCATTAGTTGTTCAGGAGTGTGTCACTTAATTTCCACACATATGTGAAATTTCCAGTGCTCCTTCTGCTATTGATTTCTAGTTTCATACCATTGTGGTTGAAAAAGATACTTGATATGATTTCAGTCTTCTAATATTTGTTAAGACTTGTTTTGTTGTGACCTAACATGTAGTTTACACGAGACAATGTTCTCTATGCAAGTAAGAAGGATGTATATTCTGATGCTATTGGGTGGAACGCTGTATATAGAAGTCTGTTAGGTCCATTTCATCTATAGTGTTTTTCAAGTCCACTGTTTCCTTATTGACTTTCTGTCTGGATAGTCTATCCATTATTGAAACTAAAGTCTCTGACTATTATTATATTGCTATCTATTTCTCCCTTTGACTCTTTTAATGTTTGCTTTATGTATTTAATTGCTCTGATATTAAGTGCATATATATTTATCATTGTTATATCTTCCTGATTAGTTGACCCTTTTATAATTATATTATGTCCTTCTTTGTCTCCTGTGACAGTTTTTGACTTACAGTCTATCTTGTCTAATATAAGTCTAGCCAAGCCTGCTTTCTTTTGGTTGCCATTTAAATGGGATATCTTTTCCATCCCTTCACTTTCAACCTGTGGATGTCTTTAAATCTAAAGGGGACTCATGTTAACAACATATAGTGGATCTTTTTTACAATTCATTCAGCCACTTTATATCTTTTGATGGGGGAACTGAACCCCCATTTACATTACATAAAGTAATTATTGATAGGGCAAAACTTACTATTGCCATTTTTTAAATTGTTTTCTGTCTGTCGTAAAGTTCTTTTGTCTCTCTTTTCCTCGCTTGCTATCTCCCTTTGTGTTTTGATTTTTTTAAATTAATATGTTTTGATTCTTTTCTTTCTTTGGTGTACCTTCTATAGGTATTTTGTGTGTGCATGTGGTTACCATGAGGCTTACATAAAACATCTCATAATTATAATAGTCTACTTTATACTGATAATAATTTAAGTTAAATAACATAGAAAAACTCTCTATTTTTTTGTGAGGAAGATTAGCCCTGAGCTAACATCCGTTGCCAATCCTCCTCTTTTTGCTGAGGAAGACTGGCCCTGGGCTAACATCCATGCCCATCTTCCTCTACTTTATATGAGATGCTGCTACAGCATGGCTTGACAAGCGGTGAGTCGGTCCATGCCTGGGATCTGAACCTGCGAACTCTAGGCCGCTGAAGCGGAGTGCATGAACTTAACTGCTACACCACCAGGCCGGCACCTGGAAACTCTATATTTTTACTTCTCCACTCCATACTTTATATTGTTACTGTCACAATTTCCATGATATTATATTGTGTATCCATTAACTTTTTTTATATCTAGATATTTTTATTTCTTTTTCTTTTGACATATTTATACTATAATTAAAAGTGATTTACCCACCACTGTTACATTAATACAGTATTCTGTATTTGTATATATTTACCTTTAACAGCAAGTTTTATACTATCAAATACTTTTGTATTACTATTTCATGCCCGTTTATTTCAACTTGAAAATTTCTTTTAGCTTTTCTTCTAAGTCAGGTCTAGTGGTGATGAACTCCCTCCACTTTTATTTGTCTCAGAAAGTATTTATCTCTCCTTGATTTTTGAAGGACAGGTTTGTCAGGTATAGTATTCTTGGTTGCCAGTTTTTTTTTTTTTTCTTTCAGTACTTTAAATATATCATCCCACTCCCTTGTGACCTGCAAGGTTTCTGCTGGGAAATTTGCTGATAGTCTTATGGAGGTCCCTTTTACATGACAAGTTATTCTTCTATTGTTGCTTTCAAAATTCTCCCTTTGCCTTTGACTTTTGACAATTTGATTATCATGTGTCTTGGTGTGGATTTCTTTGAGTTCATTTTATGTGGAATACATTGGGCCTTCTGGATCTGGAATTCCATTTCCTTCTCCAAATTTGGGAAGTTTTTGGCTAATATTTCTTTGAATATGCTTTCCGACCTTTCTTCTTTTCTGAAACTCTGGTAATAAGTATTTGGTCCACTCCAAGGTGTCACATAAGTTTCTAAAAATTTTTTCACTCTTTTTTTTCTTTTTGCTTCTCTGATGGGATAATTTCCAATAATCTTCTTTGAGTTCACTAATCCTTTCTTCTGCTTGACCTAGTCTGCTATTGTGTTCCTCTAGTGAATTTTTAGTTCAGTTATTTAGCTCCAAGGTTTCTGATTGGTACTTTTTTATATTTTCTATTGAGACTTTGTTGAAATTTTCACTTTGTTCATGCATTGTCCTCTTGACCTCATCTAGCATCTTTATGACAGTTATTTTGAATTCTCTATCAGGTAAAGCATATATCAACATTTAATACTGTTAGTTTCTGGAAATTTATTTTGTTCATTTGTTTGCAACATAACTTCCTGTTTCTTCATTTTTCTTGACTCTTTGTGTTGCTATCTGCACATTAGAAGAAATAGCTGCCTCTCCCGTCTTCTCAGACTGGCCTTGTAGAGAAGAAGACTGTCAACATTCAAGCCAGCAAGGGATCTGAGATTTTTCAAACCTTTGTACAGTCCAACCTACTTTCTTTGTTTTTAGTAGCCTCTTGGCATCTTGAGTATGCCAGATCCTCTCAGCACTCTGAGATGACCAAGACTGAAGCCAGACCCTTGGGCAGCCCCAAAAATGTTGAATTGTTGGACACTCTGTCTAACTATTTCCCTTCTCAGGGAGAAGCTGGGATCTGCTTTTTCCCCCATTTATTCTATGCTGAGCAGAAGTGGAGGGACTGTGGCAACTAGTTGCATGCTAGAGCAAACCATCATCTTTTTCTCACTGGACCCCAGGCGTCTGGAGTATTCTGAGTCCTGTAAGCACTCTGAGGCAAGCAAGACAAAAGACATTACTTTAGGTAGCTCCCAGAAAAGTTGAGGCTTTGGACACCTGGTCCACCTCTTTTCCTTACCAGTGGGAAGTTGGAAGTTGGATTTTTTCATCTGCTTGTTCTGCACTGAACCATGAAGAGGGGCAATGGTGACTGCTAGTTCAAAATGACATTTTTTCCATCAGTTCCCAGAAAGCCAGAATATGCCAAGTCCTATTTGCTCTCTCACATTAGACAGAAGCCAGCCCTCTGGGCAGCCTCCAGAAAAGTTTAGGTATTAGACACACAGTTCACCCTTTTCCCTCTCCAGGGAGAAGTTAGGAGCTGGAGTTTTCTATCAGCTTGCTCTTTTCTGAGACTGTGGTAGGGGCTATGGCAACTGTACCCAATCTGCCATCTTTTTTCACTCTATCCCACAGGTGGTTAGAGTATGCCAGGTTCTGTCAGTGCTCCGAAGTAAGCAAAACAGAAGCCAGTCTTTTGGGCAGCCCTCAGAAAATTTGGATGCATGGGCCAACTCTTTCCCTCCCCAGGAAGAAGTTGGGAGCTGGGGGTTTCCTCCTGATTATATGGCGCTGTACCAGGGGGTAAGGATTATGGCTAGAGGATATCTCAAATTTTCTTACTGGCTTTGATGTGGCTAGTTTCACACTTGACTGGGGTAGAGGAGCCTCTCAACTAGTTTCTGGATTTCTCACAAGGGGAATTTCCAAGTATTGTTTTTGAAACATTATGTTCACAGGGTGAAGGAGGGTCTGGGGCTTCCTATTCCACCATCTTGCTGATGTCATTCCCTAAGCACTATAATTTAAAGCCAACTGAAATCTCTAATCCCTAAGCTAGATCCTATCTGGAAGTTTCCCAACATTTCTCTTCAACCTATTTTCCTTTTCATCAAAATGAATATTAGTGTTTTAGACAATAAAAAAAAAGAAGAAAGATTTTTCCCACTGTAGATTTCCTTCACAGATAAAAATGTCAGTCAAAGTACTGAAGTAACTACTTATTAAGTGATTAGAATAGCATATATTATTAGACTTTTCTATTATAAATAACTATTTCAATAAAATAACTCATACCCTAAGGTCAAAAATTAATGCAACTTTTAAAATGTCACTCTTATTTCATCCTTGTTTGCCCTTAGGTAATATTTGATTCTGTATGTGTTATTTGGACAAAATTCTCTTTTAGCACTGAAGCAGCAAATGGAATACCAAACTAGTTGACAAATGAGAGATTTCTCCAAAGGAGAATTCTTTAACAGGAAACTATAACTGTAATCATATCTACATGTATTAGATATCCTGGGGTGGCCGACCAAGAAATGCAGCAGAGCTGCTGTATTAACTTTAATATATTCTCTGGGTTAATCAATCAATTAAATTATATGTCAAGTAACATCTACTATTGATTAACTCATGAAACTTTATAGAAGACTGCTGTACAGTTCATTTTATAACTCTCTAAAAGTCTGAAGTATTTTCCTCAAAATCTCTTCTGAAGTATTTTTAGCCATTTCTGAAAAAATAAAATGAAATAACTACATCTACCAATGAAAGTAAGTCAAGTGTACTAACCTTTAGTTGCTGAAACCATCTTAAGTGACCCAGAACTTTAGAAAGAACATTGGCTTTTTCCAAAAGTACTCAAAAAAAAAAAAACCTTTTATTAGCAAGACTGACTTCTTGCACACTGCTGTACTTAATAGCTTTTGCTCTTAGGAATCTCATGCAAAATTCATTGGCTATAATGGCAGAATGGATCATATCTGCCTAGTGTGCTGAAGGAGGAAAGGAAGGGAGAATGGGTCTTATGACACATTGTAAGTGGCACCTAGAAACACAGAGCTGAGGGAGAAAAGAGTAAAATTACTGGGCTTTGCAAGTGAGCAATATTACTAGAGTTGTATATTTCATATTTATAAATGCTGATATCATTTACTTCACTTTGTTGTGTAGGCCTGAAGCAGAGCCAAGTCACAGGAAAACTCTCAGCCTCGGATTGTTACAGGTAGACTATAAGGCACACATACAGATACCTGTGAAAGGAATGGAATTAAATTCAGAGACTGAAGGAAATTTTTTTCCTAAATGCCACCAGTTATCAAGTTAAATTTAAATTTTCTCTTCTGCAGACCACCAAATATTTGCTGTTTGAAGTCAAACAAATCATAAAATGAAATGTCCACAAAAGGATAATAAAATGGTTTGATATATATTGTTTTATCCTCAAAATCCATTTTAGTTTTTCTAAAACTGCCAGCATGATAAAAAAGATGCTTTCAAACTGAAACTCTGCTAGAATATAGAAGATAGTGAAATGCAAATAACGACAAATAACGTCAGCTTTTTGAAATTCCACAGGATAAGAAAGTCTTGAAATGACATTCTAAATGGTTTTATCAGCAGGTATATTTATTTTTTAAATTGAGATATGCTCTTGGAGATCATAATATAAAATATCGGAATAGCTACTCTAAATTTATCTATTGAAAGCAGTTCTATTTATGTAAGAAGGAAAGTATTAAATTCACATGCTGAAAATCACAATTGCTATTTTACTATGTTGTGGGTACTAAAATTAAAAAAAGTTACATAGAAGAATGATTTTGAATCTAGAAATGTATTTGGAGAGGAAAACATGGTGCTATATTGCTGGAGAAGTTGAACATTCCCACTTCTAAACTATTTTAAGGGAAGTCACCATTTCTTTTAGGTTGGAATTGTCTTTCCTTAAATCAGGCTAAGGTGTTGTACAGTCACTTAATAGGTTTTCTTGTCATACACATCTAAAGTGTATTTATGTAGAGTGTGTCAATAGAAATTGAATGTACTTAGGGAAATTTATGAGTTACAAGACTACTCTTCATATGATGTCTTACCATCAGATTTTGGTGTCTATTCATAAGAAAGAAATTAGGCTTTGAGTCAGACAGAGTTGGGTACGAATCCTAGCTCTCTTCTTACTATGAAGCACCTCTTGACTTCTCTTAACCTTCTATATTTCCTTTACTTTCTCTTTTTTAATTTTTAGGGATCACTCAGGCATCATTGTGTGTAGTGAAGTACAATGAATAGAGATTGGTGTGATATATCCATTAGGAAAAAGGCAGTGTCAATGAAAATTGATAGAAAGAATCAGATTCAAGAGACATTTATGAGGAGGTGTTCAAAACTTCTAAATGGTAATTTTTTAAATTCCCTCTCTGGCAGCCCCTTCTGCCACTCTGATTTTCATTTGTACCGGGATTATGCTGTTTTGGAAGTACACACCTAACTATCTTCTGTTCTTTCCTTCCTATTCACCCGTATTTTGTGTAATCTATTGTCAGTTGATGTTGTCTCTAATATATTTCTTTAATGTGTTTGCAAATTTACATTTTTTTCAATCTTAGCATCTTGAATTTGATATTACCTTCCTTACAAGCTAGTAAGTTAGTTTATTACTGTTTCATATGTTCTGACAGAGACACGAGAGTCTGTTATATGAGCATTGTTTTTGCATCTACTTCATAGTTTCATGGAGACAAGGCAGGGGAACTCAAATGGATGCTATGTATGCAGTGGTTTTCTGTCCTAGCTGAGGAACATCGACTTTGCAGAAGACATCGTACTAATAGTAAGCAATAAGCAAGTTTACTGTTTGTCCCTAAGGGAGACTATCTTAGTCTATTAGGGCTGCTATAATAAAGTACCATAGACTGGGGGGCTTATAAACAACAGAAATTTATTTCTCACAGTTCTAGAGACTGGAAGTCCAAGATCTGGTTGCCAGCATGGTCTGGTTCTGGTGAAAGCCCTCTTCCACACTGAGGACTGCCCACTTATTCCTGTATCCTCACATGGAGGAGAAAGAGCTAGTTCCTTTTGTCTTCCTGTGAGAACACTAATTCCATGATGGGGGACCCTACCTCCATGACCTAATTAACTCCTAAAGGTCCCACCTCCCATTACCCATTGGGATTAGGATTTTTGTATATGAATGTTGGACGGATATAAAGATTCAGTTCATAACAGACATTACCTCATTTTTCAATGTTTTCCACCGCAAACAACCCTGAGAAATGGCCCAAGTAAAGCGTGGTCAGGACTTTGCTTTCTTGGCGTACTCAGCAAATAGGGTGGACTTCCTTGTCACGCAACCTATACAGTCACACAGGGCCCTGTGCTCTGAAGTGCCCTGTGCTTTTACACACCTAGTCCTGTAAATTATATATCTGGTCTTGCCTGTAAGAACTTACTGGAGGGGCCGGCCCAGTGGCATGGTGGGTTAGTCCGCACTTGGCAGCCCGGGGTTCGCAGGTTCGGATCCCGGGCGCGGGCGGAAGCACCACTTGTCTGCCATGCCATGGTGGCATCCCATATAAAGTAGAGGAAGATGGGCACGGATGTTAGCCCAGGGCCAGTCTTCCTCAGCAAAAAGAGGAGGATTGGCAGCAGATGTTAGCTCAGGGGTGGTCTTCCTCGCAAAAAAAAAAGAACTTACTGGAATGTGCAGTACCTATGCTGGATTGCCTTTCCCAAACAGCCATCACCCTAGATCGTGTTCTCAATCACGTCTACCTTAATTATATTAACAGGATTTTTAGTAGTTTTTCCCCTTGCAGTTTTGTCCTGCTGTACGATGCTGTAACCTAAATTTAAATCCAAATTAAATACTGTATTAACTGTGAATCCATTATCCTGGGATTTCAAATATTACTTAATATCACCCAATCCATTTCTAGCCATGTTCCCACTGCTGACACACGGGAGGTATACCTTTCAGTAATGCACAACTACTCTGTTTTCCTTGAAGATAATTCTTGCTGCATTATTTCAGATACTCCTAGAAGCAGACACTTAGATAGGATTAGACATACATGAGATTTAATGGGAGAATTGCTTTTGAGAGACAAGTCAGAAGGAACTGGAAGAGGTGGGTAAAATCACTAGACTTTTTGCAGATTGAACAGTTAATAACACTTCCCTATTAAGTTCCACCCATTGTTTAAAGTTTATTACTTTATGTGATCTTCCAAAAAAATCAATTGGCTATGAATTATTTTCCCTTTGAAAGGCCATAATAAATCTCTTTATTTTTCTAACCACACACACACACACACATACACACACACACACACTATAATATGATAAATTTGATTTTAGGATTTAGGAAATGGACTTGATTTTATTGAATCTAAAGAGATGTAAGAAAGAGAAAAGCAGCCGCAGTATCTGGCCTGGTACTAGGTTGACCATGATGATTCAAGAGAAACAACAAAGCTATTGTGTAGTCATGTTATCTAGCTAGCCTTTCACCAACTTTTTTTTTTTAAATAATATTTGGTTATGTTGACTATGTGCATAGTTGTCTCCAAAATTTTTAGTCAATTTGTCTTACTAATTTGTAAAGTGAGAACGATAGAAGTAAATACAATATAGATTTCTATAAGGCTTAAATGACTTACCTACAGATAAATTGATCAAAACTTTGCCTGGTAGATGGTAAATGCTCGATAATGGTTAACTAACACCATTATCTCACTTTTCAAACAGGAGAGTTGGTTGCTACTGTTTTGTAAACTCTTAGAAATACTCATTTTCTATGATATCAAGGTTAGCACAAAGTTTAATATTTACTAACAAGTATTTTATAATGCCATCTTTACTATTGTGAAATTAATTTCCAAGAAAATGCAGCTTATCTACAGACATAACTTCAAAAAAAAGAATGCATCAGTTACCATTAAAAGAAAAAAGGTAATTTTATTTATATTATTTCATTAAAACAATATTGGCAATACATAAAATGATTGTAACTGTAATGTAAAATAATGTATAAATCATCAGATCTAGTATCACAGGGAGACATATAGGATTAGTCAGACACTTGTACCTCTGCATAGATGTAACAGCTACAAATGCAGACCATTCTGCATGTTGTGTTGGGATATCAAATACCACAAGTGTCGTTGACTTTGGCAAAACAATTTTCAAAATAGTGAACAATGCTTGGAAAGTTTCTTGAAAAAAGTAGAGTACTCCCTTCATTTGGCATCCATGGTAGTTACATTTCTAGAAAATAGAGAGTATTTTAAAACCGTGAAAAAATTACTTTAATGTAACACAATATTATTTTCTAGGCTCAGATAACTATTAGCCAATTTATCTCATCCACAAATGTGTGCGGAGATATTTGGAAGTAGTGTGGAAAGTGAGAAAATTCTTCACTCAGGACAATCATCTGAGCATTGTAGGATGCCTAGTATCTCTGACTAAACCCATTAAAAGTCAGTAGCTACCCATCATTTCCAAATGTTCCATATGTAGGAACTGCCACATGCAAACCAATTATTTACAAGTGGGAGAAAAGGTCAAAGGAACTCAAATCAGGAATAGGGAATGTATCTATCAGAAACTTGGATTGGTATAAATGGAAACTGGTTATTCACAAATTAAAATGAAAAATGTAAGGAAATTAAGATAAAAATAGAAACTAGAAAGTAAATAATTTTGAAAAATGTTGTATGAAACAAAGGTAATAATCAGATATAGGTAGTGTTGATTATAGTCAAACGACATAACTGATGTAGTGGAGGAGTGGTTCCAGGTTAAGTGTGGAACAAGGGGCAGACATTATTTTATGGGTTAGCAGAGCTAAGTTAGCTAAGTATAATTGTATTTCTATGCAATGGAACAACAACAAAAAAGTCAGAGGAAGGGGCCGGCCTGGTCACATAGTGGTTAAGTTCAGTGCTCTGCTTCAGTGGCCCAGGGTTGCAGGTTTGATTCCGGGCATGGACCTATACACCGCTTATCAAGCCATGCTGTGGCAGGTGTCCCACATGTAAACTAGAGGAAGATGGGCACAGGTTTAGCTCAGGGCCAATCTTCCTCAGCAAAAAGAGGATTGGCAATGGATGTTAGCTTGGGCTAGTCTTCCTCGCCCCCCCCAAAAAAAAAAAAGACAGAGAAAGAGAAATAGGAGTTGCATCTCTACTCTTTGACGGTGAGAAACTTTTAACTAAAAGGTGCCACATGGAATGATATAAAATGTCTTCATACTTCCAAGTAATCTCTTATTCATGGTTAATTTATCTAATTGTTTCCTCATTATTCTACACCTTTAGTCTCCTTTTTCTGGTCATCCAGGCTTGTATGCATTCTTAGTAAACATAAGCTTATTTCCAGATATTATCTTTTCTAGATATGCATTCTGAATCAATTTATTTACACTTTGCCTAGGAGTAGAGCCAAATTTATTCATTCTCATTTTTTAACCATATCATTCTTTAAAATCAGAACGTTCCCTAATCTCCACTTTAATAAAACATTTAACTTTCTCTGTGATTTCTTCCATATGTCTTTTAGATTACTATACTATCATAAATCGGGAATGAAAAAATAAACTAATTTAAATGAGTTAGGATGCTCTTTTATAATTGCTTCCCCTTATAAAGACCTTCAGGGCTCTCTAATCAATATCTATTCTTCCCATTGCAATTCAAAAATTGTTCCCCTTGGTGGAAGACAAGCAAAGAGGATATTAAGTGATTAATTACACATATCTGGTTTTCTTTTTATAATGAGAAGTATGGGGGAATGGGGCTTTGTGAATCCCATATATAGATTTTTATATATAGCATAAAAACAGCATGAAAATTTCACTGAATTAGTGAAAACTGAAATGATTTACTTGTTGAGGATAATTATTGAAAACCTTCAATTAAAAAAATTTTTTGGCATTTAGAAAAAATTACTCTATATTATGTCTTCAATAGTTGAAATTGTTACACATCAAATTATCACAGAGAGAAAAGGCTTTATAAAAATAACCTCCTAGGTCTAAAAGTAAACACATTTCATAAAAAGGGAGAAATGATATACCTTTCATCATATATTTCAGAAATTTCCCATTTAAATTATTCATGATGAGGATAACGAAGTCAGACTTGGAAAACAGTCATAAGTCATTCTGTTAATATAAAGATATATCAGTTAATACTGCTCTTGGCTTTGAGTAATACAGAGCATGACCAATACTAGCTTAAGTCAAAAAGGGATTATCTTCCTCACATAAGAACAATTTCAAAAGTAAGTTGTTGTTGGTTTTGCTAATCAATGGTGCCATCAAGGATATTGTCTCCTATTTTTCTACCACATTATCATTAGTTATTGGCTTTCTATTCTCATGTTTTTCACTTAACAGTGAAGTGACAATATGACTGCCATTGTGCATAATTTGTGCAAACTAATAATGTCTGCATTTTATGTGTCCATGGCATCTGTTTCTGTATTTATTGTTAAGAAAAACAATTTGATAAAAGCTATCTGTTTAATTGCTATTTACTTGTTCATAAATAGTGAAATTTAGTCTAAGAAGTAGCCTCAATTATTGTGATTTATGCTACCGTTTTACAGACTGATTCATCTAATTACACAAAATTTATTGGGGTTTTCATGAAGGTAAAAATTGTGTAGATTTATAAAGTAGAAATTAATACTACTTTAATACTTATTTATAAAACTATTTCTATATATTTTTCAAAGTATAATGAAAAAAAGAAAAGTTAATGTTTGGTTCTTGAAAATGTATCTTAAATCACCTTTATTCAAATATATATATTTAAATTTCAATTAAAATGTATTGCTACATTCTTACGCTTCATCGAGGGAACAAAATTGACATTGTTTTGCAGTTAACTTATAGAGTCTTGTCTTCAGATGTGGTTCCCTGAAATGATGAACTTGGTCTATTCCACAAACGATTTTCAATCTATATAGTAAGATAAAACGTATTTAAAGTTCTTTTGAAGATGGAATTGTGGTGTGCTTCAAGTTTTTAGGCAAAAATTCTAATATACATAGATTATGAATATGTTTGAAGGCAATTTAAATATCCAAAATTTAGCAAGTGGTCTTACATAAACTATTATAGTATAGTACAGGAAATTTTTACATACTCAGTGTTGAGGATAAAAGTACAAATCAGTTGTTACCTCAACGATTATTAACCAAATTGTGGATTAACTATAATACAAAATTAATCCAATGTTGCTTTTTCCCTTCTAAAAGAGATTTTGATTTACTATGGTCTCAGAAAATAAATAATAATAATAATTCAAACAATAACATAACTCATACATACTTAGGAAAGCAGCTGAAGTATTTATGTGACCTGGTGTTATTAACAAACTTTAATAAAATGCTTCCCAGGGGTGATTCAGGCAGTAATTGGGGCACAGTTTTCATATAGAATCCAAGTGGGAATTGTAAAATCTAATAGTAATGTGAATATGGAAAACTGTTCAGAGGTTCTAGTCAGTTTTATAATGTCATATCTTGCCACCCTGGGAGGGTATATTAAGCAGCATGATAATTTACAGAAATCAATGTAATATATTTAGAACTGACCCCACGGCTATGCAATGCTTTATGGTATCTGAATGTATGATTTCACTTATTGTTTTCCCAAATAATGAGAAAGATTCTGAATAGAACCTTGAAGATAAATTATTCCCTTAAAGCATTAAGCAGCAAAGTAATTGCTAGTAGTTTTTTTTTTTTTTTTAATGGAGGTGTTATAAGATTTTCTTTAGAAAATTATAGGAGAATGGATAGAGGCCTCCTACTGAAAGATAAAACTACCAGGGACTAGCCATTTTCCTTCAGATAATGGAAATTGATAATGTGAAATACAGCTCATTGAAGAGGCTGCCATATATAAAAGACAATGATTTCTAGGTGTTAGGTCAAATATCACTCATCCTCTTGTAAATTTCTGTGAGAATGAATAGTGGTAGAATTTCTGAGTGGTAATGTAGAAGTTTATTTACAGACTCCTTGGAGTTTAAGAACAAAGAATATCTAGATGACTAGAATGGCTGATGTTCTAGAAACTTTGGGGGGCTCATATAAATTAAGAAAATTATAAACTATAATCCAACCTTAAGATTCTAAGAAGGGTCTAGGAGTATATGGACTGTAAAAAAGATTCTCTCTCTGTCTCTCTCTCATCTGTTTCTCTCTCTCCCTCCCTCTCTCTCTTACATGCATGCACAAACACTCCTTCCTCTACTTTTTTAATGTTGGAATTCCAAAAGGTCCCATCCTATGGAGTCTCCTGCACACACCTGACTTGAACTGTCCAGTTCATTGTCACATGAATCACAAAGTACATCCCCATTCCAGGCTCTATTGTGAACTGTGACACCACATGGGTAAGTTTCAATTTTTACACACTTATTATAATAAAATATATATTTTTTGGAAATATTAAAAAACCTTTAATATCACAGTATAATTTATTCGTTAAATGTGTAGACTCTAGAAGCATACTGCAGTTGAATTAGAGAAAAAAACCATGCTCGGGGTGCCTATTAATAATGATGAGGTAAATGTTATTATTATCCACATTTTAAATATGAGAAAACTGAAGCACAGAATCTTATGAAACATTTTTAAGGTTACACAGCAGTAGGAGAAAGAGCTGGAATCTGAACACAGGCAGCCTAGTTCCAAGGTCAAATATTAGTCTAATAGGTATACAGTTTTTAACAATAAAAAATAGTAGTTGCTGTTATTTATTTATTATTATTATTTCCACTATTTAAAAAATGAGAAAAACAAATCTTAATAATGATGATAATTATGAAAATTTGACAAAAAATACACAAATTTTTTTATGTTAAATGTTTTCTCCTTCTAATCCTTGCCCTATATACTGTATGGACTTCTCTTTTCCTTCCAGATCTACTTCTCTAAACTCCATACAGTAATATACATCCTCCTTTGCATGTTTTTCCTACTTTGATCACTTTTGTGAGTGTGAATAATCCTACAATCAATAGTTATTAAGCATTCAGTGTGTGCTAACCACTCTTCAAACATTTTGCTTGTATTGACTCATTTAATACTCATACAAACCTTATGAAGAAGTTATGCTATGTTCCCCAATTACACAAGAGAAAACTGAGGCACAGAGAGGCTATGTAAATGTCCAAATAGCATTTCAAGGAAGTGGTAGATCCAGGTATGAAACCCGGAGAGTCCGACATCACTGTCTGTACTCTTAACCACTATTGGTAACACTGTGTGAGTTATGATATAGTGGCTAACTGACTCACTCAAGGATTTCTTCAGCTGAAAATTTGCTATGTGTGAGGTATGGGGGGGAAATCAAGCAAGCAAGTTATCCTTTCTTATTTTTTAACTCCACTTTACGTTTGTTTCAGTTTGCCTAAATAGATGCAAATGCTTACAATGTCACTAATGATAATGCAATCTTATATACAAAGACCAATTTTCTTAAGAATTTTTGTGGTTCATTACTCAAAATAGCTACCTTTACTTATGTTATCTTTTATGGGTGAATTTTTTATTTAGTGTAAGATTCTTTATTTTAAATTGAATTTGTCATTTAAACAATTGGTCTTCCTTTTAAATAGGTCTGAAAATATATAAATGCTTATTTTGTTTTCAGAGGTCCTTTATTACAGGCTCAATAGAGAAATAAATAACATGTCATCAATCAGCATATATTAAAACTATTTTTAATTAAAAAACATACAGGCCCCTATAAGGTCCCTTCACTTCTCCACTGGAATTTGCTGACTGGACAAAGCATATATTCTCACTTTAGCCTTAATAAGATGAACATATGTGCATCTATTTCCCTACTGTTGCACTTGACTAACTTCCGCTGACATTAAGTCATGCTTGTATGTAATGCTCCTGTTGACGGTGGAATAGGCTCCATATTGCGAATGTTCAGTGATGCACAAGTGCATATCAGGCTGTTTGTAATGTACTCTAGTTTCTGTGGGTTTAACAGTCTTTTGTTCACATACTCTAGGTGGTGTCTAAGACAGGTTGCATTGCTCAGCTAATTTTAAAGTTCACTCGAAGTTGATAATCAGGTTTTCTTTTCTTCCTGTTTTACCCTATTGATTTAAGCTAATATTTCCTCAATATTTTGATAAGACATCTACTTTAAACATGAATAGTCCTCATACAATTAAATTTATCCAAATATAAAATTTTCCATAAAATAAACCTTATAACCAAAAACAACACATAATTCACAAATACATATATTTTTCATGGTGAGATGATAATGATATAGTAACACAAATCATTACACAAAGAATACACCTGCAAAATTTAATATACAAAAAGTTATTATTTCACAAAGAGTTTCTGTTAGGAATGAAAATAGTACTCTACTTGGAATAATAGGATTCTACATGCACTAATTCATACACTTCCTTTTAAAATAAACTCTAACAGGAAAAACAAATATTTCCTATGTTTGCATTTTAATTTTCCCCATTTCCACAAGATTTGTTATTTAAAAGTAACAGTAAATTATTAACACTGTACCCCTCCTCTTCTATCATTCATATCAAAAAGTGTCATATTTTTCAGTCTAAGATAGCTAAATAAGCTTCTTGATATCTCTATGATTTATATAATTCAGATAATCAAACCTGTTTGGACTATTCATCTTTTCTGTATACTTTCTGAAAACATTTTTCCTCTGTTACCAGATTGCCTTTAAAGTGGTTTAAATTCTACTTTATAATTTGAAAGTCACTATACATAAATTAGGAATACACACAACTGCAAATACTTGTCTATACAAACTGATCATGCTAACATTCCAAATATTTAAAAATATATTTCTACATTAATTTTAATTTTGAAATCCCTATTGGATATTCAAATGGAGACATTGAGTATGGGATTAAATATACACATCTATAATTAAAACTAGAGGCCCTGAATGGAAATATAAACTTGGGCACCCTCTGAGAAGAATCATATCAACCAGTGAGTGTCACAGATGAGCATACTGAATGAGCAAGTGTAGCTGAAAAATAGATCTAGTCCTAAGAACAAGTCCTGGAGTACTTCAGAGTTTAGAAGTCAGGGTAATTAGGAGGAACCAGCAGAAAAAGATGAAGAGTTTCAGTGAGATTGAAAAAGCAAAGTTAATAGTGTGGTATCCTGCAATTAAAGTAAAGGATATTCCAAGGAGTAAGAATTATCAGCAGTGTTAAAGAGTAATGACGAGTCAAGTTAAAACAAGGGCTGACATATGTCACATTGTATTTAACAATAGTGGAGATGATTGGCAACCTTGATGAAAGAAGTTTCAATGGAGTGGTTGAGAGGGAACTCCAGTTTGAAATGAGTTTAAGTAATAGTAGGAGGAAAAAAATTTGAAATAGTGAATATACAGTCATGTGCCACATGACATTTCAGTCAACAACAGACTGCATATAGGACGGTGGTCCCATAAAATTAGTACCATATAACCTAGGTGTGTAGTAGGCTATACCATCTAGTTTTCTGTAAGTATACTCTATGTTGCTCACACAATGATGAAATTGCCTAAGGATGCATTTTTTAGAATGTATTCCTGTTATTAAGTGACACATGACTATAGACAACTCTTCTCAGGAACTATGTTGTGGTGGCGGCCCACACACAAAATAGAGGAAGATTTGCAACAGGTGTTATCTCAGGGCAAATATTCCTTAAGCAAAAAGAGGAAGATTGGTGATGGATGTTAGCTTATGGCAAATCTTCCTCAGCAAAAATAAAAAAAAATATGGCAAACAATTCCAGAGGCACAGACCATATATAACATTTTATATATTCTAGTCTATACTCCTCAGCCTTCCTTGGTTTTGGAAAAGTGTGTGCAATGATTTAATAACTAAAATGTTTTTTGTGTGTCTAAGGAAGTTTAGAGTAGTGCCTAGGACTAAAACATCTGGGTCAGAAGTAGTATGAATTTTATGGCAGACACATAATTAAATCAAAGTAGACAATCAGGCCCTGATCAAACTGAGAAAGTATTGATTGCAAATTTTTAACCACAGATATCATCAATGAATTCTATCCAAAACTGAGATAGGTCCTAAATAACCATTCCCTGATGGGATAGGAGAACAGTCACTCAAAACTAATAACACCAATGATCTACAAGGTATTCATGGATCTTAAATCCCTTCAGGTTAGAACTGTAGCATTACATAAGTTTCTTCCATACTTTCTCTTCCATACAAAATCTTGGAGGAGAGGCAGGTTTGGGTTTAGAAATAAGAAAGATTGAAAGATAATCTCCAACTAGATCAAATGTTACATAAAAAGACTATTTATAATATTGAATTGCACCAGATTGATCCACATAATGTTAATCTTCTCCCTAAGCTGGGTAGAAGATATTTTTCTCCATTAGAATATGAAGAAAGAAAATGTGGATTTCAAAGATCATATCAAGATCAGTTACTAGAGTCATTAGCATAATTAGAAATAAAATATTTCTTTATGTCTATATATTCTTAAAAATCATTTCCTAAAAATGTAAAGTACTGAAGTTGATTATGGTTGATCTTTATTTTTCATCAATAATACCCAGTTAGATAATTACCACTCCAACTCAATTTAGTTTCCTTTATCCTGTTACAATTAAAAGTCTATGTTTCTTGCATAAAAGCACACCTGCTTTGAAATTTACTCTATCACCAAAAAAAATCACTGGAAAACTATAAAATATATGAAAGGGGTAACAGGGCACATGGGTACAGTGACAGATGGTAGTTTGTCTTTGAGTGGTAAACATGATGTAGTCTACATGGAAATCAAAATATAATGATGTACACCTGAAGTTTATATAATGTTATGAACCAATGTTACCTCAATGAAAAAAATTAGTTGAAAAAATTGAAAAATAAAATTTATGAAATAATATTTTTCAGATTTAGAATTATAGTCATTCTAGACTGTGATACCTGAAAGAATGGAAACAAATGAGGTGAGTATATCATCTCCCTGGTTTATTTTGCCTCAGCCAGTTTCTGAACTGTAGTGCAAGGAGAAGGACTTAAGATGAGCCTGAATTAACAAAACAGAGATTGATGAGGCTGAGATGGCTAGAATTTGTGAGCCAGAATATTGGCTGTGAAAATTGTGAGGGTTCTATGCAGAGAAAGATCTCCAGATATGTGCATAAGAGTCCCTTTGTTGTTTAACTAAATATTCATCTGCACATGCATCAGTGATGCTCTGTAAGGCCAAGGAAAGAACAAATACTAGCTTGACAATATCTGAGTTTCCACCAACTAGAGAATATATAAAACATGCAGTAGAGACCAGACAAGGGTCACACCTTAGTAGCAAGTCTTAAGTAAAAATAAAGAAATGTTGACTTAGACTCATTTTAAGTAGCTTCAGAAGACGCATTGAAATGATAAAGCTGATATGCAAGCAACCTAACTGCATGCCACAACAAGGTGCAATGTTCTTTAGAGATGCAGCTAAATCTGCAACTCAGTGTAAAATTTATCATGTCCAACATCCAAACTAAACTTACTAAGCAGATTAAAAAGCAGATGGTTATTACCTATAAGCAGGAAATAACAATAAGTTAATACCAATTAGTCAGTAGGAAGGACCCAGAAATAACAATCATAAGCTTCAAAATACCTATTATGTATATTATTAATATGGTAAAGGGTTTAAAGGAAACTAGACACAATGAGGAGAGAAGTAGAAAATACAAAACCAACTTAAATGGAAGTGCTTGAGATGAAAAGTACATACTAGAAATGAAAAATACACTGGGTGGGATAAAGAGTAGATTAAACACTGCAGAAGAAAAGATCAGTGTACCTGAAAATATATCAAGATAAATTATTTGAAATGAAGCACAGAAGAAACAACTAACATTTGAAAAAAAAAAAAAAAAAAACACTGGGGAAAAAAAAGCCTCAGTGATCAATGTATATGTAATTGAAGTCTCAGAAAGGGAGGACAAAACATATTTGAAGAAATAATGGTTAAAATTTCCCTCAATTTGATGAGAACTATAAACCCCAGAACAAAATTAAAGACACAAAGAGAAAAAACACAAAGAAAACTACAGAAAGTCACATCATGATCAGATTGGTGATAATCAGACAGAGATCAATCTGAATGCCTCTGGAAAAAAAAAATAGACATGCTACACACAGGAACAAAGAATGAGAGCAGGCTTCTTGTCAGAAACTATGCAAGCAAATGACAATAAAACACACATATAAAATGCTGAAAGAAAGGAAATGTCAATCTAGAATATTATACTTAGCCAAAATATGTTTTAAAATAAAGTTATAATTATTGCAAATAAAATTTTTGAAAATCTGAGAGAAAACGTGACCTATAGACCTGCACTATTAAAAATGTTAAAGAAAAGTCTTAAGGCTGAAAAATAATGATATTAAATGAAAATCTGGATACACATAAAAGAATGGAGAGCAGCAGAAATGGTAAACATGTAAGTAAATATTTTTGCAATTGGCTTTCATTTTGCTAATTAAAAAATTACTTTTTAAATAAAAAGAATAATAGTATATTGTGGGTTTATATTAAAAAGTAGAAGTAAAATATATTATTACATCTAAAGCACAAAGAACAGAAGAAAATGAAATAATACTATTAAAAGAGTCTTACAATTTATTTATAAAAGTTTGTCTCACTTCCACCCTGCTCTTTGGGACATTTGCTGTTGAAATGCAGCTGTGAGGAAGCCCATACTGGCCCATATGGAGACTCCACATGGAGAGGGCACATGTGCTTGTTCTATTTGACTACCTGAGTTCCCAGCTGATAGCCAGGGAGTCTTCATTCAGGACAAGGTTTCTCAGTCCCTCAGCTGCCAAGATTGTTGGCTGCTGATGCCTCACAGCTGATTCCTTCCTTTCCAATTGTCTTTGGCAGAATATATTACCTTGCCAATTTTTTTACTCCCTTCTCAGGTTAAGCCCACATCCAATGATTAGTCAATATGGTCATAATGGCTCAGTTTCCTAACTTAATTCTAGGTAATTCAAAAGGCCATCCACTTTCTAGTTCCGTGTGGGATCAGCTGAGTCATTTGTTGCAATAGCAGTGCAATTTTTCTCCAAGAGAATTTCCCAATAAACTTCCTGTACATGAGTCTCTTTCTCCTAGACTTTTGTCTGAATAACCTTATATGAAGTTGTAAGATAGATGCTACTAGGAGACCTTCAAGGAAGCAGACCTCAAAAGTGTACTTTTGGAGCTAGATAAACTCTCTCTCCCTCATTCAACTGGTAATGAGGAACTCCTCGCTGCTGGCAGGTAGAGAACTTATAACCCTTGGCATATGATTGAAATTAAATTGTTAAAAGATTCACAGTTGTGAACAGGAGTGGACTTTTGGTGTAAGAGAATTCACTATGGCATAATACTGAGGCATTTTAATGGTTTGGGGAAGGTAGTAATTGTAATGACAATAGAATCAAATGACTGTTGCTGAGTGCTGTTGATGAATTGGTGAAAAACTGAGTGCAGCTGTTCTCTGCAGGCCAAGTTGATTGGTGATAGAAGATGTTTTTAAAGAACTGGGGATCACAGATAGCAGTGGGGATAATAGAATCCTGAAAATACTGGAGGTGAGTTGACAGTGCTTAACTGTCAGAAGCAAAGTGGTCTAATTATTGTAATAAGTAGCAACATTGTGTAGCAACTGGGGACCCTCACTTGCAGTATGCTGTTAAGATCATTAATAAATCATGATGTCTCAGACTCAAGATAAGTATAGAGTCAATATTGTTACATTGCTCAACTCACACAAGAAAAAAAAGGAAGTTTAGGGGGCAGCTGCCTCAATAATAAGTCAAAAATCCTCATCCTGTTTTTGCTCAAGGGCTATTAACTCTCCTTCCTTTTGCAATAACATAATAAAAAAGGATAAAGGATTTAAACTTTAAACATTTTGAGGAAGAACACTGTATTGATCTCCTTTGTTAATAGCATCATGTTATTTGGATGAGATAAGCAAGAAGTAAGAACATTGTTGGGCTTGGTAAAACGTGTAATCCAGAGGGTGAGAGAGAAACTTACAAGGATACAGGGACTACAACATCACTGAAGGTTTTAGCATCTAGTTATCTGAAGCATGTTGGGATATCCTCCAAAAGAGGTGCATGTCACACTAGCCACCACTAAAACATTATGCCTGGTAGGTCCTTTGGGTTTGTGGAGACAGTATATTTGACCCTTGAGAATACTGATCCAAGCCACTTAGCACTGAGAAGGCTGACATCTTTGAATGGAGCCCAGAACTAGAAATGATTTATAGCAGGTCCAGGCTTGAGCATAACTAACTCTACAATTTGGGGCATGCAACATGGCAGACCCTATTGTACTAAAATATTTTTATCGTGAAAATACCCAGTGAAGTTATGACAAGTTCCAAAAGGAAAATTACAACACAGACACATAAGGTTCTGGAACAAGACCATCCTGTCTGAAACAGATAAATTGTATATCTGTAAAACAACTCCTGGTGTGCAACTGGACTTTGGTAGAGACAGACCATCTGACTATAGCTCATCAAATGACAATGTGGCCAGAACTACATTATCATGATTAGGGTTCCATGAGAAATATTAAGTTGTGGGAGTGGGCTGCCCAACAACAACCCATTTCTGGATGGAAATGGTACATCCAGGAATGGGTATCAGCAAAAGGAGACACAAGTAAGCTGCACGAGCAGGTATCCTAGACCTCTATGTCATCTATCATATGACATTGTACCTATATGGGGATACTTTCATTAAGATGACAGAGGAGTGTAAAAACTGAGCTTGTTTCACAGAGCATCCAGTTCAGTTTCTGGGTGAAAGCCTAAAACAGATTACTGATACATTAATCACACTGAAATAACTAATGCTACATTCAGAGTGGCCCTGAAAGATAGCAATGAAGAGAAATCCTCCCCAAAGGCAAAGCTTGGGTTATCAATAGGTTCATGTGGAAAAACAAGTGATGCAGGTCAGAATATATATAGAGAGTCATGGACAATGACAAATGGCCCGGCTAGTTGGTGAGGATCCCAGAAGGAGAAAGATTTGAAGATCTAGTATAAGCAGATCTGTAGAAAGGGCAAGTGGTAGATCTCAAGGAGTAAGCACTAAATGCCAAAATCTTTTTAGTTCATATTAACATCTATCAGAGAGCAGCCATATCAGATGATGCAGCCACATAGACAGAATGAATTGGCCAGTTAGGATCTATCATCAGCCACTCTGGGCTGTCACAATGTGTGCACAAAGGAAGCAATTATGGTGGCAGAGATAGAGATGCAAAAACTGTACCAAAATATGCTTCTCTTCATCAAGACTGCTTCAGCCACCTCTACTACTGAATGTACAACCTTCTGGCAACAGAGAAGAAGGTTGAACATTTTAGGAGATAAGCCCATGATTCATCTTGAGTAGAAATGAAACATATTCCACATATAGGTTTGTTCCTTCAGCCCACAAGGATGGATCCAGCACCACTATCCATGAGGTTAAAGAGTCTCTGATATCCACCAACATGGTATTCTGCATAAAATCACATTGGATCAAGGAACCCATTTTCCAAGAAAACACACACACACATACACACACAAAAAGGTGTGGCAGTGGGCCTATGGGATCCACTGGTTCTTCACCCAGAACTGCCAATCTTTAAGTTATTGAAAGAACTTTTTTTTAAATTGAGGTCATATTAGCTTATAACATTGTGTAAATTTCAGGTGGACATTATTGTATTTCAGTTTCTATAGAGACCGCATCATGTTCACCACCAATAGTCTAATTTTTATCTGTCATCATATATATGTACCCCTTTATCCCTTTCTCCTTGCCCCACCCCCTTCTCCTCTGGCAACCACTAATCTGTTTTCCTTATCTATGTGTTCATTTATCAAGGTGCATTTGAGATGCTTGATTAAATACCATGGAGAATGGGATGGTGTCCTTCAAGTTGCAGTACACACCCTATATCAATGACCATTAAATGGTGCCCTGTTCCCAATGGAAAGAAAGCAGAAAGCATGAGTATGGGAAATAAGAGATGGAAGAGGAATTCCCCACTAACCATCACTTCTGATTTATTGTCTCCTGGGAAATTTGTGTTTCTTCTCCTCACAACCGTGGGCTCTGAGTAGTTACAGACACTTTTCCCCAAAGGGGAAATTCTTCTACCAACTGACACAATGGAGGTCTCCTTATCTTTAATCCAAAATTGTTGCCCGATCTCTTTGGACTCTTTTTGCCATAATGGCAACAGGCAAAGTTGAGTTTCTGTCCTGACCTGGATAACTAAGTCTGATCATTAGAATGAGATAGGGATGTTCTTACCAGATGGGAATAGTGGAAAATAGGTATGGCATTTATATGATTTATTGGGTATCGCTTGGTGCTCCCTCACACAATTTTGATGGTAGATAGACAAGTGCAGCACAGTTATTGAACCACAGTCCAATAACAGCATGGCAATCAAAGCCTCATAATTTTTAGGAATTTGTCACTCCCACCCCCTGCAAGAAAGCCACCTAAATCAGTAAAGATGTTAGCGGAGGGTAAAGTCAATCTAGACTTTAGATTAGAAAGTCTAATCTTGGACATTAGAAGAGGGAGGTGATGATTATCAGTTGCATCTAACCAAAGCATGGAGGCTATAGTTCATCCCACTAGTTGTCCTCCTGCAAGTCTCTACAGAAAAAAGAAACCAACCAGAATCTTGCCTTATGGGTTGAATTTATTATACTAAGCAAGTAGACACAAGCAGTACAAGGCTTGAATTGCAGTTGATAATTGAGTGCAAAACCCAAATGCCACCTTCAGCACCAAGGCAGTCAAGCTCCTGCTTCAAGGAATGTCAGTCACTAACATGTCACAGTTGAGTCTCTCTGAGGACATTTCTGTTATCCAAAGGATCTGCCCTTTTCCTTGATGAAGCCCAAAGCCAATGACTGGTTGATGTGGGTATAGAAAGGCTTAGGTCACTTCTAAGTTAGTTCAACTTCGAAGGACCTCAGAGATCCCTGTTGTAGCAATTGAGACTTTCTTTTCTGTGGCTACACCATAATCCATCATCCCTCCCAGGTATTGTTTCAGAGCACTTCCCAATAAAATACATCCACACATGTCTCTGCCCCTGAGTCTCTTTCCTTGGAAACCCAAACTAAGACAAAAGTATGTGCTAAAATCTCACATCAAACCTAATTCCCAGTGGGGAAATATTATATGCATTTTCTTTAAAAGAAAAAACACACAGGAATGACCATTATTCCTACTTCTATTCAACTTTGGACTAAAGGTCCTAGCCAATGCTATGAGTCAAGAAAAATAAGCCATGGAGAGGGAAAAGGAAATTAAGAAACAAGATTTTCCCCCAAGAACAAGAAGGACATAAATTAGGGAAAGTTCCCTTATTTGAAGGTTTCAAGGAGCTTAAGAAACTAGTGAACCTAATCCTATGATGATTACACTTGTACCATGTATTTAATAATAGCATATATATATATATATATATATATAATATATACATTATGTAGATATAATCTTCCAGGTCACTGGTCTGCAGTTTGAAATTTCCATATTTTTTAAATGGGCATGATTCTATAAAACATCATTTAGTATTTCATTTTTGGGACAACAAAATCTTCTTGTCAACTATTAAAAAATGTATAATCATTTCCATTTATCTTGGATGGAAGTATAAAATGCCTCCCAATTTTATCTATGTATAATTTGTAGGAACTATGTAACTATTGACACTAAACAGTAAAATTTCCTGGGACAGTAATCATTTTTTTAGTTACTAGGCAATGACATTAAGGATAGCATCTATTTTCTGACAATTATAAGAAGCAAAACATGTTTTCAAGAGGCTATAGAGGTATTACCTTTTGTTTAAGTCATTTGCTAGTCTTTAAGGAAAAATAATAACCTCAAGTGCTTACTTCTATCACAGCATCCCTTAAAAGAAGAAAGTTTGATTTAAGAGATACTATTGACACAGAATAAGCTCAACTGTTGAAAATTTTGATATTTGAATCATTTAGTTTTTTTTATCATGACATCTTAAAACTTTCTATGAAGGCTTTTATAAAACATGACACTAAAGAAATTTCAAGTAAACTATGTACAGGAATACGACATATTACTTCAAATGATGCAAAGAAATTAAATTTTCTTTGGAATGTTGATGTCAAACACTTTTTTTCAAGAAGATAATTTCATATAGGTAATAGACACAGGTTGTTTTAGTGAGCTAACATCTACTGTCCTTTTGGTTGCCTCCTTCTCCTATCTTCCCTGGGAGAATTCTCTCTTCCCCAATGTAATCATTGTGGTTGGCCTGTCTTAGACAATGTGTAGGCTCATGACCCAGGCAAGTCCCAAAGATCTCTGAATCTTTTGCTATGGTATGCAGTTATGAGTAAAATAGAAAAGTTTGGAACTGATTCATCTCAGCTGTAATGCCTTCAAACTATAGTGAACTTCTACTATCTGAATTCTTGGAGTTGCCCATATCTGTTCTGGGTTTGGCTCTTCAGCTATCTTTTGATTATGTAAACTGTCAATTTCTATCTAATTAACTGCTTTTTATTAAGGCAATAGAATTATTTCCTGGTGTTTGTGATCAAAGAACCCAGGTATAATCAAAACTAAATAAATATTAGTATACACTTCTGTGGATAATTGTGTTTTAGTGAGTAATAAGGAAAAATAAAAGCAGGAATCTATTTTTGCTCAGATATATTTTTCTCCACAAAGAAAAAGATACATCTGAACATTGCTCTGAGATTATCTTATACCATGGAAGCCAACAGAAAATAAACAGAAGCAAAGCTGGTTGCAATTAGAAAATTTGCAACATGTGCTGTATTATCATCTGATCTCCCTAGATTCATCTTGTTCTTGCCAGGGTAACTACTTAGAAGGTTTAATTTATATCTACTGCTGATGAGATCTGAGTTCCTAGGAAATATATCAATTAATAAAAAATTAAGACTGTTTTCTCTTCTAAAATAATATGGTTTTAAATAAACTAATGAGAATTTTTCAGAATTTGAAGGAAGGAAGTAATGGTGGAATGAGTGATATTAGCACTGCTATTTCATGACAGAGAACCTCTGGGCAATTCTACGAATAGAGATCTGCCTGTTTTACTTATTCCAAGATCCCAGCCTCTACAGAAAATAACTTTGAGAAGAGAATCTCCAATTTCTGATTGAATATTAAAAATATCACTTTATTTTCCTTAATTTATTGGTAGTCATTCACAGTATGTAGGTCACAACAATAATCCCTGTCATTGGGAAAGTCACATTATGATGGTTTGGGGTAAAGAATAAGAATATCAGAGTAATATAATTAAAATATTACCTTCTCCTATATCAGTAGGAAAAATTAGAGACAAATCTCATGTAAGGAATTTAATGCTTAAACAAAAATGCCTACATTGGGAATAAGTAAGAAAGAACACTGCAATGTATATTAAGAAGAAAAAGATTCTAATGCCTAGGCTAATTATCTTCAAGCAAGATTTTTGTTTTAAATTCATTTTCTTTTCCCTTGTCAATGAAGAAAAAACATGTATTTCTCTATGTTCTACAAAGAACTAAGAAAATACAATCTCCTTAAAGGATTATAGAAGTGTCATAGAAGCTTTCTTAGAATATTTAGCTGAAATTTAATAGATTTTGCTAATCTTCTTGCAATTCTAGAATCTAAGACAAAAAATACCTGTTCTTCTTCAATGAAATTATTTAACTTTGGGTTCTGCTTTTCTTGTCAAAAAGGCAGCCAGGGAGATTTTGACTGGAGCTAATTTCCATAACTTTTACAAGTCAGAAGTCTCAAAGGATATCATGAGTTGGAACTCTTGATGTTTAATTTTAGATTCCAATTGACTCAGGGATTTGAAGTCTCTCATTCTCTAGAGAGTGAAACAACCATATAAGATAATACCATCTTTGTCAATTTGAAGTATGAATGAATTATTCACATTCACAGAAAAGTACACAAGAAAAAGTGAATGTCTGAAAACAAATTATATTTCATCAGAGATAAACCCCAATAGATAAACTTAATTTCAAGAAGATGATCAGGCAATTGTATTCATTGCTCAATCATACATAAATAGAGAAAACATTTAGGGAGGAATTTTAAGAAATTTCTAATGAGGCTGTGGGTTTGATTCATTGTACAGATAAGGTTGAGGCTGAAAAGTAATGAGCCCAGTTTTCAAATAAGAGAAAAATCATCAGTATCTATTTCAGAAACCAAGGGTACATAAACAGGAAGAGGAATAGGGTACAATGAAGAAAAAATCGTCAAACAGAAAATTACGTTAGGAAACTAAATGTACTAACATTTCAGATCATATAACAAAAATGTTTTGTGATATTTTTATGAATTGTATTCATGGAATAAACTGGAAATCCATTGGCAAGGAGGGAGAGCTACAAAAATCTAGTTTAGCTCTATTATCAGTCTGTCATATTGTGACCCTAGATGACAGGGCAAACCTTTTAAAGTTTAGAAGTCTCACTTCTTTTCCCCTCAAACCCTGGCATAAATTATGCTTTAAATAGTTGTAAGGGCGATGATATCATTGTCAATTCCAATGTAAGATATTCTGCCACCAAGTAAAAGTAAAATTTTCTTCAAAATGACTTGATGCTAAGAAAGCAGTTAAATTCCAGAAGGATCTTAATATTAACATGGTATTTTTAGTAGAAAATGCTGTCAGCTTTGTCATTACTTTTCCCTCCCCTCTTTTCATTTATTTGCTCATAATCTTGCATAATTACACATGCACAGGGCTGCCTTATCCAGTTACTTATAATCTAATCAAGCAGATGAACCACGCTCCCTATATCTTTGTATTCTGGACCATACCCCTGTAAAACACCTGTTACATTTTGCTAAATTAAAAGTTTAAATATAGAAGAGTAACATCAGCAAAATGGTGGAATAGGCAGCTCCAAATCCCATTCCTCCAGAAAAACATTGAAAAACAAGCAGAAGCTCTGAAAACCAATTTTTCAGACCTCCAGATAACAGTCAAAATTTATAGAAGCCAAGTTAATGCTGAATCAAGAAAAAGGCAATTTTAACATGCTCCTGACATTCAAGGAAATCTCTATCAAAACACAAGCTGAACTCATGCTAAAGGAACAGAGAAATTTGTGACCACATATGACAAAGAATACAGTCTTTGCAAAAAGGGATAGAAAAGTCACTGAACAAAAGGATGACTGAAGTCTTCAACAATCCAAAAGAGCAAACTCTGGGGAGAGAGAAGAATCTGATTTCCAGAGTTACTGCATCATGATATTCAAATGTTGAGTTTTTTACAAAAAATTGAAAGGCAGACAAATAAACAGAAAAGTATGATCCATTTACAGGAACAAAATTAATTGACAGACATATCCTTCAAGAAGCTCAGAAAATTGACTTGCTATACAAAAAGATTAAATCAATTGCCTTAAATATGCTCAAAGAGCTAACAGAAACCAGGAAAATGATGTATATAAAAAATGAGAATATTGGAAAGTGATGTCAGCAACATGGCAGAGTGAGCTGTTCCCTTTTTCCCTCCCCACTTTGAACTACAACTAAATGGACATTCATTGATGAATGAAGCCCACACAGCACAGCAGGATGCCTGAGAGACACACACAACTATACATCTGAGGGTGGATTGGCTGGCCCTCCAGGAAGTGGTGGAGATAGGTGAGCACTCCCTCCCCTCCACTGGCTGTCCTGTACATGCACACAAATGCTTTCCAGCCTGGCACAAGCACCTTGAAAGTGGGAACATCCCAAGGGCAACCGTAGGAAGAGGTGGTGGCAGCCCTTAGCCCACTTGTGATCACTTTCCCAGTGGAGGAGGAGCCCACCATGCCACTGCCACCCCAAGGAGTGGCCCTGAATCAGTCCCCATGAGGAAGCCCCACCCACCAAGCACTGCTTATGGTGGGACCATAAGCAGAGACTGTGACAGATCTACACAAAGGGGCAAGCACACTCCAGGCCCACATGAGTGCACATAGTACCACTGAGCCCTGAAAGGGGGAGTGTCCCCCAGGGTGGGTGACTATAGGAAGAAGCAGTGGTGGTCCTTATCCCACTCATGATCACTTTCCTGGTGGAGGGTGAGCCCACTGTGCCCCTGTAGTCCCAAGGAGTGGCCTTAGCTCAGTCATGCCCACCAAGCACTGTTCACACAAGTGCCCAAATGCTCTCCAGGCCAAAGAAAGCATCCATAGTACACCCACAACTTCCAGCATATAAGGTGGGACCAGAAACTCTGCTTCTGCTTCCCCCTAGTGGTAGCAAGTGGAATCTGTGACCTAATACTACCAGAAATGCCCCAACAAAAGATTAGTTCATCAAACACCATGAGAAACTGCAGCAACAATTCAGACCAAAAGGAAAATGACAATTCTCCAGAAACCAACCCTGGAGGCACAGAAATTTACAATCAAATGGCAGAGAATTCAAAATAGCTGTCATAAAGAAAATGAATGAGTTGCAAGAGAATACAGAAAGAAAGTTCAATGAGCTCAGGAATAAAATGAATCTCTTCCTACAAGAGATTGAAACTATAAAAAAAGTCAAGCAGAAATTTTGGATATGAAAAACACAATTAATGAAATAAAAAAATAATCTAGAATCCTTGAAGAATAGAGCTGATGTTATGGAGGACAGAATTAGTGATTTAGAGGATAGAAATATAGAAATTGAGGTGGAGGAGGCGAGACCACAAAGATTTTTTAAAAATGGAGAAATTCTCTGAGAAATATCCGACTCAATGTGCAAAAGCAACATAAGGATTATAGGTATTTTAGAAGGAGAAGAAAAGGATAGAGGAGCAGAGAGCTTGTTCAAAGAAATAATAGCTGAGAAATTCCAAAACCTGGGGAAGGAACTGGATTTACAAACACATGATGATAATAGAATACCCAATTACATCCATGCTAAAGATCTTCTCCAAGGCATGCAATAGTAAAACTGGCAAAAGTCAATGACAATGAAAAATATTAAGGACAGTAAGGCAGAAGGAAATAATCTACAAAGGAACCCCTATCAGGCTTTCAGCAGATTTCTTGGCAGAAAACCTACAGGCTAGGAGAAAATGGAATGATACATTCAAGATATGGAAAGATAAAAATTTTCAGCCAAGAATACTGTATCCAGTGAAACTTTCCTTCAGATATGATGGAGATATAAAAGGTTTCCTAGATAAACAAAAGCTGAGGAATTTCATCACCACTAGACCTCCCCCTCAAGAAATAATTAATGATGCCCTCACACTGGAAACAAAATGGCAAATGTCTACAATGTTTCGAGCAAGGAGATAAATAGACAGACAAAATCAGAAAACTAGCTTTCTATCAGAACAGGGAGGGAAATACTCAATTATAACTTAAAAGATAACAGGAAGGAAAGCATCAAACATAGCTATAATCACTTCTATTTAGTCACAAACTCACAATGTTTAAAAAAGAGTAATTTGTAACAACAATAACTCAGAAGGGGAACAGAAAAGAGATTGAACCTGCTTAGGTTAATGGAGATAAGGGGCTATGAGAAAACGGACTTTTTCATTATACAAACCACACAGTAACCACTAAACAAAAAATCAGAGCAGAGACACAATTCACAAAAACTGAGAAAACCTCAGAAAACCACCAAAATGAAATGGCAATCAGAAATACAAAGAAAGAGAGAAAATGGAAACATAGAACAACCAGAAAATGGAATAAAATGGCAGTATTCAGCCCTCATATATCAATAATATCTATAAATGTATATGGATTGAATTCTCTAATCAAAAGACACAGAGTAGCTGGATGGATTAACAAAGAAGACCCAACAATATTCTGCCTCCAGGGAACAAATCTCAGCTCTAAAGACAAACATAGGCTCAGAGTGAAGGGATGGAAGATGATATTCCAAACTAATGGGAAACAAAAGAAAGCAAGTGTTAACATACGTATATCAGATAAAGCAGATTTCAAGGTAAAAAAGACAGTGAGAGACAAAGAGGAGCAGTATATAATAATAAAAGGGACATTCCATCAGGAGGATATAACACATTAATATATATGCACGTATTACAGGGGTACCAAAGTACATAAAGCAACTATAACAGACCTAAAGGGAGAAATTAATAGCAACACAATAATAGTAGGGGACCTGAACACCCCACTTACATCAATGGACAGATTATCCAGATAAAAAGTCATCAAGGAAATTATAGATTTAAATGAAACACTTGATCAGATGGACTTAACTGATATATACAGAGCATTCCACCCCAAAACAGCAGAATACACATTCTTCTCAAGTGCACATGGATCATTCTCAAAGATAGAGCACATGTTGGAAAACAAGGCAAGTCTCAATAAATCTAAGAAGATTGAAATCATCTCAAAGATCTTTTCCAACCACAATGCTATGAAAGTAGAAATCAACTACAAGAAAAAAACTGGGACAGTCACAAATATGTGGAGACTAAACAATATGTTACTGAACAACCATTGGATCAATGAAGAAATCAAAGGAGAAATTAACAAACAAAAATGAAAATACAATATACCAACTCTTATGAGATACAGAAAAAGCAGTCATAAGAGGGAAATTCATAGCAATCCAGTCCCACCTCACAAACAGGTAAAATCTCAAAGAAGTAATCTTAAACTGCACCTAACAAAACTCAAAAAAGAAAAAGCAACAAAATCCAAAGTCAGCAGAAGGGGGAAATAATAAAACTCAGGGAAGATTAAATGAAATAGACACTAAAAAAACAGTAGAAAGGATTAATGAACTAAGAGCTGGTTCTTTGAGAAGACAAACATAATTGACAAGCACTTAGCCAGATACACCAAGAAAAACAGAGAGAAGCCTCAAATAAATAAAATTAAAACTGAAAGAGGAGAAATTACAACAGATACTGCAGAAATACAAAGGATTATAAGAGAAAACTATGAATAAATATATGCCTACAAATTGGATAACCTAGAGAAATGTATAAATTCTTAGAATCATACAACCCTCCAAAACTAAATCAAGAAAAAATAGAGAATCTGAATAGACCCATCACAAATAAAGTGGTTGAAATAGTAATCAAAAACCTCCCAAAAAACAAAAGTCCAGGATCTGAATTTTACCAATCATTCAAACTAGATTTACTACCTATTCTTCTCAAAGTATTCCCACAAATTTAAGAAGATGGAACACTTCCTAACTCATTCTATGAGGTCAACATTACCCTGATACCAAAACCAGACAAGGACAACAAAAAGAAGGAAAATTATAGGCCAATATCGCCGATGAACATAGATGCAAAAATCCTTAACAAATATTGGCAAACCAAATACAGCAAGACATTGCAAGGATCATACATCATGATCAAGTGAGATTTATTCCAGGGATACAGGGGTAGTTCAACATCTGCAAATCAATCAATGTGATACACCACATTAACAAAATGAGGATTAAGAATCACACGATCCTCTCAATAGATGCAGAGAAAGCATTTGGCAATATCCAACATTCATTTATCATAAAAACTCTCAATAAAATGGTTATAGAGGGAAAGTGCCTCAACATAATAGAGACCATGTATGACAAATCCACAGGCAACATCATACTTAATGGTGAAAAACTGAAAGCCATCCCTCTGAGAACAGGAACAAGACAAGGGTACTCACTCTTGCCACTCCTATCTGACAAAGTACTGGAGGTTTTGGCCAGAGCAATTAGACAAGAAAAAGAAATAAAAGCAATCTAAATTGGAAAGGAAGAAGTGAAACTCTTGCTGTTCGCAGGTGATAAGATTCTATGTATAGAAAACCCTAAGGAAACCATCAGAAAACTGTTAGAAATAATCAACAACTACAGCAAAATTGCAGAGTACAAAATCAACTTACAAAAATCAGTTGCGTTTCTATACACTAACAGCAAACTAGCAGAAAGAGAACTAAAGAATACAATGCCATTTACAATCACAACAAAAAGAATAAATGATCTAGGAATAAACTTAATCAAAGAGGTGGAAGACCTATTCACAAAAGTATAACACACTATTGAAAGAAATTGAAGAAGACATAAAGAAATGGAAAGATATTCCATGCTCATGGGTCAGAAGAACCAACATAGTTAAATTGTCCATACTACGTTAAGTGATCTACAGATTCAATGTAATCCCAATCAGAATCCCAATGACATTCTTCATGTAAATAGAACAAAGAATCCTAAAACTTATATGGAACAACAAAAGACCCTGAATAGCTAAAGCAATCCTGAGAAAGAAAGAACAAAGCTGGAGGCATCACAATCCTTGACTTCAAAATATACTATAAAGCTATAGTAATCAAAACAGCATGGTACTGGCACAAAAACATACACACAGATCAATGGAACAGAATTGAAAGCCCAGAAACAAAACCACATATCCATGGACAGTTAATCTTCAACAGAGGAGCCAAGAACATACAATGGAGAAAGGAAAGTCTCTTTAATAAGTGGTGTTGGGAAAACTGGACAGTCACATGCAAAAGAATGAAAGTAGACTGTTATCTTGCACCATACCCAAAAATTAACTCAAAATGGATTAAAGACTTGAAGATAAGCCCTGAAACCATAAAACTGCTAGAAGAAAATATAGGCAGTACACTATTTGACACTGGTCTTAGCAGCATCTTTTCAAATATCATTTCTACTCGGGCAAGGGAAACAAAAGATAAAGTTAATAAATGGGACTACATCAGACTAAAAACTTCTGCATGGCAAAGGAAACCATGAACAAAACAAAAAGACAACCCACAAACTGGGAGAAAATATTTGCAAATCATTTATCTGACAAGGGCTTGCTCTCCAAAATTTGTAAAGAACTCATAAAACTGAACAACAAGAAAACAACCAACAGACAAAGAAATGGGCACAGGTTATGAACAGATATTTTTCCAAAGCAGATATACAGATGGCCAACAGACACATGAAACAATGTTCAATATCACTAATCATTAGGGAAATGCAAATCAAAACTACAGTGAGATATCACCTTACACTGGTCAGAATGGATATAATCACCAAGACAAAAAACAACAAATGTCAGAGAGGATGTGGAGAAAATGGAACCCTCATGCACTGCAAACTGCTGTAACCTCTATGGAAAACAGTATGGAGATTTCTCAGAAAATTAAAAATAGAAATACCATACAATCCAGCTATCACACTACTGGATATTTATCCAAAGAACTTGAAATCAATGATCCAAAGAGATTTATGCACCCTTCTGTTCATTGCAGTGTTATTCACAATAGCCAAGATGTGGAGTCAATCCGAATGCCCTTCTACGAATGAATGGATAAAGAAGATGTGGTATACATATACAAAGGAATACTTCTCAGCCACAAATAAAGGCAAAGTCATCCGTTTGCAGCAACATGGGTGGACTCTGAGAGTGTGATGTTAAGTGAAATAAGCCAGACAGAGAAAGACAGATACTGCATGATTTCACTCATATGTGGAAGATAAACACATGGATAAAGAGAATAGATTAGTGGTTACCAGATGGGAAGGGGTTGGGGGTGTGCAAAAAGGGTAAAGGGGCACATATGTATGGCGATGGACAAAATTTAGACTACTTGTGGTGAGCATGGTGAAGTCTACTCAGATATTGATAAAAACTAATGTACACCCAAAATTACATAATGTTATAAATAGTATGATCTTAACAAAATTACTGGAAAAAAATGAGAATATCAATAAAGAGGCAAAAATTATAACAGGAATTAAATACATCCCATGGAGCTGAAAAGTACAATAACTGAAATGAAAAATTTGCTAAAGGAGTTCAACTAAAGATTTTATCAGGCAGAATAAGAAGTAAGCAAACTTAATGATAGAACAATTGAAATTATCCATTCTGAGGAGGAGACTGAAAAAAGAATGAAGAAAAGTGAACAGAGCTATGGATCTTGTGGCCCTATCAAGAGGACCAGCATATGTACTGTGGGAACCTCTGAAGGAGAAGAGAGAAAAGGGCAGAAAGAATATTTGAAGAAATAAAGGTGAAAAATTGTCCCAAGTTTTTGAAATACATGAATCTACACATCCAAGAATTGCAATGAAATACATGTCAAAAGACATCCTCTAGAACATATTATAATCCACTGCTGAAAACCAAAACAATAGAGAATCTTGAAAGCAGCAAGAGAGAAGCTCTTCATCAAAAGGCAGAGATTGGCAGAATGGATTAAAAAATTATCCAACTATATGCTATCAACAAGAGACCCACTTTAGATCCAAAGACACAAATAGATTGAAAGTGAAAGGATGGAAAAAAATATATTCCATATACATAGTAACCAAAAGAGTGCTAGAGTGGCTATGCTAATATCATAAAAAAAAACTTTAGATTGTAAGTAAAAAAAAAGTGTTACAAGAGACAAAAGGACATTATATATTGATATAAAGGTCAATTCATCAAGGACATATAACAATTATAAACGTATTTGCCCCAAACAACATAGGCCCAAAATACATGATGGAAGCATTAAATGGAGAAATAGACATTTCTACAATAATAGTTGAAGATGCCAATACCCCACTTTCCATGATGAATAGCACATCAAGACAGAAGCCCAATAAAGAAACAGAGAATTTGAACAACGGTAAACCAAATAGACTGAATAGATATACAGAACACTCTTCCCAACAACAAGTGCACATGGAATATTCTCCAGGAAAAACCACGTTAGGCCACAAAACAAGTGTCAATAAATTTTAAAAGATTGAAATCAGATAAACTGTCTTCTCCAAATAAAATGGAATAAAGCTAGAAATCAATAACAGAGGAAAACTGAAAAATTCACAAAAGTAGGGTAATTAAACAAGAGATGCTTCAAGTCAATGAAGGAAAATTAGAAAATACAGATAAACAAAAATGAAAAAAAAAAAAACATCAAACTTATGCAATGCAGTGAAGATAGTGCTCAGAGGGAAATTTATACCAGTAAACACCTATATTTAAAAGAGAATCTCAAATCAATAACCTAAATTTATACTTTAACAAACTAGAAAAAGAGCAAGATTACAGTGGAGAAAAATGAAATTAAGAAGAGAAAAATGACAGAAAGAACTGACGAAACCAAAAATTGGTTTTTTGAAAAGATCAACAAAATTGACAAACCTTTAGCTAGACTAATGAAAAAGAGGGAAGACGCAAATTACTAAAACCAGAACTGATCTTAACGAAAAGTTTAAGTACAGGAGTGTTGAGTTGATTATAATGAATTGGTCATAAAAGTAAATCATTAGAAACTGGAGTTACAATTTGAATGAATGGGAAACAACATTTTTTTAAATTACATATATCATGTCTTCATTCCTTAAAAAAATTTTCCCATTCATGAACCAAAATAAACCTTCTGTAGTTTTCATAGGTTCTCAAAGTGTCATGTTCTTCTCTATGCTTTCCTGGTGCATAATCTTGGGTAAATTTATAAATCTCTTCATCTTGCAAGTAACAGGAATACCATTTTAATGCATGATGATAAAAATGTAACATTTTGTGGAACTGTTTGCTATTCCAAAAAAACCCATTTCTCGACTACTGGCTAATCTATACATCTTTTTCAAGTTTCATTCAGACACTTGGCATTTTCAACCAAGCTGTTACTAGGCATCTCTGAAAGTTTTACCTCTTTGAAAAACTGCTTTAGAATGTCCTCCTTCCTCCTAAAAAAGACAAAAAATCCTAATAGGGTTTTGTAGTGATGAGTCTCTGCTATTCATATTACCTGAAAATTTTTAAGGGCCATATATAAATAATTAATTTTTTGTGTGCTTTCACAGATCAGCACAGTTTTGAAATCAGCACACTCTCACTGCAAATTCGCACTGCAATTCAAAGATACATCATATAGATACAGGGACTTTTATTATAAGCAGGAATATATTAGGAAATGAGAATCCAGCTATTAAGTTGAACTAAATATTCATCATGACCCTCAATAGCCGTTATATTACCTAATGCCTAAAAGTTCACTATACTTAACGTGATGGCTAAAAATAAAAATTGTGAGGAACATCTATCTTAATATCTCATATTTAATTATTGAATCATATCATTTTAACACTTGACTGTGGAGATCTTCCTGTCCAACTTTCTCATTTTACAAAAGGGACTTTTATAACTCAATTTTTTTTTTCATTCTGATGGTTAAATTAATAAAGTATGAAGGAATATTATTAGAGAGATTTTTAGTGTAAAGAAAAATTACTAAACTAATTTTAGACAAGATTGATCATAAAAATTAAGAAGCAAGTTACTATAATTTAAATGTTACTTAAATAAATTTATTTCTACTTATAAATTTGTGTTAAAAAATCAGACTAAGCATTACTGAAAATATAATCTAGTGTTGAGTTCAGCAAACATGTTCTGTAAAGGGCCAAAGAGTATTTTAGTCTTTGCTGGTCACACAGTCTCTGATATAGTTACTCTGCTCTGCCATTGTAGCGTGAAAGCAATCATGCCAGGCTTGCAAATCATGTAGGCATACAAAAAGAAATGTGTGTCTGTATTCCAATAAAAATTATTTTAAAAACAGGGAATGGGCTGGATTTGGCCAACGGACCACAGTTTGCTGACATCTGATTTGATATTCTGTAGGCTAATTATGATTTGAGTATCGTGAAAACTCTTTAAATACATAGAATTAACGTAATGTACATTATTCACCTGACTTTAGATGATTCAAAGTAAATTTTTCTGCTTATATTAAAGACTTTCAAATACATGATTGCAAATACATTATCTCTATTGAGCCCAAGACTAAGTCTATGCCCTAAAATTATTAAGCAATTTTTATTAAATTAAGGATTTATTTTGCTTTGTTCTCTTTTTAGATAAATTCAAGTTTATCTTCCAGATAACCGATTAAAATATTTCAGTCTTAAGGTAAGCATACATTGTTGGCCTCTTCTTTATTTGTATTGTAATTCAGACTTACCTGTCTTTGAAAACTGATGCTCGAGACTGATTTACTGGTATGGCTAATAAGCAAAGGCAAACTGCTCAAATCTACCACATCTTATGGAATCATCTTTCGATTAGTAGAGCCAGAAGGTCAGCATACAATTTCTGTAAAATTATTGTTTTAAAAATATTTTTGGACAACTATTTCATGTTGGGTGCTGTGGCAGATGTAAGGATGAATGGAATATTCCTCTGCTTGTAGAATACAGTGTTCTTTGTATTCCAGCCATTGTGAGTACTTTGTCAGGCTTCTACGGAAGTAACGAAGTAACTTATGTTCCGTACACATTACAGAAGCTCATTCTCCACTGATATATTAAAATCAAACACTAGATTTTCCATTTGTCCTGAAGTTTTCCAAGGTAGCCAGCATGCCATTCATAATAATTTTCTCTTCGTCATTTCTCACATTAGTGGAAGAATAATTAATGCTTTCAAATATTTGCCCATACTACCCAATATATCTTCTACTAAAAGCTACTTTTAATTCCTCTTCTTCCTTTTGCTTCTCATACTCCTCCTGCTTGCATGTTTCTCCTTCTCCTCCTCCTTCTTCTTTTAAAATTGTTCTATTTCTTACAGCTATTAAATGAATATGTCTATTTTCTAGTAGGGATATCACTAAAAGAGAAGAAAGAGAGAATGAGATCGTTAGAATATCTATACATATGCCATGAGGTGAAAAATCTTTAGGAATTACTACTGTCACATGAATAGAACGGTAATTTTTCATCACTATGTCCATTTGAGCCTCAGTAATATATTCGTACTTGCTTTAAAGATGGATAATCTAAACTAACAATTAGATATCTTTTATATTGTCAGTTTCAAGCTAAAACAAACCTTTATCTTTAGTTTGGAATTAATTTTGCATTAGATTATTTAAATGCTATATTTATTATCCATGACTGTTAAAATTTAATAGGTTTCTTGATAAAAACTAGGTGAAATGAGACATAATATTTCAAATCATTTATGCTTTTTTGCATATGATAATTTGATAAACTGGATGCAATATTTTAAAAGACATATCTGAATATATTTACTATCTTCAATAATTTAAATGGAAAGTAAGTGGAAAAATTCTACCTGTAAAATCAGTTCTATATTATTTCTATAAAGGGAATATATGTGGAAGGAATTTCTAGGAAAGAATGAGTTTCTAAAATTCATATATTGTTTACAATGTCTTTACATGTTTTTAGATTTCTTGGATGAGCAAATACTATATGTCAAAAAGGTATTCTTACATAACTACAAGAGAAAATGGCTGAATTAAAAGCTTATACAAACTGAATAGCAATATTATCTAAATAAACCAAAACCATTTTAAATTTTATATTAAATTCATTTTATATGACTAGATATCATAAATGTTGGAATAAATGCAGTGACCTAAAGAGAATATTCTATTTTATCTAATTTAAGTGTTCAATAATATTAAAAATCCAAACTCATAAAATACTTAAGATGTGCCAGGTTTTATTCTGAGTATTTTAGATATAGTAGCTAGTTAAATAACCATACCAACCCTGTATTAGTTTCCTAAGGGCTACCATAACAAATTATCACACACTGGGTGGCACAAAACAACAGGAATTTATTTTCTCACAGATCTGAAGGGTAGAAGTCTAAAATTAGGTATAGACAGAGAACTGTGAGCTTGACGGTTCTAGGGGAGAATGTGTTCCATGACTTTCCCTTAGCTTCTGGTGTCATTGACAACCCTTGGCATTTCTTGGCTTGCAGCTGCATTACTCCAATCTCTACCTCCATTGTGACATGGCATTCTCTCTATTTTCACATGGCATTTTCTTATAAGGACACCAGTCATACTGGATTAGGCCCTGCACTAATGACCCCATCCTAATTGATTACATCTGCAGACTTTTCCTGAGTAAGGTCACATTCACAGTTTCCAGGGGATAGGACTTCAATATATCTTTCTGAAGGACACAATTCAACCCATACCACAGATTATGAGAAAAGTGTTTTTTAAAAAATATTGTCATTTGCTTTTTGTAGACAAAGAAACTGGGGCCTAGAGCACTTAAATAATTTACCAAGGTTGTATATTAAATAAGTGGCAAAGTTGTATTTTCAAGTCAGACAACTGGGCTCCAGAATGTTGTATAAATCTTCAGCTATATTGCCCAATTCCAGGAAGTATAAAAAATATTTTTATGCAATAATATGGAATTATCATTTTTGTGTCCCCTTTTTGTCTAGGCAAACTGTTTATATAAGTTGTAATTAAAATGAACTGGAATAAACTTTCTTAAACACAAATATGCTCAACTGAGTTGTGTATGCATATCTAAAAAGCTTTTACTCGATACTGAAAATTACTCCTAGAAGTATAAATTTAGTTACTTTGGAATCCAAATACCAAGTAACAAACAGAGCCCTTGTGGCTTTGAACAATACCGTTGTTTTTTTCATTTGTTTAAAGCTTTGAAAACGGCCTCATCGAACACTTCCAATCATTTACCAGGGTCACTGAGACATACCCACCAGCTTGAAATTCTTTTTATGAGCTTTAGGAAAGCAAATAACAATCTTGTATGTTCCTCCCCATGGGATAAAGTTACAGATATAGCATTTTATAATATTCATGTTGAAGGAAGATATTTCTGTCACTATTAAGAAAACAATAGTGTAAATAACAGTGAAAAATATTTCTATAAAAAAAGTACACTGCATCGCAATTCAACAAATACAGATTGAACACCAAGAAGTGGCATTTATTTACAATGAACACACTTCATGAAGGTAGGATCATGTTGGACTGTATATAGCTATAGCCCCAATGCCTCCACAGTACCCAAGGGAAAAAAATTATATGTATGAATGAAAGATATAGAAGATACTGTTTCTGTTCTCAAGGAGTACCAATTTTTTAAATGGAGTAGGTGGATAAGGCAAGGAACAAATAAATACAATGCAATTCAAAATATGATTGTGAAATAATGGAGAGGGTAGCAACATTTTAGGAAACTGACAAAAAGAACAGGTCTAATCTATACATTACATACTTAAAGTTTAGCTAGAATTTGATAAAGCTAGAAATGATAAGGGGATAATATTTATGTTGAAGAACAAAGAACAATTATTTTCCCACCTCAGGCTAAAAAATCTTTGTGGGATCCTTAAATCATCCGCCACCCCCATCCATGCTCCACGTATTCTCACATCCCAACCATCAGCAAAGTCTACTTTGAAAATATATTCGGAATCTGACAACTTTCTACCTTTTTCTCTGCAACTACCTGAGTCCAAGCCACCATCATCTCTCACCTGTATTGTTGGAATAGCTCCTTAACTGGTATCCCTATTTTTGTACTTGCCTTCATTCAATCTATTCTCACATAGCAGCCAAAATGATTCTATTAAAATTTCAGATAGATCGTGTCACTTTCCTACTCAAAGCTCTCCAGTGGTTATTCATCACATTCAGATTAAAACCAACTCTCTTACAATAGACTACAAAGCTCTCTGACCTTTTCTTCTTTCTCAGCTATTTCATTCCAGCCACACTGACCTTCTCAGTGTCCCTCAAAGAGGGCAGGAATGCTCCTGCTTCACAACGTTTGCACTTGCTCTCTCTACTTATTTTGCTTCTTCTCAAAACATATACATTTGCTCACTCAGTTTCTCCAAGAATCTAATCAAAAGTTTCCTTCTCTATGTGACTTCTGTGGCTACCCTATAGAAAAAACTTATTTCTCTTATATCCACATTCATTGTTTTATTTAGTGTTTTCTCCTTAGCCCTTATTTTGATCTAATATATCACACGTAACCAACTTTACTTTTTTCTGTCTTCTCCACTGGATAGAAAGCTCCATTATGCCTAGATTTTCCCTCTATTGTTAACTACTTTATCTCTATTTTCTAGAATTATACCTGGGACAAATTATATGCTCAGTTAATTTTTGTTAAATGAATGAATTATTGATGACTGAGGTTTTGAGCCTAAAATATATGATAATATAAAGGGGGTGCGGCCAGCACCACTGCTTTTTCTACTGAATTATCATTACTCCCTTTTTTCTTGATTCTGGAACCTTGATTTTTTTAATGCATTACACAGTGATGTGCTTCATGGATACTTTTCCCAGCAACAAGGGGTGAAGACTGATTAATCTAAGACAATCTGTAAATTACAGTCCCTTTGCTAGTGATCTGTTTAGGCATAAGAATCTGACTCCTGGGGCCAGCCCGGTGGCGCAGTGGTTTAGTTTGCACTTGGTCAGCCCAGGGTTCGCGGGTTCAGATCCTGGGTGCTCGCCGAAGCACTGCTCGTCAGCCATGCTGTGGCGGTGACCCACGTAAAGTAGAGGAAGATGGACACGGGTGTTAGCCCAGGGCCAGTGTTCCTCAGCAAAAAGAGGAGGATTGGCAGCGGAATTTGGCTCAGGGCTGGTCTTACTCACACACACAAAAAAGAATTTGACTCCTTAGATAATGAAACATAAAGGGAAGTCCATGAGGAAGTATTTTTTTCCCTATTTTTTGCTTCCCTGTCTTTTGTTATCACTGTGTGCATATAGAAGTGTGGGAGATGTGTAGCCATCATGAATTAAGGAGAAGAAAGACAGGAGAATTGCAGAAAGGTTGAACTGAAGCCTTGACAATATAGAAACACCAGAGAAAACAACTATGGCACTTCTCTGTCTCTGTGCCACTTGTAATGTGAAATAATAAATTCTTTATCCATTCAGGACATTATGTTTGGATTTTTCACTACTGACTGAATCTATTTTGTGGAAATTATGCCTGTGGTTTCTAAACATAGATAAGTCAAGAGGAAGAGGAGGCACTTATTCTCTTCCTTTCATTTTAATTTTATGTGTGTATTTATTAATATATCTTTCACTTCATACCAAAAGAAGGATTTGAAACAAATTACCAAGATTTATATATCCAATACCACAGAGGGGAGGTTTTACATATATACAGAAACAGGCAAAGAGAAAAAAATAATAGGAAAGCAAAAATAAAGCTAATTGTAAATGGTATTGCAAGAAGCACAATTGAATAACTAAAGATAAGCTGTTATTTATTTCTGAATTGCTGAATAGCCAAATCAGAAATAAACACAATAATTTATGGGAAGTACAACATTTGTAACATCAAATCTTTCTTAATAATTGTTCAGAAGAAGCACAGATGTTCCTGGTACTGAGACGCACGGAAAACAATTTTTATGATTCCTAGTGGGCAACATCCTCAGCAACACACCTGGACAATTAAAGTTTCTAATTACCACTTCTGCCCACTACTAAGATACTACCTCATACAAAGCCACTCTTGTATCTTGGCATAATTACTGGATCAATGTCCTATTTTATTTCCTTGTGTCTACTTTTGCCCTCTCTGATACATATAATTAAATTCTATTACAGAGTGCCAAGATACCGCAGATTAAAAAAGTAAAAATGTAGACACTGTGTCTACTCTAATGGAATTTGCAATCTAGATACAGAATGTATATAAATAAAAACACAAGAATAGTTCTGGTTTCATATATGACAGAGTAGCTTGTGAAAGATGAACACTCCAACCTAGAATAACAACAAAACCAAATCTAGTTGAAAAAAAAATTTTTTTAATTAAAGGTCTTCCAAAGCAATCATAGCTTGAAGGTAGGATCCTAGAACAAAATGAACAACAGAGGATTGAAACAACAATCATCGAAGCATTTTTCCCCTTTGGGCATTTGCCAGTTAATGACACTGAACAAAGGCCAATAATCCAACAATTTACCAAGAATGTGAGAAGATAGCAATTTTATTTTTATAAACTTAAAATGCTTGAAAAAAACTTGAGTCTGGAGTGAAAAGAAAGTAAAAGATTTACAAGCTAAGAAACCAGTGAGAAGAGAGGCTCAGAGAAGTTTGCCTTTCATTCAGTGGTTTGTCTCCAAGCTATGTGCAAGGTTAAGAGGCAGTCCCACCATTCTGAGGAGATTAAAATTGGAGTCCGTGACACACAAAGTTGGAGTGACCAATACTTTCAGTTGTGATCCTGGAGGGCTACATCCTAAGAATGTAGATGGCCCCCAAGTAGATAAAACTTAAAAAAAAATGCAACAGGACCTTGAACAATTTTGTATAAAATGACCTTGCTGTATTTGTCTACAGGAGAAAAGGGTGAAACCTTTCTGGAAAATGACAGCATCATCCAGAGCCCCTTAAAATATCCAGAATTAAGAGGGAAAAGAAAAATAATGGACATAGACCCAAAGATAGAAAAGTTCTTGGAATTGTTAGCAATTGACTTTAAATACATAATGATTAATATGTCAGAAATTATATGTATGATAGAGGTACACTAGAAAACTAATGTATATTAAAAAAATCAAATAAGAAACTTAGAATTGTGAAAACAATAATTGAAAATAAGAATTTAATAGAGATTTAATAAATTGGACACATAGAAAAGATAGTGAACTGGAGAAAAATCAGAAAATATTCCAACTGGAGCATGGAGAACAATGGTTGGGGAAAATATAGGATAAAGTATAAGACGAAAATATTCTAACATTGGTATAATTGAATTCTCAGAAGGGAACAAAAGAGAAAACAATTCAGAAGCAATGTTTAAAAAAATAATAGATGTGATATTCAGTCTAAAATCTCTAGAAAGTGCACCCATATCAATTAATCCGGCTCTATCTATTATGACATTCTTCCCTCTTTGGTCTAAACCCCTTAGTATCCATCCCCACACATGTTCAGTTTTCTCCCAAAATATTAGGAAGTTCTTGCAATTATTTTATCTGTAAGTTATTTCCTCTTGGGTTACAGGCATATATAATTCCCCAGGGCATGCTGATGTCTGACCTTCAGTTGTGCATCTATTGGTAACAGGGGTTGATTGTAGAGGGTCTTGAGTAAACTGAGCATCAGCTTCCAAGGCATCTTTCACAAATGCTATCACTGTATTTTCAAGCTCAAAAGGTTCTTCTTTTCAGAAAACAGACAATACTTCCACTTAAAACAATCTATCCTACATTATAGTCCTTATATCATCATTACTACCAAAACAGTCAAGTACAGCAGCCACATGGACTCCCCAGGTACATGCTTACTTGGTACTTCATCACAATCAACCACAGGTGATAGTCTGTGATTCCACTGCAGGCCACGGGTTCCTAGCATTCCATTTTTCATTCACAAGGAGCTAGCATTGTGCTTAAGCTCAAGGGCAAAACTAACATCAAAATCCCATCTTTAGAGACTTATATTCTGGGACCATTCTTGATACCAAGTTTTGTATCAGTCTGAATCATATCAGGAGAGGTAAACCACACAGTGATATAATCAAAGGAAGTTTAATATAAAGAATGGTTAAACTGTGATAAAAATGATTATGCAATACAAGAAATCTCTATGTGGCATCTTAGAACTGAGGGAAGACGACTTAGAGAAGGTCATACTTAGAAAGGTGGCTCACTCCCAGGCTAAGATTCAGATCTCCAAAGAGAAGGTGTAGTTGCAGGCCACTGGGTGGGAGAGAAGTTCACTAGTTTGCCCGACCCAGAGCTTATCCACAGATCCAGGGCACAAAAGGGGCACAGGTGAGCCACAGGCAGTGGCCAGGCACACGGGCATACAGAGGAAGTAAGGGCACCAGTGTGAACAGAAGGCCTGGAATGCATGGTGTCTGTGTTGAGAGGTCCACAGTATTGACAGGGCCACAGCATCAGGAGAGCCTTGGGAGACAAAGCTCTGGGGCCTGGGGACAGGTAAGCAGAAGAATACGGGGCTCTGGTGGATGCAGAAGTCCTGCAGCGTGCAATGTCTCTGTTGAACTAGCTGCAGCATGAGGATCACAAGCCTGAGTCAAGGTTAGCGGGGTGCCAAGAGATCACACATTCTAGATGTGTAGCTGGGACAGTTCTGACACCCATGCTGCAGACCAAAAGTGCAACTTCTAGAAATGCAGAAGAGCTCCTTTCCCCTGCAATGTCCCTCCAACGACCTCAACTGAGAAAGCTTAACATTGTGCTCACTATGAAGGAGAAATTTTTTCAAGGAATTATGTCCATCATCACAGAACATGTATTGAATGAAGGTTAAATTTGGAGTTGAGAGACAATAAACTGATAATTGTCATAGATATCAAAGAATGATATATATTTTTAATATTTAGAATTAATACCAACATCCCTTGATATCAGTTGATATCCTTCTATAACAATCTTTGAAGCCCAGATCTTATTTAACTGCCTGTTGGGTAATTCAATAATCACATCCTGCTAAATGTTTTTCTATGACATTTTTATTCATCGTGCCATCTCACATATTTACACAGTTTTCTTGTTTTTTTGGTAAATTTCTGGCCATTAAATAGGAATCTATATAATGCAATATGTTTATAATGAAACATAATTTGTCATTCAAAGACAACTTACCAAAAGTTAATTTTAAATATGCTCAATTCACTATTTCATTTGATTTTGTAATCCACATAAACATCTTTTTATTTTCATTAAGCTTTCTAAAAGTTTGCAGTTCTAGATGTTTTCACAATTTGGTTTTAATTCATTTTGTACAGCTGCTCAGTCAGCGTGTGGCCACTAACACATCATATGCCTTGTCACATAATATGGTGTGATTTAGTGAGAAGGAGAGATCATTCCTCTCAGGGAATGAGGTGACTCAAGACACCAGGACAGTTGTCAGTTATTAAAAGTTTTGACTGTAAAACTTTTTAAATAAATGGATGTATTTGACCTGTTCTAACCTATGATTAATCTTGAAGGAAACATATTGTCAACTTATTCCAAGTGGTTTTTGTTTTTACATGCTCTCATTTTGAGCATTATAAAACCTTGAAAAAGTGACTATTACTTAATCTTTGAATATTATTACCTTATCTTAAACATTATTCCTTTGAAAATATTATGGACTTCTGACTACTTTATATTTTATCCTATTTCTAATTCTAAAAGTTAAAATATTTTAGTTGCTATGTATACAGTTTCAACATGTTAAAAATATCTTGAAAAATCATATTAAAAACCTATGTATCCAGGTATCCAGAATTTTGATCTCAAATAAATTGAATGTTTTTATTTTTTGGATTTATATTTTTATTATAAAAATTTAAGAATATTCCAGGTAAAATTTGCAGTTTTCAGATAGAAATTGAGCTACATACATGTGTGTAAAAACTTAAACATTCCATCTGCATATTTATAATCTACATTTTTGGTAACTCATTTACTTCAACTTTGATGCATTGTACATTGCGAACATGTTACATTTTATAGGATCCTATCGAATATTTAAGCAATAGAATGAATTCAGGCATGATCTGACTCAAACCTCTCATTTTATACTTGTAAAAGCTGAGATCTCAATAAATATTAAAATGTCTAAGTTTTTTAAAATATGTCTATTTATTTCATCAAACATTCATCAGCGGCTATACATAAGATTATTCTTCCTGGACGTAATGACTTAGAAGAGGAATATATGGTCTGTTCTCAGTAAAAAGGAGGGTAAAATTTCAATACGTATTCCTTTGTGTTTTTTTACTACCTTTCTAAGTTTCGCTTCTCTCTGCCATGGACCCAGGGTATAAAAATCTCATCCAGATTCCAGTTGTTATAGGCTTCTTTAAGATGAGGGTGATGGTAAGAATAGGTAAGAAAACAAAAATTTACCTTTCACTAATCTAAATTGAAATTAGTAACCTATGATATTAGTAACTTTCACTTGAGATAACAAATCCAAAGAGATGGTTTTGCTTCATGTGGCCAGAGCCAACCTCATTTAAACCTTTGATGAAAATAAGATTGATCATAATCCCAATATCTCCTGTTGAATTATTTTTCAAGTACACCACCACTTTCCAGTTATAGAACTATAAGCAGGTTTTATATTACAACAGATATACCAGGTGACTCTGCCTCATTTGCACATAATACTGAGTCTTCTGTAAACATTTCAAGTGGTTCTCATAAGGAAAAACTGGTGGTTATCTCCAGAGAAGTCACTGGAGATTTGGACAGAAGAGCAGATAACCCTTCATTATGTCTTCCAATTTATACTGGAACTAAGTAATTAGTTTCTTCCATATTTGTTCCTCAGTGCCTGAAAGAGGTAAGGGTTTGCTAGCGTGAACACTGGGTTGCAAGAATGATTTGACTCTTGCTTGACTTTCAAACGATGAATGTATTCTTAAAAGATATCTAAAAATTAAAATGTACACACACAATTCAGTTTTTGCTCTAGCAAGATTGTCCATTTTATTACAGTTTACTAAGGTTTCTTTCAGATACTTAAATCATTATTGGTAATATCAGATACATTTTTGAATTGTTAAATTTAGTAAAACTTCTATTAAGATTATTTCACATGTCAACTACAAGAATTCAGGGGATTCCAGATTTCATGTGCGGAGACTAATTTTAAATGATCTTTGATTTGTCAGTTCTCAATAACCAGGGCCTGGAATGTGGCTACGTTAAGGGAGGGATTTGGAAGCTTAAAATTCATATGCTTCATAGTGAATCCAACTCTGAGAGAAAGAGAACAATTTCAATGAGCAGTTAAAGTGAGAAAAATATTTTGATAGAGGAAGTGCAGAATACTCTGCATGCATTTAGCAAGGGGCTTTGAATTTAATGTGGGGGCATTCTGGGTGAAAAGAAGAGTCAAAGAAAAAATGATGTTTCAGCTAAACAGAGAAGTCAGAGAAAATATCAAGAAGAAAAATGGAATCAACATAAACATCCTATAGGAATGAAAATTGGACTTGGACCTTATCCTCTGGGCATGGGATGCCATCGAAGAGATGTTAGAAGAGGTCAAGAAATTAGATTTGCATTTTTAATGCAAAGATAGTTGTATTTAGATCCAAAGATAATTGTATTTGTTCACTGATGATACAAACATCTGCAAACATGGTATGTGTCAGATAATGAATTAGACTTCGAGTATAAAAGTAAAAGCCTTCTGAATCTGAAAGTACATAGAATGTCCTTTTCTTTTGGAGAAGCCTGACATTCTTCATTAAGATAGTGAAAATAATGGATCTTATTCCCCAGGTGAATGCCTTCCTCTCAAACACAAGAATAATGGTAAAATAAATATATGAGAGGAGGTGACATGAGCATTATGGCAGTGTGAGATGCTCCATTTGTCTCTCCCCATCAATATATGACTAGTAGGACATTCGTAGCTCAACAAAGGTTCCTCTGTTCAAGACACTAGGATGCTGGAGGGATCCACGCATCTATAATTCTGAAGGTGGATGGATTGGGATGCATAGAGAAGGTGAGTTTAGGGGAACAGTAGAGATGGTGCCTGCCACCCTAGCCCCCTACCAGGGCAGCTGAGTCTGTAGCCCTAGCAAATCCGGTAGCAGTGGTGGAGGCAAGGCCTGCAACTCTGGCTGCCCCCCAGCTACAGTGGTGCTTACACTCTCCAAAACCTCAGAGCAACAATGGGGGCAGCACACATGACCCTGGTCCCTCTGCTGCAGTGGTGCCCTTGCCACAGGGAGCCAGGCAGCAGTGGCAGTGGGGTCCATGACCCTGGTCCCCCCAGCCACAGCAGCACCCTTGACCCCAGCCCTCCCACCATGGTGGCACTTGCAAACCTGGCAATCTTGGACATGGCAGAGGTACCTGAGACCCTGAGTTTCCCTCCACTTTCCCCCTCCTCCCACTGCAGTGGCAGTGCCCACAACCCAGGTGACCCTGGACACAATGGAGGCACACATCATCCTGGTGACCCTGGAAGTGATACCCATGATTGCAGCAACACTGGCAATAGCAGGGCACCAGCAACCTGGGAAGCACAAGTGCACACAATAAGGGCACCAGGGACACCTGTGACTGAGGCAGTGAGGTTGGAAAGTCCATGCTCTTAAATATAACCTGAGGCAGCTCAGGTAAGAGAAGCCATAAACTTGTGTCATAGCACAACTTACTGGAAAACAAAAGAAAGTCCTCTAATTACCAATCTGTTGAATTGTTAGAATCAAAATAAACAGAGCTTTACCTAAATAAGAAAGGTATTTGCTAACTTCAAATGTGCTAGCAGAGGAACAGCTCACCAAGCACCATGAAAAATCAAAGAAACATGGTATCGTAAAAAGAAAATGCTTGGTAACAAACTGACAACAGAAAAGGAATAATTTGTGACAACAAAAGCATAAAAGGGGAGGAGAAAAAAGATGGAACCTGTATAGGCAAATAAAGATAAGATGCTATCAACAGAAAAAACTATTTTATTTATGAGATGTTTTACACAAACCTCATGGTAACCACAAAATAAAAATCTAGAGCAGAGATACAAAACATAAAAAAAGAGGAAAATGAGAAAAACATCATAGGAAACCACCGAATTAAAATGGCAGACAGAAACACAACAGAAAAGAAATAATGGAGATATAGAGCAATCAGAAAACAGAAGGTTAAGTGACAATACTGAGTTTTCATATATCATTAGTCAATCTAAATGAATTAAATTCGTCAAGAAAAAGGCAAAGAGTGGCTGGATGGATTAAAAAACAAGACCCAATTTTATGCTGCCTTCTGGAGACTCATCTTAGCTTTAAAGATGAGCATAGGCTCAAAGTGAAGGGGTAGAAGATGATATTCCAAGTAAATGGTAGCCAAAAGAAAGTGGCTATAGTCATACTTTTTTCAGACAAAGTAGAATTCAATCCAAAAAAGGTAAAAAGTGACAAAGTTGGACATTATATAATGATAAAAGGGACAATCCATCAAGAAGGCATAACAGTTATTAATATATATGTACCCAACATAAGAACACAAAAATACATAAAGAAATTATTAACAGACCTAAAGACAGAAATTGACAGCCACACAATAAAACTAGGGCACTTTAGCTCTCCACTTACATTAATGGATTGTTCATCCAGGGAGAAAGTCAACAAGGAAACATCAGCCTTAAATGATACATTAGGCCAGATGGACTTAATAGGTGTATACAGAACACTCCATCTAAAAGTTCCAGAATACACATTCTTCTCAAATGCACATGGAACATTCCTGATGAATATTTCTAAGGCTCCTATCGAATTTTTAACAATAGAATGAATTCAGGAATGATCTGACTCAAACCTCTCATTTTATACTTGTAAAAGCTGAGATCTCAATAAATATTAAAATATGTCCAAGGAATGTTCCACGTATTGGTAGGGCTCACCTAATTTGTTTCACTTCTTTCACAGCCCTGCCTGCACTACCTGTTGTTCAATGAATGAACATAAGTGTTTCACATATTTTATTCAGATTTCTAATTCTAGGATTACATTTTTGAATGACTGCGGTGGTGTAGAAAATGTTCAGTGGGGAAATCAAATAGAATTAAGGACAATTTGTGTGTCTTGCTTTGGCAACCGGGTTGATGTTAAATGTCATTTACTGAGGTAGGGAAAAAGATCAGGAGAAAAGGCAAAAAAGAGGAGGAATTAGAATGGGAACAGGAAAGACAGTGTTTCCTTTTGATCTGTTGATGGAGAGGTAATTAAAAGAGAATCAAGTGGATATGAACTATAGGAAGTTGAAGCTTAGAAAAGAGGTCTAAGTTAGAGATACAGATACTCAGTGAGTAATCAAATATTATATTTCAGCAACAAAGCAGAAAGAAATTGAATGTCAAGGATCTTATGGTTGTTACTTGTTCTGCCTTTTTTATGCTGGTACCTTACAATGTTACTTCAAAAGTGAAATGTCAAGAGATCATGGGGATCATTTTTTTTAATTGAAGCTATATGTTGTCTATTGTTTTCTTAATTAAATGTCATGACAAATTGAATTGCCCGAGGGAGGAGCCAAGTCAAATTTCTTTTTAACTCACAAAAAAACAATACATGATTCTTTAAAAGTGACATAATTCCAAGGAAATTGGTGTGTTCCTGACAGTCTTTCATGTGCGGCATTTGAAGAAAATTGCCTGTGAATATACTTATCATTTATTAATTCAACATACATGCTGAGGTCACATTATGTGGCAGGCACTGTTCCTTGAGCCAAAGGAACAGCGATAACTCAGAAAGCCAAAACTTTTTACTCTCATTCTAGTGGAATGTGCAAAAATCAACAAATGAAATAGGTGTTTAAAATACAAAGTCATTATAAATGCCATGAAAAACAAATACGCCAGGTAAGGCAATAGAGAGTTCTGTGATGCGGTAGTTGATGCTGTGATTGAGGAGGGTCTCAATAGAGAAGTGGTGCTAGACCTGAATATAAATAAGGAATAAGCTATGCAGAGGACAAGTGTAATGACCCTAAAACAGAAACTAGCTTTGTGTGTTTAAAACATGCAAGAATAACAGAATAGCTACACAGGAGTAAATGAGGAGACAGAATGACTTGTGATAAGTAGTTCACAGATGTGGGAACGGTTTTTATCACGTATGATCTCATTTTCCATGGAAGGCATTGTGGCTTTTATTCTTAGTGCAGTGAGAAGCAGCCATTGGGAGAGTGTAACTAGAAAGTGATGCAATCTGATTATTATTATCATACTGTTATTTGAGGAGGAAATTGTGCTCACATGTTAATAGGTGAGGATCACATGTCAATAGGTGACTTGGAGGGAAGAATGATCTATTTTAAAAGAGAGATTCTAGAAGACTCTAAAATGGAGATATTTGACCAAAATCCTGAATGAAGTAAGGCAGTGAATCACGTGGAGATCTCTGGGAGGGATGTTCTAGGTAGTTGCTTCTGAGGATAGCAATAAGTTCAGTCTGGCTTCAGTAGAGGGCCTAATGGGAAGAATGAAAGGCAGTAATTTTGGAGATGTTATGGGGAAGATCATGTAGTACCTTTTAGCCCACGGCCAAGTGATTGAGATTTTTTTGGATCCATCTGAAGTTTTTTGAGTAGGAGAGGGACATACTTTCTTTTTTCACTGAAAGCATGGTACCATTTCACCTACCAGTATCAAATAGTTTCTAGAAGGAAAAAGGGGAAGCATGAATATCACTTCTGAAATTATTTCTTGTTAGTGCCATCAAGCTCTGACTCCTGGCCACCCTGTGCACAGTAGAGGGGAGCTCTGTCTGGTCTTTTTTGCACCATCCGCTCACCTTCTGGCACTATTTCACACCATGCTCCACTACTACTCACAGGGTTTTCATGGTCAATTTTTTTAAGAAGTGGGTGGCCAGGTCCTTTTTCCTAGTTTGTCTAAGTCTGGAAGCTCTGCTGAAACCTCTCCACCATGGGGGACCTGCTGGAATTGGAAATACTGGTGGCATAGCTTTCAGCACCATGGCAGTACACAGTAGCCACAGTATGACAACCGACAAACGGGTGATGTGGTTCACTGACCAGGAAATGAACCCGGGCCGCAGCGGGCAGAGAGCCGCACCAAATCTTTACCCCTAGATCACCAGGGCTGGCTTCTGAAGTTATTGCAGGAGTCCAACTGAGAGAGGATGGGGGCAAGGTCAGAAGGGCCCTGCAAAGTGGGCAATTTGGGATAAATTTTACATAGATTCCTAGAACATGAAAACAGATTGCATGTTGAGTGTTAGAGGAATCAAGGAAACTCTTTTCAATAAGATCTTAATATTCTCTTTCAACCACTAATTTACAGATTTGTGATCATAATGGTTTCTTTGTTTCCATTTAATCTTTTTCCTCTGTCAAGCCTCAGAATGAAAGCAAAAACAACAAATAACCCCTCTTCAGCTTTTGCCCACATTTCCTACTGTGTTATTTTTTCTACTCAGGTGTACATATATACTGCTGCACATAATTATACATTTTTGTATGGAGGAAAATAGAACATTCGATGCCTGATGAGCATCACAATAAACTTTTCTCATAAGTAAACTTCCTTACAGTGCCAGACACAAAATGTCAAGGAATTCTTTAGCACTTTTCCACAGACACCAATGTTTCTATTCCCTGCTCAGCAGAGTTCTGTATTCATTGACATCACAAAGTCATTTGAAGGGAAGTTGCCTGGTGAGAGAGAAGATGATAGTCTTCTTTGTCTTTTAAGTAAGTGAAAAATGTTTCAGCAAGACAGATTTCACAGTATTCTAATTTATTTATTTTTTCTTTCTTATTGAACATGTGAAGATTGGAAATCCAAGAAATGTCCTGCTAACTGCTAGGAAATAAAAGACAACTTTCTCCGTTCTTCTAATCTCTCATTAAAGATATTAAGTATTGTAAGAGAGAATGTCTAATTCCTGTAGGGCAAGATTGTTGATCCTGCTTTACATTTTTGGACAGTAAATATTGCAAAACAAAGTAAAGAGTCTCTCCCCTATCCCCACATAAATTTCAATTCAGCTAATTGTGCTCATATGAAATGCATGTGATCTAGGCCTTGAAAAATAATTAGGATCTCAAAAAAAGGAGACTGGGGAGGATACACAGAGGCATGAGACACAAAAAGCACAGAGTAAGTGTTGTCAAAGAAAAATTGCACTACTCAAGATTGTTGCAATAGCAATTGAGACTACTGTGGAGAAAGAAAGATTGAACTCAACTCCACTGATGCAAAAAGTGGGAGTGTTCATGATGGTTTTTAAGTGCTAGAGTGAGCTAGTGGAAATGTACTGGAAGACCTTAGAAGGGAGGTTGGTCAATGTGGTTAGGCCATCTGCTGACTGGTGTTTATCAAAGTTAGGCTCCTTTCCTCCCACAGAGAATACGATATAGGGGCTCTATCTCCTTGATGATTAAATTTCAAAGGGATGGCTCCTGGTCCCTAGAGAAAGGCATTCCTGGGTTGTAAACCTGGTAGGAGGCTGGGAGAAGATTTATGTCTCAATGGGGCAGAGAAAGAATTTGCAATTCCAAGTTTTCTAAAGTAAATGCTCTAAGAATAAGCTTGTCTAAAGTTTAGTCAAGCTGAGGGGAATGTTAAGGATGTCTTGGTCAGTGCAGAAGGAGAAACATGGCTGAAGAGGTTGATCTACAGCACATTATGAAATCTGAAGACCCTTCTTTTGAAATGACACACTCATAGTGCTGTTATTGGAATACTTTTCTGGTTTTGACATGGAGGGTAGGTTGAAAGGCAGAGAGACAAGACTAAGGGAAACTTGGTAGGAAGTTACTGCGTTAGTCATAAGCACCAGTTAATAAAGACCTATTATGATGTCAGAAGCCATATAAATGGAAGGATAGATGGACATAGAATAACTAAGTAAAATCAAGTATTTCTGTATTATCAATATCTATTATCTACCAATCTGTCTATAATTATCTATTATCTTTATTTCTGATAGCAACCAAACTTTTCTGTCATTTGAACTGAATTTTGCATATTTTGATTATCCTGCATCTGTTGGCATTTTAAATAGCCACACGGGATCCACAGATTTAACAGACAGATGTCTATCAGTTAAAACAACAGATGAGTAAAACTCTTGAGCCATTGAGTTACTGACGATTATAATTACCGTGGCATTAGACTTCTTAAAGGTCTATATAATTCCTGTCCATTCTCTGGATGGTGATCTAATGGTTTTACTTCTGACATGAACGATGCTATTTCCAATGTTCATTGCAAATTAATTCACTGGGGAAAGGTGATTGACAGTGTACAGCTAGTGGTCATGGCTTTGTCTTCTCTGCTGCCATTTAGTCTGTTGTTTTATGTTTTTAGCATAAAGAAAACTTTTACTTGTTTGTGCCAACAATGCTCTCCTGGGGAATGTAATGTCTGCATAACAAACAGTACCATTGCAGCAGGCACAAACATTATATACGTAGAGTGTCACATGATTGCTTAACTCTGAGCATATTCAAGAAAGCTCATTCAAGATCACTAAATGAAAAACATTGTCAATATTAGTTTACTGTAGGAGAATTTAAGGAATAGTTTTCATAATGCTGAAAAAAGTAGCTGCCACACTTACACTGATTTAAAAAATCTCACTGATTCAAAACTGTCTTTATTAGAAATTTATTTTGCTATCTTTTTGTAGGTCATTTCTCTTCTGGAAATTCTTTCTCTTTGTATTTCTTTTCAATAAGCAAAGTGACTCATGTCAGAATAAATGACATCTTAGGGAAACTTTGGGAAACAAATGAGACTTATTGGATTAAAGATCCAGACATGGGTGGAATATATTAACCTCTAAACTGGGCATAGTTAGAACTGGTTTTACAAAAACTTAACATCGATCTTATGCCATTCTCAGTTTGATTTTTGTATTGAAATGCATCATCTTCATCTAGATCACATTCAGACACTATAATTTGACAGATACATGTGTGTAGGAATGTACTTTGATGTAATACAATGAGAAAAATTTTCTACTTCAATCTGAGAGTTAAAAAATAATATCCAAGCAGGCTGAGGCTGAGTTAGAATTGAGAATAAATGTGAAACATTGAGATGCAGAATCCTCGACCTTTGGCTTCTGTGACCTGTTATTGAATTCTGAGCTGCCTGTCATGGGAAGACTGAGCAGGATTCAGGCCAGTCTTATCAGGTCAGACTTTGTTGACACAAACAGCAATTTTTGTTTATGGACTATAGTTTAAAAGAGACATGTTTATTCACATCTTAAATTGTGTGTAAAACTATTTTTACTGTTTAGCAGTAAAACCATATTGTGTATTTGGATTCATGTGGCTCATTCTGAGGGCATAGGTTGAGAAATTCTGAGAAATAGAACATTATTATGAAAATATTTATTATTTTAGGGACTAACAATAGTAAAATAAATTGGCTATGGAGTACCAGATTTATATAATAGTGTATGCAGTAAATCCCATCCAAATAGTCCACACTGTGCTGGCAGTTGATTAAGAGACTTCTGAGAGAGAAACACACAGAGATTCTTTCATTCTCCATGAATGACTAGAACATATTCATTCATTCATTTAACAAATGTGCATACAGCACATACTGTGGACCACATAGAAGGGATCCAGTCAAAGTTAAAGTGGGCATAATCCTTGCTCTCATATAACTTCTAGTTTAGTACTGTGCCTAGTAAACAAAGAGAAAGAAAAGTTGACCATCATTTTATGACAATATATTTTAGGGTTATTCTTGCATATTTTAAGCACTTATTCTGTTTCAGTAAGCTAGAGGAATGTATTCTTTGAAGTGCTAAGCGTTTGCTCTATTTCCTGCCCTGGATTAAGATAATTAAAATTATGATATTAAAAAAAGACTAAAGTGAATGGCTAGTTGATAGGAAGGATTATGAAAGAATTGCATATATTTCACGCTCAACTTGTGTTCCAGAGAACAATATTTTCATTAATGAATAATAATGTGTAGGGGTTAACTGTTCAGTGCAGAAACATATTATGTCTATTTTTCAGGGTAATTTTTTTACAAGTTTGGAGATAAGTATACATCCCTGAAACAATCATAGAGTATTTTTTTCAGTCTAAAGTATATCAGCATGAACATTCTTTTCCTGTTGAACTGTTTTGGTACCTTTGTAGTAAATCGAGTGACTGTGTATGTGTGGTCATATTTCTGGCCTCTAGTATTTTCCATTGACTTTTTGTCTACACTTGCATACTTTCTAGATTACTATAACTTTAGAGTAAGTCTGGAAATTAGGTAGGATAAGTCATCAAATTTTGTTCTTTTTCATAATTGTCTTGGTTATTCTAGATCCTTTGCCCTTCAATATAGTTTTTTAGAATCACCTTGTCAATACTTGCTACAATTTTGATTGAGTTTGCACAGATTTGTAGAACATTTGGGGGATAATGACATCTTAATGCTTTCAGTCCATTATTATGATATATCCCTCTCCTTATTTTAGGTCTTCTCTGTTTGCTCAGAATTATCTTTTAGAAGTCTTGTACATCCATCATTACTTTTATTTATAAGTATTTTATGTTTTCACATTACTGAAAAGGGCATTATTTTAAATTTTATTTTCCAATTATTCATTACTAATAAATAGAAATGCAGTTGATTTTTGTATATTGTGACATTGCTAGATTCACATTACCAATTATTATTCCTTGTGGTTCATTTGTAGAATCCTTGGGATTTTCTACATAGAAAATCATGTCAACTGAGAATAGAGACAACTTTATTTTTCCTTTTCTAATCTGTATGCGTTTGAGGTCATTTTCTTGCCTTTTATTGGCTAGAACTTAAGTACAAAGTTGAACAGAACTGGTGAGAGATGTCTTTTTCTTCTTCCAGAACATGGGAGAAGGAAGTCTAAGGTTTCACCATTAAATATCGTGTTAGCTGAGATTTTTTTGAAGACACTCTTTATCAGGTTGGGGAAGTTCCCTCATTTCTACTTTGCTGACAGTTTGCTTTCACGAAATGTGTTGAACTTTTTCAAAAGTGTTCCTGCATCTATTAAGTTTACTCCTTTATTCTGTTAGTTTGGTGTATTACATTAATTGATTTTTGGATGTTGACATAATCTTACATTTTTGGAATATATGCCACTTGGTCTTGCTGTATTATGCTTTTGCTGAATTCATTTGCTAATGTTCTGTCCATCTATATTCCTGAGAGGTATTGGTATCTCACGAACACAGACATTCTTATAAGGTCTTGTCAGGTTGGTGCTACTTATTAACTTCTGAATGTGTTTGTGGAAGGTTGCTATTATTTCTTCCTTACATTTTTGATTAAATTCACCAATATAATTATCTGGATGTGGTGTTTTATTTCTGGGAAGGTTTTAAATTATGAATTCAATTTCTTTAACAAATTTAGGGCTATTCACACTTTTTTTTTCCTACTTGTGTGAGTTTTAGAAATGTGTGTCTCTCAAGGAAAGTCTATTCACCAAATGGTGATTGAACAGTTGGATATCCACATGGAAAAATATTAATGTTGACTCTCGCTTCGTATCTTACACAAAAATTAATTCATTTTGAATCATATACATAAACATAAAAGCTAGCACCATTAAGCTCTAGTTAAAACCAGGAGAAACCATTTTTGACTTTGGAGTAGCCAAAGAATTTTTCTACAAGACACAGAAAATAGCAAGTATAAAAGGAAAAAATGATAAAGTGAACTTCATGAAAATTAGAAACTTCAACTCATCAAGACACACTGTTAAGAAAATGAATTTGCAAGCCACTGACTGAGAGAAAATATTAGCAATGCATATATATGGCAAGGGACTTTATCCAGAATATAAGGGACTCTTATAAACAACACAATTGAAAAATACACAAAATACTTGAAAAGATATACAAATGGCCAATAAACACATGAAAATGTGGTCAACATTGTATTTATCAGGGAAATGCCAATTAAAGCCACAATAACCTACCACTATACTTCCTCTAGAGTGATTAAAATTGAAACCACTGAGAATGAAAAATACTAGTGAGGGTGTGGAGAAACCAGAACTCTCAAACATTGTTGATGGAACTGTAAAATGGTATAATCTAATAGGAAAACAGTTTGGAAGTTTCTTCTAAGCTTAAACATTTGCCTCCTCTCTATCCCTGCAATTCCACTCTTAGGTATTTAGCTGAGAGAAATGGAAACTTACATCAATAAAAAGACTTGTACAGAAATGTCTATAGCAGCTCTATTCATAATTGTCCAAAAAATGGAAACAACTCAAATGTCCATCAAAAGTAGATTGGGGTGGCAAATTATAGCGTAATCATAGAATTCAGATACTGATGCACATAATGATATGGATAAATCTCAAAAATGTTACGCTAAATAACAGGAGCCAGACCCAAATATATACATATTACATAATTCTATTTATGAGAAGTTTTAGAGCAGGCAAAACTGATATATTGTAGTAGAAATAATAAATGAGATTTTCTTTGCTGCGAGAGGGTTTACTCTGAAGGGGCAGCAGGCAACTTGCTGGGGTTAAGGAAATATTCTATATCTGGGCAGGGAGGTGGGTTACAGAGCTGTTGGCATTTGTTGAAACTCATTGAACCATCCACCCAAGATTTTTGCATCTTACTATGAGAAAATTACATCTCAATTTTTTAAATAAAAAAATTAACTATAGAAAGGTATATCAATGTAAAAAATAATGTATTTTATTGTACTCTGCAACAAGAGCATTCAACTTTGAGATTTATGTGTATGTTCAACAATGTCAAATTACTGTACGTAGGAAGAAAAAGAAATGCCTGTAAAATAATCCATCTCTTGGGCAAAATTGAGTCAGTGAAAATGTGTTATAATTTCTGTGTGCAATCAACCAAACGTTGCTATTAAAATGCACATTAGTAGTACAAAGGAATCACAGTCCCTGATGCACATACGTAAATTTGTCTCAAGATAGTGGAAGTTTCATTTTTATTTTAAACTATTCTTACAAATTTTCTGTTTTATCTTTTCTGAGAAAGCCTTAAATTATTATTAAATAATTTCAGAAAATTTAAAAATGTATTAAAAACACATTTTTAAAGTTTCTTTTGATTTCATGTTTGAACTGAAATATGATTGTCTTTGGCAGTTTAAATATCATTTTAAATTTTATTCATTTTAACTTAAATATCATTTTATATCACTTTAAGCATCAATTTTTAAATTCAAATATATCTTTATAGCCATAATGACTAAGCTTATGTATGGACTATGTCTTTAAGTAATAATAGTCTTTAAAAGTAACTTTAGAGGAGAGAAAGTAAAGTAAAAGAAATGATGCTGGAAAGAAAAAAAAGTAACAAGAGGTCCCCAAACTCATATATCTTAAATTCTTAGATTTTGTAACTTGGAGAAACATGTTTTTCTTTTTTTTTTTCAATTTTCTTTCTGTGCTAACTGAGGTAAACATGAAATACTTCAAAAAATCTAGTCTGATTCTTAATTTTCCCCAAATTTATATTATCAGCAACAGTGTTGTAACTACAAATGAATTTTCATTGTTATACAAGCATTTGCTGACTTAATTCTCCCTCTCCATCTGTGAGATAGTTACCATTTAGCATTTTCACATTATTTTGACATTACTAGTAGTAACTTGACTATAAATATTCAAATGTACTAGCTGATACAACTTTTTTTCTAAATTGCCATTCGCATCTTGATAAGTCTTCATAAATGAATGCACTACATACAGACAACATCTGATGATTGGTGGAACTCAATTATTTCAATCTGGGCTTTAGGAGGAAAGGTGTTTGCAGGAATATAATTTTCATGCTTTACATTTCATTATAAAATAATGTTTGAATGGTTTGGAAATCGTGGTTTTATTTTTTCGAATAGGGCATGTTTGATGTCCCTTATCTGATTCCTTCTCTAAAAAATATAAGGACTAGTCAACTGAATATGTTTGCCTTTGATAGTTTAAATACACTTTGTCCCAGGAGATATTCAATTCTGCTTACACCTTAATGTGGCAGCAACTTGTTTCTCTGGAAGGAAGAAAGCAGAGATTTCACTCTCACAAAGGATTTGAAAAAGACATTGTTGCTCAGATGTTTAATGGTTAATTTCTGTAAGTTTTTTTTTATAGATAGAAACCCAAGTTCAATATCTTTGTCTTCAAATTTAATTAGAAAAATATCTTCAAATAAGCAATTAATAATGCTATATCATGCATTTTTTAAATAGTATTCCTCTCATAGTATCACAATCCTATACATTCAATGGAATCTTTCACTGTGTAAATCTTTGGAGGAGGCATGGTACCACTCCAAATTACAGAAGTCCCAGGAGACCGAGTATTCCCTCTCCTTATTCTCCGGTAGCTAAGGTGCAGATTATGATCAAAGCTCCACCATTTAGATTCCCACTCAGTGCTTTCATATGGGATAATTCATGTGAGTGTAGAGGCAGAGAATAGAACTCATTCATAAAAGGGACGGCTATAGAATAGCGGAATCCTGTCTGGCGTCAGGAGTGCCTAGTGGCGGTGGTGATCCCCAGTGGAAGGGGTAGCAGCACAGCCTAAGTAGACTTTCTCAGATGTCGCTTTGGGAGTGGCTTCTTCTGCCTGGCTGGCTTTCCTTCCTTTTCATTCTAAACCTGTTTCGACTGCCTTTATGTCAATAATGAGTGCTCTGACATCCTTCCACTCAAGTCATTTTCTGCTTAGCTAGTTTTTGTTGCTGTCAACAAAGAACCCTGGGGAGGATAACTTCCTCTGTGACATCTTCTACAAACACCCTTCATATAAAATAGACTTAAAAGCAATTATTCCTACATAAGCAAATGTAGTTCCACAGTTATTAATTAATATGAGGTAAAGCCTAGCATTCTTCCATGTGCAGGTGGTATGTAGTTTAGAAATCAGTGATCATTTATTTTTTCAGTTCTTTAAGAATTTTTAACTGATTTCAGTTAGAATTAGTCATGACTTTTAAACGTATCTCTCTGGGATTGCCTAAATTACATTGTATGTAACATAACCAATAATCTGACCTAAATTATATATTTATAAACGTAGGGCTGCCTGCCTACAAGCCTACTTTTCTTCTTTCTCCCTTTGTTCAGCCTTAAACAGGGCCAGAGCTGGGTTGGTGTTGTGATGGATCTAAATTAACCCTATTCTTGAGAATTTGAAGTCTAAAATGTTAAATAACATGAGTTCACTTACTACAAAACTAATGAGAGATAGAAAGAAGTCAGGCTTGGCCATGGAGTCATTTCCATGGAGTCTGAAAAGATGAGGGATTAAGCAGTTACTTAGAATCTCCCTGTGGAGGGATGTGTTCATGAAAGTGTTGCAGCGGTATGAAAACAGACTTTTCTCCATAAGCCTGTGGAAAGATGGTACAGGATCTCTTAGATGTTTTGTGAAAGACTACTTTATCCACTTTCCAAGGAGAGTCAAATTCACTATTACTTAGTTCAGATATGCAAGGGCTTAATTATAAAAAAAAAGATTTCCTGACAAACAAACAAGAAAACATACCTCTCTACGGTGATTTGATTGTAACTGACATTTCCTTTAAAGAATATAATTCTTGTTAAGCATTTCATATTATTTCTTTTCTTTTCTTTTTTTTTTAGAGAGAGACTGTTTTTAAATATGGCTATTTCAACTAAAAGAATCATAATTATTTGCCCCTCAAAGTGCAATTTGATAATGATAGGGCCTTGGAGAGTGGCTATGCTCTTTGAAAGGGTGTTATGGGAAAATAGCAGGCTATATCTATTTCCTATTTCTCTTTTGTGCCCTCCCTAATATTTTCTACGTACAACTGAAAATCTACTCACAACTGATTAGGGGCTCCAGGGATAGCAGCAAACTCAAACTCTGCCCATTTCTCAAGATGATTAGATATTTTTGATTCCTTCATAAACTAAGGAAATACTAATTGGATATTTTATTTTTACCAACACAATAATGTACATATTTATTAACTATTGACTCTTTAAAAAGCATTTTCAAACATATTAAAATATTTTCATGGTTTATATTTAAAATCTAAATGAATATCATTTAAATTTTATATTTATTTCCAATGTGGTTGCAATAACAGGAAAGAGGCTTAAATTTTAGTGCCTGAGATCATAAAAATAAAAATTTCTTCACTCTAAAGTAAATGCACCCATTTTCCTCTGATCTCAAAAAGAATGTATTGTGCCATTGTTGATTTTAAGGGCAATTAAACTACTGAACAAAAGCAATTTTAATAAATTCTCTTTAATATTATCTTCTATTAATATTCGGTAACTATGAGGGGATGTGGAATACATTTTAAAGGAATCTGTTACTGGATTCTTAATCAGATCATAAGAATTTTGGTCACTGAGATCAGTCTTTGAATATTTTCATCGGTATCAAGAGATATAAAAATAAGAGAAATGAAATAAATAAGGATAAACTCATCAAATTTTAAATTTTAGTGATCTCCAATAACACTTGAAGTGTTTTGAACATTCCTCCAAGCCTAGGATGGAAATTTACTAGGATTTCTGCCCAGATTGCAATATTCTTGCAGAATTTGATAAACAACTTATGTCCATAAAAGAAGCACAAATTTGAAGCCATATTTGTACTGATATAAAAAAAAGTCTCTCTGACCATTAATGATAAGATTCCATAATAGGACAATCTACTGTCTAACCCATATTAATGAGAGAACATTTCCATATTTTGGTAATTGTGGCTGAGAAAGAGTCATTTAGCCTCTCCCAGGGAGATGAAATGGGAATTGTCGCAGTTATTATTTGGTGACCAAGTGGCCTGAGATTTATGGGGAAAGGAAGACTGCAGTAGATATACAGAGATAAGCAAGATAAGGAGGGTGTGTCTGCATGTGTCTGTGTATTTGTGAGAGAGACAGACAACTCCCAGTTTTCTATATCCCTATCAATTATAGATTCTTTCCCTTCTGTGAATCTTTGACAAGGCTGCCTTTCTGCTCATGGTTTCCACCATAATTGAGTTCACAGTGCATGCATGTTTTTCCATGCACTAGTTAAAAATGGTAGTCCAAGTCATAGCAGGAAAAAGAGAGTAATAAGAAGAGCTAGTATTTGTTTAATCTCCTTAAATTGTTAATATATTTCTTTTACATAAAAAAAATAATAATTTTCTTGGGGCCGGCCCAGTGGCGTAGCGATTTAGTTTGAGCTTGGCAGCCGGGGCTCGCGGGTTCGGATCCCAGGTGCCGGCCAATGCACTGCTTGTCAGCCATGCTGTGGCGGCGTCCCATATAAAGTAGAGGAAGATGGGCACGATGTTAGCCCAGGGCCAGTCTTCCTCAGCAAAAAGAGGAGGATTGGCAGTGGATGTTAGCTCAGGTCTGATCTTCCTCACACACACACAAAAATTAATTTTCTTTCTAATGACCATATGTGACTTGTGTGTTAAAAATTATTTTCTGGGGCCGCCCGGTGGCGCAGCGGTTTAGTCCACGCTTGGCAGCCCGGGATTCGCGAGTTCGGATCCCGGGCGCCCGCCGACGCACTGCTTGTCAGCCATGCTGTGGCGGCGTCCCATATAAAGTGGAGGAAGATGGGCACGGATGTTAGCCCAGGGCCAGTCTTCCTCAGCAAAAAGAGGAGGATTAGCAACAGATGTTAGCTCAGGGCTGGTCATCCCCACAAAAAAAAAAAAAAAAAAATTATTTTCTCCACTTTACAGATGAGAAAGTAAAGTCTTACAATGGTAAGAAACAGATCAATGAGCCCAATCACCAACATTTATTATAATCTTTCAATTTGAAAATAGAATGAATGTTAATGTTAGGCTCAGATAAATTGGGGGTGGATAGAAAAGCACAAATGCAACTAAAAATATTTAACCATTTTTAGTGTTTGAGCAACTATTCTAAGTGGCATAGGTCAAAGTAAAAACAATACCTACGGAGTAGTCTCATTTTAGCAAATCAACTACAAATGGCATTGATTTTTAGTAAGCATTTATATAAGCAGAATGAAAAACTGAAAGACTAAGAAAAGCACAAAGTCTTAACACACAAAGTTTATCATAGTTGAATTGCTTTAATTTAGTGCATCAAATATCAAAGACGTAGGCACGCCCGTGTCTTTCAGATACTCCAATTATAACAGTAACAAGTAATTGACAGCTGTACTTTTCATTCTGTTTACTCTCCACTGATTGTCCACTACAATAATAGTTTTACATAATGTGGTTATAGTTCCAGTTCATATACTATTGTACATACTTTTAACATTAATTCCATTTTATCTGGTTTTCAGGTAAACCAGAATCGTTGAAAAATAATAAAATGTAAAAATTTGAATCTGAACATTGCTCAGACATAATTGTTATTAATAATTTATGTTTTTGTCTTTTTTTTCTTTTGCCATATAAAAATGTTACTATTTTTGAAATTAATTTGTGTAAATTTACTATGGATTAGTTACCCCCAAACCTTCACAGGTCCTCCTAGTTTACTGACGAAAAAAAAGAAAATGTTAAAAAAAATTTGTAATTAGAAAAATTATTCAGATTGACCAATATGAAATCAAAAGATGGAAAATATCATTACTCAAGCTCTTTTAAAATAAAGACGACTGTTTTAAAATAAAAACCTATCTTCTGAATTGATAGAGATAAATGGGTTTAGTAAATCTTCTTTTCCGATGTATAAATAACTGTCTAAATGATTCAAATTATTTTTTACAGGTGTAATTGAACAGTACTTGCTAAATTTTAAGTAATTAAATAATACCAATGAAATCTGAGGTATACACAAGGGTCAGAAACATACTCTTCATGTTGGGGGAGGGTAGGGGGCAAAAGCAAATGTGGAGTAAAGCAAAGCCAAGTTTGGTCTCTATTTCAGGAATTCACTTTCAGGGTATACATTTAGATTACTGGTTTTAGCTTGAAACTGAATGAAGGAAGACAAGTGAACAAATTTATTACACAAGTATCCTTTGGCAAGATATAAATATTTATTAATTTCTTTACTTTTTGGGGTTCTGTTTCATGCAGTTTCTAAAGATTTATTCATCTGTGAAAGATATATTGAAAGATATATTTGTGAGTCTCTAAGTAGATAATTATAACATTTATGTCATCAGATTTAAATGAGAGCTTGCATGAATACAGAACTTTCAGGTCAAAAAATTTTGCTCTAAATCCTATAGTGACTGCTTCACTTTCTTCTGAAATTTTGTGATGCTGAGAAGCAATTATCTAGTTTGAAAAAAAAAATTCATTTTCTGTCCAAATTCTTGTCATCCTTGTAATCTGAAAAATAGTAGGCTTTTTTGAGACAGTTATTTGTTTTTTCAGAAAACAGGATCAGAATTTTAATATACATATTTAATATATTTTTCACCTCAATAATTTGTTGACTGTTATCTATTTTATGAAAGTTTTCCAAAGATTTTTTCTTCTTTGAAACTCTTCTATTCTCTACCCTTCATATCTTCTATCTAATTTCTCATCGTTTTTATCCTGCTGACATTTCCCTTTGCATCCAGGAACAATTCTTATGATGCTTTCCATTTAATTAATTTTTTTACAATGTGAGTTCTGTACTTTCCTACCTCACTATATATTTTAATTCTGTTATAACATTTTAAGTGTATTCTACAATTATTCCTTATTGCATCAAACTTTGTTAAACACTTTTTCTTTCTGTTTAATGTCATTTAACCCAAGTTTTCTTTCTTCTTAAGACTTTCTCTTCTAGATTGAAAGAGATTGTGTATTTTCTCAACATATCAAGTATATAAACTTACAAAGTTTCCTTCAGTTGCCACTAGCAAAACATTTTCCAATATGTGCTCTTTCTTTCATTTCGAGGGAAAAAAATTAAAAGGTGTTTCCTACATCTAGTTTCCAAAGGCAACAGAGTAATTCTGACAACAGCATTCAATGACCAGAATCAATAGCATAGATGAGGTAAGCTGCAGTGTGCTAAGCCCAGTGCCAATGGTATCAACAAGCAAGCTACTGGATCTAGTGCCCCGAGGTGGCAGTAGTGTCTAACTGAACCAGTTTATCACGTGAATTTGTTGTGATTCCACATACTATGCATCCCGTTCTAATTCTCTACCAAAGATCCTGTAAGTTACATGTAATTTTACTAAGGTATTTTGTCTTGAAATTGTCCAGTGTCAGTTTATGATATTTGCATGTGAAGCCTAACTCTTACAGGAAATCGGAAATATTTGCTCACTCTTTTTCTTTATTTTCTTGTCTATTTTTATTATATATCTTTGATTTATGTGCTGATATATAATTTTATAATATGTAAATGTTAATATTCTAAGGATTTATTGGAGCTATACTACCTTTCTTTCCTTTTCTGCAAATATTCAAAGACATTCATTGTTATCCTTTTATCTTTTCAGGAAAAATTTTAATTGTGAATGTTTGTGTATAATTTCCCCCCTCAAAAATTCTAAAGTTTATTCTGGTTAGGAGGTAGATATTTGATGCCAAGAAGCCCCCAGTATAATATCACAAGACCCTTTTAGAAAAGAATAGAACTAAGTTCTTTCTCCATGGTAACTGTCCCAAATAGAATTTCTATTTATAGAGACCGTGTAGGTTCAAAATAATCCATATTAGTTGAGCTCTAGTGTAATTTCTCTGAACCATAGGAGCTGGCTTGACCTTCCTTTGTCTATTAAACTTACTTTGACTTCTGAGCCCTATTTTTTTTTTTATTGGTTCATGTCCTTTTTTATTCCATGTCTTAGCAACTCTCCCCACATTCCTCATGTTTTATAGTACGGCCTTACTCTCAACTTATTTCATTGGTTATTCTTCCCAAATACTATTCTTAATTAGCATTTCAGCCATTCCAAACATGCCCTAATAATCACCTGAGTTTGACTGTTCTAAATCAGCCAACTCACTCTCTACTTTATATTCCCATTCCTCTAATTAAGGGTGATTATTATCTTTATTCAAAATTAATGCAATATTATATAGCAAGAAAATAGCTATACTATTAATAGGCACTAAGTATATATTTGCTTTAATAGCCATATGGGAAATTTATACACGCCTTTTGTTTATAACTATAAATAAATAAAATGATGTGCAATAGCAACAGCTCTAAAGAGATAGAATTTAATCAAACTCCATTATCCTATTACTGTTGGTAATGTCTGAGGGAGCTGTGTGAACCTCATTAAATTCTCAAAGCTCTTGTGGTTTTATGGATCTGAGATGATAATCAAATTGATGGAAATCACCCAATCATGATAACAAATTCCTTTATTTTATTTAAATTTTTAACAACAAAACATGATGCATTTCACCATTAAATAAATGCAAAATATGTCTTTTTTTAATGTAGAGAATTATGTCATTGATTGTCTTTTTTTTGTCCTTACCTCTCTAAAATCTATTCCTAACACATCAACACATCAGCACATCAACCAGACTGATTCTTTCTAAATGGAGGAAAATCTCATTATTCATCTGCTCAAGGGTCTCTATTCTATGTCCATCTCTCTCAGATTAACAATCTCAATCTCAGTAGACGAAGTCTTACATGGTGTTTTTCACCACTCTTTGTCTCAGTCACTCTGCTTCAGGCATACTATCATTATTACTGTTACTTTAACATGACAGAGATGGTCCTACCTCAATGTCCTTGCCGCTACTGTTCACTATTCTTAAATAATCTTTCCTTTCTCAGAATGCTCTTCCTCCAAATAGTCCCATGACTCCTATCTTCAATCCCTTCAGTCTTGTTCAAGTCTTTAATACTTTATGTATGTCTATGATACTTGGGAAAAGGCACAGTCTTTGGGACTTGCTCTAGAAGAGAGTTTTATTTATTCTGCATTTCAATGAACATCATCACAACACCCTTCCATTTTAGGCTATGTAATTTGATTTCGAGTCTTGCCTAAGAATTAGATCTGAGGTATTTGAAATATTGAAAACATTCTGAATAAAAATGAAGAATTGCCTACATGTATTTATCCATTATCTCAAAGGAAAAAAGAGAGTGGATAAAGACATAATTTTTTTTTAAAGTATCTGGTGAGATAGTCCTACATAGAAGAGGGAAACTACTACAAAGATTATGAATCAAGAGGGAGGTGGAAAATAAAGAAGTAGGTTTCTTCATAGAACCTTGAGAGATCCCGGTACCAAATGTCATTTTCAAAGAGTAGGAATGAGATAGCCCCTTGGAGAGCAATTGAAAGTTTCAATATTGAAAACGTCCCATCTCCATATCCAGAGTACACAAAGTCAGACTTCTATACTCCTAGATAGCAGACAAGAAGTTTCATTGCAGATTTAAATGCTCCCAGAGAAAATGATTTAAAGCTTTGATATTTTAGAGTTAATTAACTTAAAGTAAAGCTTCCCAATTGATACAAGCCACTAAGTTAACAAGTTCCTAGTTGCCTCTTTTTACTGTCTTATTCTTTTATACAAGCAGTTAACTTATGGCTTGAGGAATGTGTACAACACAAAATGATGATGGATGAATATAAAAAAATAATTGCCCTAGAGGAAACAGACATAGCCCTGAAGAAATCAAAAGAAAATTTAAGCAAACACTCCTTTAGTGAGTGTGTTCAAAGAATTTCCAAGAATCAATGCCTCTAAAATAAAGAGCAGGTATGGGGAAAAATCTGAGAAAAATATTTGTGAAAAACATATAACTGTAGATATATGTGCAAAATTATTAGAAACTCTAAAAAATAAGTTAAAACATCTCACAGAAAATAGAAAAGGAAGTAAGAAACATAAAAGATAAGAGATATAGAAAAAAATTTCAGAAAGTCCAAAAAATTATATAAAGTGATTTATATAATTTTTATAACTTATAAAAATGGAGAAAATGGAAGGAAAAATAATCTGCAAAATAACAGTGGAAATATTCAAGAAAAAAATTACAATACTATTCAATTAGGGCCAAATACTTTAAGTAAACACATGCACACACACACACACACACCAAGACACATTTTCATGAGATTTTAGTAAATTTGGGAAAATACTATGAACTAAAAGCTGCTAGAAAGAACAAAACAAAACAAAACTAAACAGACAGGTGTCTACCAATAAAATGGCAGCCAACTTCTCAAGAACTACATTAGAAACTGGAAGACAGGGGCAATTCCTTCATGTTTCTACGGGATACTGTTTTTTCAACTCAGAAATTTTGATTCACCAAGCTACCAACTGAGTAAGACACCGTAACAATACTTTTCAGAAATGCATGGACCTCCCACACATCTACGCCTCAGAAATTTTGGTAGATGTGCTTCAAGGAACCATGCAGAGTGCCTGCAATCTGTGGCTGGAGTTAAAGGCAGTCTCAGTATAGATGTTTAACAACAGAAATCGAGCTCAAAGAGCTTCAAGTGAAGCAAGAAACTGCCAATCTGTTTCAGGAATGAGGTTGCAGGGATCAGGCTTAACAAAGTACTAAATATGAAGTTTAAACATTTCTAAATGTTCAAATGAGGAAACATAATAGGTAAATAATGCAGAGACAACAAAAGACAATAAAAAAGGCTATTAAAAAGGCAATTAATTTTAAAAGTGGAAGAAGAGCAAAAATGGAATTATAACACAATAATATTCCCAAAGTCATAATCATATAAAAGTAATCTTAATTAAAATATGACCAGAACGATATTGAGAAAATACAGAAGAGGGAGGGGGCTAAGGGAAACCACATATTCATTCCTCACAGTAGGAAGGCAATAATAGGGTCTAAAGTGAATATTAAATAATACTATGCACATATTAAAAACAGAGATAACTGCTGGAAAATATTTAAAAATGAGAGCCTCTGAAAAGCAGGATTGGATGAGGGTGGCATTGGGAGTGCGGGAAATAGTAAGTAATATTTCTCATTGTAAGTCTTTTGATATTTCTCAATTTTTTGCTAAGTTCATGAACAATTTTGATGAAATATTTTTGGTTTTTTGTTTCTGCTTTAAAGAAACATTGAAATATCTGATATGTTGAAGCTGTGGTCATTTTTCACGGACAAGTGGAAGCCAAGATTTCACTTGCAAGATTTATTATCTTTTCCTTTGTTTTAGACAACACAGAACTACCACAAATACAACATTAAACGGACTTTTTAGTCTAGTAAAATAAAACAATCTCTCTCTCTCCATACAGACATACACACATATGTATAAATATATGTATATATATTTTTGTAGTCCACTGGTCTAAATGTCATTGGATATGAGATTCCTATTTGTCTTCTTTAGTGCTGTTGGCTTTGAAATCACTTTACTTGGTTTGATTATTTCTACTTCTGCCTACCGGTTGTTTACTTTTTGTAGCATCTCATTCTCATTCCTTTATCTTCTACATTTCTTTGTCATTTTGTATTTGATATCTCCTTGGTAAACTGCCAGGTTTTGTTTTGTAACCATTTTGAGATACTTCAATTTTGTCTTTCACAAAGATGATTTAAATCATTTGCATTTATGGCAATAAATAATCTATTTAGTTTTGTTCCTTCTATCTTATTTGGGAGTGTGCTATTAATTAGTCATTGCTGTATTTTAATTTTACTCTTTCATCCTGTTTTTGTATTAATCAGGTTTCTTTTCATTTCATCTCCCTTATTAATTTCAACTTAACAATTTTCTGGAACCCTTTCAGACCTCTTTGGTATCTTTGCTCTTTGCCCCAGCAAAGCTGGAAGCTTGACTCTCCCCAGTCAACCTTCATTCTGGCATCAGCATGAAATTCACTCAAGATTCCCTCCAACCTCCACCTGCATTACTTATTTTTTTCTGAGTTAGAAGACATAGGAGCAGAGAGCCTTATAAGACATTTATTCATTTGACGTTTTCTCTGGGAAATTCTTTTTTCATCGTATGGACTACATATTTATGAATATTATTGAGTTTTGGGGTAAAGTAGGGAGTGTATGTGAGAATGTATGTGTGTGTGTGTGTGTGTGTACCTTCTAAAATTGTCTTTCTAAGCGTGATCGAGTTCAGAGGATGGTGATAATAGGAACTACCTGAAAGCATATCTCCCCCTGATTCTGGCACCAGACTGTAGAAAGAACCAGACTGAAAGTTCCAAAGTTCAACTCACACTGGTTGGCTAATTCCCATGTGTGACATTACTGAAGACTGGATGTCTTATACTGTGATACATGTGCTCCAGCAGATTGTAGAGGTGGGGGGATTTTGAATGGAGAATAACTAGGACAAGGCCAAGATTAGTGGGACGAATTAGTTTGCCTTTTTTTTTTGTCTTGCCTTTATGGAAGTAGAGAAACAGAATGTGAATCACCCTGTCTCTCAGAGGGTGCCTAGTGCAGCGTTAAAATCTTGAGACCTGGAGCAAGACTACGCGTCACGGAAGACATCAATCGGCTGTGTGCTTTGAAGACATAACTTTCTTCGCCTCGGTTTCTTCATCTGTACAATGTGGATAATAATTTTGCCTCCTCCTGGAGTTGTTATGTGACTGAACAAATAGTGTCATGTCACGTGATTAGACCAGGGCGCATAAATGATAAACGTTAGCTGCCATAACCCATATTATATTGTATATTCCATAGAATTTCTGATTACTTATATGATTTCAGTTTTAAATCTTTAATTTTCCTATCTTCTTCATCTCTTTGTTTAAAGGTCACCTTCTCAGTGAGGCTTCCCTGACAACTCTTAAAAATTGTAGCCCTCTCTCCACAATCACTTTATTCCCTTCTCCTGTTTTATTTTTCTCCTTGGTACCTAACACCTTGTCATATACCTGCCTTATAAAGCCCTTGTTTTACCTCAATATCCGTCTACTCCCACTGGAATGACGATCTTTTCCTTTGTTGTCCAACAATGTATCCACAGTCCCTAGAATATTGGTTGGTACACAGTCTGAGCAAAATAAGTCTTTCAAATTTCCTTGAGTTATTGTTATTCTGAAAAGAGGCTTATCTAAAAATTGAAATCAAGGGATCAAGAAAAGGCAGCTGATCTCAGGCTTAGTTGTAGATGGAGAAGAAAGCTGTTGATGTTTATTTTGGGGGTGGTTAGAAGTTAGACTATAGACATAAATGAATCATGCCAGGAAATGGAACATGTGGAAAACTCTGGAGGCCTAAGCTATGGATTCAAGAAATGGTCATATTTCATATTTGGTATTCACTTTTAATGAATTTTTATTTTATTGACATATATTTTTCTTGTAATATCTGCTACATGCAGAGGTGTTATATATTATATTCTGTCCTTAATGCTGTGTGCTAAGAGAGAGGTCTTCCTGTAGTACATTTTCGTAACGAATCAGTACAATGTGAGATGCAGCTGCTGAAATAAAGCAGGATTCAAGATGGAAAATGGTGAACTTCAGAAGTGCAGAGAAGTTATCCTAGAACAAGGTGAGATGAGGTGACAGCCAGGATAGGGTTTTAGAATGTGTTACCCTTCTTTTGCATACATTTAGGTTAAATTTGGCAATAGTCCCCTCTCCATAGTCTGAGTCAGGGCCCATGTTTGATCCTTGCTGGAGTGTCGATGCTACATCATATCGAAACACTGGTGTCCAGGATCACATCCATCACCTCTGACAGCACTTTTCTTAAGCTTTATACAGTTCTATGGTGAAATATCTACCTGTGTCTACAGTCCCCAACACTGTCTACTCATTTGTCTTGTATTCCTCAGGTTGTTTTCTGCGAGACCTGAATCCGTTACTATGATCATTCCACCATTAAATGAAACTAGGTTGAAAGTTTCTACCAGGTGCTATGGACAAAAATATGACCAAAACACTATTCCTGGTTTCAAAAGATTTAAAAGTAAAATGAGTGCATACATCACTAGCATTGTGATTTCTTTAGCTTTGTGACAAAGGGGAGTAAGTAAACATCTCTGATTCTAACAATTCATTTTACCTTGAATATTTTGATAAGTATAATGCATTCTTTAACCCAATTCAGCTTAACATCGAAAGAGTTTGCTTATTGAAAAATGAAAAATTTGTTTAGACTTAATGGAGATTTTTGTGTTTACTTAAGGAAAACAGAAAATGGAAAAATTCTAGAAACAGCATTTTCTCCACTATAAAAAGCAAGTGGTAGTAACAAAAATGGAAACATTTAAAAAAATCCTTCAATTTTGAAATTGAATAAATTAGGGTGTATGTTTTGGAATCTCAGAAGAGATACTATATACTGGGAAAAATTCATTTGAATTCTTGACAATGTAATTGTCAAAACTAGTCACAGAACTAGACAAATGAGTCCTAAAAATGGAAGAAAGCTTTCTTTCCAGACTGTAGACAAATGGTCAGGTAAATGATGGAGCAGAAAGTGAATCATAGAGGGTCAGTTTAGAGAAGAAAACAAGCAAATGGAGAAACAAAAAATAAAAGATTTGTGGTATTTTTTTCAACTCTGTCACCCTTGGGAGAAAACAGTGACAGTAAATATTTCTTAATAATTGCTTACTAAGGATACTGGAATGCCATATTTTAAGTACTATGTGAATTTGATATGAAGAAACTATAAAGTACTAATCACTATGTAATTAGGTAGCTTTTCCCTTAATTCAAAATTGTTTATAAATTCAGTTTTTACGTAGTGTTGTCTTTGTGTCTTTCACTGGCTATTTAATTATTTAAACAGTTATGTATATAAATGTATGTGTGCATGTATTTGCATGTATACATATATGAAAATAAATAACTATAATCACAGGGCTGGCCCAGTGGCATAGCAGTTAATTTCACATGCTCTGCTTCAGTGGCCTGGGGTTCGTCAGTTTGGATCCTGGGCGCAGACCAATGTACTGCTTATCAAGCCATGGTGAGGCAGTGTCCCATGTAGAGCAACTAGAAGGATGCACAATTATGACATTCAACTGTCTACTGGGGCTTTGGGGAGAAAAAAACCAAAAAAGGAAGAAGATTAGCAACAGATGTTAGCTCAGGGCCAATCTTCCTAAAAAAAAAAAAAAAAAGGACACACTGACTTAAAAAAAAAACCCAAAAATGGGGCCGCCCAGTGGCGCAGCAGTTTAGTCCATGCTTGGCAGCCCAGGGTTTGCGGGTTCGGATCCTGGGTGCCCGCCGACGCACTGCTTGTCAGCCATGCTGTGGCAGCGTCCCATATAAAGTAGAGGAAGATGGGCATGGATGTTAGCCCAGGGCCAGTCTTCCTCAGCAAAAAGAGGAGGATTAGCAACGGATGTTAGCTCAGGGCTGGTCTTCCTCACAAAAAAAAACAACCCAAAAAACTATAATCTCTAGATTATAGAGCCATGGCTAAGTATATAGTCAAAATCATAAGCCCTAAGTTTAAACAGCTGTCAGTGAGACACACTAATAGATAGAAAATGGTGCTATTGACACAATTGTTTTGAGAATCCCTACCCAGAGTTAGTTATTACCCTTTGTGTGGCAAGACAATTATAAATATCAGAAAAGACTTTGCTTACTAGAATCCATAAATTGTAAACTAAAAATATACTTTTGAAGTAGTCAATAGAGTTGAATTTCTAAGTTTGTGTACTTCAAGTGGACAGACAAATCTTGTAAATTTGAGAGGTTTGTTTGAATATTTATCTCTCAAATACTAACAATTAGGAAACTTGAGGCATATTTTAGTAACCCAAATATATATATATATATTTTTTGCTGAGGAAGATTTGCCCTGAGCTAACATCTGTTGTCAAGCTTCCTCTATTTTGTCTGTGGGTCACCACCACAGCATGGCTGCTGACAAGTGGTGTAGATCTGTGCCTGGGAACTGAACCTACCCACCAAAGTGCAGTGTACTGAACTTAACCACTAGGGCATGGAGCAGGCTCTTAGTAAGTCATATTCTTGAAAAGAATGTTTGTTGTTGAGTTTTTTTTCTTAATATTCTAAATTGTGTTTTTCTTAGGAAGAAGTTTTCTGTGCACATATGCTGTGAACTAATGTGATTTCTATGACCTCACTCATGTTGCCTTAATTAACCAGTCAATATATAAGAAATGACAATTTTATTAATAGAAAAATTATTTGAAACTCTCCTCTCATAAAACAAATGCAAATAAAAATTTAAAAAGTGTCTGTATAAGTTTAAGTTAAAGCACAGGACAAAATATTTTTGCACAGAAAATATATTTAACTGTGTAAATAACCATATCACTATATAATCGCTTATATATAATTGTGTTTCAGTGGTATAAACATTTCTTAAATTGGCATGTTTAATTATAACAACCACAGGTGTTGGACAGTATTAAAACTAAAACAGAGGTATGTTACATAAATTGATCAAAATCACATGACTCACATAAGACAGAGGCAGGATTCAAATCCAGACAGTCTGATTCCAGGGCTCAAAATATAAATCACAGTTCTGAAGCTTTATATTTGTTAATTTTGTATATTCTTTTTTTTTCTTTGCCCAGATGGTGGCACACACTTCTCAGTACATCAATTTTTCACTCATTTAAATATAAATATAAAGGCATGTTTTAGAATATACTCCATGTTAGTACTTAATAAAACAGTACATAATGGACTTGCCATAGTTTACTCAAACATTCACCAATTGATCAACATGTAGATTAATTCCTTTCTTTTGCTATCTCAAGGAATTCCACAAGAATTATTATTTATCTTTCTTACATAAGTGTAATTATTACTGCAAGATAAATTCAAGTAAATTAAATGTTTATTTCAGCAGATATTTATTTTTATTTTTAATTTTTTCCAGCTTTATTGAGATATATTTGACATATAACATTGTATAAGTTTAAGGTGTACAATGAGATGATTATATATATATATTTATATACATATATAGAGAGAGAAACAATTACCACAATAAGGTTAGTTAATACATCTGTCACTCCACATAGTTAGCACTTTTTGTGTGTATGGTGATAACATTTAAAATTTACTCTCTTAGCAACTTTCAAGTATACGATACGGTATTGTTAACCATAGTCACTGTGCTGTACTTTAGATCTCCAGAACTTATTCATCTTATAAGTGGAAGTTTGTACCCTTAGACCATCATCATCCATTTCTCCCACCCCCCTACCCATGGCAACCACCAATGTACTGTCAGTTTCTATGAGTTCAGCTTTTTTGTATTCCACACGTAGGTGAGATCATACAGTGTTTGTCTTTCTCTGACTTATTTCACTTAGCATAACACCCTCCAGGTTCATCCCTGTTGTTGTAAATTGCAGAATTTCGTTCTTTCTCATGGCTGAATAATACTCCAATGTATACAAATATATATACCACATTTTCTTCATTCATTCATCCATCTTTGGTTTTTTTCCATGTCTTGACTATTGCAAATAATGCTGCAATAAATCTGGGGGTTCAGATATCTCTTTTAAAGATCCTGATTTCATTTCCTTTGGATGCATACCCAGAAGATGATTGCTGCATCATATGGTAGTTCTATTTTCAATTTTTTGGTGAGCCTCCATACTGTTTTCCATAGTAGCTATACTAATTCTCAAAAACAGTGCATGAGGGTTCCCTTTGCTCCTCATTCTTGCAGCACTTATCTCTTGGCTTTTTGATAATAACCGTTCTAACAGGTGCTTGCACTTATATGATTAATATCTTATTCATAAATTGTGTTTTTATTATTACTTAATGTACCTCTTTGTCCTAAATCTTAATGTAACTTTTAATATCATCTTTAAATGAGATAATATAATATCTTGGGTGTTTTAAAAAATTATCTGCTCATCTCTTTATTTCCAACCTCTCCTTTACCCTTTAAAGTGCTTCCTTAAATAGAAGAGGACTGGGTTATTAATTATAGTAAATTGACCATTAAAAATATTTAAAGAAATCTACCTCTTTTACCCTAAGGATAATAACCAACACACTAGCTTGTATTCCATCTGTTTTGTTTATGTTAACTACTATGTATATTTTACATTGTTGCTTCTTTTTGAGGAAGGTAGAGACAGCTTTAACAAGCATTTTGGAGTCCTCAAAGCTGTTCAAAAATATACTTATAACTTACATTTTTATTTCTAAGGTCAGTCTAAATATTAAAGCTTACATTTTATCATTCCCTTAGTAGCCATCAATGTCTTTCCAATCCATTCTATCCCCTTGTATTTTATAATTTCTGGAGGAGTCTCTAAAATTAATCATCAACATGAAATACTTTATTTTTCTCTATGTTCTTTCTGCTGCTTATCATCTCATTTGTGCTCTTTTTAACACATCCATCTCCATTTCATTTTAAACTTTACTCTTTACATTAATTACTGGTCATGATTTTAAGAATCACATGAACTTTTTTCTCTGCGTCCTCAGAACTAAGAGTTTTTTTCTAACTTTGTGTTAGATTTTGGGAATCAAATTGTTTTTCCTGTTTATCCACAAACAAAAAGAATTCTTCTTAAAAAATAAAACAAGTTTTTGTCCTCACGTGTAATGCTGGCTATCATTGAGCCTACACTTTTTTATTTGAAGTATTTTTAAATTCCCTCTTAGCTCTACCTATGGAGGATGAAAATGTTATGCCTAACTACTAGAACAATCTCCAGTATCTAGAAAATTTGCAATTAGCCTGACAGCACTAAACTAAGAAAAATATTCATCTAGCTCCCTATCAAATAGTGTTCAGTTGTGTGCAAACAATTTTTAGGCCATACTGCCTTGTTTTTTGATGATAGAAGCAATGGGTCTCTGAACTGAGAAAAGAAAATGGTGAATGTAGGGATATATGCTTATTCTACCAACATTCAGACAGCACAGGTAGGACACGAGTGTTTCCCAGTCAGTCAGGAATCCTTCACAATTTTCAGAAATAAATGAATCCTCAATCCACATTTCTTGGAGTTTTGAAACTTTTTTGTGGGTGAATCTTATCAGACCATTTACCTCCCAGATAATCATGTCTCTTATGGAAGTTCAGAAATAAATATGGATCCATGGACACAAATAGTTGGTCTTAAAGACTACATGAAGCTTGAATGCAGAATAATGTTAAATCTGGTTGTTACAAATAGTCAAACACAGACAGAGTTTATCAACATGGCACATGTTTATCAAATTTGTTTTTAATAGTAAAAATTTTTGTTTATTAGTAGCCAAATGTCATGAATAAACCTTCTTAAAATTAATTTTAGTGCTTTGTGCAGAATCCTCAGCTCTAACTTGAAAGGTGAAAAGAGAATGTGGAAGTTACATTGATTTTCAACAGACAACATTGGCGGTTTCCATAATCTTACCAAGTACATAAAAACAAAATAATAACAAAAAAAGCAAGAAGAAGCATATAAATATGGCCTTTATTTAATTAAAACTGTGAGTTATAAGTTAAATACCAACAAATATGACTTAAAAGGATGTTTTATAGATTCTAAGAGGATGAATATAGTTAGGTATCAAGAAATTGAGAAGCTAACATTATTTCCCTCTTTTTTTTCTTGTTCTGATTTTTCTCTTTACTTCTTTCTGTGTTCTCTCTACAGCTGCTTATCTCTGTTTTTCTCCTCCCAAGATACAATATGGCCACTGCACAACTCCTAAGGTTACACAAGTGACAAGATAAGATGTTAACCTGTAACTTTTCTGTTGGTCTGTTTTGTTCTAAGGCCCAATGCTGAGAACAAAAGTGGTTTCCATTTACCTGCACATTTAAATGGGAGAAAATAATCCTTCACTGCAGATATACTAAGACTATAAACCTCCTTTGCTAACATGAGCTATCATCTACTTTGAAGCTTTTTAAGATTCATCCGGAGAAAGATTTCACTGGGAGAGAAGATTCATTGGTAGGTAGAAGAGATGGGAGGATGAGAACTTCTGAGAGAGGTCAATCACCATAGAAGAGAGGAGAAAGACTCTACAAATTCCGTTCAGAGAGTTTGATATGTCTCCTAGAAGTCAATCAAGATGAAAACTGGTCTCTAACTCACCCCTGAAAAGTCTAAATTAAGATACTATAGCTAGAAGGATAGTATTTAAGAGCAAGGGGAAAAAAATCTGGATTGGGAACAGTTTATATTTTTAAAGAGTGGTCAGACTAGGATGCATGTATTTCTCTGGCCTGATGTGCCCAGATAGAAAAAGATGGATAATGAAGGATATGATGTGTTTCATACTAAAAAGACTTTCATGAAATGTAAGAGGATCCCAGCAGGATGAGTAGACTGTCAAAGAAGTCAGTAAGCAGTGCATCAAAAGATACAAGGGGGGGTTGGCCCAGCGATGTAGTGGTTAAGTTCATGTGCTCTTCTTTGGAGGCCTGGGGTTCGTGGGTTTGGATCCCAGATGCGGACCTTCTCACTGCTCATCAAGCGTGCTGTGGCAGCATTCCACATACAAAATAGAGGAATATAGGCACAGATGTTAGCTCAGGGCTGATCTTCCTTACTGAAAAAAGAAAAAAAATAGATTCAAGGAAACTCTCCATGAGACTCTATAATAGAGGTTTTCCAAATAATGAGGGTCATCCAAATATCCCATAAAATGAACTAGAGAAAGAGTCAATTGGAGGGTATGGATGTCAGATAACCACTGCACTAGTCAGTAAGACCTTTCCTTACTCTTATTTCATCTACCTCATCCTGTCCTGATTGAGAAATCTCCCCTATGCCCTTGTGTATATATGTGTGTGTGTGTGTGTGTATATGTGTGTGTGTGTGCATCAAATCTGTCAGTTGAAGAAGTAAAGGAAGAGAAGAAACCCACTGCAAGTTTCCCACCTAAGGTGGGACCAGTCCAGGAAAGGGTGGGATTTTGTAACTAGACGATATTTGGGTTTTGATATTCTAGTAGACTAGAAAACACTTTTGTACTCAAGAAAGGGGTCACTCACTTTTTATCTGACTCTGATTGAGAGTGATCAGAAAATCTGTGAATTTACACAAAATTTTATCCTGAGGCAGGTTCAAATATAGCAGTATCAGGTGAGAAGTTCTACAGTCTCTATCTGTAGTCAACTAGGTTCAGCTTGTTCAACAAGCTAGTTAAACATTTGAGAATTCCAGCCACATTCAACTTTAAAGTTACTGCATTGTAATTCCAAATTCTTGGAGTTTTATTGTTTTGTCTTTCCTCAAGTGGTCTAATCAGTATGTTTGGGTGTAATAAAAAAAACATATCCACTGGGACCCATAAATTTTAATTACGTACCAGAAAAGGGAGGATGGCTTAAGTATATTAACTATCTTCCTTTATTTTAAATAACTTTATCTTATTTTGCCAAATTTATGATTACAGAAGCTCAAAAACAATATAGTTATACCAGCATTTAAAAATTAATGTTGATTTTGAATCCTGCAACTTTACTGAATTCGTTGATTAGTTTAACTAGTTTTTGTGGAATCTTTCGGGTTTTCTACATATCAGACCATGTCATCTGCAAACAAAGATAATTATACTTCTTCTTCTACAACTTGAATGCCTTTTATTGCTTTTTCTTGCCTAATTGCTCTGGCGAGGCCCTCCAATATTATATTAATAGAAGGGGTGATAGTTGGCATCCATGTCTTGCTCTTAGAGAAAAAGCTTTCAGTTTCTCACCACTGAGTACAGTGTTATTCATGGGCTTATAACATATGGTTATTATTATGTTGAGAAAAAATTCTTCTATACCAAATTTGTTGAGAGTTTTTATCAGGAAATGGTGTTGAATTTTGTCAAATGCTTCTCATACATATTGAGAAGATCATATGATTTTTATCCTTTATTCTGTTAATGTAGTGTATCACATTCATCGATTCATGTATGTTGAATCTTTCATTTGAGGAATAAATCCCATTTGACTGTGGTGTATGTTATTTTTAATATACTATTGAATTCTAGTTGCTAATATTTGTTGAGGATTTTTGCATCTATATTCATCAGGGCTATTGGCCTATAATTTTCTTTTCTTGTAGTGTCCTTATCTGGCTTTGGTATCAGGGTAATGCTAGCCTCATAAAATGAGTTTGGAAATGTTCCCTCCTCTTCAATTTTTTGGAAGAGATTGAGGAACTCATAATACCAAAAAAAAAAAAAAAAAACCTTAATTAAAAAATGGGCAAAGGACCTGAATAAACATTTTTTCAAAAGAAGACACACAAATGGCCAACAAATACATGAAAAGATGTTCAACATCACTAATCATCACTGAAATGCAAATCAAAAGCACAATGAAATATAACCTCAAACCTATTAGAATGGCTATTATCAAAAAGGCAAGAGATAAATGCTGGAGAGGATGTGGAGAAAAGAGAGCTCTTGTGTACTGTTGGTGGCAATATAAATTGGTACAGCCACTGCAGAAAACAATATGAGGGTTCCCCAAGAAATTAAAAGTAGACCTACCATATGATCCAGCTCTGGACCCCATTTCTTGATATTTACCCAAAGGAAATAAAATTACTATTACATAGAGATATCTGCACCTACATGTTCATTGCAGCATTATTCACAATAGCCAGGGCATTAGAAACAACATAAATGTCCACTGATGGAAGAAAGATAAAAAAGTTTTATATATGTGTGTGTATATATACAGATATATGCACAATGGAATATTATTCACCATAATAAAGAAGGAAACCTTATCTTCTTATAACAACATGGATGAACTTGAAGGGCATTATGCTAAGTTAAGTAACTTAGGCAGAGAAAAACAAATACCGTATGATGTCACTTACATATGGAATCTGAAAAAACTGAACTCATGGAAGCAGAGAGTAGAATGGTTGCCAGGGGCTGAGGAGTAGAGGAAATGGGGAAATGTTGGTCAACTTCTAATTAGAAGAGTACCATGTTCTGGAGATCTAATATACAGTGTGGTGAGTATCGTTAACAGTAAGGTATTATATACTTGAAAGTTACTAAGAGACTAAATGTTAAATGTTCTCACCAGGACAACAACAAAAAAGTGGTAATTATGTAAGGTGAAGGATGTATTAACTAAACTTAATTCAGTAATCATTTCAAAACATATATGTGTATTAAATCATTTCAAGTACACCCTAAACTTACACAATGTTATATATCAATTTTATCTCAATAAAGCTGGTGAAAAAAATAGAATGTAGCATATACATACAGCAGAACATTATTCAGCCTTAAAAAAGGAAAGAAACCCTGACACATGCGACAGCATGGGTGAATCTAGAGAACATTATGCTAAGTGAAATAAGCTATCCACAGGAGGACAAATACTGCATGATTCCACTTATATGAGGTATCCAAACAGTCAAACTCATAGAAACAGAGAGTAAAATGGTTTAGGGCAGGGGGAAATGTTCAACAGGTATAGAGTTTCAGTTACACAAAATGAACAAGTTCTAGAGATCTTCTGTACAACATAGTGACTACAGTTAACAATTCAGTATTGTATACTTAAAAATCATTAAGTGCATAGATCTCATATTAAGCTTTTTAGAAAAGTACAAGAGAGTAAACAGATATTTTGCCATATAAATATTTAGCTAGTTTTCTTTTTTTAACATGGCTTTTTAATTTTTATTCAAAATAATAATGTCCTAATCATCATTTCCTGCCAAGATGATAACTCATTTTTATGTAGAGTCAGAAAACAACAGTAACAACGAAAAACGTAGGAAATGTTGTAGAAAATTAAGTTTTTTACCACTTAATATAGAAAATGAAAGTATATAATATAAAGAGAGGAGGGAGCGAGAGGAAACTTATAGAGTTAATGGATATTTTTATTACCTTGATTGTGGTGATGGTTTCTGGGTGGATGTATATCTCCAAACTCATCAATTGTATACATTAAATATCTCTAGTTTTTTTGTATATAAATTATACCTCAGTAAAGCTGTTTAAAAAAATTTAGATAAAATTAAAACATGAAGAAGCCTGTTTCATTTCCTATTATCTTTTCCTACATTTTTTGTTGTTACTGTTGTTTTCTGACTCTACATAAATATGAGTTATCATCTTGGCAGGAAATGATGATTAGGACATTATTATTTTAAATAAAAATTAAAAAGCCATGTTAAAAAAAGAAAACTAGCTAAATATTTATATGGCAAAAAAGCTGTTTACTCTCTTGTACTTTTCTAAATGCTTTATTTGTATTATCTCATTTAATCCTGATGACAACCATCTATGTTAAATTGTATGTGTTTTGTGTTTTACTTATTATACACATAAGAAAATAAGACTCAGAGTGGTTAAATAACTTGTCTGAAGTCACATAGTGTAGTCTTTGACACTGTTCAAAATCCTCTTCTAAGTGCTTTGCAGTGCCGAGTTTTTCCTTGTAATGCACCAAATAAAACTTGGTCTGTGCAGACATGCCAAACAATCTTGGCACCCAGGGAACCCTCATTTATCTACTGTCGTGCAAGTACGGTTGTTCTCTCATCTGACTCCTCTGATAAATCACTGTGCAAGGATTCTTAGCAATCTTTTCCTGAAGAGAAAAGGCTTCAATTGCTGGCTTAAGGGTTTAATAGAAATGAAGCATCACATGTAACTCTGAAGGGCCAAATCAACTCCTCTCAGCCCACGCCTTCTTCTCCCCCAGGCATGCACAGGTTCATATCTGCTAAATAGGGACCTACACTTGAACTTCACACCCCTTACGAGCACTTGCAAGGTGACCGATTGTTACCTTTTCTCACCATTCTTACCTAATCGTAGTAATTCTTTGACTTCACATCAAATTACTAGTCAATATCAGCAAGATAAATTAGAAAGAAAGAGAAGTAATTTCATATTTCAAGTCAAAATTTACATATGTGTTTGTTTCAATCATCCGAAATTTCTTAAACAAAAATGAGCTCAATAGTCTAAATTCTCTTGGCATTGTAACAGTCAGACTATCTTTCATGATAATTCTGCCTGTAAAATATACTTTTTCTGATTTGGATATCATCTTTCGATGCATTATTTCAGTGATTTGAAACGTTCTCAAGGGGATCATGACACATAAATCTGATATTCCATTCTGTTTAAGAAATTAGTTCTGCCTGTTGTAGGGGAGAAAAAAGTTTTCCTCGACACTCTTGGGGGCCCGGCTGGATCTGAAAATTAAACCGACAAAGACAGATTAACAGGAGAAAAGCATGCACATTTATTTAATACAAATTTTATGTAACATGAGAGCCTTCATAAGGAAATGAAGACCCAAAGAAACAGTTTGATCTGAGTATTTTCATGCTAGGTTTGATGACGGATTCATAAAGCTGCTAGGTGGACAGTGAAGGAAGATATGATAGGTTAAAGCATATGAAGTAAGTGTAGTAAACTGGGGGAAACTTAGCAAAGCCTGTTTGTTTGGATTCTTGGCATCCCTTTGTCTTCTGAGATGAGGATATTCCTTTCCTCAGGTTATAAGGCACTTTTCACACGAGGGTTTTATGGGCTGTTTCAGGGGAGAAGTGGAGGGAAGGTAAAAATAACCTTCTTGTTTCTGCTGTTTTCTCAAGCTCCATCAGCTTAAAATATTCAGTATGCTAAGGTGCCATATTTTGAGGTAGCATGTCCTGTATCCCCTCACTGTGAATGTTTAAACTTACCTTCTATGTAAGGGAAAATTTTTCCCTAGAAACCCTCCTCAAAATTTAGCATTTTCCATCCATGACTCAATAAATATAAATTTATTTTCATTAAAAAAAATGAGAATTCTCTTCAGGGATCATTTTGTTATTATTTGCTTTAGAAGAAAGTAGAAATTATCAATTTCATCAATTATGTCCATCAACACACTCTACTTACTTGAAATCCCTGTTGGGTAAGTTTGCTCTCTGCTTATTATTCAGTCATTCAGAAAATATTTCTGAATTCCCCAATATGTGGTATACAAGATATTGTTAAATGCTCTGTCTTTGTGAAGTGAAAAAAGAAAAAAAACTCCAGATCACACATTTCCCCTCATTCCTAGTGGACTAGTCAACTTTTTTTTATTTTCAAAAAGTCCTTCAATAATCCCTTCTCTTCATCAGTTCCTACATCTCCCCTTTGTTCCACCAGTATATCAAGTTGATTTACAAATAGTGCTTAATATATCTCAGGAATTATCTTGAGTCTAGCCTATTTGCTACATTCTCACTCAGAGCCTTATAATGATTTAATTGAAATATTCCAAAGCTTTCCTTATTTGTCTCTCTTCTCCAGTGTCCTATCTACTTCAATAGGACGTCCACACCAGTTTTAAATTTATCTTTCAAAAACAGGGGAAGAATTTTCTGCTTTAGTAAAAATAATCTGACCTCCCATTGCATACAAATCAATACTGAATATCCAGACCTCATAGCTTCCAAACAAAATCTTATGATAAAACTTAAATGGAAATTTCAACTCTATCTCCCTCTTTTTCTATTATCCTACATATTGTTAATATAGAAAATCTACTATTTTTTCTGAATAATTTAGCATATATATGTATACATCCTTCTTACAACAAAACTTGTTTTCTTCTTTTAAAGCCACTTGTCTCCATCTCAACTCTCTCTATTTCATTTACAGTTTAACAATCATCAATCTTGCAATCTTACTGAAAAAAAATTGAATCACACCATTCTTCGACTTGGCTAGAGAAGATTAGGAAGTGAGCCTGGGAGGAGGGGGATGGGAAATGAGTTGAGTGGTGAGGGAGGGACTTCCTCTTTCAAAAGATAAAAAAATCCATCTTTCTCTGTTTAAAGTCCTTTGCAACTATATTCTCTTTCTTCTATTTTCTACATTTGGTACAGAATGGAGACATCTGAAACAACCACGGTATCTTTTCCCTGTCTCGCTACCTTAGACTTTCTTTTCTGACCCCTCCTTTTTTTCCTCCCTCGATCTAATCCACACTCTTCTGTTAAACTTTTTCTCAGCACCTCCAAGCCCCTTTCCTTTCTTTGTGAGGGACACTGTCCTTCAGAGTGGACTCTAGTTCCAAGTCTGCTCACCTCTGAACTGAGACCCCTCACGCTATTCTGGAACTGAAATTATTCATAGTGCCTTTTGGTCTCACCTCTTATTGGATAGTTCATAAGAAATAGAAGAGAAATGAAATGAGCCAAGCAGGAGACCTCTCCCTTACTTTTAGAAAGATCTAAAAACACCTTCATCTCTGCTCCTTTTCTTTTTAAAATTCTTTTTAGAAATTTAGTTGACGTTATATACAAATTACTACAAAATTAATGGTGGTAGTACATGGCTTAAATATAAATGTTGGTTGCTTATTAGTCGTTTCTTGTTTACACCAAACTTAATGAAAACACTAACAAAATGTTTTTTAATTGAATCATAATTTTTTTAGGTTTAAAATTTAGATAGCTAGCTACCCACTATTATCTCCATGGAATATTTATATGCATTTTTCCCATTATCAGTGGTGCAACATTTCAAGGCTTAAACTCTATAATACCATTTTATGTGCCTTTTAAAAATATTCATTGTGAAACATTTGTTTCTGCTTTTTTTACTCTGTTCAATAAAACTGATAAACTATTAATGGAAAAGTTAGAACCATTAACCTGTAATATTCATGCCATCACTGGCACTATAACTGAACTAAAATGTGCATTGCAAAGCCTTCCATTTACTCAACCGGATTTTTTTCTTAATGTGAAAGAAGGAGCAGATTTTCTTATGTACTAAGTCTTTAAATTGCATCTTCAGGTAATGAATCTTATAACTAACAACAATTTATGCACTACTAGGGTTACAAAATAGAAAGAAGCAACTTTAAAAAAATTTTGATAACTAATAAAGTGGAAGATATGATTCCAACAATTTAGAGCTTTAATTTTAGGAGACTTAATGGAGTAAATAGTGTTAGGCGCCCAGCTGTGTTTTCTAAAAAGACATTTATTTTAATTTAAATTCAATCTATTTTTACTTTAATGACAGTGCCAGTGGCTATTTTATGAACAGTTGCTTAGATTCAAATTACAATGTAACTTTCTAATTAAAAAGTTTAATTTCTTCTTAACTATAATAAAAAATAATTACATTGTATGAGCTGTTAAAAAAATTCTTAGCTGTTCTCCATACATTCACTGTTTTGTTTAATTCTCATTGTGAGAAAAACTTTGATTAAATAGATGTCAAGGGTGCAAACGTAGATTCCTACATTGAATGAAGATTATTATTTTTTGTAAGCTCAAAGAGTATTGTTCTTGGAATTTTCCGTTCTTTTCCAAAATAAAATAGCTCAGGGGGAAGGTTTATATCAATTTATTCACATATTTTTCGCGATAACCGTGTTATTTTCAGAAAGTTTTACAGTATTTTGAAAAGTTTCTCTTTGAAGTTTTGTGATCGATGAGCTTAAATAAGTTCCAGGTAGAATATTGGTCCCTCTGGTAGGATCACATTTAGTCCCATGAACAGAATATCATCTCTGACACTTCTGTTACTGAATCAAGTGGGCTCACCTCCTGGTGAGTTACAGAAGACTCTACACCAGTGGAAGTTGTCTCACAAAGTAAAGTGTATTTGCAGCAAATAGGAGGCCATGAGGAATCATTTCCAAAGTCATGGCGACCCCGAACAAAACAAAGCAGGAACTTTTATTTCAGATGGGGAATTAATATTCAAAAGGGAGAGGCAGCTATTTGCTTGCGCAGGCTCAGTTGGAAAACATGCTTCCACATACATGGCAGGTTAAAGTAATGAGGCCTAAGCTCCTCCTGGAGAGATTTTAGCATTAAAAATAAGGCAAAGGTCATGGGCGCAGCTCTTGTGGTGAGACTTGGTCAGTTTCAGGGTGGTTGGTGATTGCATCTCCTTAACATAACAAAAGGGAAAAGAACAACGTGGAATAGCAGTTAAATGCTTCTAAACCCACCCTTGAGTTTCTGGAGCAACTAGTTGGTGACATTTCTAAGAACACAAAATAAAATGTCAGTCTGGACTAATATATACAAGCCTCTACTTCCTCTCTAATAGTATATTTTGTACTATTGATGACAGTACCTTTATCATTTATCATCATTAATAAGACGTACTCTCATATTCAGCAATTAAAATAAATACACTTTAATTATATACGGATAAGATGTTTCAATTTTTATATGGCAATTATAGCTGATCATGCTCCAGATTCTTAAATGTGTTGGGGCAGACTAGGTGGGTCCAGAATCAAGAACTGAAGCTAATCGAATTGGCTGAGGTAGTCCTTGTGTGAGTGAAAGACCTGGGTATAGAAAATGCGGAAAAGTTTAGGTCAAGAGATGGTATCATAACCATGATATGAAAACAGAAGTGACTAGCAGTCTGGACATAAAGTAAGCGTAGGTAAGATCCAAACAAAAGTAAAGAGGTTGTCTTAGACCACCATACAACAGTAAGCTGGGAATTGATGATAGTAGGTTTAATCAGACAGGCAATTTTTCTAGCATGAGTTCATCAGCAATTAGCAGCAAACATAAGCAGTTTTAATCTGAAACTGGCTGCACAGCACAGCCCAATGTCTTTCAAATGAGAAGAGAATTGGTGATACCTCTGAAGAAGGAATTCAAACGTTAAAAACAGAGAAAAGAATCAGTTAATAGGACACAAAGTCACAGCTAGGCAAGTAATATTTATGGTACATAATTAGCCCCATCATTGAACAAAATCTCTTTTGTTAGAAATCAGTTGCATTGGGGGTTTATTGGTAGAACAAGAAGATTGATTCAAGGTCTGGAATTCTGACAAAGCGTCATCATTTTTATTTTGTAAGAATGGTTCCCCAAAATGACTCCTTAAATTCATTCAGGAAAGCATAAAAAGTACTGATTCTTTAGTCCCACACCAGATCCATTGAACTAAATTTCCTGAGATGTTTTTCATTTTTTAACAAAATCTCACCAGTTTATTACTATGTAAAGAGTTTTGAACTTGTAGTCTATGGACTGACATTTGAATAGTCTTTGGTTAGTTTTGAAAAAAGGTAGAGTTGGTATAAACTTTGTCTTTAATCTCAAATGAATTTTAGCAATATACGTTTCTTTTGTTTTGTAAATTCCTTTGGAAAATGGCATGAATTATTTTTTTGCTTTAAAACTACATACTGTTTATAGAAAATTTGGGGGGAAACAGAACAGAAAGAGTTTCCCATAATTGAATCCCTACAGTTACGTGTTGATGTTATTATTTTGATATTTGTATGAACAAATATGTATGTAATTACATTGAGTAATTATTCTCTTTCTGGGAGCTATTGAAATAATCATTTTTTTGTAAAATCTTTCCTCATTTAAGAAATGCTTTAATACGTGGCTTAATAAGGATAAAACTCTGGCAGATATAAATGTGTTCTGTCATGAATCTCTAAATCCACACCTTATATTACTCAACTGGCCCTCCTTGGCTAAAGGGAGAATTAACATTTTCAATAGAAAAAGTGATTTTATCTATATTACTAGTCTTTGGCATAAGATCATTAGCTATAACTAATGGGAAAAAATGTTCTAGACCAGCTAATTCAGGTTGGTGAAATCTATGGCTGTGAGAATGATTTTAAAAATGTGCACCCAGAAGTCATTAGAAGAACTCAGGAAAGTGGGACTATTAAGATGGATTTATTATGTAAGCACCAGGAATGCACCACCTGAACACGTTTTTCAGCAGGACCCTTTACTAGGCCAATAAGGAATTAACTGATGAAGAAGACAATGGAATATTTGGGAAGTTCACTGCTAGTTATCCTCTTCAGGACAAGGTTGACAGTGGGAGATGCTTCTGTGGAACCAGGCTCCTTTATTTAATTGGGGATGATGACATCTTACAATGTCAGAAGCTAGGTGACTATACTTAATCTGTCTAGGCAACGTGGATGTGATTAACATAAAAGGTAGCAAGTCAGGAGTGACAGTAAAGGTGCCTTGACTCACAGGCATCTGGTGGAATAGTTAATAATGTTCCTCAGGTGGAGATAAGCTGACAGACAACTAAGATGTAGCTCATTTTGCAAAACAGAAAACAATTGTTGGCAAGCAAAAAACTGTCATCAAAGGCTGCAATAAAAATTGTTCTCTCTCAAAAAAAAAAAAAAAAAATGTGCACCCAGTGACAAGAGACCTGTAATGCAATTCAGGCTTCCAGGCAAATGGTGAGTGTTATAGAGGGCTTCCTGAATGGAGAATCTTTGAATACCAAAGAGTTACAGAAACTGAGCAATTCCTCTCCTAAACCAGCGATGAGTAGGAAGAATGAGAATGAGAAGTTTTAGGAAACTGGAAATTCATGAATTTGTTTGAACAATTTCTAAACATTATCCCTCAATGTATTAATATAAATAGGATACAGATATTAATCTTTTCAAAACCTTTTGAATGGTTATTTGACTTTACATTCTTTCCATCTAAAATCAGATTTAGAACGGGCAAAATAATTTTTTTTTTCTTGAGAGGAGAGATAATAGGAGGTAGTGGAATTAGGAAAGTTCGTGAACAAGGAAGTAAGCTTTGCTATAAAAACGAGATTCCCTCCCCTCTGTAGTGATATTCAATTAGTAAACTCACAAAATATTTGCTACAAACTGAAGCCTTGAAGGGCCCAAAGTTCAGGTTCCAGCTGGCAGGGGCTTAAGTACAGAAGCAATTATGGACAAAGCATCTAAGGAGAGAGGTTACTGTGATAAATAAAATTAATATAAATTTGCAGAAAGTATGAAGTTTTGAATTATCCTAGTCATGAGGTTGGGGTGAGAGTCGAGTTTATTTTTAGATTCAGAAAAGGCTGACAACTAGCATGTCTCAAGAGAGAATACTATGTAAATAGATATATATTAAGCATTTGCACTTAATATTTCATTATAGGTATTTCCAATATCATTATGTTTTTATAAAAACATAATTGTAATGGATGTATACATTATCTTGTATGTGCATGTAATTATTCCCTTTTGCTGTTTGTTTTCTCTTTTCATTAATGTCTTTTTTTGCTCTTATAAATTATTCTGTGATAAATATCTTACAACAGAAATTTTGACCACATATTTTATTTTTTCTAGACATTGAATCCCTAATTGAAACAACACATATCTGTGTAGTCTTAATATAGGTGTTTACTGTCCAGATGATTATGCTAATATATATTTCTGAGAGTAGTTTATAAGCACAAATGTACTTGTCTCACTGCATCCTCACCAAGCATTATTATTATTAACTTATACAAATTTTATAGATAAATATTTCTCATTGTCATTTTAATTATATTTCTTATAATTATTATTATAACTGAAATTGAAGGGCTTAATATTTTACTTTATAATGTAATTTACCTGTTCAACTCCACTATTTTCCTCTTGATAGTTATATGTTTGTTCTTTATTGAATGTATTATATCCATATACTTTATTCCATGTATTTATAGACAAATGAATATAAGGGATATATAGTGAGTTGCAAATTCAGTTGTAATTCCTTTAACAATGCACTGGTGATAACCTTCAGCTGTGTGTGATTCAGAGGATGATGCTGGTACAATTCTACTTGCGAAAGCCTGACTCTAGACTGTTGTAATTCATTCTTATTGAGATTTTTCATTATCACTCCTAAATTTTTTTTGCTAAGTATTAATTATACTTACTAATCTTGCTCAATAAAGATTGCTTTTATATTTCTCTACTTCCTTTTGTTCCTGGATGAACAATATTACTAACATAATGTGTGTCTTTACTTCAGATTAATCTAGTTATTAGTGAAATAATATAGAAATATATGTGTATAATATAAATACAAACAAATCAAATGCAAGTGTAAATGTAAATGTTTTATTTAAAATGAGTCATGTAGGGGCCGCCCGGTGGCGCAGCGGTTAAGTCCGTGCTTGGCAGCCCGGGGTTCGCGAGTTCGGATCCCGGGCGCCTGCCGACACACTGCCTGTCAGCCATGCCGTGGCGGCGTCCCATATAAAGTGGAGGAAGAAGGGCACGATGTTAGCCCAGGGCCTGTCTTCCTCAGCAAAAAAAAAAAGGGGAAGATTGGCAACAGATGTTAGCTCAGGGCTGGTCTTCCCCACAATAAAAAAATAAATAAATAAATAAAATGAGTCATGTTACATATACTTTTTAGACATCTTGCTTCTATCCTCTAAGAAGTTCTATATTAAATTCATCTATTTGCCTGGAATGGAGTTAACAACTTCTATTAGAATTTGTAGATTTTTTCAGGTAATCACTGCACTACAATTTATTCAAATTTCCCTTCTTGATTGATATTCACCACTTTAAATTTTTTCCATAACATAAATGGTATTTTACTAAGCATCCTTTATTTTCTATAATACCCTTATGTATTAATGCATTTATTTCTATGGGTTAGAGTCCCAAGAGGAGATGGGGAGGTAAAAGTGTGTTCTTTTTTACACATATATCAATACCATCAAAATACCTATAGCAGTTCACTTTATTACCTGCCATGTATGTGAGTAAACTTTTACTCCGCATCCTCACCAGCAATTGATGTTTATATTACTTTTCATTTTCGAAAAAGTCTAAAGTGAAACAATATCTCTAGGTTAATGTAGTTAGGTTAACCCTAGTAGGAAATGTGCTATTTTATTTGTCAATAGCCATTTGTATTTACAGCCTTTAGAACTGGCTAGTTAAATCTTTTGTCCATTTTCCTAATGGTTTCATTGAGTTTTTGTTTTCAAATAGCAAAATTTCTTTATATGTTACAGATGTATATTAGTCAGAAGTTTTAGAGTTGAGCAATGAAAAAAGATCTGGTTGAAATTAAAGAGATTTCTGGTTGAAATTAAACTGAAAATAAATGTATAGAAAGTATTTTGAGTAGTTCAAAATTATTAATGTAAGGCTGCAGAAACAGGAAAAGAGAGAAGAGAAGAAAAAGGGAAAGCTTGACATTTCAATAAAAATTTCACCATGATCTATCAGGGGAAGACCGCAGGGTCACTGTCTTTGAATAGCTAACTTACAAATTGCCCTGTGGTCATATCTGAAACTGGACACTGGCCATCTGGCCACGTTGCCAGCACAGATTCTGGCATTTCTGCCATGGCTACTCATAAAAATGAGATTTTGCTGTATCACTATCCTCCAAAATAATCCATGTATTCATTGTACTATTAGCTTCTTGTTCAGCATTGACTGAGTATATCAGATTGATCAAGACTAATTCATATTCTTGTGTCCGAACTTCCAAATGGTGGTGCAGTCAGTTTTTGAATGCGTTGTTCTTGATGCTGGAATACTGACTTTATGACCTACCAATATTCATTAGGTGGGGAATTATCCAATCATAGGATGTGTATTCAAATATGGTTCATATTTGATGTTAAAAATACCAAAATATTAGCCATAGATAATAACCTTTCCCCTGCCTCTGAGTTGTAAATTACTTATCTGTATTTTAATATTTATCCTTGCCTTTGTTTATGGCATAAATCACTGGATTCCTTGAAAGGTCCAATTCAAAAAAACTGAATTAAATATTTTGTGCATAAAGAAATAGAATCATGGTTTCCAAGGTGCTTCCAGGTTGTTTATGAGCTGTGAGATTCCATTTACCTCATAGATGTTTCTGACTTTATGGTGCCAATTTATAACCTAGCGTTATGAAAACACATTACAACTTTAAAATGAGCCAGGAAAGTTACTTGAGTGATGCAGAAATTTATTTCTTTTCAATGTATTGTTTTTTAAATTATTATTTTAGGTATTAAAATGCAAAAGATGATGTATGTTTCGACACAAACTTATGCAAGTTATTGACAATTTGATCTATATATAAAATAATGAAGCTTTGAGAGGCATTTGGGGGATTATTTAGTGAGTTTAGGAGAATGCTTACCACACAAAATAGAATAGAATCAAACTCATTTTTCTTTGGCCATTGTCACTTTGAATCAACTTTTCTGATATTTATATAAGGCAGCACAGTGTTTTAAATTTGCTACTAAAGGGTAAAAATCCTTATTTTTCCCCAAACTGTTATGGATCATCCTATATACCTGATTTTAGCAGATATCTACTTTTTAAAAAGTGGGTATTTGCACATTTGAAGCAATGTGTCACATTTCTGCTCCACTGACTAGCATTACTTTAAATCTCTTGGATCCCATCATCTTGTGTTATGTCAAATCACATTGGCTTTTCTATGTGACAAAATATACAGTGATGGAAGGTGACAGAAGAAATGTAATGCAATATGACACATCAGAAATGTAAAGGGTAAAGAGATTAGCTATTTGGTGTCAAATTAGATAGGGAATGTCAAATCCAAAATGAATCTGGCAGTCACTAATGGAGTGAAAGGTATAGCATTCTATGAAACAATGAATTCCGAACTTCATCAGCACATATTTGGCTAACTCAGATGTATGGTCAGGAGCATCAGAAAATATCTTGAAGATCATGGGCCTGCAGTGAACTTCAAGGTCATTTCATGATGACACTGTTTATAAAGATGATTTAATCTATATGATTCTTTTACAGAGAAAGCTAGTGTTATTGATTGTTGCTGATAATGTATAAGATTTTTGCTGTTTTTAAGAAATTACAAATTTTAAGAGAGAAAGTAATACAATGGCATTATGCCATGTTATACTTGATGCCATTATGTCACACAAACATGAAAGCAATTTAAATTATTTGGATGGGACAAAAAGAATCCTTATAATAGTCATAATACAGATATCTGAAGATGTCTTTTGTACCTTTTGGTATATAGATTAAACCATTAAAATCCTTGACATTAAAGGAATTTGACCAAGAAAAAGGACTGGAAAAAAGTTATGAATTTATTTCTTGCACTCTCAAGGAGATAACAGTAAGTGGGCTCAAACAAATGCTAAAAAGAAATTCCCATTTCTCTAGTCTCCTGGTTGGTAACGTTTAGTGAAAATTAAAGGTTGCTATTTGCCTGGTTTTTCCTGGACTGGGTAAAATAATTTTCCTTATCTAAGGCAATAAAATATTTTGTTCAGAAAATCATATTTTTGTCCATTTAGCATGTTACAATTTATTATTTACAATTGCCAACTCTTTCCACTATCTCATTTTGAAATAAAGATTATGAGAGGAAAAATTCCTTCTGTGTAATTGGCATCCACTTTCAAAGAATAATAGAAAGAATAAGAAAATAAGCAAATATTCATTAAATTTAGAAGAAGAGCACTCTCTCTCACTCTTTTATTTTACTTTCTCCCTTGTCTTTCTTCTTCATGCCTCTGGATTGTTGATCCAAAACAAATGATTTCCAACAGTGACCTTTAACCATCTTAAAAGACAGGAAGACACCAAAACACTAATATTAAGCTGCAGCAGTTAAACCATTTTATCTTTATCTTCCTCCATAGATTAAAGGTGTTTAGTTCTCTGACGTGAAAGATTAAAGAACAATCTAAATGTAAAGACCCAGATTGATTACTTGCAAATCAGCTACTTCTGCTCTCTGTCTTTTGTTACCCTAAGTGAGATTTCTTTTTAATAACCAGCGAATTTCTGAAAGGAATGCAAGAACACAAAGAGATCTAAAGAATAATTAACTGATTTCTCTGTCACTCTGGATGAATAATTGTTTTTAAGGTTATTAGAATAAATTTATCAAAGATTAATGAAGGGTATTGAGAGGATTATTGTTTAGATAGACTATTTAACTTTTCCTCCACTCTTCATCTCAGAATAAAAATATCATAGTGAAATGAGTCACTGTATTATTAAAATCATTCCCATGTCCTTTTCTGTTTGTATGTTGTATAAAGCAATTTACCAAACAAAATTTACTAAAGGAGATTAAAAACTGTCAAATTTAAAAACTTCCAAAAAAGAATATAAAACCTCTAAGCCAAGATTTCATTTTTTCCCACACCAAATACATTTCTGCAACTGTAGAAACTGCAATCCAAGCCGTTAATGAACTGGGAAAATTGTAAACATATTTTTTTAAATATTAAAGAAAACACTAAAAATCACTCATTCTTATATGGCTACTTCTTTCTCAATTTCAAGTTATATTGAAAGAGTATTTTTGTTCATATTTACATTTATGAAATTTTCCTTGAACTTACCTAAATTAATTATTCAACCATCGTTATATGGTTTGGATATATATTAATAACCTATTCTTTAAAAGATATCTTAAAGATATACATAAAAGCTATAATACATTATTTAATAATTTGTTATCAGGTAAAATATTTAAATGAAATCCTGTCTTTGGACCAAATTCTTTTGCATGTTTGAACATTTATGTATATGCAGTATTAAAAAAAACTAAACTTTTCTCGGTAAAGTCTTATTCTGTGCAATTAGGCACCTAGAGACGTCCCTGGTAAAACACGTTCTTCCAAGTTGCAAAAATAATTTGATCTCTTATAGACTATCCATGATTACTGAGAGAGAAGCTTTAGATGAGTAAAATGAAATATTAACTCTCACATGATATTGTCAGGGTGAGGAAAATACCCTTTCTTCCCTTTTTGTGTTCTTATGGCTGGACTAATAATAAAATTGGTGCAAGAGTAGATTAAAAGGAGAAAAATCCAATTTAACTATGAGTACACTTGAGAATCATGAAGATGATGCTCAGAGAGTGGCCAAACAGGCAGTATATACATATTTTACACAAAGAAACAATAAATTTGTGAAAAATTCACAAGGTGAAGAAACATGGGCTCGGAGTACGTCAATAGTGAGGAATTTAAACAAAGTTTAGGATTGAGATAGTAAATTAACAAAGTTTGCTTCTGCAGGCTTCTCTGCCTGGAATTCCCTAGCTCTGGTGATAGGATGCAGGGGGAGCACCTTTCACATGGGAGATGTATTTCCTGATTTCAGGGGGATCAGGGGCAGGAGGGTCAGAATGTTCTTTTTGCTTTTTAAGTAATTTCAACTCAAAGTAATCAATATGCCATTGTGGAACATTGTGAGGCGGCCTGTCCTGGGCCCCGACAGTATTCTGAAGGCATTTGGCTTCTGGGCTGGCAGGACTCATGTGACTCGTTCATGAAGTGAGGAGCGCACATACAATCTTTCTAGTTAGGAGATGCCTCCACGCTTGTCAAATCTTATAGGTTCATCATCCTGTAAGGATCGTCTTATCATCTATGCCTGCACATCAGAAGAGAAAAGAGTTAGAGAATGTAGACCTACTTTTTATATCCAGAAATTAGAAGAGGAAAGAGAAAAGTCAGAGAATGTCAAAGTACTTTTTGAAATGTACCTGGAGTAGAAAAGGCCTCTTTACATTCCACTTTACATTCCTCTTACATTCCACTGGTGAAAACAAGTCAGAAGGTCATACCAGAAAGATAGGGAATATAGGTGTTAAGTACCTGCTGGCACCTGTGCCTCCACAGAAACCGGGTACTATGGCAGTGGCAGCATGACTTTTGTAGGGAGTTGTCCATCTCTGCCAGACAAACATATCCATGAAAACATTACTCCTAGCTTCCCCTATGTTATTTAACAAATGCTTAGTTATAAGTTTGGACAATTACATTTGAAGTACTTAAACAACTACCTCGGTCTGTTTATCCTTGATACATCAAAAGCTAAATAGCCTCTAGTAGAGATAAATTTATAATTAGAATAATTCACATCAAACTAACTGAGCCTGGGATGTAGATTAAAAAACTATGCATACCTATTTCACACCAGGCATACTGAAATACTTTTAATGTGAATTCCTTCACAGCAACTTGACAATTACAGCATTTACGCACAACGTGTTTTTCACCTAAACCTTTTAAAACATGCCAAATTATGCAATAAGTATATATCATTTACTGATCTTTCTCTAACTTTCATAATGAAAATGGAAAAGGCAAATAATAACATGAAAGAATCAAAGGAAACATTTTTTGTAAAAAAAGAGAGGTTTGGATTATGTGTTTTCAGAGACAGTACGAAAGGATGAATCCTTTCTACTTTCAGCCATTTATGACACAAATGACAAAAACTCATAGGACGCTTTTTAATACCACCATACCTCTACCTACTACACAGTGAACTAAAAGTTTAAACTCATGCAATGCCTGAAATTTAATTTTGAGTTAAGCATAAGGATCTCCATTGTAATAAAGGATTCTTCAAAGTATATCCATTACAACTTGATCCAAATCACACTCTAGTTTTTAAAAAAAAAAATCTTTCAAATATTCTTAAAAAAATTATTCCTTTGCTTGTTCAACAGGTAGTATAAGATTATTTAACTCTGTTAAAATAATTTCAGACAACTTAAGGCAAGGTTTTTTATGTTTTTTGATTGCCATGTTGTATACTGGACAATAGTCTGCCTACCCCCGAGTTCCCAACACTTATCACCAAAATCTGAACTATGTTAACAATTTCAGAGCTTTGAGATGGATTAAAAATAAAGGTAAGTTTTATTTTAGAGGATTAAAAGACCTGTAGTCAACCCAAACTAAAAACAATCGTATAAAACTGAACCAAACGCGAAAATTCATGTGATTCCAGTGGGAACTATTAGTCCACCCCTGAATAAAAGTATGGAGGTAAATCCTTTCTGGAATCCTTGTAAATCAATCTTCTATTCATTAATTGAAAAAACTCACTGAGAATACATGTATAAACTTGTTACCTAAAATTGTAAACTTTTATTTTCAGGAAAAGAGGGAAGATTGAATTGAAGGCAGAATTTCAGGTATATTTTTAGTGCACAATATATGTTCTACTTAAAAAATATACATAAGTATACTTAAACAACTACTACATGTCCTTGAATGATTATCATCAAAATAGATAAATATAGCTAGTAGATCATTTAAGGACACTCTCTCTAATAATTGTGGCAGTTCTGATCCATCTGAAGTAATGAGAAGATTGAGTTAAAAATTAAATACAGGTTACAAATTTGGCTCAAGTTTGCTTTCAAAAGAATCTGAGTGTGGGTTTTGTGTTCTAAAATTTACAATGACAGCATCTGCTATTTATTCATTATCAGACTATTTCAACTTGCTTTGAAAGGGTTCATGAAGAGCCTTTTATGCCATCTGCCAGCGAGATGGGAATGTTTGCCTACAAAATTATCATTTTATGCACTCATTACAAAGTGGATAGTATGTCACCCTTATCACTTGCATGAGGACATAAGAGGCTGTTAAACTAGACTATGTTGCAAATATATGTAATTTACATAATGTGATAAAGTATAATATTTAAGATACACAGGGCTAAAATGGATTTTAAATCATTTTAATTTTCCATTATTTTGGCCAGTGTGGTGGTCCTAAAGGGCTTGGAGCCCTTGAAATTGATTTTGATTATAATGATTATGGTTCTACAGTGAAAAGTGACTTTGTATGAGAGCACACCATCCATTGTAATTTTAAATGTAATTCCAATGGACTGGGACATAGCAGTACTAATTCAATCAAATAGATATTTAAAAATATATTATACAGCATTCAGAGCTGCCAACTAAATATATGCTAATGGATTTTCTGTTTCATTGTCTAAATGACATTTATAAGGCTATGGTGGAGATGCAAAAATGATAATTTCTGAGCAATTATTTATTTTAAGAAACCAGTAAATCAATTAGGCTACCTGACACTTTATCATCTGATGAAAAATTTATAAGCTTGTTTGATTGTCATAAAAATAAAAATATCTTTGAAGATGCTAAAACTCTTCTCAAAGAGCTAATATCCCTGATAGACCAGTGTTCAGACAATGACAGGACATTTTAAAGTTCACATCAACAAGGGCAATCAAGGAAAAGTCAACATAAGCTTTTTATATTTATTGAATATGTTTTTATACCTTTTTAAATAGCAAGAAATGCAAATATTAACGCTATGACTCTCTACAAGATGAGATTATATTTTATTTTTTACTTCAAAATTTCAGTCCTCATATTAATAGTTATTGTTCAGTTGAAAATATATTTGGTTAAGCAAAGATAAAGCATATAAACGTATTGGGCTTTTTTTACTAAACCACTTTTAAAAGATCCATTAACAAAATTTCTTCTGGCAGTTTTATCTTCATATTAGCAATTTTAAAGCCTTAGTTGTCAACAAATGAAAGAATCCGGGGAAACAGAATTAAATAAGGAGAGGGAGAAATGAGAAAATAGAGTTCAACTTTGGGATTCAACTTATAAAGACCTGGAAAAACCAAGTTTGTGTTCATGATATTTACACCCTGTTCTTCCTGGACTTATTTTTTTTTTTGGAATGACTTTCTTTTTTTTAAGTTATGTTGAATCTCTACTTTCTCATAGAATTTGCTAGTTATGTTGTTATAGTCAGTGGAATATGTTCATTTATGGAAAGTGGTGGCAAAAATCCCATTGTAATTTCTCTAGCCATTTATTTTAGAGCATCTCTTTTCTTGAAAAATTGAAATATTAGAAAATACATTTGTATCCTGAAATTTTGTTTCCAAAGTAAATTTTAAAATACTTTTATAGATGACAGATTGATTATATTATTTTTATAATTGTTTATGAGGCTGGCAATATTGATGATTATAATCTATTCAATAACAGAACATGTCAAGGATATTTTCTGATTATTTAAAAACATTTATTATTAATACATGTGAGATGAATACATATTGTTATATTACAGGACATGTTTCATAGGAAGATAATTTCCTTGTTTTAAATCATAAATAGGTAAAACTGCTTATATTTGAATTTTCTATTTAAAAATTTATTTAAAAAGAAAATAAGACATTTTAAATATATTCATATTTACTCACACAATACTCATGATAATAGGAGGTCTTTCTCAGAGGGGTCAGCTCACCTGGTGTTGTGTAGAAAAGTGGCAACAAGGACTTCCAATATATCAAAATCCTCTCAGGACACTATCAAAAATATATACAGGGGCTGGCCCGTTGGTGTAGCGGGTAAGTTCGCGCGCTCCGCTTTGGGTGTCCAGGGCTAGCAGGTTCAGATTCCTGGTGTGGACAGATGCACTGCCTGTCAGCCATGCCGTGGCGGCGTCCCATATAAAGTAGAGGAAGATGGGCATGGATGTTAGCCCAGGGCCAGTCTTCCTCAGCAAAAAGAGGAGATTGGCAATGGATGTTAGCTCAGGGCTAATCTTCCTCACCACACAAAGTACAGCTAAGGGGCCAGCCCGGTGGCGTAACGGGTAAGTTCATGCACTCCTCTTTGGTGGCCCGGAGTTTGCGAGTTTGGATCCCAGGCGTGGTCCCACATACCACTGGTCAAGTCAGGCAGTGGTGGCGTCTGGTATATAAAGTAGAGGAAGATGGGCACAGATGTTAGCTCAGGGACAATCTTCCTCAAGCAAAAAGAGGAGGATTGGCAACAGAGGTTAGCTCAGGGCCGGTCTTCCTCACACATACACACACACATACACACACAAATATACAGCTAAGCTTCTGCTAACACTGTATATTTTCTCTCACATTGTGTTCTGAGTTGAAATATCCCTGCTATCACATTTTTTTCTCCATTTAAATATGTTAGTATCTATGTTCACCAGAAAGTGAAAACCTTCGAGAAACTATATATACTTTTACTTATTTTTTATTTATGGAGATGTTTCCTTTACCATCAGTAACAAATACAGTTTCCATTTTTAGATATATAAACCATAAACTGTAAACCATTGCATTTTTGTAATCTGGTTTGCTTCACCAAGACCTTAAATTACACTGCTTTCATATTTCATTCATTTATCTGTTTATTTCATAACATTCATTTTAGCTCAAAAATATATGATAGCGTGGATGCAGTGATAGTATATACATCCTACGTTTCTGGAGAAAGCTTAGCACATTTTTGTTTTCAAAATCAGTGTTCTGAGTGTCATTTTCATAATATTGACAGTTCTTGTTGACGTTGTACTGCACCACGCCAAGGGTGCTGACCCTGCTGAGAAAGACCTTCTGTTGTCAAATTGATGCTAAATCCAAGCTGTTAGTAGCAGCTTTTTATGTAAGTGCGGTAGATTGAACAAACAGTTTCAGTGCCCTAGAGTCATGGAAAGGTCAGAAATAGCTCTGACCATTAAATGATATCTATTAATTTTGCTCTGGAGAACAAGCTGCCCAGTTAGGCAGTGATAGAGATAATTGCTTTGACTGTGAAGCTATTAAGCAAGTTTCAAGGAATTTCAGTAGCGGCAAGTGTGATAATGCCTGCTTAATGCTTTAAGATAAACATTAGAGTCGAAGTGAAAGGCAAGAAAAGCTCATACATATAATTTTTCTATGAGACAAACTCTCACAGAAAATTAAAGTCCCACCATTAAAAATACTCAGATTTATTTGCTCAAGAATCTATGTTGTTTGGCTTTTTAAAATGTGAAATAATGACTTTAAAATTGTGCCAATTTATTCAAGACACACATTTTTTAATTTGAGGAATCTTTTCATGGTAGAACAAAAATATCCTGAAAAAATATAGATAGCCAAAATTTCTCAGCTATAGCAACTTTGGAACTCTTTCTCTCTCTCTCTCACATTGCTCACTGTGTACTTTAAACCTGGTAAATTATTTCTCTTCCTCATCACTTCCCCAAGTCCAATCAGCCTTTAGTTCTCATCCCAAATGCTACTGTGTATCTTTTTCTTACTGTTTCCATCTCAAATGAATGCTCTTTTCTAAAATTAGCTATCATTTAATGGATATACTACACTGCAGGTATGCTATGGGTCACAGTGATTTATGTTTCTTTTTCTTTTCACACATGCACATGTGCATGCATACATCAAGTTTTTCTCAGGAAGTATTGAAGGCTTTTTAAATATGTTAAACTTCATGGTTCAAAATTGGCTAAGGAAACTAATCTGTTTTCTCTGCTATCCTGAGAATATTTGGAGTTCATGGGGATGGTTTCAGAAGAAGGGGATGAGGATAAAACATAGGAATGTGAGAGAAGTATAAGAACTTAGAAAGGGAATAAAAAACTATGAATTATGAAATAGATCTACTCCTTAAGAGAATCTAAAAATTGTAAGCAAAGTGTAGAGAAGGAAAAATAATTTTCCCTCTACCCTTCCAGGATCTTGGCTGAGAACTTCCATAATAAAAAGACAGATTAACAGAAGAAAAACTGATTTAATTATATATGTACACGCATACTTATGTTTGGGAGCCCCACAAAGATATGAGACTCAAAGAAGTGACCAAAGCAGGAAGCTTTTTCATGCTTTAGACAAAGAAACAATAAATTTGTGAAGAATTGATAAGACAAAAGTGTTTGGGCTGGGGTAGTAAAATGGCGAAGAAGTAACAAGGTTTGTTTACACAGCCTTCTTGGCCCTAAATTCCTGTCTCTGGTGATAAGGTAACTTCTACCCTTCTGGTACAAGGAAGCTCCCTTTCACATGGTAAATTTATCTCCTGCTTTCAGGGCGACAAAGGTTGTTCAGAATGTCCTTCTTGCACCAACTCTTTCTCAAGTACCTTCAATTCAAAATAATCAATATGCCAAAGTGGCATATTTGGGGGTGACATATTCTGAACCTACAAAATCTATTAAACTCAAAAACTTTCAGTGAGAATACTTATTTTTTCCTTTTTAAAACTAGGAAGGTTTGAGTATCATGACAGAGCTGTTAAGTTAAAGGATCAAGAAAGCAAATAATGAATCCTCATCCAGAAATGATAAGAAAATATAGGCAGATATGCATCTTCGAGTTAATCAATATCTTTAGGAGGGATGGGGAAGCCCACTCACATTGAAAAGGAGGGATTCAAGGCAGTATCCCCCAAATCTATAAGATTACAGAGACTGCCAACTGACATATGGGCCATCTATAAGTATGTGTGCTTTATTTTCTTTTCGTGAACTATAACTTTTCTAAAACTGAAACAAAGTCTTTATGCCCCCGTATTTAAGATGTGCTGTCAATATATTAAATGTTAAAGAAAATAATCAAACTTAGGCAACCATATTATATAACATTGTGTAAAAAGATGATGTGTAACAAAGGAACAAACACAATGATAGCGTGATCACAGAACCTGCTACACTGATCTGATCCATCACTCTTAGATAAAGAAGTGTCAGGTAAGTGAGGATAGAGATTGCAGAGCAAAAGAAAGGTGCATTAGAAATGTTAAATATCCTCTGACAAATGATCCATCTTTCCTACTTCTTGAATAATGTGCCGTGTAGGTGCCTGGAATGGTCATTTTATTGTGTGGAATATAGTTGAAATGAACCTGTGCCTGCCAATCGTTCAACGGCCAACAAAAACCTACTGTGTGTTTGGCATAAAAATATGTGAAGCAGTTCCTTTCTCAAGACCACGTAGACTATGCACGCCAGCGTGTCTCTATTTAACCATCCTTCCATAATGTAGTACTGTCCCTCACTTTTTAAATGAGAAAGATGAAGCTTGAGGAAGTTAAACAAATTTCTCACTGTCTTTTATTCATGAAGTAGTGGAACTTGGATGTGAATCCAGCTAGTCTGGTTTTAAACTCTCTAAACTTAAACTCTGTATTACACTGTGTACAGTGGTGGGGGTATGTCTTTTCTCCACTCCCAGTTTTTCCCCCATCTTTTTTGTTCATCTGTCTCCTGTCCTCTCCATTTATCCTATCCTTCTTTCTCCATCTCCATTTCTTTTTCTCCCTCATTTTCTTTCTTCCTTTTTCCCCTTTGCTCCCCTCCTTCATTTCTTTTTCATTTTTGTATTACAAGTTGCTCAGAAACTTATTTTAAGTTTGTGGTGGTTACCAAAAGCTACAAAGTAATCTATATACCCCAGAAACTTCAACGTATCATAGAGGAGCACTTAGAAATGTGGTTATATGAAGCCCTCCAGTTTCTTTGGGGAGACGGAAAAGAGAGCTCTTAAAATTGTTGAATATGCTTCAGGGCCCAGGAGTGAAAACAGGAAAAGGAGAAACCTGCCACCCCCTACAAGAGGAGAACTGTAACTAAGATATGAAAGTACTTTCTAGATGTGAAAGAGACAATGTGCCTTTCTTCAGAGACAATGAAGATAGCTTCTTGGGAATGAGAAGGAACAATTTCCAGTGTTTCTCTTGGTAACGTTGCAGTGATTTCTGTGTATGAGAACGTAAGGGATGTAAAGCAATGAAAAGAGGCTTAAGGGGAAAGGTAGCTTTGTTTATTATGTTTTTGTTTGAGAATCTATAAACACCTATTAATAGGGGAAATGAGTCTCAGTGACATGTCAAACTGTGTCACCACTTATGTCAGCCACAAAATGACTGGGTGGGAAGTAACCCAGTTGGAAGTTTCATCCACTAAAATGACATGTTTGCTGATAACATTCTGTGAGACCTCAGGGACACTATAGGAAAAGGAAGGGCTTTTTATGGCTTGGATCATTAACTTTAATTAATGTTAATGTTAATTAATTAATGTCAAAGGTGTTTTTCTGCATTACTTGAATGCCCTCAACAAGGAAAATGTAGAATGGGAAGCAAGAGTTACATTTCATAAAAATTTTTCTAATCAGAGACAATATATGTCAGATAAATTAAAAGTGCAGCCTCCTGTATTTGCCAAAGGGTAATCTCTAGAGAAATCAAAATATGTAAAATGCCATCTGATAATGTTAAATTCCTTTTTTGTAAAAATGTGATTGACTTCACTCAGCAGTATAAACGTAATTATGAAATAAAGCTCTGTATTCCCACTTCACAGAGTATACTTATCTTAATATTTCCTTTATACTTTTCCATACGCTTAGTAGCTATATACATTGTAAATGTGCGTGTTGTGATTGTTGATTATATTTCCTGTTGACATATTTTACTATTGGTTGCAAGGTATCTTGCTAGGAGTTAATTATCCTGTAAAAAGATAGGAACTTCTTGGACTATACTGAGGAAACCATTGAATGCTAATACAGAAAATCAGTTTTTATTCCCCTAAGTGAATTCAGGGGTATAGATTTCAATGTCTTATCTCAGGCTATGGCACAATTATCTCCATGGTTTCACACAAAATTCCCATGAAAACAAATGAGGTTGTTAAGTTCAGCAGGAAAGAAAAAGAAACAGGTCAATGCTCAGAGAAGCAGGCTCCGTCCTCTCTCATGATTTCAGACTGCAGTGCAAGAAACCAGTAGTCACGGTTCTCCTAATTTCAATTTCTTAGAAAAAATTTGAAATGTTGAAACAAACGTTTATTAACTCATTTTATTAAAACCTTTACATCTTCTTAGATAGCTGTATATAGTTGCTTTGTGCAATAGCTTAGATATAATATTTTTTCTTAGCCATAATTATTAAAAATCCTAACTTAACGAACTCAAATTTCATGAAGCTTGAGCATGATTAAATGCATTTTGTCAGCACCAGGTTACTTTGCAAAAATGTGTTTAGACTTCTCACCCTGACAGCTGTTCTCTTTGCACTCTGGTTTTGAAGTAATACACTTGAGGCAGGGTGACATCAGTCATGCCATATTTGAACAGAAGACAGAGTTCCCTGTGTTAGAATTTCCAGATGCATCATTTAACTTCAGATGAAGCAGAAAGCACAATTATTTTTTTTTAAGTCTTAAATTGTAAAATATGTGGAATAGTTTCCATTATATCAAAGTAATCACAGCCATGCTGGGTGTAACTCAGTCTTCCAAATGACAGCTTGGGCACACAATAATTAAACTAATAGACAATGAAAGCTGCAGGGTTTTTAATGTTTCTACCTTAAAAAAAATAGGGTAGAAATCTCTCTCTCTGTCTTTCAACTTTCTCTCTCTCTTTCCCTCTTCCTCCTCTCTGTCTCCATTCTGTGAACTAAGTCACTTTCCAAGCAAGGCCTGTTTATCTGAGCCATAATAAGAGATATTGGTGAAATAGTATGCAGGAAGACTAAAACTTCATTTCAAAACGGTCTTGTATGTGAGAAAATCAGTATTATTACAGGAGTGTGACAACTTATTAATTTATCATTTAATAATACTAAGATTTAATTGTTTTTGTTTTTTTTTTATTTATTATGTACCAGAAAGTTTTATACTGATAGAGCTAGTCTGATCAAAAATATTGATAAGGTCAGAAAGAACCTGATGTCCATCAATACTGGAATATTTAAATAATGAAACTCCCTTATTATTCAGCAATGAAACATAATAAGGTTGATATTTATATACTAACATAGAATTAAATTTTTAAAAAGAAAAATGAAAGAAAGATTAAAGAATACAAATAGCAGAACACTTTGTAAACAAAATAAAACAAAACAGAGCTTGATATTTCAGCTTGTGAGGGTTTATGCTAAATTGTTAAACATACAATCTTGCCATTAAAGGAGAGAAGTTCTGACGTTTGTCTTTGCTGCTTTACTTTCACCTTATTCATGAATGTAAACGAAATTATCAAGAACATTCATGTCAGAACTATATCTGCTTACCAATTGCAACCATATAATTGCTACAGATAACCAAAGTTCACAAAAATCAACAAGTTTTCTAGGTAAAATAATTGACTATGTGGAATTGATGGAAGTTTCATATACACATCATTTATGTCAGAGAAACCACACTCATCCCAAAAGTTTTTTGCTTGGGATTTTTTTTAGTTTTCTAATTCATCTTCTACCACCTGAAAAATTACAGTATCTTCAGAGATGTTCTCTTCTGTTTTCCAAGATTGTCCAATATGACTGTATTATCCAATTAACCCTGTACACAAGGAAAATCCAGGGCCGGGAACTTGAAGCAGATTTTCTATAAAAGACTTGTTCTTATCTAACATGGCTCTTTTTTTTTCCAGTTAGTAGAAACCTAGTTAATTGCCCCCTGCAAATTCCCTGTAAATCTTATCACATCTAAAGAGATGTGTCCTTCTTGTTGGTATTTAGTTAATACTGACTGCTGAATCCTGGCTGATTTCCATTCTGTAAAATCCATTCTGTGTTCTGTTAGATAGTTGAACTCAAAGACTTTGTGCATGTTTGAGTCAAGTGTAACTCCAAGTATAAATCTTGCATTTAATTGGAATTATATGACTGTCACAAAAGAAACATGAGTGAAAGAGTTATGTCATCAGTACTCGGAGTGAAAAGAGGTTAGGACCTAACACTAAGCGTTGAGGAACTCTGAACATGTAAGAGCTAAACCTACAAAGATGACTGAAATTTAGTAGCCAATGGGGGAAAACCAGGAGAGAAATGCACCATAGAGCTCTAGCAGGGAGTGTTAAAAGAGAAGTTGTCAACAGTGCTAAGTACTGCTTAGAAATCAAATAAGATGAAGTCTGAAAAATCACCATTATGCATGACCAAGGATTCAGATTTGACTGGAAATATCCTAGATTATGTCTATTGCCTGGCTTGATTATTAATCATTTCCTTTCCACTTTCAAAGTGCCTAACTTGGATGATGCATCATGAAGTCAAGGTAGTGATTACTGACTTCAGTGAAAGCTACTTTGCCTGTGTTACAGGACTGAAAACCTCACTTGTATTGTTTTCTAAGCAAGTGGGAAGTGAGAAAAAGGAGGCAAGTGTGAAAATAACATGAAACTTGGTTGTGAAAGAGAGAGGCATTAGTACATTCTACTACGAGAATATTATCATCAATCCTTTATTTCACTAGGATAAAGGATTTCTAGGTTTCTAAGATTGTACCATCTTGGTAACTCTTCTTTATTTCCTCTGATCTTTGGCTCTTTCTCTTTTGTTCTTCCTGTCTCTCAGAAGTAGAAACAATTTGCTTTCTTATTAAGAAAGGGAAGCTGTATTTAACTTTTGGTCCATCTTTTGGAACTTGCTAACTTTCATACTCAGATTTCCACTTTTTTTTTCAGATTTTATTAAGACTTTTAAAACAAAGTTAATTTCTTCAGCTGTTAAATGGTACACTTTTTTTCATTTATATTTTTTCCACACTATGTTCCACACCCCCTCCCCCCGCCCCATTGGAAACTCTAAGGTATAAAAGACATGATATTTTTTTCCTGTATAACTTAGAGATTTATTCATGATAAATTAACAACTTATTCGTAATTGTTTTCCTAGAGTTGTTAGTTCTTCTTAAACAGAATAAAAAATCCTAGATAATAGTAAGTAGTAGAACTCAGTTTGTTACAAATGAGACTATTCTTTCCATATAGGTGAACAGTATTTGGTAGGTTCCTATGTCCAAAGAACCAACACATGCTCCAGCTTCCCACCATCTGTAAGGATCCCTCATTTCATTTCAAAGTGCATTTGGAGAGTCTACCTGCACAGGGACTGAACTAAATGTCATATAAGAAGCAGCAATTATTTCAATATGATTGTTTATAAAGAGGTACTATCAGCAAAACATAGTCCTTCAAGAGGACCATGAGAACGACTACCGTGTGTTCTCATATCAAAATATAAATTTGCTCTTTTATATTTTCATAATGCAAAGCCAAGAGATACTTTAAAGAAATAAAACAGAGAATAAACTCCCACTAGTCACTGTGAGAGAGGAGTTATGTATGTATCAGAAGTGTGTTCTTATTGCTCATATGATTCACTAATATATTTTTCATCTTTGGCAATATCCACAAACTTCTTATTGACTTTAAGCCCGATCTTATGAAATACTGTGTTTTTGCTGTTTACTCTTTACTCCCAATACAGAGCTTATAAACTGTAACAATTTGAAGTTAAGCAACTTATGATTATCATTCATTTCCAGGTCTCTGTGGTGAGGCTTGTTAATACAAATCTTCTGTTTCATTACATGTGTAGGAAAACTGAATATATTCAATTCAGTTCAGTTGAATATATTCAATTCAAAATCTGAGTTTAAAAATATAACCCTCCTCATCAGTTTTGATTTCTGATTAACTGAGAAATTACCCCCCTTATACATTTTGCATTAAAATATCCCTAGAAAAATCCAGCTCCAAAATAAAGGGATGGTTATCACCATGAATTTTATGAAGTGAGAAATAATAAAATATGGCAGTTCCTATTTACATATTTCAAGTAGAATAAGAAGTATGGGATTTGGTTTGGAAACCACAATTAATCCCACTTTTGTCACTTATTTGTGTGACACAAAGTCAAACCTTTAATCATTACTTATCTTCAGTGTCTTGATCTGCAGAGTTTATGACCTGCTACAACTCAGGCATAAAGATTTACTGAAAAATGTTAGAAGAACATATACTAATATTGTTCTTTGTATTTTCTATTGTGTAAAGCATTGCTATACTGTGATTTCATTGAAATGTAAAGTAATCACGTTATAAAATTTTTATGTTCAGAAATACAATAAATGTTTCTATAGGTATGAAGCATTCTAAACAAGAGTTAATAATAGTAATACCTGCAATGCCTGAATAGCATATGCCATGACAGGGATTATTCTTCATGCTTCACATGTAATTACTCATTAAACATTCACAACAATTCTCTAAGGTAGGTGTTTTTATCATCTTTACCATCATTTTACAAATGAAGAAACCAAGGCAGGGAATGTTTAAGTAATGTGCTCAAGCTTACATGACTAGTAACCATCAAAAGCAGATTTTGAGCATGGGTAGGCTGAACTCAAATTCTGTGCTTTGGGGCAATAGCATTTCACTTTCTCCATATTACTAATATTTGTTCTATTTGTATAAATATTTAAGTCCAGAAAAAGTAAACTATTGATTTTTTCAACCGTTTTGCTGCCCAATTGAGAGGGGAAGAAAATTGTATTCCGAGCAATTTCTTTGCCTGGATCAGTATTTTATTTCACAGAGGCAGCTCCATTTTTAATAGCTTAATAAAAATATAATTGTTAAAAAATAAAATGCTCTAAGTGTTAGTTTATTTGATCTAGTAACTGCAAACACCATCTTTTAGTTGTATACCACATTACCCTTTCAATACATATATATCCTATTTGAAATAGAATTTGCTATGGTAATTAAACATTAATTCTAAATTTTAACATAAATCATATAATAAAATTTGCCCACAGTTAGGAGCTCTAAGATGATCCTGCAAACCTATTCTGCTTGTAATAAAATAAAGAATTCATGAGAAAATATAACATATTATGAAACAATTTTACTCTACTTTTTCTGCCATACTTACATTTATAACTATTTTGTGATATAAGGGGAAGAAATTCACAAGAGAAGAGAACTAGTAATAAATTCTCTTCCATAGAAAGGATGCACTAATGTGCCATTTAAATGATACATTAACATTCTATGAATTGGGTCGAGGCCAATTATTGTCTGCCAGCCACAACAAAGAAAAAAGGCCAATACTGTTTTTCCCTTTTGAGTTTTGTTTTTATTTGCTCATTGTTTGCTGGAGTTGAGAAAACATGCTTTTAAGGAATTTGTTAGCTCATTAAGCATAGACTGTTATTGTAAATCAGAGTCAGAAACCCTTAAATATAAAATTCCTTGAACCATAAATATATTATGCTTTTAGGAAATTTGCTTTGTGGTATGTATATTTTTTTGTGTGTTTCCAAGGAAAATACAAAATGCTATTTTGATTTAAAAATATGGCAATATTCTGTTTCCAACATCTTAGTAAGATTTGAGCAAAGGTTTTAAAAAACAGCAAGTATGTCTGAGCACAGAAATGCCTCTGATTGTAGCTAGTCCACTAAAATTTCATGCTAAGAAATTTAGACCTCATTGTTTTCTGTTACAGAGATACTTTATCATTCATTGCTAACACGCAGTGCTTTCCCTCCACAGATCATTCCTAATATTTTACATATTTTGAATATTAATATATCTATTAATCTATTATTGAAATCTTACTATAAACCAAGCATATTATTAGGCACTGGGAAGACAAGAATTAGTTAAAGAAAAACATCAATATTCTAAGAAACTAAGTGGAAAATAACCACAATTACAATATCTGTAGTGTTATGGTAGAGATATGTACTGAGTGCTTTGGGAACACGTATGTTGACCACTCCTTGCCAATTTGTTCAATGATTTAATGTGTGCACCTGCATCAATGGGTTTGTTGACATTTTCAATTTATTATGCAAATATAAATAAATGCTATTTATTACTCTCTGTGGTAGGCATAATTCTAAGATAACCCCTAATGACCCATATGTACAACCCTTTACTGTGGGCAAGATTTGTAACTTTTTTCTAACTACTGGGATATGGCAAAACTGATAGATATCACTCCTGTGATGATATTACATTATATGGCAAATGTGAAGAGATTTGTCAGATGTAATTAGGATCTCTAATCAATTGACTCTTAAGTAAATCAAAAGGGAGTTTTCGTGGTTGGATCTTATCTAATCTCTGAGCCCTATCAACAAGAATCTAGAGACCAGAGATGAAAGAAGCTAGAGACTTTCTCTCTCCTGCTGGCTTTGAAGAAGCAAATCATGTTAAGTTCTATAGAAGCAAGGAAATAAATTCTGCCAACATCCATATAAACTTTGAAGAGGACCTCAGATAGGACCACATCCCTTGTAGACACCTTGATTGCCACATTGTTAGATTTTGAGCAGAGGACCCAGTTAAGCTGTTTCTGAACTCCTGACCATGCAATAATAAATTTGTGTTGTTTTAATCTGCTAAATTTGTGGTGATTTATTAGGCAGCAATATAAAACTAATATACTAAATATTTTTCTCCTTATATAGTAGATAAGGTTATACACTGAGAATTATGAAGGAAGCAAAGTAAATAAGCCACAGTTCCTGACCAGAATGAGTTTACATTCTAATTAGGCAAATAAGATACTATTTACATGTAATATACAATATAATTGAATAAGTGGATGAAAGAATAAAAATGAATTAATCGAAACATAATATAACAGATGTAATAAAAGTAATACAAATGAAGTGGTTTAATAAATCACTGGAAAGAGGGATAACTTGGGCATCTTGGGAAATCAAATGAGATAGTATTTTAACTAAGCTTTGACAGATAGATAATATAAGGAAAGTCTGTGCTGGGGAGAGGAAAGCATTCCAGAAGGTCACAGTAAGTTGAGAAGAGGCTTAGAGATAAGAAATCTTTTCTAAAGCTCAATTGAAGTCTAATTTAATTAGATTAGATGACCCACATATGTAAGTAATAGAGGTTAATGTTGGAAAAGAGAAGGGGCTCAGATCCCCCAGATTCTTAAATGGAAGGTTAACAAGGATAGTTTTTATTGCATAGGTAATGGGGAATATAAAGTTACCACTTTCCAACATAAACGTTCTATTCCAGCTGAATATCCCATTCTTTTTTTGAAGCCTCAATCGTACTTACCTTAAGAATTATTTCTCCATATTTTCCCTCTGGTTATTGATATTCTCCTCATTTGTCAAGGTCATGCTTCAGATGTATGATAAGTAAATGATCCCATATTGATTCGTCCTCCTCTCAAGTCCCTTGTCCGTAATCTGATCCTTAAATACATGCTCAATACATATTTTGTTTATAACATGAAATACCTTTACAATAGACATCCATATACCCACAACCTAAATTCTAGCATTCCGTGGTTCTTGTTTTATCACATATCTCTTCATCCATCTTTGCCTATTTTCACCCGCTCATACACAGATTTCTCTGATACATTGCAGTCATTAATACAATCTCACCCCAATTCTTTGATGTTTGTGTTTTAGTTCAATAATTATTCGTAATTATTTTTTCATGTGAAATTCACAAAGAAATGCACTGTGGTTAATTTTACGCACAGTGCCCAGATATTTGGTCAAACACTAGTCTGGATATAGCCCTTAAGATATTTTTCAGATGAGATTAACATATAAATCCATAGACTTTGAATAAAGCAGATTACTCTCCATCATGTGGGTGGGTCTCATCCAGTCAGTTGGAGGTATTAAGAGAAAATGATCTCCTCCCAAGAAGAGGGAATTCTGCCAGCAGACTGCCTTCTGACTTCTGACGTGAGCTGCACTATAATTTCTTTCCTGGATCTCCAGCTTGCCAGAATATCCTGCAGATTTTGGACTTGCTAGGCTCTACAATCCCTTGAACCAATTTCTTAAAATCAGTTTCTCTCTCTCCTATTGATTCTGTTTCTCTGGAGAATGCTGGCCTACATATGCACAAATCTTAAGTATTTCTTTGACAATGAATAATGTTGAAATTCTTTTCATGCTCTTATTGGCCATGTGTGTTTCTGTGAATTGCCTTTTCAAATCTTTTGACTACTTTAGTTTTTTTTTCCCCCACTTTTTCTCATTGAGTTATAGGTGTCCTTTAGATTTATTGGATACCAATCCTTTGTCAGATATATGTTTTGCAAATAAGTTCTCTCTGTCTGTGGCTTGCCCATTCATTATCTTAATGGTGATGTTTAATGAGCAGCAGTTTTTACTTTTGAGGAACTCTAATGTATCTTTTATTTTTTTTCTTTTCTTTTGGTTATTGCTTTCTGTGAGGCAACTCAGAAACATTTGGCTAGCCCCGGGCTACAAGGATATTCTCTTATGTTTCTTTTAAAAAGCTTTATGGTTTCAGTTTTTATAGTTAAGTCTATGATCTATCATAAACTACATTTTGTATATAGTGTGAAATAGGGAGTCGAAGTTTATTATTTTTCCCATAAAAATATCCAGTTACTCCAGAATCATTTGTTGAAAACCTTTCCTCTCCCATTGAATTATTTTGGTGAATTTGTAGAAAAAAGAAAGGATTGTATGAGACAGTTGTGAGACAATTTCTGAGTTCTCATTTTCCATTTGTATATTTGTCATTCTTTATGGTAGTAGCACATTTATTATTGTAATTCTTAGGGGATTTTGATATCACATAGTGAGACTTCTAATTATTTCATTGATTTTCAAGTTTGTTGTGGATATTTTATGATGCTTTACATTTCACATAAATCTAAGAAAAATCTTGTATCAATTTTGGTAGGTTGCATTTTATCAGAATTTTGCCCATTTTTGCTAAGTATTGTTGTCATAAATTTGTTAAAAATATTGTCCTATTATATTTTTAATGTGTATAGTTTCTGTCTGATTAACCCTCTTCCCTTCTAGATATTGCTGATTTTTATTCTTTTCCTGTTTTCTTGATCTGTGTAGCTTTGACATTATCAATTTTGTCTTTTCTAAGAAACAGCTTTGACTTTAATATTTTTCCATTTTCTGTTTTCTACATATTAATTGCTGATCTCATTTCATTATCTCCTTCCTTCTGCACATTTTGATTTTTCTTTGCTTTCCTTTATCTAGCCTTTTAAGGTGGAAGCATAGATCATTGAATTTCTTTTTAAATATAACCATATAACCAAACATATCTCCCAATCTGTCTATTAGGTGTGCACCAAAACTTTTGATGTTTATTTTCTTTATCATTCAGCTCAAAATATTTTCTAATTTCCTTCATATTTTCTTCTTAGGTCCAGGGATTAGTTCGAAATTTATTATTTAATTTCTCAAATTTTGGTATTTTACCAGCTATCTTCTTAGTATTGATTTCTAATTTAATTCCTTTCTGGTTAGAGAAATACTGTGTATGATTTCAATCATGTTATATTTATTACTTTTGGGCCCAGAATATGGTTAATTTGTGCTAAATATACCATGTACATTTGAAAAGATTTATTTAAAAAATTTTGTCCACTGTTAAATTTAAAAGCATGTCCAAATTTAAAGCTCTTGGTGCATATCTCATTCTGCTCAGACTGACATAACAAAATACTATAGACTCGGTGGCTTAAACAACAGAAATTTCTTTCCTCACTGTTCTGGTCCAAGATCAGGTTTCCGGCTGATTTAGTTTCAGGTAAGAGCTCTCTTCTTGGCTTGCAGAAGCCCTCTTTTTCCTCACATCGTGGCTTTTTCTCTGAGAATGCAGAGGAGCATGAGATCTTTTCTTCTTCTGATAAGGCCCTAGTCCTATTGGCCCCACCCTCGTGATCTCATAGGCCCCCACCATATGAACTCACTTAACCTTAATTACTTCCTAAAGACTCTTTCACCACATATAGTCACATTGGGGGTTCCGGCTTCAACAAAAGAATTGTGGGGGGAGCAATTCAGTCCTCAGCAGTATGTTATACAAAATATATAATAGATTATATAGTTCCAAACACCAAGAAGTTTTAAATTTCAGTCTGGATGAGAAAAGTATCCTATTGAGGGATCAGCAAATTCTGGATAAGTGTCTGATTTTCTAATATGGGAGTGCAGTTTTCCAGCTATATAAGGACGTGGTACATATTTATTCATTAGATTCTGTTAATGAGACCATGGAGGAAATTGTGTGAACTTGACCTTCATATTCTTTTTTATGGCTTCATCTCCCATACTTAAGGATTGTTTGCATTCCATATTTATTAAATATTTCAGAAATCTACAGTAGGCTCTGCTCAACTTCTCCCAAACATCATTTTATATTTGGGCTTTTATTTTAATAGTGCTTTTGCTGTCATTATTAATTGTAGTCATTCAGTGAGACTCAGAGTTGATGATTTGACTCCAACAGAATTGTCAGAGTTGAAAGAATAGTATTAAAATACAAATGTGCTATCTTATTTAGAGCCAATGTCACTCAGCCGTGAACTGATTAACTCTTTTTAAAAATTTTTGCACAATTAGTTGGAGTTATTATAGACATAAGGTTACTAGTTTTATTATTTTTTCTTTGTCTCCAAATTATATTGGTCTTAGAATAGAAAGAATAATGAAAATGTGGCTTTCCTCTGTCTATAACTCTGTGAGACTATATTAACAAAAGCATGTTTAACTTTATTCTGTTTTTAAAGAGATTATATGATATTTTATTGCTTTTCCATAAATATGTCACTTTAACACTTTCCTCATATATTTCATATAATTTTCTTTAAAATTTTAGTTACATTGTTTCTAATAGCATTTTCTTTTATGCTTCTAAATCCTTCTTTTTTCTTAAGCACTTTTTTTCTGTTCTTGTGTGTGTGTGTATGTGAGGAAGATTAGCCCTGAGCTAACATCCGTTGCCAATCCTCCTCTTTTCACTGAGGAAGACTGGCCCTGGGCTAACATCCTTGCCCATCTTCCTCTACTTTATATGGGATGCCGTCACAACATGGCTTGATAAGCGGTGCGTTGACTGCTGGGGATCTGAACCTGCAAACCTGAGCTGCCAGCAGCAGAGCGTGAGAATTTAACCACTATGACACTGGGCGGCCCCACTTTTTTCTATTCCTGTGTGTCATGTTTTCTCATACTCAGTAGTAAACAATTATGATCGTTTTAGAAAAAGTCAAGCTTCACTTTGAATATTCATATGTCTTCGTCTTCTAATGAATCCTAGATTTCATGTAGAGATACAGTATGACTGTGGCAGACATGCTAAATTTGTCCCTAATTTTCATTTCTCCTTCTTTATTGTTAGGAGATCCAAGGTCTTTTAAATATGGCACTGTTCCTATGAAATTACCGCATCATTATTGACCTAATCCAACCATGCCAGTCTTTCTTGGAGACTCAGTTTCTCACACTCCTTGAAATGAGATGTGTCGCTAAGACCCAGTTCAAGCCAATTAATCCCAAAGGAAAGTGTGTTGGTGGCTTTGGGTTAACTTTTTGTTTTTCTAGTGAGAGGAAAATCATGAATTAGGAATCATAGCTGATTCCAACTCCCTTTTTTCAAACTCTTGCATTGCCTAGAGTTACAGCAGCCGACATGTGATGATAGATCAACAGGCTTAAAAATGGAAAGGAGTACCTCCTATGGCTGGGTGCATGATGGCATGATGAAGAGATCAATGCATCAGTCTTTAAATGCTTATGAAGACAGTTTTTATTTTTGAGAATTAAATTTGTATGTTGCCTAAGCCACTGTTTGTAAGGAAACCTATTAAATACGACAAAACAATGTTTCCAACAACTTCAAACAGTTGGGGGTGTGTGCATTTATACATTACATAGTAATCTAGATAGATAGACTACGTATAGAATAGATAACAAGGAAGCAAAGACTAATTCAGTTTAGAAGAAATGACGTGAGTCAACTAAAAGTGAGAATGTAAAATGCCTTTTATCATATCTTCTATGGAAAAATGTTACTATATTAGCTGTGCATAATGTTTTTAAGATTAATGTTTGCTGGGTTTATTTGACAGATATTTTCATTCTCTTGATTGCAGTGATGATTTCAAACATAAGTCAAAATGAATCAAATTGTAGACTTTAAACATGCAGTTTACTGTATATAAATTATACCTCAATAAAGCTGTTAAAGTATATTGAAAGAATTATGTTGCATATTATTTTCTCTGGTGTTCAAAGAAAGAAAATGGAAGCTCATTTTGTCTTTACCTTTTATTTCTTAATTAAGGGTCATTTTGTGTAAAGTTGAAAGATCTGAGTTAATAACAATATTCAGAATGTTGTTAATAATAAAGACAACTAACATTTGTTAAATGACACTTGTGTGACAAGTCTATACTTAAATTACCTCTAATCTTCCTATCACATAGCCAAGGAAAGGTATGATTACTTCTAATCCAGAGATGACAGAAAAAAGTAAACTTAGAGAAGACAAGTAAGTTGTTGAAGACACGTGGCTAGTTAGGTGTATCAGCTGTGCTTTCAACATAAGGCCATCAAATTCAAAATGTGTGCCTTTTCCAATCTATTTTGATCCCAGCATTGCTACACTCTAAGAGCACTCATTTAAAATCTGAGTACTAGCTTCATCATCTGTAAATATGCATAATATCATGTATTCTGTCCACCAAATAGAATTATTGTGAAGACTAAATGATATATGAGGATGCATTTGAAAACACTATACTATGCTAGTTATCATCATCCAAACTCTCCTTATTGAAGTCAATGATACTTCTTGACTTTTCTTATATACCACAAATACATGCTCAATTCCAATTTTTTTTTTTTTGCTGAAATTAAGCTCTTTGTCATGGCTTTGTCAAACATTTATATTTGATCAGATCCTTGTAACAAATATAAAGAAACAGAATAGATCATTTCTGGTTAGGTATGTAGACTATCACAGGCATAGAAAGGACATGAGGTCATCAACGTTCATGATATAATTCACGTTTAGAATTATTACTTGAGAATACTGTGGAAGTGCCCACCAGGAAAAGTCAGGAGAATAAGGTTATATCCAGCTGAACATATTCCCTGCAAAACTTGATTTTAAACTTAGGATAAAATAGGATCATTTAGGACACATTGTGTCTTCTATCATATTATGCACTTTAAGAATAGTGGTTGTAACTTGTATGGCAAAATGTTCATCAAATTTTGTAGTTCCCCAAGATAAAGGGTTGATTAGGTTTTGAAGAATTGACTCATAATTACCCAATCATAAATATTTAGGATTATAAGGAAAATTAATTACTGTGAGAAAATTTACTGACAGAGAAAGGATAATTTTTGTCGTTATAGGACAAATCTATGAAGCCCCATGTGGAAGATTGCTTGGTGAGCTTAGAATAAACACAAAGTGAAATTAGAAATTTCAAGGAAGAGTTCATCAAAGACAACAGTGAGACATCTTTTTATTAATTATTTTATTTATTTATTTTACATGTATTTATTTTGAGCCCGTTCTGTGCTCAGAATTATTCTGAGGGATACGTCAGTGGGAGAAAAACAAACACAGAGGGGGTCAGCCTGGTGTCACAGTGGTTAAGTTCAGGGCAATCTACTTTGGCGGTTCAGGCTTCACCAGTTTGGATCCTGGGCGTGGACCTATGCACCGCTCATCAAGCCATGCTGAGGTGGAGTCCCACATAGAGCAACTAGAAGGATGCACAAACCACTATGACATACAACTATCTACTGGGGCTTTGGGGAGAAAAAAGTTAAAAAAAAAAAAAGGAATGGAGCACTGGTTTAACCGTTCCATCTTCACAGCAAAGCCAGGAGAAGGAATGATTCTTCTCATTTAAACAAAGAAAAACACACACCCAGAGCTGATATTATGAGAAAGCTATGCCCTTCCACAGAGACTTCGGTGCTAACACAATTCCTTGGTTCTCTACTGGAGCTACTAGATAAAGAATGCCAAATTCTAAATCGTTTGGACTCTCCTTTTCTAGTCTCCATATAGATTTTCTATTTACTTTGACTAGGCATTTCTTCAGGTATAATAATACAATTTTCAAGGCTACAGTCTTCTGTAGTCTAGGTAATTCTGCATCGTCTGGTTCCAACCTAAATTCTACAACTTTATATTATGTACAGTCATGCATTGTTTAAGGAACGTTGAGGATATGGTTCTGAGAAATGTGTTGTTAGGAGATTTCTTTGTTGTGGGAACATCATAGAGTGTGCTTACACAAACCTAGATGGTATAGCTTACTGCACACCTAGGCTATATGGTACTAATCTTGTGGGACCACCATCGTATAGGTGGTCTGTCATTGACTGAAACATTGTTCATTTTCATCGCACTTATTCAAATTTGTAATTATCCTTTCATTATTGTATTTACTTATTTATTTTCTAATTCACCAATTGAATCATAAACTTCTTTGTTTCATTCTGCACCTAGTGTGGTGCCTAGTGTCTAGTAGCTTTTCTATAAATGTTGAATGAATGAGGAAAGACAGAAATGAATACACAATGTATAAATTCTTTCTATTCTCTCCTATGACCTGGAAGGTAGTCTGTTTTTAAAATAACTTCTGTATTCAGAGCAATAACTGCAGCATATATCCTTTTACATGCTACCTTACAAAAAGTACTCTTAATTTTCTAATTTATGGTGGGCACTTCACTGCTTTGCCCATAAATTGTCTATGTATTTTTCTTTAGGCAGAAAAATATCATGAATAATAATACATGTTCTCATGTATATGAAGAGTTTTATATCTCCCAGTGGAGTTTAAATAAGATGAAGAAATATAGACTTTAATTTAATCTTTATTGTTGTCCAGGGAATTATCAACTCAAATATCATTTTCTTTATATTTGTTTCTTTCCTTACTCATTCCACCTAGACTCTGAGTTATATATATTTTGTCATTTTATGTTTATTTTGCCAAGGAAGAAATAAATATGCAGTTTTCCCTTAGGGTTAGACAAAATATGAAACCTAAAATGGAAAAGTATAAAATGAGCTTTTTTTTTAAATTTTCTATGTGGCTGGTCATTTGAAGAATAATTGTTGAAAAAGCTACAAAGCAGTTTAGTAATATTATTTACACGTGTATTCTGGAAACTGCAAAGCAATTTAGGTTTATTATAGCACTGTAGAATTGTTAAGCTTTCAAATTCTACACATTGTAATGTCTCAGATGCTACTTTAAGTGCAGGACTCACAACTTTAAGACAGGTCAGCCATGAATGATTACAATTTTTTAAATTATTTGCACATATGGTAGATTGTTGAGTTTTTCCAAATATAGATCTTCAGTGAATATTCAACAACAAGTAATTGGATTAAATTATGTCATGAATTAAGCAACTACAAGTGTTGGTTTTAATAACTAAGTGTATTCAAATTGTGAAGACTCACTTAGATAAAGAATATCATGAAGTCAGGGCAGGATTAGTTCATTTCCCAAATAACTTTATGGTCCAAACTTTTATGACATTTATTAGTATTTGAAAAAAGATGATGATCGAGCTATACTTAGGATCAAATAGGGTTTGCTTATTCTCTGTAATCTAAGAACTTGTGAAGTGTAAAAACTACATAAACTTTTGTATTGGGGTAGGTACTTTAGAGAAGCTCTTCTAGCAATTATAGGCATTTCTGTCTTAGTTGAGGTAATACAAGTATGTTAATTACATGACATTCAACAATTTTTCTATCAAAATAATAAAAACATATGCTTTATTTGTTAAAAAGCCTGTGATAGTGTGGAATTTGAATTTGCTTAATCCTAAAAAAAACCCTAAAACAAATAATCAATAGATGAATTTTACAAAGAGGGTATTTCAAGACTCAATGAAGCAAGGAATGAGAGATAAATCTAAAACATCATTCAATTCATGGAATGGAGAGCTTTTTATTGTTGGTGCAAGTCTGTTTGAATGTGTAGACTTTTTAACAGGCACTTCCTATCCACATATTGCATTAAATTCAATAAGTAATTTACTCAGGGTGGTAGGTAGAATAATAACTGCTCCAAAATGTCTGTGTCCTAATCCCTGGAAACCGTGAATACATGGATTGGAAAGAAAACTTTGCAGTTGTGATTAATCAAGAACTTTGAGATGGGGGGATTATCCTGGATTATCCAAATGGACCCAATGTAATCACAAGGGTTCTTGAAAAATGGACTAGAAAGGCAGAAGAGTCAGAGAAGAAAATGTAATGATAGAAGCAGAGGTCAGAGAGAGAGATTGAACAATGCTTCACTGCTGACTTTGAAGACGGAGAATAGGGCCATGAGCCAAGGAGTGGCAGACAGCTTCTAGAAGCTAGAAACAGAGAGGCAATTGATTCTCCCTAGAGCTTTGAGAATGAAACATACCTAATGTCCCATTTTAGGCTTCTGACCTCCAGAACTGTAAGATATTAATTTGTGTTGTTTTAAGCCACTTTAAGTTTGCGGTAATTTTTATATCCACAATAAGAGGCTAATGTACTGTATCACTTACCAGGGACAATATGAAATAAAACATTTTTTAAAGAGTGTAAATTATACTCATGGACAAAGTGATGTGTTTAACATGATGGCATTATTGGTCTTAAGATGACATCTTTTGTATTATCTATTTGAAATTAGTGAGATTTTTTTGTTTAGGTGAATAATAGGGATTCAATACTTATCTGTTTTTTCTCCCTTTAACTGACTTATAAAATTTTGCCCTTTCTACTTTTTTTTCCTTCCTGCCTGGAGCATGGATTCTGTGGCTGGAGATGCAGCAGCCATTTTGAGATATGTAGAAGCTTGAGGATGGGCGTTTCATTCTATGAATAATGGAATGAGAAGATGGAGGGATGAAGGGACAATAATGCCACTGTGGAATTACTGCATGCCCCTGGATCACCTGTCTCTAGAGAGTGTGAGTTCTGTAAAATAAACAAAATTAAGTAAACTGCTATATCATTAAATTCCTCTTTCTTTTTCTTAGGAGCCAGATTCAAACCTATCACATTAATTATAAAATCCATCAAAAAATTTTCTAATTACTTGTTTTATGTTAGTTTCCCTGCTAAATTATGTGTGTAATTTAGTTTACATTTGTTTTTTAATTTTTAAAAGTTGCTCTATCTTAAAAACTAACTCCATGTCTGGAGTAGGAATTCTACATTAGCACTACTATTTGAGCAAGTGGCTTAACTTCTCTAAAAGCTAGTTTCCCCCAGTAGAAATAGTAGTTTAATAAAATAGTGTTGATAGATTGCTAAAACTAAATAAGATGTGTGCATGAGATTGGAAAAGGAGTAAAAAAGTATCATATAAACAAGACACTGGGGGAAAAAAGCAAATATGTTGAGCAACTACTATCGGTAAGTACAAGGTGCTTTGGTCTCATTATCCAATTTAATTTTGTGTAACTTTCAAAACTCTGTGTTATAGGTGATGTTATTATCACTTACAAATGAAGAAATTAAATTCAGGAAGGATAAGTAACTTTTCCAATACCACACATCTGGTGTAGAGCTGGAAGTGTGGATTTCAACCAAACACTAGTCCAAAGTTTATGTACATCCCATGGCATAACATTGATTACAACTGGTGCAAATTACTATATTCTACATAGTAGGTAATTCTAAATTTTAACTGAACTAAATGATCTGTTTGCTTTTAGTAGTATTTACGTTTAATATTTATCTTTGTATTATAAAATTTCATCCTTAAAATTTGATTAAATTTCTGATAGAAGATTATTTTTCATATAAAATATGATTTCAGAGTTCTCCTTAAAGAATAATTTATTCCCCAAGTAATGTCTTTTATTCACAGTCTATGGAAATCCACGTGACTTTTTAAAATACATAGTGAAAGTTTAATGTGAATCCTAAAATATCATGATTTTGACTATTCTCTATATCTAAACTCACTTGACATAAGCAGAATTAGAATGAGAAATTCATTTCCTTCATTTGTCACATCAGGACCCACTTTGGTTAATCCTATTTTCTGTGTAGCCAGACTACTGGCACCTCAAAAATTGCCTAGCTACTTCTATTAAAGTCAGTGGAAGTTATACTGTGTATCTCTACTAACCATTTTGACAGTTTGGAAACAGGAGATAATGTATCATAAACAACCTACTAGAAAATGTGTACTAAAAAAGAGAACATAATAGAATTGCAATTTATTCTGTTCCCTTTACTTATCAGCTTTCTGCATGTGGTTGATTTAAAACTTTGTAAAAGAGTCAGAAGATTATTTATAGTTTTCTTTACTAGAAATGAACACATTTTGAGCCCAGGCAGGTTAAAATATGAAATATGTTAAAACGATTTTGCTATTTGATCCAAGACTTTAAAAAGATGGAATGTAGCAGAACATTCTGACTCAAGAAGATGACTATTTTCAGGGAGATAAAAGCTGACATTGATAACAAAATGTTTATATTAATGGTTTGTAATGTATGTGTCCCATTGATGATTTTGATACATCTCTAGTTATGAGAAATACATATTGAGTTTGTATATTTTGACTTATATTAAAGGTGAAAAATATCCTTTTCAGAATATAATGGGTTTTTTTTACCCAGCAAAAGAGAAACAATTCAGTTTGTGGTTATAATCAACATATAGATAACAGCCAATTTGGCAAATTGAGCAATTTTGACTGCTCTATTTTAGTATGCATTGCCTTCTTTAAGAAAAAAGAAAAATCTATTTTTGCGTGTATGTGGAAAACACAAAGATTTCAATAATTCTCACATTGATAGCAATTGGCTTCTGAAAGATTTAAAATCAGTAGACCACATTCAATAGTCCATGACCTGGCTTTTCTTATATATGTTTCTAAACTGTCCAAAATCAGGAACACTCTTACCTCATATTCATTCTAAATAAACCTACCATTATCATTAATTACTATTATTTATCTTCCCGTAAAGTGGATGATAATAAAAATACCAAAGGGTATACTAAAGAGAACAAGTACACAGATTCTTTCACCATAAAATCATAAATTATTAATAATTACACAAATTATTTGGTCCAAATATTTCCTGAATAAAAAATCTATTTTTTTAAAAATATATTATTATTTTTCAGAAGGACAGATATGCAAAGGGCTTTATGCAATGGATGTATGTACACACATTCATTTAAAAGCAACAGAATGAAAGCACCTAGAACAGTATCTTTAGAATAGAAACTAATTTGTCTAAATTAGGACTAGGATTAAATGAATTTAATTCAAATATTTCATTTTCAAAATGAGGTAAATGAAAAAATTACGGACAAAGAGTTGCTCATGACTACCCTATGCTACAAAACATAGAAATAATAATGAAAAAAGATAAGCATTTTATGACATAACAGCAGTGTGCTGCTTCAGATTGTAGGTGTCTCGGGATCCAGCTTCGACAACCCCACACAAGAGAAGTGGCAGTTCCTTTACTCATTATCTAAATGAGAATTCTCAATTCAAGTCAACTACACCTCCATCACCAGAGATAAGAGACTCCCCAAAGAGCCTTAGAATGATGTCCTCACTTTTTCCCTACTCTCTGGGTTCTGTATACACTGGAACTGCAGGAGAGACTGGTTGTCCCACAACTAAGTGGATGCCGTTGACAAACAAGAGGACAATGTAAACACAAACAAGCAAAAGCCAAAATGTGGGAGTGAAAAAACCACACTGTAGGAAGTTATTTTCAACACATATTTTTCAACACATATAACCAACAGATCACAAGCATCCAAAATATAGGAAGAGGTATATATGAAACAATTAAAGAAAGAAACTACAAAAATGGGCAAGTGACTTGAAAAGGAACTACCAAAAGAGTAAATCCAAATTGCAATGATTGTATTAAAAATAATTAATGGCATTTATATTCTACGAAATAAAAAAATGACTCTCAAAATGCAATCACTTTAGACACATTCTAGATTTTCAAAAATTAAAAATATCTGACAATGCCAAAGTGAGCTTATTAGACAACTCTAATATTCTGCTATTAATTGATGCAATTTCTTTGGATACAATATAACATTGTCTAGATAAGGAAAGATATCCAGAGCCCATGATCCACTCTTACATAAATATCTTGAAGAAACTCAACTATTTGTGCAGTTAAAATACATGTTCCAAAATATTCATACCAATCTTTTCATTATGGTTCAAAACTGTGAAAAATATAAATTTTTACCCACATCAAAATGGATTAAAAAGAAAATGTAGTCTCTTCGATACAATGGGATACTATTTAGCAATGAAAGATGAACAAATTCTAGCTACAGACAACAACCATTAAAAATCACAAAATCACAAAATAATATTGAGGAAAAGATGCAAGACAAAAAATAAACACACACTATAAAATTTAGATACAAGATAAACTAAACTATATTGTTTATGAATGTGTCCATAGTTAGTAAAATTAGCATTGAGAGCAAGGAAATGATTATCATGAAAGATTGGAGAGTGGTTATTTCTATTCCACTATATTTTTTCCACCTTTATTTCACCTTTAATTTGGCTTCTCTTTCAGTTTTTGTTTTTACTAATCCTCTCTCCATCTTCATTACAACTTCCCTGAATAAAGCATCACACTTACAATGAAGCATGTATGCCATCAGCCCATTCCCATTTTCTTTATAGCAAAACAAGTTTCTTGGATAGAAGTATTATTGAATGGGCATGATATTGAGTAAGATCTCTTTTGTGAGTCTGATTTGATTGGCTGTTTTCCCTGTCAAATAAAGGAAAACCTATTTTGGTGCTTTCTGTTTCCAGAATAAAATCAAAAGCTCTTTCCAGATAAAATTTACATACCATGAACCAGCAGCTAAATTTATTTGCTCCGGGAAAAAAAAAAAAACATCTGGGAAGCATCTGTGTATGGAGCCACCAATCTAATATGTTTACAATAGTTCACCATTAATTTCTAAGAAATAACCATATCAATATAGTCCAAACTGGAAAGTTCATTGTAGGTGTGATAAGAATAACTTTTGTGAATCTTTAAAATCTTTTATGCTATCACTAATTTGGGGATTATCCCAGTATTACATTGCTATTTTGAATCCAGTGTTTTCATAGGATGAATGGCTCTAGGTAATTTATTTTCCTATTTCCTTTGTAATAGATCTTATTCTATAGGCTAGGGAACTAATATGGGGATTATGCCAGTTATAGTTACGACTAAACACCAACTATCTGAAGAATTAACTCTGGGATTCATGCAGGGACCAATTGTCTACAATGAAGTCATTTTTTTTTGTCATATCACCTGGATTTCTTAAACCACCTCCATGAGGTAGATGACCATAATTCTTGTACTGTGAAATTAATAATATCTTGAAAATGCTGTTTAATAATCCCTTAAATTCCTGGACATTTCCCTTTCTCTAATCATATATTACTATGGTGGATGGCAGAAGGTGGCTTTGGAAAATAAAAGGAAAAACTTTTAAAGTATATATTTCTGATACTGTTTCAGATACTTACTTGAAATACTTGGTGTATTCTTTATTCAAAGGGATCTAAATCAGTGGCCTGATGTAATTAGTCAACCAGAGAAGAAGTTACGGATGATCAAATCTTTGTTTCTCAGCTCAGGCATACGTTAAGTGGATCACATTATTATATCTTGATGATTTTGTAAGCTCTGAAGATGTTGATGGTACTATCCCCAGTGTGTCTCTGCAGTTAAATTATATATCTAGAAAAGAAACAAAAAAGTACTTTGTATTTATAGGGTCAATTTTATAACTATAAATTTTTCTATGAGTACTGTTGTCCTGCATCTCACATCTCATGTGTGATGCTGATTTTTTTAAGACTTTATTTTTTAGAACAGTCTTAGGTTTACATTAAAATTAAGAAAAGAGGTACAGAAATTTCCCACATCCTCCTTGCCCTCACACATGACCAGTCTTCCCCATTATCAACATCACTCACCAGAATAGTACCTTTTTTTGTTTTTGTACCAAGAATGAACCTACATTGACACATCATATTCACCCAAAGTACATAGTTTACCTCAGGGTGCACTCTTGGTGTTGTACATTATATGGGTTTGAACAAATATACAATGACATGTATTCATTATAATATCATGCAGAATATTTTCGCTGCCCTAAAAATCCTCTGTGCTCTGCCTATTCATCCCCCAACTCCCACCCCTGGCAACCACAGATCTTTTTATTGTCTTCATACTTTGCCTTTTCCAGAATGTCATATAGTTGGAATCATAAAATATGTAGCCTTCCCAGATTGCCTTCTTCCACGTAATAACATGCATTTAAGATTCATCTATGTCTTTTCATGGCTTGATAGCTTATTTCTTTTTAGCGTTGAATAATGTTCCCTTGTCCAGATGAACTACCATTTATTTATCCTTTCGCCTACGGAAGAACATCTTAGTTGCTTCCAAGTTTTGGCAATTATGAATAAATCTGCTATAAAAATCCTTGCAATATTTTATGTGGATTTAAGTTTCCAGCTCCTTTGGGTAAATACCAAGAAATGTGATTGCTGGATTGTACGGTAAGAGTATCTTTAGTTTTGTAAGAAACCACCGAGCTGTCTCCCAAAGTGGCTGTTCCATTTTGCATTCTCACTAGCAATGTTTGAGAGTTCCTGTTGCTCCACATCCTCGTCAGCATTTGTCAGTGTTCCAGATTTTGGCCATTCAAATAGGGGTGTAGCGGTATCTCATTGTTTTAATTTTCATTTCCCTGATGACATATGATGTGGAGCATCTTTTCATATGCTTATTTGCCATCTGTATATCTTCTTTGACAAGGTGTTTATCTCACAGTTTTTTATATTAAGTTCTCATATTATTGTTTATTCTTAAATAGTTTGAAATTACAGTTTGTTTCTGCTATTATGTAAATTTAATTTAAATATTTTAAACTGAAATTTCTTGGTTCATTTTATTTCATTTTAGCAACAGATGATTGTGGAAGATATTTATTTGCTCTTTGGAGTTATGATTTTTTTTTCAATGACTAGTCTTTATTGAAAAGAAGAAATTTTACATCGCATGTAATTGACATATAACGTTGAGTAAGTTTAAGGTGCCCAATGTGATGATTTGATACATGTATATATTGCAAAGTGGTCACCACAATAAGGTTAGTTAACACATCCTTCACCTCATAGAGTTACCATTCAGTTGTTATTATGGTGAGATGGAGGCATAAAATCTCTATATATTTATGTCTATCTGTATGCAAGGATGGATAGATGTATGTTCATTCCTTTTTTTCGTAATTCTCAATATTTTAATATTTGTAGTCTACAAATTTGTGGATTTTTTGCTCCAATTTGAATGATTTCTTGATTGAAAATAGAAGTTTAGGTTCACAATAGTTGCTTATTAGAACTTGGCATATGTTTTTATGAGAAAAAGTTTTCATACTTTTCAGATATGTTTTATGTGACATCTGATAGAAATATGAATATATTTTTATTTCCTTTGGAATTTGCCAATTTTGTTTTCTTGTTGTTTTGTTTTATCTCTGGGAATTTTAAGAATTTTTTCATGGTGTTCTGAAATTTTATTACAATATGTTGAGTTTTTATAATATAGTTGGATTTGCGTTACTCTGCCATTTTAATCTGAAAGCAGTGTCTTTCTTCCTTTCTGGGAAATTACTTTTATTACATCACTGAGTATTTTCTTGCTTTTAGACTTTCTTCTTTCCCATGATGGATATTCAATTAAATACCTTCTGGGACTTCTGTACTACATGCATGTTATCTCTTAACTTGTCACTGATACTTTCCCTCACTTTGTTGCTTTACACCACATTCTATCAAAAATATGATAACCTTCTACATTTCCAGCAAGTAATTTACTTTTCACGTTTTACTTTTAGGGCCTGTTTTAAGGCTGTAAATGCTCCTTTTGTTATTTAACCTTTCAACTTAAAAAATAAATATCCATGTATTAATTTTACAAAATTTCTAGTTACTTCTTTAAATTAATTCAGTGTCCACTATCTCTGCGTATTCATTACATCCTTATTAAATTCTTATTTTACTTGCCTTATTTACTATCCCTTTGGATTTTATTCCTCTGCTAACTTTGATGTATCTTCATTCAGGGTACTGGTTCACTAAATGTTAATACTTAGATTTCTGCTAATCTTTATATTTGATAATTCTTGTTTGCCTGTCAAGGAATTTGGGTTATCCTTAGGCTGCTCCTGCCTCAGAGGAGATTCTTGTAGAAAGATGTGACAAGAGCAGACCCTAGATGCTAGTCAGAATGCACATGTTCCTTGTATTGTGAGTGTCATAGCTTCTCAATTTTGGGGATTAACGGTACAGCGAGCACTTTCTTGCCTCTGCAACTCTTGTCATTATTTTAGTTTGGGAGCAAATGTTCCTGCTGTTCAAACAGGGGAGGAGAGAAGATAAAGATGTCATGCTTTTCCAAATAAATTTACTCAGTTAATCCCCTGTATGGTTACTCCTGGGCAACGTCATATTTCTTGCCTCTATCAAAACTATATGCAGCTATCATGGCACCAAGGTCAAACTTCTTAGAATGAGTCTTTCTTGGATTATCTGCTGAGCTTCAATTTATAAACTTGTTTTCCTGTGGATCTGATACTATCTGGTTCCTGTATTTCCTAGGGAATCTTCATAACTTGATATATGTTGATTTTATCCCCCTGAAGAATTAACTCTTTGGGGGGAATATAGTTAGAAACAAAATAATGGGCCCAAAATGGAGTCGCTTATGCTAGGCCCCACGTCACCAAATTGAGACCTAACTTAATTACAGTTTCAGCTCTCTCAGAAATGAAATCTTTAACTAGTCAATCAGGAATCAGCTGAGCAGCACTAGTTAGGTGGTCTGCCTGATAGACTCCTGCCATCCCCTACAGGAAAGAAGCTTTGCAATAACCAACCTGCTTTTTTGGCTAGTATAATTTCCTTGTTCCCATTCTGTTCTGCTTATAAAAGTCTTTTGTTTTGTACAGCTCTTTAGAGCTCTTTTTTATCTGCTAGAGTGGATGCTGTCTGATTAAAATAGATTTTTGCTCAAATAAACTTAAAATCTTGACTATGCCTCAGTTTATCTTTTAACTGTATATATATATATATATATATATATATATATACACACACACATATATACACACACATATATATAGTGTATTGAAGAATTAATTAACCTTGGCCTTCAGTTTCTGGGAAACGATGTCTAATCCCTTGAAATATCATGCCTGAATGAAGTATTATTACCTGCTTGAGGGCTTTGGGTCACCCTGGATAGTATGAGAATGCAATTTAGAATGGGTGGTGCCAACTCCAGATAGTTTTAGGGTGAGGGCTGGCCACACAATGTGATTTAAGGTGAGGGCTTTGGGTCACAGAACGTGAGTCAACCCCTCAAATGGCTAGCAAATGAAATCAGCCACATTGGAAATCAATCATGCTTACATGATGGAGCCACACTAAAAAGTTGGAATACTGGGCCCTGAGTGAACTTCCTTGGTTGGCAATACTCCATGCATATTGTCCCACCACCATGCAGGATCACTGGCTTCAAAAGATAGACGTGGGTTTTATGAGAAGTGTTATACTCTCATATAGTTTGGAAGAAGATCTAACATAATTTTCTGAAAGAGTGAATATGAGGCATGAGAGAAGGGTCAATTTACCCACATTATTAATGACTTTAGATTTTATTGCACTTTAATCTTTTTCTATTTAAGAGGTTACAATATTTCAGTAGACATACCTTCTATATTTAGTGATGATGATGTTATTATATGTCTATTGTTTGTTTGTATATTTTCATTTGCTACTTTCTAATGAAATACTAGGGTTTCAGTACACAAACTCTGTTGAGCTTCTTTGAAACTTTTATTGAGTAACCACGGAGCTATAATAAGAGATCTTTGAACTACAAATATTTTATTCGATATCGTATTGTTTAGGTTGTGTCCCTGGCTCTTACATGCATGGAGAGAAATAACTTTTGAATTTTGTAACAATTGGGTGATTTTCCCTGATACAGATAGTAAGGTTTATAATGTTAATAATAATAAAAATACCTTGGGTTGAGAGTAAAGAGGGATTGAGCTATAAACTTCCTTAAGCTTGTTTGGGTAAGTTCATGGCGACAAAGGCAGTTAGGACAAATTCTTTGTTATCAAGTTTAAGCAAAGTTAGGACCAAGATTTCTTGTCGTTTTAATCTTAGGGATTTTTGAAATAAGGCTTTAAAATTCGAGTTTGTGATTATCTCATAGACACTAATATTTTGAGTAAGTTAATTGATTGTGGATGACCTTTGACAGATCATCCACGATGATTTAAAAAATGCAGATCCTGAAACCGCTCAAGATTTCTTGATGGTTCATGTAATCTGCACTTTAACAAGCTCCCCAGGTGATGCTTCTTCTCACAAAAGTTTGAGCATCACTGATAAGAACTTTCTCTGACATATTTGCAAACTTAATTATGCTAGAGATTGTGAGAATATGGCAAACAATCTTTTATTTCTCTGAGAAATGCTGTCAACATGAACATTGATATTCATTGAGAGGGAAAGTTAAAAATAAAAATATCAGTAAAGCACATATATATCATATGTTAGTAACTCTCCGTTAACGTGAAACAAATATGCCAGATGGTAAATGCCCTACTTACAAAACTCAGGGAATTGACTGATTCCCAAGTAGAGATCCCTGGAAAGTAATTTGTGTCACTCAAGGCATCAAAATATATTGATAAATTGTGCTCAGTGTTCATGAAAATGACTGGATTCCAACTGAGAAACTTGAACTTGTGGTGTTATGGAGAAGAGAGCATTTAGTTGATTAAATAAAGTTCTCTCACAAATATCTCGTACCACAGAGCCAAAATAAAAGTAGTGGTGCAATGGCTTTCTTAATTGCTGTAAGATTAATAAATATTTCAACTTAACTTTTGGATATGTATTATATTAAAAAATATATATATATATATATATATGAATTACTTTTTCAGCTCCCATAAATGACTAGAGTGACTGAGGAAATATTATATGCTTAAAATCTCCTTGTACCTTTAGATATTCCTGGCAGTAATATAACTTTTCTTAGAAACACGTTAGGTCTTTGGGTGGCTCAGGCACCACTATTTAAAGTGTTTTCATTCTGAATGGTGATTGTGCATTGCTTTTTTAAAGATGAATTCCAAATTGTGGTCATGTATTTTTTTTAAAGGTATGTAGTAATCTTACCAGTAAAATGTGATATTAAACCAGAGCGTTTTCCTAGGTCTTTAGTACAGATATTCTTATTTTTTGAAGCAACTGAATTAGGAGTTATTCTACAGATAAGGTTATAAAAACTGAGGCTGAGAAGTCTTAAATAATTCAAACCCAAGTTTGTCTGAGTGTTTCCAAACCAAAAATTTTCTTTTACATTAAAATGTCTACATAGTTGCTGATAAAATTTCTTTTGTATTCAATTTATAAAATACATACGTTTATATATTGACTCTTGCTTGATTTTGAACTTAATACATGTGGTTTTTTTTTTTTTTTTTTTTTGTAGAAATTTGGTAAATACAGAGCCATCCACATGCTTCGACCCAGAGATAATTACTATAAATCTTGGGATTTTTGTGTGTGTGTGTGTGTGTGTTATATAGAGAATATTTCTTTTCTGTGAGTCTCCCTATGTTTCTATCTATCTACATATCTATGTCTGTAGGTATGTATCTATCTGTCATCTATCATTTATCTATCTATTGACCTATATCTATACCATCTATTATCCTGTTTATATAATTTTTTGTTCTTTTTTCAGTTTGTTTGTTTTGTTTTTGTTTTTAAGCATCCTCTTTCTTCTGGAAAGGGCCCCAGTTCTTTGAGGAACTGCACATTCTTCATTGCAAAGATGTATTTCTCAGGAGAGTGCCAAGTTCCCTTCTGACTCCAGTACTCTAATAGTGCTTGATTAGTTCTGGGGTAGGCAACTGATTTATTATGATCCTTTTCTAGAATGTTTTCAGATGTAATTCAGAAAAAAAATTCGTTAAACCATTGTGTTAGAACTTGTAAAATATGAGGCTTAGGAGCTGTCGATGAGTATTTGTCCTACCATGTGGAGAAAGGTTGTATGTAATGGAAGGAAAAAGTCAGATACATAAAATAGGGTTTAACTGATACTAAAATATACACTGTTTAAAAATTTTGCATTTTGCTCTGAATTTAATGTTATATAATCAACATTTAAATGTCATAAATAATTCGAGTATTTTGATATTATGGGAAAAATAATGTGAAGGCATAAAGAAAATAATAAATACTTATTACTTAATGTTAACAATGCAAATTCTTGAAATTTGACCAGAAGATCAGCGATTGACAGAGACTATCTAGAAATGTTAGACATCTCAAATTGTGATAGAGAGGGAGAAAGTCAGAAAGAAGACAGCCTTTCTTTCTACACCATTCCTGTCAATGGAGGAGAATTCCCTACACCAAATATCAGAAGTGACAAAAAAGTAGAGCACACATTTTCCCACAGCGGATCATCACTCTTCACCTTAAAAAGCTTTAAAATGTTTTTTTGATCAGACTCAACTCAGTGTAGTATAACGTGGAAAAGTTTTGGTTTTCTACAATCTCTGCTTTTGTTATTGTTTTGTAGAAGTTCCCTTTCCTCTTGTTTAATGACATCCTAGTGAATTATATAACTTTCTGGACCCTTTTACTTCATAAAATTTTAGTTCAGTTACTTTATTTTTAATTTTGTATTTATTAATCTTTACTAGTTTTATTAATACAATTTAGTTTCCCAAGAGTAAATACAGGTAGTACAGTGAAATTTTTAGAATGTGTATTTCTATTTTGACAGATAATGCAAATTACCCCTGATGGAGATTACAGATATTTTTATTCTAATCAGAAATAGCTGAGCTCTATGGTTTCTTCAAACCGTCATAAATTTATTGTGTTACACAACTTCTGGATCTTTGCTGGTATGATAGGTAAAAATTGGTGTGTTGGTATGATTTTTATTTTATTTCTCTTATCAGGAAATGTTTTTATTTCCTATGTTTTGGGATAATTAGCATTTCATTTTCTAAGATTGTCCATTCATAGTCTGCAAGTTTTTATTTGATATTGGTCTTTTTTCAATGGCTTATAGGAATTCAATGTTAAGAAAATTAGCACTGTTTCTTGATATTAATTTCAAACATTACTTTTATTTGGAGTTTGCTTATCATTTTTTTCTATGCAGAAAACTTTTATTGTACATTTTGATTTATCAATATTTTATTTTATGGTTTCAGAGGTTTTATGTTCTACTTACAAAGGCCTTTTCCATCCTGAAGTTGTAAAATAATCAGTTCATGTTTTTTTCAGTATATTTATGGTTTGTTTTTTTTAATTAAATATGTAGTTTATTTGCAATTTGTCTTTTTGTGAGTTAGGAGGTAAGAATTTTTTTTTATCTTCTATATTGCTGTTTCCTTAAAAATTCAAAATTTCCCCATAGAATTGAAATATTAAAATTTACTCATATCAATGTCATGTTTATTTATTTCTAGGCTTTCAGCTATTGTCCATTATATCTATTCATGTGCCAGTTCCACACTGTTTATATAGTGATGCTTTGTAGTATATTTTAATGTGATATGAAGTAGGGCAAATCAACGATATTATTTTTTTCAGAAATTCCTTCTTTGTACTTTTTTATATTTCTATAAGAACTATAGATTCATCTTTTCAGTTCCAACCATCCTATTTACATTTTTGTTTAGATCACGTTAAAGTCATAAGCTAGCTTAGGGAGATCTGACCTATTTGTAAAATTGTATCTTTCTATTGAAGCACATGTTTTCCTTTTCCATTTGTGCAAGGTTTTCTCGGAAACTTTCAAGAATATTTGACAATTATTTTAATATAGATTTTTTCATATCCTACAAACACTTTTACCACAAGGACATAATATTTTTATTCATATTTAAAAAATTTTCCACTCTATCTCCGAAAAGTTAGTTATTTAGATATGTGAATTCAATTTCTGCATGCTAATGGGATATCCTGCCATCTTAATGAAGTTTTGATCTTTTGATGATTTCCATGTAAAAAATGATATCATATGTAATATGTGATACTTTAATCTTCTTCTTCAAAATTTACAGTTCTTTATGCATTCTTTGATGTTTTCCATATCTATATTTTTCTTTCTATCCTTAACATGTTTAATCGGCATTTTATTTTGCTTGCTTCTCTCATTTCTATTCAACAGACCTCCAGTACTGCCATTTCTCCTTGGGCTCCTTGATTTTGCACGTTATAGATAAAAGATTGTTGATTATAAATTTTCATAGCATTTCCCTAATACACATAAATATATAAAAATTCTTGAAATTTGGGGGTTTTTTCCTCCAGAAATCTGGAGATTTTGGAGAAAATCTCCAGAAAATTTGGTGGCTTTATAAATATATATACATTAGAAATACAAATATAATATAAAAATTAATATAAAAATTATTAAGAAAGGTTGTTTTGGGGCCGCCCGGTGGCACAGTGGTTTAGTTCGCGCTTGGCAGCCCGGGGTTCGCGGGTTCGGATCCTGGGCGCCTGCCGACACACTGCTTGTCAGCCATGCTGTGGCGGGGTCCCATATAAAGTGGAGGAAGATGGGCACAGATGTTAGCCCAGGGCCAGTCTTCCTCAGCAAAAAGAGGAAGATTAGCAACGGATGTTAGCTCAGGGCTGGTCTTCCTCACAAAAAAAAAAAAAAAAAAAAGAAAGGTTGTTTTGGCCTTCTGAAATCAGAATATTATATAATACAGTTTACTCTGTGTATTAGTTTTGCATTGCTGCAGTAATAATTTACGTTAAACATAATGACTTAAAATAACACAAACTTACTATCTTACAATTTTGTATGTCAGAAATCCAATATGGGTCTCACTGGGCTGAAATCAATGTGGCAGGGAGGCTGTGTTCCTTTATGAGAGTTTAAGAGGAAAATCCATTTTGTTGCCTTCTTCAGCTCCTAAGAAACGCCTTTTCTCTGGTCCTTGTGTCTAGTCCCCTACATTTTAGAATCAGCAGTGGGTGTTGAATCCTTCTCATGTTGATCTCTCTCTCCTTCTCTCTCTATCTCTCTCTGTAACTCAGCTGGAATAGGTTCTCTAATTTTAGAGATTCATATGATTAGATGGAACCCAAGTGGGTAATCCGGGAGAATCTCCGCATTCTAACCTTAATCACATCTGCAAAATACTTTTTACTATGCGAGGTAGCATATTCATAGGTTCCAGGGATTGGGATTTAGAAATCGTTGGTGGTGTGGGGGATAGGGAAGTTGAGAGTCATTATTCTGCCCTCCATACTCTATTTTAAGTAATACGAACATGCATACCAAAACATTCATGGGATTTTTAAAATAAACTTTCATATTTAGGTAAATTTATGGCAGTGTATAATTACACAGAAATCTTAAGATTACAGTTTAACAAATTATCACAAAAGTCCACGTACTTAGATAATCTGCACAGGTTACCAACATCCCATGGGATCTCCTGTGCTTCCTCCCAATTACCACCTTTCTCCTTCCCAGAAGTAAACACTACTTTGACTTCTATCACCATTGATTTTAGTTGACTGTGTTTGAACGTCACATAAATGGAACCATGTAGTATATATTTGTCTGTGTTTGGCATATATTGATCAACATTATGTTTGGGAGACTTACTCATGTTGTTTCATGTAGTAGTAATTTGTTCATTTTCATTGCCATACATTATTCCATTATGTAATTTTATCACGAATGATTACTCCATTCTACTTTTGATGGATATTTGGGTTGTTTCCACATTTGAGCTATTATGAAAAGTCCTCCTGTGAACATTCTGGTACAAGTCTTACTGTGTGTATAGGTGTGTGTTTTTATTTGGTTTATCCCTAGAAATGGAATTTCTAGATGCCTGGTAACAGGTATATTCAGTTAGTACTGCCCTTAGACACAAGAGAGGTTCCTGCACTGGTCCTCATGCTTTAGTGACCCCCATATGTCAAATATACAAAATAACAATTTTTCCAAAGCCACGTGGACCCCTTTGTCACTGCAGATCCAGAGCTCAGTTTTGTGGTTCAGTGATTCACATGCTGTCCCTTAACATTTTTCAGGACCAGGGCAAGATTACAAATAGAGGCTCATACGCGATATGTTTAAGCAGCTAAATTAGTAAATAAAACTAGCAAATTATTAAATAAAATATATTTCACAATGTCATAGAAGACCAGGTTTGAAGTTACAATTTTTAGATACCTCCAAATTCCACACTATAAGTGGACCTCAGAGGGAGCTGGTCACTTGGCTTCCTGCTCATGACTTATCCCTTTCTTTTACTCCCAATTACTTCCCAAACCTTACATGTGCACATAAGGATAGTCCAGCCCACACATTGCAAACTTGGTCTATACCTCCTCACAAAGAACCACCTCTGTGTGTTCCCTAAGATCGGTAGTTCTTAACTATGGCTAGTTTTGCCATGCATTCATTCATTGCAATGACATATTGAGAGTAATTAAAATAATATATGCAATATTTTGAGATCAGCACAAAGAACACCTTGATTGATCACATCAAATTCAATTTGGAATCACTCTCAGACATGTGATGGAAGTGCCCAATAAATTCTGTTAAACTATTTGGATAAGTTAGTTAAAATATAGTATGCACTTAAACAATAGAAGATTCTCAGATAATAAAAACTCATAAGACTTGGATAAAATAAAATTGCCTTTTGGTTTTTACTATTCACATTTATTTGTATGAGATGTTACTGATCACTAATAGTATTAACAAAAGCTTACAATAGAACCAATTAAATCTATTTTGCTATTTTACTTTTTAACAGATTAAAAATGCTTTTAAAATTATATTTACATATTATTTAAATATCTAACATATTTAATAGTCAATATATATTATTAAGTGTATAAATCTGACATGTATAATTTAATATTATAATACTAAAATAAAATCCTCTAAAATAATATTAGGCAAAATTGTTTCTCTAAATGGAAATAAATAGCATGTGAAATATCAACGAATGTGATATTAGAATTAAACAAAAGATAATTATAAAATGATAGCCTAATTTGTTTGAGACTGTGATGGAGAAGATATTCATTTATAAAAAAATCCCAAATGAAACATCTCTCAAGATTGTTTTCTAGACATTATAGATCAAGATCTTCTCAACTGACGAGATATTTGAAAAGATTGAGCGACATTGTGATAACTTGGGTTTACTCGTAATATACCAACCTTGAAAATATTGAATAAAAAGAAAAGTGAGAAATTCTATATCAATTTAAATACTGCATTGAGACAGTGAACAAGAATGTATTTGTCTTATGAAATTAAAATAGTCTATGTTCTCTCTAAAGATCTCTATTAAAGATCTCTATATGTGACTTCTATACAATTGATATTGCATTCAGATTTAAATCTACTGTATTAAAATGTTATTTTCATAGTTCCCATCAGTTCTATACTTTTCTCTCCTTTCTAGTCTTCTTTTAGATTAAATCATATTTATTGGTATTTATTTTTCCACTCACTTATTACTTATACACACTTACATACACACAATATTTACTGACTCTTTAGTATTACCTTACAGCATACAAACTTGACTTTTACCACTGCTGAATAATGAGAGTAGAAGCTCTTAGAGAGTAGAAACTCCACTTTATCTATGTCTCCCCAAGCTTCCTGAGGGATCTGTAATGTATTTTTATTCATTCTGTCTTTTAAACTTCACAAGACATTATTACTTTTACTTTGTATAGGCAATATTCATGTAGAATTGATTATAAGTTTCCATTATTCATTGAGTACTTCTGAGTTTCTACATGAGATCTTTGCCTTCTCATGTAAAACTTATCTGTGCTGCAATTTTCTCAGCTTTATATACTTGAAAATATCTATATTTTCCTGCATTTTTGAAGGACATTTTTACTGGATGTGGATTTCTGGGTTCATAGCTATCTTCTTTCTTTTTTATGAAGATACAATTTCTTTGTTTTCTAACTCCCATTGTTTTAGAGAATCTTGCTTTTGCTCCTTTGAATGTAATGTGTATGTATGTGTTTGCTTTCTCATTTTAATTTTTTGCTTTGTATTTTAGTAGTTTTGCTGCTATGTGTTTAGGCATGGTTTTCTCTGTAGTTTTCCTTCTTCACATTCCTAGTGCTTTTTGAAATTATGATTTGTTATTTCTGGACAACTTTGAAATAATTAAAAGCATTAAGTCTTCAAATATTGCTTCTGTCTCATTATCTCTCACCTTTCCTTCTGGACTCTGTGTGTGTGTGTGTGTGTGTGTGTATTTCAAAATGTTCCATATGTCTCTTATAATTCTCTGTGTTTTAGCTTGATTATATTTTGTGACCTATCTCCCAATTCACTTAGTCTCTCTTCTGGTGCATCTAATCTGCCATCGATTAAACCACCAATTGAATTCTACATTTTGTTCCTGTTTCTTTCAATTTTAGAATTTATATTTACATCCTCTATATAGTTTTCCATTTTGTCTTGACTTTTAAACTCTAGAATAAGTTAATTATATCTAATACAAGACTGTCTGATAATAGCATTGTCTGTATCTTTTGTGAGCCTGCGTGTCTTGTCCGTTTTGTCCCTTACTAATCAATCATTTGTTTTCTTTTTTTCTGGTGTACACGGTAATTTTTTATTACATATAAAGCATTATGTGTAAAGAATTATAGAGAGGTAATGTGTAATTTTGAATGGCATTAATTTCTTCCACTGGGAAATTTGCTTTTACTTCAGGCAGCCAATTAGCATGAGTGAATGATCACTTAATTCTATCATAGATTTAGCTGTTTGGATGCTGGTGTTCAGTCTTTGTGAGGGTTGTTTCATTATATTTCATCCCCACTCCTAGGGTGTGGACCTCTGTGGTTCTCAAATGAAAATGTGTGAGGTTGACCAAGGCTCCTCCTTATTGGTGCACTCCGAACTACAGGATTGTTTCCTTGATCTCTGTACAGTGGCTGCTTAACCCCTCAGACTCACAGCCACAGTTTATGCTCCACAAATTTCTCAAAGACAGAAGTTCAAATTTTGAGGCCCACCTTTCTGTGATTCCCTTCTCTTCTGAATCTTGAGTCCTCAAGTTCTCACTTCCTTGATAGTACTCTAACATTTTCAAAGATATCCTTTTACCTATTTGGCTCTGCCTTTTCAATGGGTGAGTTGTTCTGTAACACGCTGTTCCACTAGTACTAGGGACACATATCCTCAGTGGATTTTGAGCAAATATCAACATCCTCTTCACCCAAACCTGGATGCCATGTTTAACTAGTGTGGAATAGATAGTAATCTCGGTTTAGATCTACTCTAACAATCTTATTTCAGTTTTTGTTGATTCTCTTTGTTAAAAGAAATATAGTGTTTTGATTAACACAGCAGGCTTTGTGATAAGCCACCTGGGTTTATAGCTCAGCTCTTGCATTTACTCATATGTAACTATGACAGATTGCTTCATTTCTCTCTTATTTTCCTTATTAAAGGAGGTAACAATAATCTTAATGGTAAGTTTGTTTTGAAAAGGAAATAATTGTGTAAAGCTCTTGGAAGAGTGGTATTCTTGTTTCTAATTATTTAAAACCATATTGAATGTCTCTCAATTTTTACATCTGCAAATGCTTCAACTTCCCTAGTGATATAGTCCTTAGAAATTCATTGCTTAGGAAGATTGCTTTATTCAATAGGTTTTGCAAAATGTAGGTCTCATGAATAATTAATCTGAAATGGTCATTCAATGTTGTCTTTCATGGACTCACTGTAATTCAAATGAAATAGTGTGCAAAATTTTGTGTGTATGCACAAATGTACATTAAATTTTTGTGGAAAAGGATTACAACATTCATCAAATGTTTAATGGTGTCTGGATGCAAAATAAACTGAAAGTGTTCCAGGCAGAATTTACTGTGTAGTCTGTGAACTACAATAAAGAGAGAATTGCTTTAATTGTGGTTGTTGTTGCTACTATTGCTGTTTTTGTTGTTATTTGGGATTAAGAAATAACTTTAAGTAGGCTCTAAACATGAAATAGTTTTCTCCATTGCGTGATGCTATTTTACATCTTGTGTTATACCAGAAAACACCACTACAGCTGCAAAAATCAGGGAATATTTCCATCTAATTCTTTCACACCCAGTTATGCACGGGTTATATTTGTAAATCATATTGTTTCTGTCGGGATTATTTCTCCCTCTCCATCTAACAAAATCCTATCCAACCATAAAAGCCTTCCTATAATTTGGCCCTATCTCTGAGATTTGGCCTACTTAAAGCTGAAATGAGTTTTGTGACTGTTTAAATTATGTGGACAGGGGCTATATCTTCTTGATTCTTGTTTTTCTCCAACCTGATACATAGTGGGCATGCATAAAATGTTCTTGGACTTGGTAAGATTTGTTTGGAATATGGGAAAATATATATGATACTTAATTTCTCAGCCATTTCACAGCGACACTGTGCCCTTATATGTGGCAGATATTGCTAGAAGAAGTGAAGTTTATTTGCAACACAGTGTAATTGTTTTGATCACCTCTGCTTCATACTTCATGACTCATTGCTCTCTCATTGACATACAGAAACTAGTATTGTTGTTGTTTTTAATTCTATAGCAAGTTAAGCAGCAATTCCATATTTCATGTGATTTATTTAATGAGTAAATATTTATGGGTTACATTTTAGATACTAGACACTTTCTAGGCTGTACGGATATGGAAATAAGCAAAAGATACAAGCGTATACCTGCATTCATGGTATTCAATACCTGTATTCATGGTATTCATTCAAGTGTGGTAGAGAAATATGAAGAAACAGACAAGTGTTGCCTTCATCTCCAATTATATAAAATCTTTGACCACTTCTCTTCATCACACTAGCATACTGTTATTTTTCTCATTTGGATGTTTCCCTTCCCACTTTCTGTCTTCAGAATCTGTACCACTTCTTCCTCTAATTTTAAGAAAAAAATCTTTAAAAGAATTGTCTTCACTCTCTCCCTCCCATCTTCTCTTTTTTCTCTTTCCTATTGTATCTTAAACCTTAACACTTGGTTTAAGCCACCATCATCTCTCACTTGGATTACTGCAGTAGCCTTAAAATTCTTCCCGTTTCTACCAATGTCATCTAAAGAGTATTTCAAAATAGTGGCCTGAATGATGCTGTTAAAATGTATATCAGCTTATATCACTTCTCTGCTTAAAATGCTCCAATAGCTTTCTATTTCCCTCAGAGCAAATACTGAGTCCTCCCAATGTCCTGAGAGGTTCTAAGTGATCTGGCCACAATGCCTCTGACTTCATTTCCTACCAGTGTCCCCTTACTTCAGCCTTGTGCTTCCCGCTCATCGTGTTAGGCATGCTCCTATCTCAGAGACTTTGCCCTATTTAGTCTGTCTAATAAGTTCTTCCCTATATAGGATCCCTCACTTCCTTCAGGGCTTTTCTTAAATGTATCTTCATAGGAAGGCGTGTCATAACAACTGTACCTAAAATTGCAATACTTCTTACACAGTAGTTTCAATTCCTCCTCATTATCACTCTAATCTAGTCACAACATCATTTTTGCTGTTTCTCAAACACACACGGCACATCACTGTTTTAGCACCTATTCACTTAGTATTCCAGATGCCTAGAATGTCCTTCTTCTGGGTGTACACATGGCTTGTTAGCTCTTTCTTTGTTTGAGTCTTTCTTCAAATGACATTTTTCTGATGAATCCTCTCCTGATGATTATATTTGAAATTGCCACCTCCTTTGCACACTTGGTATTCTCTTTTATGTAATATTATACTTAGTATAACTTTTCATGAATAAAATTTACTAATTTTTAAGCTATTACCTAACTATGCCCTCTCAGTAAAACATGAGTTTTATGAGAGCTTGGATTTTCACTTTAGCACATGAACACATAGTAGGCAATAAATAAATATTCCTATGTAGTATGACAGGTAGTATTTAATATCAGATAGTTGTAAATGTTATGGAGAATAATAAGGGTGGCTAAGTGGGAAATCTTTTTGGAAAGATGTGCTTTTTTAATACAGTGTTGTCAGGGAAGGGATAAAGGAAGAATTGACATACATGGAGAACTGAGGTGAGGGAATAAGCTGGGAGAAAGAGTCTAGGCATGGAAAACAGCCAGTGCAGACCCCCAAGGCATGAGAATACTTGGTAGATTACAGGAAATGCAAGTAGACTAGTGTGTCCGGAGCTGAGTGAACACTGAGGAGAAGATTAGGAGGTAAGGCCAGAAAGGAAATGGGGCTAGGTTATATAGACTTTTCAGTCGTGGAAAGATCATTGGATTTTATTCTGAGTGATTGGAATGACATTAAAGGATTTTGAACAGAGGACTGGCATGATCTTATTTATGCTTTTAAAGGATATTTCTGGCTGTATGGGATAAAGTTGGTCGGGATAGAAGAAGGAAATCAGTGAGAAGGCTATAAAACAGATGAGGGATGTTTGTAGCTTGTACCAGAGTAGTAGCATTGAAGGTGGTAGATAGAACCTGGTCACATTACAGTTCTGATTTCAAGACAGAGCCAACAATATTCTCTGATTAACTGAATGTGGAATTTGAGAGAAAGTTGGTAACCAAGGATGATTCCAAAGTTTTGACCTTAGTAATTGGAAAGACAGAGATGCCGTTAATTGAGATTGGCAATAAATGAGCAGAAGAACATATAGGGGAGAAATGAAATTCAATGTTGGACATGTTGAGTTGGAAATGTCTGTTTAACATCCAAGTCTCAAGTTAAGAGGAAGAGGCTAGGATAGAGAAGAGTATTCGTGAACCTACAATTTCCATTTGATGGATTTTAAGTTTAAGATTAGAGAAATGAAGAGGAAAAAGAAAAACAGTTGATTCAAGAAATAGACAAGAAACCAACAGAAAGTATTGTGCTGATAGTCAAACAAAGAAAATGTTTCAAGAACAAGTGAGTACTCGACTATCCGAAATGATAATGATAACTCAAGTTACAGGAAGACTGAAAACTGGTCATTCATTTTAGGAGTATGGAGATTACTGGATACCAAGTCAGAGTCATTAAGTGCACTCAGAGAAAGTATAGCCTGAAAAGTTTCTGAATGTCCTATGTCTACAGTGACGTAGCAGTACATCTGGCAGAGCATCTATATCTGTCCTAACCTCTGTCGACAGCTCTCCATAAGCTGACACAAGATATCTTATAACCCCATTATGACCTTGGAGTTAAGGAATGTGAATATAACAGTATTAAAGTTTTCATGTTTTAATTGAGAGAGTGGGTTTCACAGAAAATAGGACTTTTTGAATCTATAATATCATATGGGGTTATACAGTGAGAACTGAAAATATTTTTAAGCCTACAAACAAAGTTCCAATAGTTTAAAGGTCCGATATCACTTCTCAGGTTGTTTTAATATATTAATCTACTAAGGAAAAAGAAAAAAGAAAAAATTCTAAGTATCTGAATCCTATAAGTCCTCTACCCTGTCTTGGTATTGTTGGAATTTATTGAGTCTGCCAAGAGAAATCATTTGATTCAGCTATACCAGGTCTGAAATGTCATAAATGCTTTCTACCTTAAGAAATTTACTGAGACTGTAATTTATTTCATAAATATCTCTTCTGGATTGTTTCAGGATATTAATGGGAAGATAGGTTAGATATATAATAGAACTACAAAAAATCAACAATACTTATTTCTGGTGACATTATTGTTTATCAAGCTTTAATCTGTGTTAAATTTTCATGTAAAGTTTTATAAAATTAAGACAAACTTAAGCTATAATAGAAGGAGCATAATTTCAGCCACTTGGTTCTCACAAAATAAAATATGGTGTAATATCATTTTGCAAGCAGTAAGATATAATATAAAATCAGAAACTAATTAGAACTATAGTATTTTATCAATCTTATCTCCTCTCATTTTTGGCTTCCTTTTAAATCAGAATTGTCTAAAATTAAGGTATCTTAAATATTTTAGATGAATGACCTATCCTCCTGGTAGAATTAATAGAAAAATAAAAATGATTTGCAAAGGGAAAGGTTTGGAAAGTTTAATAACCTATATTTAAAGTGTAGTAAGACTTTTAGTACTTTCATCAATTTTAATATTAAAGTCTTCCTAGTCATTTCTCCGACTATAATAATATGTCCTTAAATAATGACTTACAACCTTTAAAGTGTTGTTGGTTGCCTTTGTTCGAGATCTACAATATATTTATTGACTCCAGTTACCTAAAGACATACATTGGTAACATGCAAACAGTATGTTTAGAGAGCAATTTAGTTTATAAGTTACTCTGATGTCAGTTATGTTGAAAACCCAGCGACACCTTTTTTACAGGTCATGTGTAGCATACCTTGACATGTAAGTCACCAGTTTGTGGCATTGCAGAAACCTACATTAAATAGAACTTAAGTGGTTTCTAAGTAGCTAATTTTTGTGAATAATTATTTATTTTATTCATATTATGAAGTAGACTTTTTATATATTGTTGTAAATTCAATTTCCTTTCTATCTTCTTACCAATCATGTAAGCTTTTAGATATCATATTTGCACTTGACTGAATTACAGATTAAGTGAAAAATCACATAGAAGTAGTTTTTTCATTTGTTTGTTGTTGATTTTTTTTCCATTTCACATCTTATTTGAGACTAATACTATGCAGAAGTCTGACATTTAAGGAGCAATATGATATTGTTTCAATAAGTGATGCTTTTGTTTGCCTAAAATGAAATATAATTCATTTAGTTTTACCCAGAAATGAAATTCTACTGCAAAAAAGTTTTCTAACTTGTTATTAATACCAGTTATTGTAATAAGGTGTGGACATTTGCAGCATTCAAAAACATTTTAATTCAATTCTTTTTATCAAAATACAAGAAAAAGAGTTGTGTATATTTAAGGTAAATTTAAAATAATAAATATATAATTTATACAAAATTAAGATACTAATTAAGAAGTACTCCAGTTGCACGAACATTTAAAATAGCCTATATAATATCTAATTAGTTTATGTATTATATCATTTTCAATCATAGGTAACATGGTTTTTCATTTGAAGCCATATCATCATATTTACATCATTTTTTACTACTTGAAAGGTTATTTAATGATATTTTCTTAGGAAAATCAAAACAGTAAATGTATTTTATTACCACACCATATGAACAGGATCTATTCCTATTTGTAAATAGACTTTAAATTAAGTTAGAAATGGTTTGTCAGCTATGTATGGTGATTTAAGTCTAAAAAAGTTTCAGCAGAGAATTTCAAATATATTTTCTCTGTATAGGGAATCAGATTTATAACTTCAGGATATGTTAGGTTATTAGTTTTAGATGCATCAACATTAGTTGCCTCATTAATAAATCATCCTAAGCTTAATATTTGGCTGAATTGCTATTAAATACAGCCCAAACCCTCCCCTGGGTTTGGACCTGGGTTTCTCTTCTGTAGTGGATTGGCCACAGTGGCCAGGATCCTACCAGTGCAGATACAAGAGGATGGGATGAAGGATTGCAGAATATAAGGGGAGTCGGTAAAAAGACTCCTCAAAGACTGATAGTGCCCGTGACTTAGATATCTAATACCAAAAATCTTAACCACTACCACAGAGGAAGGATAATTGGGTTGAGAAATTTGTAACCATGGAAACCTGAGGAGTGTTAGAACAACTCAAGTACCCATTGAAAAGGGGATAATTCTAAAGACCAATACCTAAAGTGGACACAATGTTTGAGATTATTGGAAGTCTAAGTGGCTTGGAATTGCCTTGGGGGAGGCTTGGCTTTCAGTTTTTGTTCTGGCGGGAACCATGCCAAAGATCATGGTGACTTTCTGTTACTGCTTATGTCATTGTGAGTCACATTTCTTGATCGCTCTTATTTCTTCTATCCAAGAAGTACCTAGTTATACATTTGTTTTGCCGCTATTTGAGCCATTTAGATGAAAAAAGATGAGGAGAAAAGAGAACAAAATAAATGCAAAAGAATAACTTCTTTATTTCTAGAAGTAGTATATTTGAAATGATTTATTTTAGCAAAGTAAAAAGATGGTTTCTGACTACTTAGGAATAATACAAATAACTGACAACTTCTTTGGTTTAAATTAATAAGTGTAATTCTCAATTTGAATAAATATTTTTCATTGAAATCAGAATGCACCTCTGTCATAGATAATGAACATGTTCCTTTTATTTCAATTCTGTATTTTCCTAAGAACATCATTTTACATATCACTAAATAGAAACTACATCTCTGCATCTCTGACCAAAAAAAAAAAAAGAAACCCTCAAATATCCAAATGACTTTAAAGTGATAAAGAATGAACATTAGTAAAATATGCATTAGAACTAGAGTGTGGCTAATATTAGAAAATGCAATATTAGAGCTGGAATTTACACAAGACAAGACAAGAAAAAAACAAGACAAGACAAGAAGATGGGGAATACAATGACCATAGCTTTTCTCTTTTCCTAGAACAAACATCCTTAGTTTAGGGGAATACCATTATCTCATTTGTCTATATACTGAACTATATGGATAAAGGTCATGGAACTGTAACTTTACAAGCGTTTTTACATAATACAATACCCACACTTCAACATTACAACTTACAAATGTTAGAAAGTCAGGACTTCATTTTATATTACTATTGAAACGATTTCTGACTTGTATTCAGAAGAAAATTTTAGAACATAAAATTTGAATAGAAATATACAGCAATATAGGTTTGTCATTGTAATTGGATACAACAGATAAATGTTTATATTTGAAGTTACCTAAAAACTATTGAATTAAAGAATCATTAAGAGGATAATCCTAGTGATTTGTGACTATTCACACAAAGATTATTCTAAGTAAAGTAATTTATCAAAAGTACTAAATACATAACTTAAAGTGGTTATTGCTATCTTGAGATGTTATTTATTATTAAAACTTGCATATTTTATAGCTTATCATTGTTTGCTTCTGCATCTATGTTTTTTACAAGTAACCAAAGAAATTGAATAACTTAGTCAATTACCTTATGTGTTAAAGACCATCATTCTACTGTATTTATTTATTTACCTTGCTTTTGTTTAACTCTATTACTGTGGCAACTAATATGCTTATTTACTAGCAATTATGATTGGAAGCAAAATTAACTCTTTCAAGCCATTATGGTACAAATTGCCATACTCAAAGAATACATCCTCCATAAACAATTGTATTTTCTTTGACCTACACGTAGATTTATTGTTTTGTTAGCAGTAGAAATTACTGGTTAAATATTTGATAGAGCAATTCAGATATTCATAGTTTGGGGTGTGGAAGGGAGAATCCATTTTATGCACTAAATGTATTGCCACATTAAAATGTTTTCATCAGTTATTCATATAAAATGTTAAAATGTGTCATTTAGATTTAAACAATTGTTTAAAAGAAAAATGAAGTAATTATGCTCAGGAGATTTTGGAAGATTTCTGTTTTGGAACATTAACAACCCTCCCCTTCACAACCCCCCGGTCAAAAACTTACATGATAAATTCTTGTGGTTATTTCTCTTTATTTTATTGTTATTATCAAGTTAAATGTATTGGATTTTCTGTGTAATGCATGAGGTAAAGAATTATTTCAAAAGATCTTTCCAAGTAGAGTCCATGGTAGAACATAAACAGATTGAAGACAACTAACACTTTGTGGAACGCTCCCTTCTTTTTCACTGTGCTTATTCACTGTAGACCCAGAGGGCCAAAGGGACACTTGGATACCTAGTAAGAGTTAAATAATACTTGTTCTGTGCTGATCCTAGCTAAAGTTATTCGTTTCCCTGTACTGATCTCTGAAAATTTGGCTCCTCTTCTCTTGAAAGTTGTATCTAGAAATGTCATAGTATTGGAATGTCTAAAGTTTCTGGTTAGGGCCTACAAAGAAAATGTGATGTCCTCCATTTTGCCTGGTAAATCAAAGTAGATATTTTTCCCCAGTTCTCCTAGAATCTAGTCAAATCAATTTCTCTCTCTCTCTGTAGATAGCTAGAAAGCTAGATTATTATATATATATATATATATATATATATATATATATGGCTATATATATACCAAAGTATCTATCTGTATATTGATATATATGTACATTTATTTTACCATATATTTTTACTGTATGTATATACACAAATACACATACAAAGAGAAAGGGAGAGAGAGGGAACTATGAACCTGTGTTCATAAAATTGTTGCTGATGGAAGGAAAGTCCTAGATCTTTCCTTGGGCATCTTCAACCAACATAGAACTTGCTCAATGATTGGAGTGCTGTGTAAGAAGCCAGAACTATCCTCTTTTGTGACTAAGTAACCAAAACTCCTTGATAAGCAGCCTAGGCTCATGGAGATGCATGGAAGGAGTTTGGGGACGAATAGCTCTCTTCCATTTTATTGTGCTTAGAGATACTATTGTGATTCTAGACTTTGGCTTGAAAGAAAAATAGCAGAACCTTTTTCTCCAGGAGCTCTGCCCATTTTTAAAGTCATCTTTGACCCTCTCATACCATTGTTCAGTTTTAATGACAATTGCTCATTCCAAATGGAACTACATGTTCCTTCTTTTCACAGTGATCACTGGGGACTTCTTATCAGGAGATATGAAAGGAGAGGGCAACATATTTATGTTCCACTAGACAGTCATTGGGGTGATTGTCTCGGGGGGGTGATTAGAAACCTTTCTGTGAAGGATATTAACTGTGGTCCTAAGCACTGGCCCTACTCTTACATTCTCCCTGCACTGAAGGTGGGAGTGAGGGAAATGGAGTGACCGGAAACTATATTTCCTCAACTCACTTGTGAGTAGGGTTTTCAATTGAGTTTAACAATGAGGGGCACTTCAAAGAGATTTGGAAGACAAAAGAGAGATGCAGTCTTTTTGTGGTTGTATTTGTGGGAAGGTATGGGCATTGCCATATGGAAGACTTTTCCCCTTGACTTTTACATATCCTCTTGAGAATCATCCATTTCAAGACTTCAAGCAGCCAAGATGAATGATTAGAGCTTCCAGAATCTCTAGGCACCATCCTAGATGCAGTCACTTTGCTTTTGCAGGAAACTGAGATCACTAGCAGTAGCCTCTCTATGCTCCTGCTCTTCCTGACCATGACTCCCACAACCTTCCAGTGGTTATAAAGGTCTCTAATTCCCTGATTAAACATCATTCTAGCATTAAAAACAAAACAAAACAAAAATAAAACTTGAGCAATGTATTGGGTTAGATAGTGTCCCTCCACCCCAAAATTCATGTTCTTTCTGGAACCTCAGAGTGAGGCCTTTTGTGAAAATAGGGTTTTGTAGACGTAATTTGTTAAGATGAGGTCATACTGGAGTAGAATGGGCCCTTGTTCCAATATGACTGGTGTCCTTATAAGAAAGAAAAGGGACACAGAGGCAGAGACACAGTGAGAATGTCATGTGATGACAGTGGCAGAGACTGGAGCGACACAGCTCCAAGCCAAAGAATGTCAAGGATTGTTGGCCACCACCAGAAACTAGAAGAGGCAAGGAAGGATTCTATTCAGAGTCTCAGAGGGAGCATGGCCCTGCTAACAACTTGATTTTAGACTTCCATCCTACAGAACTGTGAGAGAATAAATTTATTTGGTTTGAAGCCACCAAGTTTCTGGTACTTTGTTATGGCAGCTCTAGAAAAATAATACAAGTGTTTTCTGTTTTCCAGGCCTAGTGCTGACAGTTATAATTTATATGTGCATATAATCGTTGAGCAGCCAGGCTTCCCAGGAAACAGGAACCAAAACAGATTCCTCAGAACAATCATTCCTAAACTTTAGAAGTGTATATATGTTTTTAGAGGCAGAGTCAGTGTAAATCTCAGTGCCATACAGAATGTCCATTTCAATTTAAGTTTTCATAATTTCTCTTGGTAGAAGTTGGGATGAAAGTTTATTGGTTCCCGTGATTCAGAAAATTTGGGGCAGGGATAACTTTGTTTCAACAAAAGAGAGAACGGTAATGTGAAGTTTGTGGAGCCAATTCAGACCCCAGGAAGGTAAGGCTGGTGCTGCAAAGAAGAGAAAGCAGCAAAAAGGAACAAAAAAACAAATTTATGTTAACAGCTGGGTGAAGAACATTTGCTTAAAGTTGTTTCCAATCAAAGTAAATGCACTGATAATGTTTATTTAGCATTTCCTAAGGCTGATATTCTTCTAAGCACGTTCTGCCAATTAGCCTATTCAACCTCACAACAATTTTATGACGTTGGTGCTTGGATTATTTCTATTTTACAGATGAGGAAATTGGCAGAAAAGGGATTAAGTTACGCTCCAAATGTCACCCATTGAAACAAAACTGCAAGGCTGAAAAGAGCTTTGATTATCACGCTACCTTGGTCTCGCTGTAGCCCAGCATTTCTTGAGTGAATGAAAGTGGCAGAGTTGGGATTTAAAGCCCGATGCTCTGGGTCAGAAACATGGCTCTCTGCGCCATCTTGGTCTTGTATTAATACAGCCTAGAAGATTTAGCTAGATATTTCCTTTCCTTCTCGACCACACTCTCTTTTGTTACTGAAGTTCCTTTCCCAAGTTATTTCTGATTTTCTGTTTTCCAGATTCTCCTTCTTCCTTAGGTGCCAGCTACTACTGTGATATTGACCTCTAATGACATTTACATTATCTCACCCCACATAAAGAATTTTTTCCCTGATACTAAGAATATGTCATATTAATTTCTTACTATTTGTTAAGAAAAAAGTTTAGAATACATACTTTTAGAGTGCATCATTTCACCAGTTATATCATATTAATAATGATGAAAGAAAAAAGATGAAGCAAATACATTTGATTTACAGAAGACTTCCAGCATTTATTTTTTATTTTTGGTGTTTCATATCACTCAATTGAAAAAATTTAAAGCTCTGAGGATCTAAATGATAAAAATGTCTTCAAAACATTAAATTCCAAGCTCCGAGAGAATCATTGACATTGTTATCTTGTCACAGGACAAGTGCAGAAAACCAATTTTTTTTTCCAATGACAGAAATTCTATTAATAAATAGGGACAAATCACAGTGTCAAGAAAAATCTTCTTATAGAGTTTTTTTTTCCTTCTGGGAGCTGGGCCTGGGAATGCTGCCGTGTACCTGAGAGAATGAGAGATTTATTTTTTCTTGTTCAAATGTGATTCTCATATTAACTCTAGCATTTTTTATTCATGGTATAAATATTAGTGGTAGTGTTTCAAGATAAGATTAAATCACAGTCATTAATATAATGAAATATGGGGAAGAGACTAGAATAATCAAGTTTAGCGTTTGAAAAATCAATAAGCTTCTCAGTATCTGGCAAATCTGGGGAGGATAATGATTGGGAGAACTACAAGAAAACTAGAATGTATAAGGATTAGTCTTGTTCATAAGGTAAGAGATGTAAGAAAAGTAGTATCAAACACAACATTTATGTACAATTGTGAAGGAAAAGCACACTACTTTCTTAGTTCAGGATGCTATACCAGAATACCATAGACTGGATGGCTTAGAAACAACAGAAATTTATTGCTTACAGTTCTCGAGGCTGGAAGTCTGAGAACAAGGTGCCCCATGGTCAGATTCTGGTGAGGGCCCTCTTCCGGGTCGTAGACTGCTGACATCTCCTTATATTTTCACATGGCAGAGAGCAATGAGGGACAGCAAGCTCTCCTGTGACTCAGATAAGGGCATTAATCCCATTTATGAGAACTTTACTCTGATGACCTCATCTCAGCCTAATTACTCTTCCAGGCCCTACCTAATGTCATCACATGGGGGGAGGTAGTGTTTCAACATATGAATTTTGGTGGCACACGAACATTCAGTCCATAACAACTACATTCTCCAGCATCTGTTATTTTGATTTCTGAAAACATTGTATAAATAAGCCAGAAAGTTATTAGAATCAGGACTATTCTCTGAATTTAAGAGGCAACTTTTTACCTCTAAATTTTAGAGACAATTCTTTATCAAAATCTGATAACTCAAGAAGGCCCAGGAGATGCTTGCTAGCCCTATTGAGGACCAACAAAGGCTAACTGTGTTGATGCTGCCACATAGAACTGTCAGACTTTTATGGTGAAAAAAATTACCAACCAATCTGGAAAATAAGAGTTCATGATCTGAAAATTCTACCGTAGGTAATGGAATAGAAATGGAAACATAAAGTTAAATAGCTTCTTTAGAGATCAAGAACCAGTAAGTAGAAGAGCAAAATTCATATAGGGACTTTTAACCATAGCATTGGTTTTTGTGACACCATTTGGTAAGGAAGTAACTCATTCTACTTGGAGAGATGATTCTGTACCTAGAGGGATATCTCCCAATGTTATACTTAGTTCTAGCTTGGTTTTAATTTTTTTAATTACTACCTTAAAACTAAGTAATAAAATTCTCTTGAATTTAATGATTTCCAAAATAGACAAAGATAATAACAAAATCATTCAATTGTTCATCAACATAATTTAATTTCATTATAAAATTGTTTGTTAAAATATTTACAACCCTATAATAAAACATTAAGTTCGATGTGAATCAGTGTTATGCAGTCTTCTGAAATAAATATGGAGATCGCAATATATATTGGACAGAAAAAAATAAATTAGAAAAACAACTTCTAAAGGAATCAAAACTTAGGATTTGATACTTTTTGGAATGATGAGAGAAACAACTTTTTAAACTCAAATGTATTGTCAGGCAACAAGTATGGAGAATTACCCTCTCCTCTGCTTGCAAGGGTCTCAAGGCCGAGTGCATTTCCAGTCATCAAGGATAAGAGAGCTGACCTTAAAATTGATTTACAGGGGTCTTCATTTCTTTACAGGATTTTATAAGCATTTATATGGCTTTCATACCGTAGGCAACAAAATGGCAATGATAGAATTGCCATTTTAAAAAAAGGTGCTTTTCCTCATTTCAAAACAAAAAGGAGTTCAGGCATAGAGCTACAAAGTTTAAAAAAGATAAATGATTCTAGAAATGAATGGAATACAGTACATATATTTTAAAACATGCATAAAATATAATATATTAATTAAAGTAAAGGAGATGTGTAGAGGTGAAATGTCTCAAAAATTTTAAGAATAAATGGTTTAGATTTAGAAAACTCATGTTTTTCTGAAGACGGATTATTAACTTCTTTTTTTTAAGGTACATATGTTCTTCAATAATATATATTACACTTAAGGACAAAAAGCAGATGAAATTTCTATTTTCTGTTATTTTGAAAAGAAAGAGTTTCCCTTCAAGGATGTTCAATTTGGCGCAGCGGTTTAGTCCGCGCTTGGCAGCCCAGGGTTCCTGGGTTCAGATCCCTGGCGCCCGCTGATGCACTGCTTGTCAGCCATGCCGTGGCGGCGTCCCATATAAAGTAGAGGAAGATGGGCACAGATGTTAGCCCAGGGCCAGTCTTCCTCAGCAAAAAAAAGAGGAGGACTGGCGACGGATGTTAGCTCAGGGCTGGTCTTCCTCACACACACAAAAAATGTTTATTGAGAACTCAGCCCTATGTTTTTTGGAGAATTATATGCTAACATCATGAACACATATACATTTATAAAACTCTCAAGGATACATAATTTTAATATCAACACTATAAAATATGTCATTCATATGTGATATGTTACTACAGAAAATTACAGATGGATTGGTTAAGTTGTAGTATGAATGTAATATGTCTCTCTGCAAAATTGTGAAATGGATAAAGACATAAGTCATGGATGAATATGTATATGTACTATAATACTGTGATGTGCTTAACAATATGGGTCTTGGTACATATTTTGTTTAAGGCAAGAGTTTTGTAAATGTTGTTATAAGAATTTGATGTATACAAAAATGTTCTGGTTGGAGGAGGGAATGAATGAGCTGTTTAAACACAAAACACCAGAGCTAAAATTAAGTTTATCTACTGACAGTAGAGAAAATGGCTCCTTCTATCACATCAGGAGAGAGATGACTGGATAGAGTACAGAGATCTTTCCACAAATATATCTTTGGTTCCTGTCTTCCTATATATGCCTTACAATGACAGAGGAAAAAATCTTAATTGATTGCTATAAATGTGACAATTTAAGGGAGTAACGAGCTGGTCTATTAATTAGAAAACACTTTATATTGAAAGAATTGTGTCTGTATGTGTATGTGTGCATGTATGTATATATTTGTGTGAGTGTGTCTTTTCACCCAATTTCAATACACTCTCACTCTCTATTCGATTATGTGGAACACTTTGTCGCATCCCACCCCTTACTCCTGAGCTTGCAAACCTGAGCCCATGAAGATGGATGGAGGAAAAAAAATCCACAAGTAAATGTTAAAAAAGATATGAATCCCGGCTAGGTGCATTTGGAAAAGAGTCAAAGAAAGGATATTTAGTCATGCTGAAATGCTGCTGAGAAGGGACAAACAGGAATGTACATATCTAAGGGGGATTTTTAAATTGGGTTTCCTGTGGGTTTCTATGTAAGGTAAAAATTTTAAGGAAACTTAAAAGTACAGTGTCCTGTGTTAAAGTTAATGCAGGAATAAAAAAAAATAAAAGTATGGTTGACAAGAAGACATGGAAGTTGGAAAACATAGAGGTCTTAATATCTAGATTACGGTTAGATGGTATGAAAGACAATTGACCAATTGCTACAAGGGACTAATCAAAAATTATGATGACTATAAAATTAGGCTGTGATTTTTTTATGATGCTATTGTTGAGGCTATGACAACATTTCTTAGGAATTTGTAGATAGTGAAATTTTGAGCAATACTTTCAACTCAGCATTTATCTGCATCATTGAGCTAGAGATAAACAAAATAAAATGCCTTTTTCTTCCTCCTTTTGAATTCTTTAAATAGTCTTTAGTATTCACTGAAGTAAGCTAACTCTTTTAGTCTTTTTATTTTTCAAATAATGTAAATGGTCCTAAAAATAAGAAGAACTCAAATAAGTTATCTTAAGGAATGAATTATATCAGTCAGTAACTATAAAAGGATGTAGGCAAATCATTTTAAATGTATATGAAACTATTAGCTACTTTACATCTTTCACATGTGTGTTTTATTCAAATGTATTTAAACCATGGTTTTCCTATAGAATTTACTTGTTGCTACTCATATGCATCAAAGATGAATCAGAAAGCTCTTTATAAATATTTTCTATCAACAATATAAAGACAGATAAACGGAGATGCTTATCTTTGTCTCTAGGTGGATCAGGGATGTTGAGATACCTATTAACAGAGTTAATCTATACAGGCTTATAAATAATTCCTCTGTTTTCAAATATAAGTTTTACCTCTCCCTTCTTCCGTATCTGTGATATCTGAGCCCAGAGTGTCGCAGCGGTTTCTTGGATAAAGTGCACCCATTTCTCCTATTGCCCCTTGATCAATTTTGCTCTTCTGATTTTATATATCAATCTGTTTTTATTTCCATTCATTTCATTTAAAAAACAATTTATGGATTATATACATATGTATACAACTAGATGAATTTTCACAAAGAAAATATACCCATGTAGCAGCACTCAGATATTGAAATGATAGGTTGAACCATATAAAATTGCCAGTATTGATCATTTTTGAAAATAAAAAGGATAAATTCATGTTCCTCAACCTAATACATTATTACCAGTACTCCAATACCTATCAGTGTACCCTCCCAGTCAACAGTACTCCACCTAAAGCAACTCCTCCCTTGTTTTCTAAAATGCCATAGATTTTGCCTGTTTTTGTAATTTATATACATAATATCGTGTAATATATATTATTTCTCTCCCCTTTCTTTCACTCAACTTTATGTCTGTGAGATTTACCTTTGTGGTTGCATGTAGTAAGAGTTCTTTCATTTTCATAATTGTATATTTTTCCATTGTATAAAAATACTATGTTTTACCCATTCCAATCTTGAAGAACATTTGAGATATTTTCAGTTTGGTGTTATTACAATTGATACAGCTTAAATTTTTGGCACAAAACTCTTAGTGAATATATACATTCCTTCTGCTCAGGATATTTCTAAGAGTGAAATTGATGTCTGAATATGTGTATTTGTTGATCTTTCCCAGATACATTGATGATTTTCAAAATTAGGTATACCAATTTACACTCACACTAGAAGAGTATAAGAGTTCCTGTTTTTCTGCATCCTAGCCATAATTGAGTATTGCCATTCTTTTTCATTTTGATTTTTTGCTGGGTGTCTAATGGTATCACCTTGGATATTTTATTTGAATTTCTCTGATCCTAGTGTAATTGAGGTCTTCTCTTGTTTACTAGACACTTGGATATCTTCTTTTGTAAAATGTCTCTTTTAAGTATTTGCTCATTTTACTTTCCAATTGGGTTATCTGTCTTTCTATTACTGATTCATGAGAATTTTTAAAGTGTGTAGCAATAACTACTAAAATTGAACACATGTATACCTAAGACCAGCAATTCCAGTCCTGGATATATACCCTCAAAACTTCTACTCTTATGCATAGAAATGCATAACCAAGAATTTTATGGCATCATAATTTGTAATAGCCAAAACCTTAAAAAAATCCAAATGTTCATCAACCATTGAATAGATAATCATATAATAGAATATTATACAGCATTGAGAATAAAGTATGTGTTATAATGGTGAATCTCTCAAATATAATTTTGCATGAAAAATCACATATACAAAAGAATATAGGTCACATACTTCCAGCCATAATCTATGATACAGGTGAAATATGTTTGTAGTGTTAGAAGTTATGACAGTGATGTTCTTAGAGTAGATGGTGACTGAGAGGATGCACAAGGGGGTCTCTGGTATGTTGGCGATGTTTTATTTATTGCAGTTGAACATTTTCAGGCCCAGTCTTTAAAATTGATTTGAAAATAGCCATTAAGATTTCAGATTTTGAAATTCACTTGTTTATTGTAGCATTTCTATAGAATCATTAAGTTAAAGCACATCAATTCCAACACTGTCTTATCCTAAAATAATTAAAATAAGTTGGGAAAGATTCTTGATGTATTTCAAAACTGCTAAACATAGTAGTATTGTTTAAACCAATTATAGAATTTATTGATACTTCCAAGATCAATTACTTCATGCATAGTTTGCAGAAGCAAGAAGATAACTTTTCTCATCAGCCAAAAATAATCTTAGCATAAAAGCACTGGGATTCACTATGCTTTTAGATGGACGATATCTATACTTCATAAATTGATTTTTAATTTCCTCCATACTTATTTTCCACACCAATAGCATGCCATATAATGTTAAAATTCATGCTTAAAATAATTATTAGTAATTATCTTCACTTATTTTCTCTCAGTCATCTTGGATATAGTTAAAACAAAATAAATAATCGTTTGTTTATAAGATAGTCTTATTCAATATATGTATGAAAACTGGAAATATACTTGAAGAGGCTGTATAACTATCTGAATATTCATAAGTATAGAAAAATAGAGTGTTTAGTTCTAGATTTAGTTTAGTTCAAGATTTAGTTCTAGAAATGAAAGGGAAAATATCTCTCTGTAGCATACGGTACATGCAATTTTAATAAGTAATATTTTAGGGGAAAAATAATATAAAATACAAATTTAAATTGTAGGCAAGAAAAATCCCACTGAGACTAGTTAGAACAAGCTTAATATAACACTACTGATGAGAAATTCTAGTGTTCACTAAGTAATAATCCAAAATCAAATACTTCATTTAGCAGAATATAAAAGCTAAGTCACTTAAATATGTTGTTTGGTCTGGCAGAAAGCATATAACACTATATTGAACTAAAAATATATAATTTTATATTGCAGAGAAATAACAATGCTTCCAGCTCCTGCAAACATGGAAGACTATCGCTGGTTTTGGGTCCCTTTCCTCAAACTATGGATGCAAAGATGAATCAAATTACAGGAACTTTGTGTTGCACATTAACCTTAGCTAATTTGGTTGTGCAGAGTTCTTTAGTTTCTTTTTGTAAATAATTGCATTCACTGGTAGAGTTTGAAACAGATGGATTTAGCTATCTCCTATACCACGTTGCCAATAGTTTATAATGAAAGAGTTACAAAACAAATTTTGCCATCATCACAAACGTTATCAAACAAATATTTATGTGTAAACCAGCACACACAGGCAAAAAAGTTCACAAAACTTGTTCTGCATAACCTAAGGTACTAGTTTGCTCTTCCTTGAGATACTTCAACCATTGACCTGCAGGAAATGTTCACTGAGGATTCATTTTCAGAGGCAGGTTTCGCTTATTCTTACGATCAACATGAGGCAATAGGAAATCCTCCATGCCAATAACTGGACTCGAGATCATTTAGGGATTAAGTTGCAGGTGCCTCCCCTAAAGATACAGGGTACAAGCATTGTTGCATATCTAGGGTGTCTAAAATATTTTAGCCAATCCTCATTACAAGAATACCATTAATTTTGCTAATGGAAAACCATAACTAATATTTATAATAATTATTAATCAGCTGTTAATTTCACCAATGAAAACCTAGTTATGAGCTTCTCTCTGCTAGTTAGCAACACTTCTGGTTTTGATCAAAGATTAAGGTAGCTGAAATATTTGTAGAGTAATTTCAAGGATTTGAATTTTCTGATAAAATAATAGTTGACCATCCCTGGAATGTCTATTAATGAGTACACGACTAGCTAATTTGAATTATAATGTAATTTATTTGAAAAACTGGAAAATGTACATATATATGCACACATCATATGATACTATCTATGGAAAATATTTTAGAGTATTTTGTTGAAAATCTATTACCATAAAAATGTGAAAAACTCTGGAAAGGCAATAGACACTGTTGAACTTCCATGCATTTCTTTAAGGTATGGTCGGGTGGGGTGGCTAAAATCTGATGAGGAGAGAAGTTGGAGGTAGTTCTAAAGTTTAGCAACGAAAAACTTTTTAAGTTGTGATGATGCTGGTACACGCCTGTGTAGCTTCAATACAATAAGAGACAAGCTGTTTATTGAAGAAATCAGCAGCACCTTGTTCAGAACTACCAGTGCGGTGTCAAAGAAGCTCTGTTGTTGAAGAGCTGCTGGAGGGAAATGAGTGGGTCACTCTCTGTAGTGCTTTTCTCTGAGAGTTTAAATGTGAAATTCTGACTACAGGAAATGCCTGGTCAGGTGGCTGCAGGCAAGAGTGATCAAAAGTGCCCCTGTGTGCACTTCTGGTTTCAACTCTGACATGTAAAGGGCTTGGAAGTTGTCACTTTCATTCTTCCAACAAGAAATGCTAATAGAACTGAATATAAACTCCTTTCCTTGGGCCCATCAATAATGGGATACCACTATGAAATCTTAGAATGGCTAAAATCCATAAACCTGACAGTGTCAACCTGACAGACACAAAACAACAGAAACTCTCCTTCATGGCTGATGGGAATGAAAATGGTACAGACACCTTGTAAGGTTGTTTGGTATTTTTTACAGAGTTAAACATTATCTTATTACATGATCCAGCTATAGCTCTCAATTTTTACCCAAATGATTGGAAAACTTAAGTTCACACAAAAGCCTAACATAAATAAAAGATTTATTCCTAATTACCAAAAACTGGAAGGAAAAAAAGATGTCCTTTAACAGGGGAATTGGTTGACAAATTGTAAGACATTATCATCCATTTGAATACTATTCAGAGAGAGGAAAAAATAAAAACTATCAAGTCCTAGTTGAACCTTAAATGTATATTGTTAAGTGAAAGAAGCTAATTTCAAAGGGTTAGGCATTGTATGATTCCATTTCTATGACATTCTGGAAAAGGCAAAACTATGGAGATGTTAAACACATCAGTGGTTACCAGGGGTTTGGGCAGGGTGGAGGTTTCAACAGATGAAGCATGGGGTATTTTTAGAGCAGTGACACTATTCCGTATGACACTACAACGGAGGCTTCATGGCTCTGTGCATTTGTCAAAACTCACAGCACAAAGAGTAAATCTTAATTTATGCAAATTGAATTATTTAGGAGGTCACAGGATCCTAGCACTGGAAATCTCCACCTCAGCAGGACAGCTCTGATCAGACCCCAGAAGGGATACCTAGCCTGATTGTAGAGGTTTAATGAAACATATTCAAAGTATAAGAACAAAGAGAATTCTCAATATCTTCTCTCTTCTCCCTGAAGTATTGATATGTTTGAAACATCATACAGATTTTCTATGAAATATGAAATAATGGAACTTTTATTGGCCACTCCATCCTTCAGTTCCAGACATAGTCATCCCTAGCTCTATTAACTAATCTCCAATCTATTCTCTTTGGAAAAACTCCAGATGTCTCAATCCTTCCATAAGTTCTATGCATAATCACTTTCAGTCTCACCCTAGAAGTCTTACCTCCTGAAATCATAAAATAACTAGGAAGGTAGAAAGACAGTGAAAAATCTGGTTGACATCTACTCAATCTCAATCTCTACGTCTTTCAAAATCCAAAATCTAAAATACAAAACCTGTTTTGTATTCTATGAAATCTTTATTCAAGGTACTGAGGATATTTCCTCATTTGGAATTGGCATTTCCACCACACCTACACATCTGTTTGTTTTGTAAGTAAATGCCAAGCATGAGGATACGAAAGCAAAAGAGAACAGATTCTGATATCTGTTTCCTTAAACAGTTTTAACTATTTTTCTTATGCCTATAGCTTCCTGGGGAATACAGATAATCAATGACTCACCTAGGAAGAAAAAAGAGAAAGTGGTAAGTAAGGAGAGATAAGTATATGTAGTATTTACATGAAAATAGAAGATAATTTAAATGAATCAATTCTCTAAATCAAAAGAATAGACTGATAAAAAAATAATCCCCCAACACACAGAAGACCCTGTATTCCAAAAAACTGAATGTGTTTATTCTCAACTTTAAAATTAAACACTCTGCTTCGGGTTTCACTGTGATATTTTTATTTTTTAACCACTTTTCAGTAAAACACAATAAGTTTTATAATAACTTTAGAATAAATTTCAAATTTATATGCATTTTAAAGTTTATCTAATTTGAAATTGTGATTAGTGTATGTAGTTTGTAACTCAATTTTAATTTTCAGGAAATGTGCATTTTTGAAGAGATGTAAAGTACATCATTGGAAAAATTGAAGGAAATCAACTAATGAGGAGTATCTATGCCTCTTCTTTTCTGAAATATAAAGAAAGATTATATACAAACCTGCTCACCTTTACAGTTGTAAGATGTCCATAATAAAGAATCTTTCTGTGTAATGTCAGCTTGGTTAGAAATATTTGAATCTTAAACCCAAAAGAGCACAAACAATAAATCAAATTAAGAGTGGTGTGTGTTTGTGCATGTTTGTACACATGTGTGTACTTAAACTCTTACATCTGTGAACTCCCAGTGAGATATTTAATGTAGTCTTTACTTCACTCATTCTTCCATTCCTCACGTAGTAGACAAAGATTATCTATCCAACATCCATTTCCAATTTTTTCTTTCTGAACATACTTTTATTTTTTTGTGTTCACTACATGACTAAATCACATACAATTATTGAAAGTAAAGTCTAGGGAGAGCAGAGAGGGATGAAGAGGTGGAACACAGGATGCTTTTATAGCAGTGAAACTATTCTCTATGACACTGCAATGGTGGATACATGATATTATGCATTTGGCAAAATGTAGATCTGAACAACACAGAGTGAACACTAATGAAAATGATTGATTTTAGTTAATTCTTTTTTTTTTTTTGGTGAGGAAGACCAGCCCTGAGCTAACATCCGTTGCTAATCCTTCTCTTTTTGCTGAGGAAGACTGGCCCTGGGCTAACATCCGTGCCCATCTTCCTCCACTTTATATGGGACGCCGCCACGGCATGGCTGACAGGCAGTGTGTCGGCGGGCGCCCGGGATCCGAACCAGCGAACCCTGGGCTGCCAAGCGCGGACTAAACCGCTGCGCCACCGGGCCGGCCCTGATTTTAGTTAATAATAACATATTTGTTAGTTTCTCAGTTATGACAAATGTACCACACAAATGCAAGATATTAAAAATAAGAGAAACAGAGGACGAAAGGAGTGTATGAGAACTATGTTCTCTGTTTCAGTTCCATTTTTCATCACGTCTACCCTAAATTCTCTTTTTTTTTTTTTTTTTTGTGGGGAAGACCAGCCCTGAGCTAACATCCGTCGCCGATCCTCCCCTTTTTGCTGAGGAAGACTGGCCCTGGGCTAACATCCGTGCCCATCTTCCTCCACTTTATATGGGACGCCGCCACAGCGTGGCTGACAGGCAGTGCGTCGGCGGGCGCCCGGGATCCGAACTCGCGAACCCCGGGCTGCCAAGCGCGGACTAAACCACTGCGCCACCAGGCGGCCCCTAAATTCTCTTTTTGAGAATTTCTTAATTTTATTATTTTTCTCTTTTGTTTTTATTTTGTCATATGTGGTAATATCAAACATCAACACAGAAAAACACCCATGGCCATACCACACAAAAATGGATATAGTAGTGGATTTTTTACAGTAAAATCCATTAGATCATTATATGTTACAAATCCATTATAAATAATGTCCTCTTATTTTTTACATAATTTAAAATAGATGCAGTTTTTGCTTTCATTTACCTTTGCCATTATGAAATCATAACATGACCATCAGATTATCTGTACTTGCTTAGATGCAGTAGAATATTTTCTATAAGTACCTATGCATTGTTTAGGTTATTTTTAAGATTGTGATAAAACTCAATTCTAGAGTAGAATATGCAGACATGAAAGAAGAATTGTTTTACCCAGCAAATTGTGCTTTCATGAAAAGGCTTATTGAATACTTAGTGAAGTGAAAACAAAGTTAAATAACTCACTGTCAGGTAACAGATGTTAAAAAAGATTAGGCACAGTAGTTGAATACACATGTATCAAATTCACATAAAACTCTTAATGATTCAGTGTGTGTGTTCTTTTTAGTTTAAGATTCAAATATTTTAGCCTAACTAGCACTAAACAGAAAGACCTAAAATGAATCATCTGAAAAGTAAAATAAATAATTTCGATTAACTAGGAATATCTCATATGAATATTCTTTTCTAGAGTTGTATTTTGAATTGCTTGTTCCAACAGTCTGATGGCCACTGCATATGACGGGCTACAGATACCCAATTTTCCAAAGGGAAGGAGATCATTATTGGGTTTAATCTCAGTTTGGTCGGGTACTAAACCCAGATCCCGATCTTTAGATTGGGCCCATGGGTTTAACTTTGTCGACCCATGACTTGGAGAAACAAAATGAGGACACAAACTGAATTGTGAGGAGGATGGCTCCCGAAATTCTCTTTGGGTTACTCTTGATAAACTGGCTGGCGCCAGGGGCACTCATTCCCCCAAGTGGATGCCTTATAGTTGAACTTCTGACAGTTCCAGGAGCTCCTGATATTCCAATAGTTGGGCATGAACACAATTACATCTTCCCTAGGGTTTTCAGTTGCTGGAGAGCTGCAGTTAATAGTGTGTATGTGGCTACCACTAAATCTTACACTCTCTGGTACCTAAACATACCTTTTGTTTCCCCCATAGCCTACTAATCCTTTCTTATATTTTCCCTATAACAATAAGAAACATAAGTGTCAGTCTATAGGAACATGGCACTCCTTTGAATGGAAAGTTGAAAAAACAGGATCCCAGGTATCCTATGGATTCAATATGTACAAAGTCTTCTTGTTATTAAGGGCCCAAACCCACTGAATGACCCAACATTTTGAATGTGTTCTCTCAATAAGACTTGGATATTATTTGTGAAGTAATTGTTACCTTACTTGAAAATTCTGGGCTTTTTTGTATATAATTACCCTTATAAAATTATCATGTTAAAATTTCTGGCATATATTGCTTGTTTACAAGTTCTCACTTCATTTTTACATAAAGTATCCCAAAAGCATACATTGTAAATGTTAGAGCTAAATAAGAAAAACGAACCAGCAGTCCACCTCTCTGAAAATAGTCACCCAAATTTTTAATACAAGTGGATTGCATTCACATGTTATGCCGTTTGTGTCATCCAGGAGACGGGTATCCTTTCCCAAATTATTAAAGTCTCCTGTGGCTCTATATACTCTGCAGACTTTTGCCTTATAAGAAAACATAAAATGTACTAGTGTGCCCATTAACAAGTGAGTGATATTAAAACATATAAAAATATAAAATGAAGAAAAGAAAAATCACATATCACTGCTACATGACAACTATAATCTGTTTTATTTTGTATGCCCTTTAAATCACTTTTTATGTGTATATTACATAATCGTAAACGTGTTCTGTATAGAGTTGCACAATAAGAATTTTTATTTAATATTTCACTTTTATATTCAGTGGTGTACATGCTAAGAAAGACTGCACAATATTCAGTAAAGTAGATATAAATGTAAAAACGTCATATTTTTGGTTCACAATTCCATTATTTACAATTAGCTCAGTGTAGGGTTAAATTTGCTCACATTTATGACATTGCTCAATACATATTGAAATGTATTTTGTAATTAATTTATATATTTCTACCAATCAGTTAATTTAATGTTTACCTCAGATTAAGAGCTTTCTGAGACTGTAGTAAAACAGGTTTAACACTCTGAATTTTTTGACTTTCCACAAAGGAATCATTAGCCAAGTATATGAAGTAAGTTTAAATAGTTCCACAAGACTCTTTGTACCCAAATTTTCTCCTGATGAGTTTGTCACTGATACATTAACAAGTTAGGGAAAATTATGTTTTTACTTTAGTCATTCCAATTTAAAGACCATTTGATTTTTTTTTTCTAATAGACATACTAGTGTATTGAAAAAAGTATCAGCATTATGATTTAAAAGGTGAGCTTATGAATCCTGACTTTACCACTCACGGGTGGAATGATCTTAGAGAAATTAGTTAAATTGTTCATTTTGAAATTCTAAATGATAATTCCTACTTTAGAGGATTATATTAAAGACAAAATAAAACATTATATTGGAAAATGTCTCCTCTACCAATGCATAATTTACATACATTATATATATATTATACAGAGTAGCAGATGCTGCTTCAATTTTCATAGTCAAGTTAAGGATTAGTACCTGCTCTTTCTTTGTGATCTTTCATTTGTACCAATATCATAATACTAAGCTTAGTTTGATGACTAAATTGGACATGTGATATGTCTATTTCCTCGGTTCTCAATGAAGCAATGGGTTGATGGCCTTGCTATGTCCCCATACACATTTTCGTAGTGATTAAAATCTTTAACTAAAGGTTTGGTTTTCTGTAAGTAAACCAATATATTCGTTTTCTTTAGATTAGGTCAGAGGTCTGTGTTAGATTTAAGAACTCATCAAATCTAGATCACAGTCTACAGTGTTTTGTTACTTGAAGATGCCTAGAAATGTAACATGTCAAAATAAATGAAAATGAGTTTTGTCAGAATTAGGGAAAGAGTATAAAGTGTCTGTGTTCAGAGTAAAGCATTTTAAAGAATGGCTACTTTGTTGTTTCTATGCACATTTTTGTATGAACTAATTGCTTAGTAAAACGATTCCAAGTAAAAGTCTAACGTATAACTAACACTCATTTAAATTTCACAGTTTATTACATTTTTCTAAAAAATCTTGTTAATTTTTTGTTTTAGTACTTAAATTGAGATAAAAGATTAAAACCTTAGTTGTACAAATAACAAGTGCTTTTGTAGATATGCAAAAGGTAAAATGAGAGACATTTTCTGTGTTTTTGTTGATTCTAAATTAATGGAGAGTAAATTGTATTTTGGAGAGTAAAATGTATCATAAAATATATTAAATAGCAGAATATGTCTTTGGCTCTAAAAGAAAACATTATCCCTTATTCCATAATGTAACTATAAGATCAAGTGATATTATATATAATGAAACTTATACTGAATTTTGGTAATTGTTGAGTTCCTAATTTAAATTTATAATTCTGGAAGAGTATTTCTATAAATAGATGACCTATTACTTTATGGAAGTTGGGACATGCACCACAGTTGTAACACTGTTGTTGTAACGTTATGCATTACTTATGAAGTAGGTTGTGTCAACCAGGCTTTTGGCAGTTATAATTATATAATTATAATTATGAGAAATTGTAAAATTCAGATCATTGGTTGGGCCTTGTAGTAGAACATACCATGTTGTTGATGGAGATGAGAGATAATATTTTGGCTGACTACCATGTAGGTGATGATGTCAATATTTCGTTAAAAAATATACGGGATGCGTTGAGGTCTTGACCTGATTGTGAGTGGACGTAATATGTGTGATATAAAATGACTTTTAAAGATCACGTTTATCCAGATAAAATTCACATACATACAATACACAGTTATATATTAAACAAAATGAATAAACTATACTTACACATTCGATGTAATGAACAGACATAAATCATGCAATATATGTATACATACCATATATGTAATGAACAAATATTAATTGCGCAGTTCAATAGGTATTGAAATGTACACATTCCAGTAATCACCTGTCAAATCTAGATACAGAATATGTCTATTATTCCAGAATGTCATGCCATTTTCTAATGTATTTCCTTTCATTTTTTTTTTTTTTTTTTTTTTGTGGGGAAGACCAGCCCTGAGCTAACATCTGTTGCCAATCCTCCCCTTTTTGCTGAGGAAGGCTGGCCCTGGGCTAACATCCGTGCCCATCTTCCTCTACTTTTTATGGGACGCCGCCACGGCATGGCTGACAGGCAGTGCGTTGGCGGGCGCCCGGGATCCGAACTCGCGAACCCCGGGCTGCCAAGCGCAGACTAAACTGCTGCGCCACTGGGCGGCCCCTCCTTTCCTTTTAGTTTATGACTTAAGTGAACAATGATTTGTCACTGTGATATGAACTCATACAATATATACTCTTTTGTGTTTGGGTTCTTCTTCTCAGCATAATGGCTTAGAAATCCATTCATGCTATTGCAATTTACTGTTTTTTATATGTTTAACTGCTGAGCAGTTTCCGTGGTATGAATACCAGTTTGCTCACCTGTTCATCTATTGATGGATATCTGGACTATTTCCAGTTTTGGCTATTATAAATAAAGTTGTCATGACAATTTGTATAAAAAGTTTTTTTGTGTTGTTGTTATTGTTGTGTTCCTGTGGACAACTGTTTTCATTTTTCTTTGGTGAATGCCTAGGGTGCGCAATTGTTGGATCATATGGTAGCTGTATATTTGATTAAAGAGTCAAACTGTTTTCCAAAGTTGTACTGACTTTGCAGCTCTGCCAGCAATGTATGAAAGATCCACTTGTTCTGAAACCTAGCCAATATTAGGTATTGTGATTCTTTTAATTTTTAATCGTAGTCATACTAGTAAGTGTGCAATATTGTCTCAATGTGGTTTTAATTTGCTTTGCCCACATGACAAATGACATTAAGCATTTTTTATTGGATTTTGATTGGGTTTATAATCCTAGTTAGAATATATTATGTGTTTATAAATATTTCTGTCTTCCATTTGTTGATGAATAATAATTTTGTTCATGAAGAATAACATTCTTTTCTCATGTCATATCTTTGCCATCTTTTGATACTCAGGTAACACTGTCTTCATAAAATGAATTGAGAAGAACTTCATTCTTTTTTTTATTTTCTGAAAGTGTCTGTGTATTATTGATATTATTTTTCTTCCAAAATGTTTGATAGAAGTCACCAGTGAAACCATATGGGCATTGAATTTTCTTTATGTGAAAATATTTAATTTAGTATATTTACTAGCCATAGGAATATTCATATTTTCTCTTTCTTCTTCATTAAGTTTTGTTAAATTGAGTTTTTAAAGGACTTGTTCATTTCCTTTATGTTGGCTAAATTCTTAACATAATTTTGATCATAGTATTTTGTCTTTCTTTTTCCTTTTGGTGAGGAAGATTAGCCCTGAGCTGATGCCAATCTGTTGCCAATCCTGCTCTTTTTGCTGAGAAAGACGCCCTGGGCTAACATCCATGTCCATCTTCCTCTACCGTATATATGGGACAACTGCCACAGCATGGCTTGATAAGCGGTGCGTATGCCTGTGCCTGGGATCCAAACCTGTGAACCCGGGCCCCTGAAGCAGAGTGTGCGAACTTAACCCATACGCCAGCGGGCCAGCTCCCCTTTTTGTCTTTTTAATGTCTGTAAAACTTATAGTGATATCCTTGTTTATTCCTAATATTGGTATCTCATGTATGTGTGCACATGCATGTGTGTGTTTCTCTTTTTTGCCCTGACTAGTATTTATAGTTTTGACTAATTTATGAAATTTTCCAAAAACAAATTTAAATGTTCTTTCCTTCTACTTATTTTGGTTTTGATTAGCTTTTCTTTTTCTTATTTCTTTACAATCCATTATATCAAGGATTTTAAACTTTTCTTCTTTCCCAGACAGGTAAGGTTATAATTTCCCCACCAAGTACTACTTTGCTGTGTCCTGTTTACCCTTCACCAGGGGCATATAAAGGGGTAGAGGATATAAAGGATGCAGCTCCTGCAAATAACCTCAGGGAAGGCCAAGTCTGGACATTGAGTTCTGCCCACTTGAAGAGGTGAGGGAATTACCTCCATCATGTCACAGATTTTTCCCTAACAGAGCATAAATTTAAATCAGACCTTCATTATCTCTGTTCAGTTCTCAACTCGGTAGTAGTCACTTTCTGGTAAGTCTTGTGTAGTCTCTCGCTGCCAATGTACAGCAGCCCTCTACCAAGGACTCACAGGGACTAACCTTACAGACTGCTTTTTGACTCCCTCTCTCTCTGTTTCACAGCTCCTTTTGCTTTAGTGTCTGTCCCAGGGATTACAGACATGTCTCTGTTCCCAGCTCTGGTCTGTGCCTCCTCTGTTCAGGGGGACTACCCTTTTGAGCTCGGAATTCAGCATCTTTCACCAAAGGCCTTAAATTTCTGCAGTTAGAAAGCCAGGGTAATAATGGGGTTCTTCCATGAGTTTTCTTCTCTTATGAACCACAATTTTATAATTGCTTTTGTCTCAAAACAATTATATATTTTGTCCATTGTTATGATTGTGTAGTTTGGGATGCTAGCTCAATACCAGCTACTCTATCATAGTGGGCTCAGTACCCATTATTCCATCATAGCTGAAAGCAGATGTCCCTCTCGATGACTTTATTTGATCTAAAAGACTTTCAAAAGAAGCTTAAGGCAGTGAAATTTGTGACATTAATATACATATTATAAAAAATAAGTAAATAATTACTATAATACTATTGTAATTTATATTTTCTAATGTCTAAATTTTTACATAATTTTGCAATAGGAACAAATAAAATAGCACTCTAATGAACTTCTAAATCCTCTGTTTTATTATATAATATTATTGAGGAGAAAATATTTTCAAAGAGAAAGAAAACTTTCATACATTTTAGAGATGCACTAGTATGGAATGTTACAGCTTTTATGAATGGTGATTTTAATTTATAAGTAGTAATTTCATTCACCTACCAAGCCACTAAAATTTTTAATAGAACTTGCTCTGTCATTATTATTCATTATTCATAAAGTGATGTAAATGGAAAAGGTGTCTCAGAAAGGTTAGCATACAGATAAATCCATGCTCTAAAGTAATTGTAATTCTAAAATCCTTTCAACAAGCTCCCCACCACCCAACCCCTGGGCACTCATTAGAATAAGACAGCTTGTGATCACTGTTCCATTTGGCATTAACAGTATAAGGAAGTCCAACTAAGTAAAAGCTGTAATATAATTCAAAAGTGTATTTTAAAATTTGAAAACAAAACTTATAATACTCTGATGGATCTACATTATCTTCTTAGGTCTAAAGTATGATATAAATATTAACTGAATGGTTTATGGTGTAGCAGAAGAGTAATACTTTATCTCAAATTTAATGTTAAACCCATTTTTTTTTTTTAATATGTCACCTAGAGCAAGAAGTAGAGAAAGAACAACTCCTTTGGTACTTGCACATTGAACTGCAGTAAATGAGTTGGACTTTTGGCCTGCATTTATATAGCTTAATGAGGATCCTTTTCCCTGAATCTGGTCAGTTTGCATATGTCTACACAATCTTGAGCCCCCTCGTTATTGCTGTTTTGTGAATTAATGTTACCTTCAAATAAATGTGATGAATCAGAATAATTCAAAATTTCATAGAAATTAAAAATATTGAAATCATTAGGAAAACTCTATTTAAAACTTGTCTTTCAGAGTAGGGTGGAATGAGCAAACTTTACAAAACATTAAGAATGCAGAAAATCCTTTTCTCTATTTGATCTTATTCAGTGGATGACCTGAGAAATCCTACTCAATGCTTTATCATTTGAAAAGAATATGGTTTCCATTTAAAAAGTGTATAAGCGAAGAGTCTAGTTTATCCTATAGCTACATGAAAATGTTCTCATTCAGGAAAATGCTAAACCATTTTTAGGAGTTACGAAGAGAGAACAAAATTATCTCACTCTGTAGAGGCTTAAAGAGTTCCTTGGCCCACTGCCTCTGAGAATATGAAAAAATCTCTACCCCAAGCAACGCAGGAAGAAGGTAGAGAAAGTGGGGTTCAGGAGTCAGTGGATGGAAGCAGGCGTGTGGGCCATCCACTCTTGATTCTACAAAGAGTGATTCACCTTTGTTTCTGAGGGCATTGCAGGCTCCCATGTTCCTTATTCCATGCCCAGGAGGCATGCAACTAAGAACAGGGACCCTAGCATCACTGACTAGAGTTGGAGAAACTAGTTTGATGATCAAAGAGGTTACATCTTGTGTTTCTGTATTATATTCAGAATTTCGTTAAGGATATTTTTATAAAATTGCTTTGTGTTCACACTGTCTTGACTTTACCTTTCTTCTGGAATGCTTCCTCCCATCCGACTAACATGGTAAACTGAGAATAAATCTTCCTCTAACTCAGGAGGGCTCTCTCACATAACATTAGGGAATCTAGGTCAACTCTGTGCTAATATTTGAAAAAAATCATTTATCTTGGTGCTATCTTCCTGAGGTTCTTTATTTTTCCCTCCATTATTCTTCTGGTCATAAAGTTGCAAAACTTCAAGAGCCAAGATTAAGATATAGGCCTACTTGAATGCTTAGGACATAAAGATCAGATCTAGAATTGACTACACTTGGGGTTTCCATTTCAGGATTTAGAGATAAAGCATTCTAATAATTAACAGTATGCTTTTGCTTGGAATTTGTATGCTTATGCTGTTCCTAATTCTGTAGTGGAAGGAGGCAAGTGGAGAATTTAGAGAATACAGGATCCTGACATTGCTAAACTTCTTTACTATAGAAGACCTCACAAGGGGAGTCAGTGCAAGTTATTAATTTTCATGTTAACAGCAAATTGTTTCAAATATGGGGACTTTTTTTTAAATTAACTATATGAACTATGAAGTTGAGTATCCAGCATGGTAATAATATGAACTCTGAAACATAACATTTGCCAGGATCTTAAGAAAGTCCTATAATGGGACCTTATAAGTGGGAAAATGCTAAAGACTGCTTTATTTATTTTAATGTATTGAGGCACATTCTAATAATATGTGAATGGCTACTGTAATGGCACAATGATCATAATGTAATATTAAGTGAAAGTAAATTACAAAACAATTCACGCAGTGTGGTAAGTATTTTTAAATGTAAGTAAAATCTATTGTGGTATGTATAAATTTTAAAGTCTCCAAAGCCTTGCAAGTTGTGGTGTGTAAAATATTGCATATATAGAATTTTGTTGATTTTTGAGCTCTACATTTCCTTACATTTTACCATTCCCAATGTCAAGGTATGTTTAATAATAAATAGTGTATTATAGTTTAGCAGGTAGTTTTTTTTTTTTTTAACTCGGTACATTTTAATATCATTGACATCTTAGATCTAATAAAATATTAATCTATTTTTTTCTTTTTTTGTGAGGAAGATTAGCCCTGAGCTAACATCTGTTGCCAATCCTCCTCTTTTTGCTGAGGAAGACTGACCCTGGGCTAACATCCGTGCCCATGTTCCTCTACTTTATATGGGATGCCACCACACCATGGCTTGACAAGCGGTGCGTCGGTCCACACCCAATCTGAACCTGTGGACCAGGGGCCACCTAAGCGGAGCACGGGAAGCAACCAGGCCAGCTCCATAAAATTTTATTCTTAATCAGAATTTCCCCATTTATGCCTACTAGCAAAACAGTATCTAGTCACTTTTTTTCATTGTAGCACAATTCCTCTTAGTTTCTTGTTTTAGGCATTTCTATGTATTTACACCAGTGGTTCTCATCCCGGAAGTGATTCTGCTCCCCAGGGGACATTTGTCAATGTCTGGAGACATTTTTGATTGTCACACTGGTGTCTAAAATTATCTGTTCTAAAATGTCAATAGTGCCAAGGTTGAGAAACCCTGGCAGGAAAATTCTCTGCTGCCGGCAGCAAAATCGCCCCCACAAAATCACTCAGTCCCTGGGGTATGAGTCGCGTAAGTGAGACTGTAGCTTCCCACCATTCCAGATAAAAAGAAAACAAACAAAACAACAAGAAAAAACTCTCAACTCATTATCGGAATGGTAAGGTAAAAACTTACATTAACTGTAACACTATTTTTACTGAAACAGAGGTTTTTAACTTTAACTCTCAACAGAATCACCTGGGAAGCTGTGCAAATGCTAATGCCTCAGTCCCACCTCCAGAGATTCTGCGGGAGTTGGTCTGGGGAGTGTAGTTGCTCTGGCCTTTGGGGTTATCTTTTTCAAGTTCCCCAGATTTCTAAGTCAAGATTAAGAAGAATTTCCCTAAAGTCTCTCTTTGTATAACCAGCTGGAAAACATGTTTGAGCAGAGTCGACATACTTTTGGATCTCATTTAATACGAAGATGATGACTTTTGAAACTGTAAGTTTAAACAAATAGCATCTATTCACTAGTTTTGTGAGAACTTTGTAGTGGAGGAAATGGTGGCCCTAATTCTTGCAGTCTGGGAAAAACTCTCAGAAAAGAAAATATTGGGAATTTGATGCTATATCTTACTGCCTACAAATGCTACGCAATCACTAGAAGATAAAGAGAAATATCTTATTTTTCTTAGATAAATGTCTGGTGCCTGAATGAGATCACTATGACTTTTGGGTAGTGCAATTATTTTTCCACTCTCCATTCTTTAACAGAACGTTATAAGAATAGTGTGCTAATTTTAGTAATTGGTGTAATTGCAGAATTATTTCCTTATATTTTTTGTATATTTCAAATTTCTGAGATTATATATATGTGTATATATAATCATTTTCCATGTAAACTTAGCAGCTTATCAAAAGCTGCTAAGTTTACATGAAAAATGATTCAATGTTTATACGTCTATACCAGAGTAAATTACAATGTTATTAATTAAAAGGTAGAAATGTGATAAATTATTTGGGGAAATAAATGATTAATTCGGTGAGAAGTATATTGAGTCCTATCTGCCAATGTGAAATTTGGTGGACAGTACCATGAAGCAGTTAGAAATGTATGAAGTAGCTTATAATATGTTCAAACTATTAATATAAATTTGGCAATCTTGTATAATCAGATGGTGTTAATTTAACAATAAGAGAAAACATAAAATGAAAGAAGGAAAATGGTAAGAGAAGTGATTGGGGGAATCACTGCATTTGTGTAGTGAGAGGTGGAAGGAGGACAGGTGAGCACAGAAGGAACAATCAGATGACAAGGAACATGATCAGTTATCTCTTGCTACAGAAGGCAATAGAAGAGACTTCTGTAAAACGGATGAGGATGACAAATTGGTAAAATGCTAAAAGGAATTAAAAATGATGACAAAACAAGTTGGGATATTGACTTTGGTAGATAGGGCATTGTTGGTGAGTTTTGAGAAAATATCTCTATAAAGGGGTGAGTAAAATTGAAGCAGCAAGAGAAAATGAGTGAAAAAACGGAGGCCCTGGGTACAGATTATGGTGGTGGATGATACAAAAGGAAAGAGTAGTTTGAGATGAAAGCTGTGTGCAAACGAGATATACATTTGCTTGCTTTTAAGTTTATTTTAATGTTTTTAGAATAGTGGACAGAGAGCTTATTTGTGAGGAAAAAAAAAAGACAAGGGACCAGTAAAAGCTATAAAAGAAGAAGATTAAAAGGTTAAACAGATACTTGTTATACCCCGAATAAATCATTGATAGCATGAATTACTATTGCATAATAGTGAAATGCATTGGCGATTCCTTAGCTTTGGTTAAAAATAAGTTACTTTATTGGAAGGAGAAAACATGGTGAAGATGCAATTTGAAATGTTACATTAGAGGCAATATAATCTGCTAAGAGTGAGCAACATGGGTATCTTTTTATGGAATTAGTTTCAATTGGATATTCATTAAATGCTGACCACACTCCAAAGTATGAACACCGGGGATGCAACGAAATGCATAGTATTTGTCCACAAATGCCACACAGTCCGGTGGAAGATACCAAAAATTTTCTATTTTTTAAGATAAAGTTTCACTGTGTGAACTGATAGGATTTGGGAACAAATTGATAAAAGAGACTTCCAAAATGAAATAGAAAGGTTGAATTTTGAATCAACAAAGACTAAAAAAATTAATTTTAGAACCTTGCATGCATATATAACACTCCCCAAAGAACATTTGGCAGGAATTTAAGATTGACTTAAACTTACTTTTGTGTATTTAAATCTTTTCCTCACAATTACCATTTGTTCTTGAATATGAATGAAAAGATTTAACAAATTTGGAAAAAAAAAAACCTAAATGTTTATCCTCGAGGTATTTTAATTTGCCAAAAATCTAATTCTTCAAAACTAGAAAGTATGTGATGAACCTAAATTTATTTTCACATGTAGCAAGCGATTAGAAGTACGGTTCTGAAATGTTTTCTTGCTGCGTGAAGCAAAGGCATTCCTCCTCTATATGATCATGGCTGAGGTTTTCAGAAATGCATAATTAACTCAAAACACTTTAAAGAGGAAGCTAAAGTAAATTTTGATAGACTTGTTCATGATGTTTTTCCTTATGTGTTTCCTTTCCCCACCACCTCAATACTAACAATTTTCTTGGTTGCCTGTGGGAAATAACACTCATCAGCTGATCAAGCTAAAACTAATTAAATATTTCTGTGTGAAATTTTATATGTGAGTCTATAGAACCTTAGAGAAGGCAGATAGTATCGCAAAATATGAAGTCTCCAATATATGTCTAAATACACAAAAATGTCTAAAATACCAAATTATTGGTTTATTTCTTGAATTTAATATTTAATTGATTTAATTTTCCACTCGCTTTTGATCTTGGAACAATCATGTTTTAAGATTGTACATACTCTATCCATGGTTGTAAAAACAGTGTAGAACAGTGAAAAACAACCTCTTCATAGGTAAAAAAAAAAAAAAAAAAAAGAAGAAAGGAAGCAGTGGTACTTAGAGAGAAGGCTTTGAAGTCAGTAATTGGAATTTAAACATTGTCTTTCTATGTTACTGGTTGTACATGCTTGACAATTTATGTAAGCTCCCTAGTGTTTAAGTTTCTTCAGTTAAAAAAACAGAAAATATGAGATGGTGGTGATCATCAAAGAATTTTTTTTTTGTAGGGTCTGTATAATCAACAGTACAATAGCAGTTGTTATTAATAATTGTAATGAAGTAATAGTAACAATAATAATGTAGACAGCAATACTGAAAGGGAGCTTTGTTTTCTTGTAATATGAAGCCTAAATTTTGTAAAACAAGTGTGGAAGGTATTCAGAAGTGATTATTCATAACCTCATTTAAGAATTGTTTTCGAAATTGTCATAAATGCTTGTTTGATTGACCGTTTGACCCCTCAGTACACCACCAATGCAGCTGTATCTCTTATTTCAAGACCATGAGTGAAGAGAAACAAGTGCATGCTCTCCTGGAGTAATATAATTGAGTGACCCTGGGGCTATGGTGCCTGTTTTTCCTTCTAACTGATTTATGAGGAACTTGACTGAGGATTGCACGCAAATGGAATTAGACACGTTTAAGTAATCTGTTCTCAGATGTAGATATTCTATTGCCTTTAACTCAAGCCAGCTTTAAACATAGGTAAAGTAGATAATTGTATAGGGTTTGAACTCCAAAGGAAATTAATCATTTCCCCAGGTATTGAGTCATTGCCAGCCTGGAAATAATTTTAGCACTGATTTGCAAAGCCGTGGTTCAATACCAGCCAATAATTGGAATGGTGTGTGTTCAATACCCTGTGAAGCTACTTATTATCTAGATAAGAATCCCAGTATATTGTGGGATGTTAATATTCCCTTTGCAACTACTAAAGATATTTTTCTGTATATATCCAGTGATCACAGATCAATCCATAAAGCCCTGTTTATGACATTTGTTATAAATCCTCAGTATTTTATGATTGTCACTGTATTTCAAATTGACTAAACTGAGTTCTGAATGTGTCTGTGTGTGTGTATGTGTGAGGAACAGAGAGAAAGAAAGAGAGAGACAGATGTTAAAGATTGATTTCAGGAAATAGTTTTAAAGATATTGAGCAGAAAATCACTTTCGAGGTCTGCTTTTAATTTGCTATATATATATTTTTAACTGTTGCATAAAATATTGAAGCGTACTAATACTAATTTTGGATTTCCTAAAATTTTCATATAGACATAACCTTCAAATTTGTTAGAAAATCAGAAATAACTCATATTATGATGCTTTTTTGGATTTAATTGCAGGTTTATTCACCACCCCGAGGATATTATTGGGCAGCTCTGAAGTCAGGGTACAAAATAGTGATTGCTACAAAATCTGTTTAATTCTATGTTTTCCATTGTATATAGCCATCATTGCTCTAAGTGATGAGGTTCTAACAAAGCATGACACAGTCAATTACTTGTAAAGATATTACAGAAAGTTTTGACAAGAAGTTTGAAAACTTTCATGTGCCAGGATTGGAAATATACATAAGATCATTGTGTGGGCAACAGAAGGTTACTATAAATTGAGTCTGAGTTCTTTGTCTGGTACTGTGGGTCTCTGAGGGTAACAGTGCCTTGTGTGTTCCGGAGAAAGGTACCCAACTCAGAGCAGGGCAGTACACTGCTGTTGACTACTTAGGCATCAGATTATTCCATCTAGAAGTCAGAGACCTGAACCCTATCCTCTCCTAATCGGATAATCCCTGCTTACTCAGAAGCTGGTCTTTCTGAGGACCAGCAGATGGCACTTATATGCTTTTCTACTCAAACTAAATACAAGTAGATCTGATCCAACGGTCAGTCTCAGCGGAATCAGGTTGCTTTCTGGGGCTTTCCTTTCTTTCCCAGAACTGAGACTCAATTTTCTTACTCTATTTAAAAATAATTTAACAATATTTATCTGTATTTTGAAACACGTATGTACAATTTTATGTATGTCAGATTAAACAAGAATAATTTTATTAATTTTCTGTGCTGAAGGCTAAATATGGTTAAGTTGGGAGAAGAAACTAATTCTCCCATGTTCACTGTATACACTAGGAAACATCATAAGTTGTGACATAGGATTGGCTTTTTAAAATATGTCAGGTTTATGGAGTAATAATTGGTATAATTTATATGTTGTAAAATTTACCCTTTTGGGGTGTACCTTTTATACATTTTGATAAACAAATTGTGTAACCACTACTACAATTGAGGCCCAGTATATTTCCACCAGCTCTGAAAGTTCCCTCATATCCCCTTGAAGTCACCTTCCACTTCTTTAGCCCTTGGCAAACATTGATTTATTTTCTTTCACTATAGTTATTACCTTTTACAGAAGGTCATAAAAAATGGAATCATACATTATCTAGGCTTTTGTATATGGCTTCTTTTACTTTTTTTTTTTTTTTTTTTTGGTGAGGAAGACCAGCCCTGAGCTAACATCTGTTGCTAATCCTCCTCTTTTTGCTGAGGAAGACTGGCCCTGGGCTAACATCGTGCCCATCTTCCTCTACTTTATATGGGACGCCGCCACGGCATGGCTGACAGGCAGTGCGTCCGCGGGCACCCGGGATCCGAACCTGCGAACCCCGGGCTGCCAAGCGCGGACGAAACCGCTGCGCCACCGAGCCGGCCCCTGGCTTCTTTTACTTTTAATTATGATTGTTTCATGCTGTTAGCTACATAAGTAGTTCAATCCTTTTTATTGCTCAATAGAATTTTGCTGTATAAGTGAATCACAATTTGTTTATCCACTCAGTATTTGAGGGACATTTTTTATGTCTGGTTTTTGGTAATTATGAATAAAGCCACTATAAAAATTCACCTATGAGCTGTGTGTGTGCGTGTATGTGTGAACATATGTTTTATTTTTCTTGACTAAGGATCTACAGTGGATTGTAGAATATATAGAAACCACCAAACTATTTTCCAAAACGGCTGTGCCATTTCGTATTTACACCAGCAACGTATGAGAATTTTAGTTGCTTTACATCCTTTCCACACTTAGCATTGTAAACATTTTAATATGATTTAGTTGTATCCATTGTGATTTAAATTTGCATTTCCCTGATGGCTAACAATGTTGAGTATCATATCATGTATTTGCCTTTTGTGTATCTTCCTTGGTGAAGTTTCTGTTCAAACCTTTTCCCCATTTTCTTATATATATATATATATATATATATATATATATATATATATATTAATATCTTACATTAAATTGTCTGGGTTCTTTATATTTTCTGTATATTGGCTTTTAAAAAACATGTGTCTGTTAAATACATATTTGTTAAATGTATATATTTCTTAAATACATATATATGTTTTTTGCTATATATATATTTAACTCTATGTTTTCTCTCAACCTAGTTTCTATTTTTATACTTTTACCAGTATCTTTCTAAAAGAAAAGTTTTAATTGTGGTCAATGTTTTTCTTTTTCAGTTCATGATTTTTTGTCCTAAAATAGCTTTGCCCAACCCAAAGTCACAAAGTTTATCTTCTATATTTTCTTTAGAAGTTCAACAGTTTGGGATTTTACTTCAGATTAATTTTTTATATGTTGAAAGTATGAGTCAAGGTTCATTTTTTTTGCATAGGACTATGCAGTTGTTTCTACACCATTTGTTAGAAAGACTATCCTTTCTTAATTGAATTGCCTTGACATCTTTGTCAGAAATCAATTGACTGTCTATGTGTGATTCTATTTCTGCAGTTTCTATTCAATTACATTCAATGAGATGTCTCCCATTTGGCAATAAAACACAATATTTATTTCTGCAGATTAAGAGTAAGTCTCCAAATTTGCCCTTGTTTTTCAAAATTATTTAAATTCTCTTGTTCATTTGCGTTGCTACACAAATTCTGTAATTAAATTGTCAAGGCCTACAGAAATCCTATTGGGAGCTTGACTACTCATATCCTCCCACCTTGCAAGACCAACAAGGGAGCCTCTCTCTAGACTCCTTCCCTGCCCTCATTTGGTCTACAGCAGCAAATGGATATGTAAGAAAAAGAGCCTATGAGTGAATGCAAACTTCCCTTTTTTGGTAGAAATCCCAGGATTGCTATATTAGCGTACTAGTGTATACTTGGCATTTTGATAGACACTAAAATGTTAGGTTATTTCTTCCCACATACTTTCCTGTGAGCCTGTCTCTTCATCCTATGCTCTGCCACAGGTGAGACAGTCATAATACCTTGTCTTCCCTTGACAGAAGAGTGTCATCCATGGATTGCAGGCTACTTCATTGCCCTGGGATCTTGTCTCTCTGATGAGTTCAAGATGAGCTATGATTTAGTAGTTTTTATGGCTTTTTCTCATTATTAGGAAGAAACATTCTTTTCAGCTTTCTACATACTAGGTGAAAACAGAATGAGTCCTCTTTTATTACTATTTTAAGAGATTAAAATTAGTTACTAAACTCTGATGTTAACCTTTTTTCAAAAACCATTTTAGAAGAGACATTGGTGGTGTGGGGGGTGTTAATTATCAACCCCATAAACGTGCCAATTGTGAATTCAAAAGCAATGTCATTATTGACTGATACTAGTTATTTTCATAAAAGTCACATGCTGTTGAAATGACTATAGTTAACAATACTTGTATAACAGGAGATTGATATGTTAAGAAGCAGCAACCAGGAGCCAACCTTAGAGAGACTACATCTACACAGCTCTGCCAGCTATAAGCGTTCTTTCTTTACTTCCTCTTCCTTGATTCCTTTTTCTTCCTTTCTTCTTTCCTTCCCTCTTTCCACCTTATTTCTTTCTTCTTTTCTTCTTTCCTTCAGTCCCTTCATCTTACATTATCCCCCTTCATTCTACTATTTGTCAAACCATTTCTGAAATATCCATATATTATAAACACTCTCTAAATGCTAGATATAAAAACATGTTAGGAGTGTTTCCAATATTAAGTAGCTCACAGGCTAATGAATTAAAACTTATGATTAATGTGGCAAATGTCATAACAGAGATATGAATACAATGTTTGGAAACCCAGCATAATACAACAGCAACTGTCTTGGAGTTCGATGTAGATTGACACAGTTAAATCTTGAAGAATTTCCAGGGTTTGTTACATGGAATTGTGAAAAGTGACATTTAGGCAGTCACCCATAAGGTCCTTAATTGAGGACTGCAATATGGATTTCATGGTCACCAAAGAGGTAAACTAGACATTTTTGATACTTCCCACTAAAATATCACTGAAGATATATCAAAATACTGTAGATGACTATGTAGTTTGACTGGAAATAGTTTTTTACGTCAGCCAAGAAAAAAGCTTAGAGGTGTCTAAGGTTATGAACTCTGAAGAGTTATACAAGTTTTATTTCTCTTCACAAATTTTATGTCAAAATAGGGCAAAGTGTTGTATAAAGTTAAGAAAACTTTGATGCTGCTCTCCAATTGGGAATTAAGAAACTATTTTTCTTAAACTAAACAGCTTCAGAACAATTTCTTCTTAAAAGTTATCAGATTTTCCTGTTTCTTTATCTCTAATCAAGAAATTGTGACTTTAATTTTTGTGTGTGTGTGTGAAGGAGATTAGCCATGAGCTAACATCTGCTGCCAATCCTCCTCTTTTTTTGCTGAGGAAGATTGGCCCTGGGCTGACATCCAGGCCCATCTTCCTCTATTTTATATTTGGGAGGCCACCACAGCATGGTTTGACAAGTGGTGCATAGTTCCGCACCTGGGATCCAAACCTGCGAACCCCGGGCCGCCACAGGGAAGCATGCGAACTTAACCACTACACCACCAGGCTGGCCACAACTTTAACTTTAATAAAATATTGTGACTTTAAATTTATGTAAGAATTGGAATGAATTTGCAAACAAACTCAATACTCTTATTGTCTAAAGCAATATGTCTATCTTTTATGACAACTTGTCTTGAAATGTAGTTGATATAAATGAAATATATTTTTCAGTTATTAAAATTGATAGAATGAATGCTAGATGGATGTTAAAGACAGCTCATACATGAGACTAGTAGTATATTTTATTTAGCATCAATTTCAATGTTGATTAATCTAATATCAATACAGCGTTTATGTACATAGAGATTATTTTACAGCTGTCTTTTATAATAAAGCAAATACGTCTGATTCTAATGATATAAATTTGATTTATGCATTTTTTTCAAAAATATTAAGTGATTATTTGAATCGCTTCAGCTTGTAAATGATGGAGATGGCTTTAGAAATAGTGACATAGGATCTACAAACTTATGGTAATGAGCTGCAAAGAGACAAAGGGACAAACAAAAGTTAAATGAGCAAAGAAAGTTTGAGACAAGTGAGTCTCAGATGGGGCGATTTGAGCACAGTAGGTAAAAAACTATGCCATTGTAGAATATTCTTATTAAAATCAAATTTGCTCATAGTTTGTCCTTCGAAATACATTTATGCTAGGCTAACCATGTAATATTATTTTAAATAAGACAGATGAACAAACTAAAACAAAAAATACTTTAATTTCTATGAAGTACAAACATAAAACGTAATCTGATAATCATTATAAGCACCTAACCTTTAGTGTCACTTAAATATCAAATAGTTTTGGTGTGTAGACTCATATATGAGAAGCCATGCCTCTTTATTTATTTTATTCACAGTTCAAATTTTCAATTTCATTTTGTACACAATGAATACAGATGAGTCCAAATTTGGCTGACTGCTTCTAAATTATTTTTATGTGGATATAATTTTGTCAAAAATGGTTTCTCATCATGGGGTGAATAATTTATAAGTGAATTTTGCAGACATATGTATGTGTCTGTATCTGTAGCTAACTATCGGTGGTATATTCATCTAGATAGAAAGATTGTCATTCATAATAATAGTAATTTGATAGTATTTTAAAATCTGTTGAGCAAATGCATGTTATATTTTGTTAATCTTTAAATATTTGATATAAATAATGGTAGGTATTGTTGAAGCTATCTTCAAAGTTAATCTCAAGCCATAATATAAATAGGACCCATCGGAGACATATGTCTGTTCTGGAAGGAAGAGTGATTTCCTGGCAGGAATTGTAAATTGGAACTGGAAGAGCACCGTCTGGACTCAGTTTCAACACTTACTAACTTTGAGATTTTAGGTAAGTTATGTAACTTCTCATTGCTGCGGTTGTCTCCTTAAAAAAAATAAACAAGATGAATTTTTATGCTGAATAGTTTTTATAGCACACTCTATTTGTTTTTGAGCTAGGTTTTCTTCCTACCACCTCAAAAATCATTTGATTGTATTACAAATACATGATGACTGTCTCAGGATTTGTTAAAGTACTTGTTGGTTTAAAATAAGAATTTTTCAAATGGCTATGAGATTTCATTATATTAGTGTATGTATATTCTCAATTAGAATCATTTAGAAAAATGATATAAAAGTAAAACTGCTTTCATGTGAATACTAGAGATATAATGTGTCACTGCACTAATGAGAATTATTTCAATTCAAAGAAAGTAGATCAGTGTATTTTTTTCAGATAAAATTTAACCACGTCTGTGTTCTAAAATACTTAGAAAGTCACCTATTCTTTATAATGCAAATTATAAAATTGCAATTAGTCCTATAAGGATTCACTTTTGAGCATAAGATGTTATAATTTGATTTTTAATCACTGTCACATATTTACATTAAAATTACTTTCTGACATTGAGGGAAAAAGAAAGTACAACTTTGGCTGCATTCATTCTTAAGAAAAAAATTTATGCCCGTAATTGTTGTTAATGTAATACATGAACTAAACATTGTATTTTTGCTATCAGTTTCTAGGCCATAATAAAGATAAATAGGCAGCTAACCCAGCTTTGAAGATACCATTCCAAATGTCTGGCTTGTAAAAGATTCATCATACTGTCTAATACTTACCAATGAAAGTAATTCAAGGACAGCTCACTCTGTACTAGCACTTCGTCATTTCAAAAAGCTTACAGCCAAAGGATAGTTTTTAATTGTTTATGTGATATATGACTTGAACGTCTTCTTTACTCTGCACCTAGGTAGAACAGAGTAAATTAATAATAAGCTTTGGCACACTGCAGAAGAACCTGCAAGCGAATTCAAGTGATTTATATTATGGGCGATGATGCTTTGGCATTAGATAAATAAATAAGGAATATAAATTTTCTTCTATATCTCTCGTCAGAATCTGAATGTAGGTTTTCCAAGTTTCAGTTGAAACAACAGTCTTTGAATTACGAAGGTTAGGGAGGATACAATTGTGTGTTAACATTGATGGGAAAATAGCAGATGAAAACTGAATGACTTTCTAGACTACGTTCTTCAGTTGTGTCACACATTTATATGGACAGCAGGTAGCGAATTCCTACAAGGAAGCAATAATGAAAAGTAATGCAGACAGAAATAGCTTGCCTCCAGCTAGACTAATGGCAAGGTCAGATTACGTCAATTAAATCAGTAACTCTCCAAGAAAAAGTTCACTAACACACTCAGGGATTTTATTTTTCTGCAAATAAATGTCTGCTTTCATAAGTAGAGGAATTTCACTGTAGTTTCATATTGGTAACAAATAAGGTGAAAACAGTAAAGAAAAACAAGGACAGTGATATATATATATATACATATATATATATATGTATATATATATATACACACACACACATATATTTAATGTTTTTGAAATGGTATTTGCAGGAAGCCAAAATTCAGGATAAACTAAACTTTTTATATATCATTATACTCATGGATATCATTATGGTGTTTCTAGTAATAGTTGGGTTTTATTGTTTTGGGGTTTTTTTTTGAAAAATTATTGTAAGGAAATGGTTCTAAATCTTTGCCATGAAAGTGTAATTAACACTTTTTTTAACATACAAAATGCTGTATGTATGTAGTGTATACAACTTTTTAGTTTGGAGATAAGTATAAACCTATTAAACCCTCGCCACAGTCTATGCTGTAAACATATTCATCACTTCTAAAAGTTTCCTCCTGCCCTATTTACTTATTTATTTTGTGATAAGAACACTTAACATAAGACCTACAATTTTAGACAATTTTGAGTATTCAATACAATATTGTTAACATAGGCAATAGACTGTATAGTAGATCTCTAAGACTTATTCATCTTGCACAATTGAAACTTTGTTCCCTTTGCCTTAATACCTCCCTGTTTCCGCTCCTCCCCAGCCCATGGCAACCACCCTTCTACTCTCTATTTCCACAAGTTTGACTGTTTTAGATACCCCATAAAAGTGGTATCATGTAGTATTTGTCCTTCTGTATTTGGCTCATTTCACTTAGCATAATGTCCTATAGGTTCATCCATGTTGTCACAAATGGCTGGATTTCCTCCTTTTTTGCAGTTAAATTATAGCCCATTGCATGTATATACCACATTTTCTTTATCCATTCATCTGTTAAAGGACATTTGATTGCTTCTGTGTCTACTGTGAATAATGTTGCAATGAACTTGGGAGTGTAGATAGTTGGGTTTTATTTTTGCCTCAAAACACTTGTTAATTTGAGGAGTATTATAGCTCAGTCATTTAAAATATATATTTTTCGTTTTCTATATTATTTTAAATTACATTTTAATCATTTGAGACGTACCATACAATGTTAAGTAATAGAGTGTAGACAAAAGTGGTAGGTCTACATGGAAAATGGGTTTTAGCAGTAAAAAAATATATAAGTATATATTTACTGAATACTATTTTTCTTAAGTAATTAAAACAGCACATCATTTTTATAATACAGGAAATACAGTAAGAGGGTTTCTAACAATTATTTTCTAGTAATGAAGCTTTACTAATTGCCTATTTTATGCAAAACATTGGGGTAAGCAGTAGAGAAGAAATGAAGATGAGCTCTACATGGTGCCATCACATAGCTTACAAATTAGTGAGCAAAAGGGAAAAGCACACAAATAGCTATTCTACAAGATAATGCAGAAATTTGAAAGTGAAAGGATTGTCAGAAGTGATGATTTTCAACCAAATCCTATATGAGCAGATGTATCCAATTAAATAACAATTTCTATGCATTTGGACCCTAGAATACGATGTTCCAGCATTGTCATACTAGAGTGTGGAGAGATAATCCATGAAATCTTCAATGTACACCACTAAAAAATGAGGCACTCAAAATTTTAAATAGAGAAAACAATTAGTTTATCTACATAAAATGAAAGGTAAGTTATAGAGATGTTTGGTGATTTAAATAATGTATTTGAAATCTTTTAATTATTTAATAATTTTTAAATTCATCACTACAGAGAAGATGTGAATATTAAAACAAAGTTTCAGTCATAATCTATTTCTTCATGGCTTTCTGTATCATGGCTTTACATATGTTCAGTGTATAATAAATGAATTTTAAATATTAATCTTTAATTTGAGAAGTTGTTCAGTCTTCGGTCATGGCAGCTTGAGGATTTTTTTAAATTGATGATATTATCTTCAGCAAAAAAATTTGCCAAGGCATATCAACCTTGCTTTGAATTTGCTCTGAGTCAACTAAAAATTTTATATTTTGAATTGCATTTCATTTGAAACTACAATAATTTAAATAGAGACCAGATTGTCATTGATAAATTTGCATTATTAATGAATGTGGTAAGGGTTACTTATTTTCCATTAACGCATTTATGTTATGTAGGTACGTATACACACACACATGCAAAACATTATTTACTTATAATTTATTTTCTAATTTTCTCCATTTCCTTTTGCATCATTGCTTCTGACCCCTCCATTTATTTTTCTCCATGTAAAATTTCTTTAGAGTAACTTGACATCTTTATAACTTCAAATATAATTACAAACAATTTTTAGGTGATTCCCCTAGTTTTATGCATGACACGCCATTCTCTCAGTTTAACCTGAGTCTCACACTTTGCATTGTCTCCATGCTTTTGTATATATTGCTGTGAATTCCCAGAGTGCCTTTAATCTTGTTCCATTTCATCAGACTTAATGTTATTCCAGTTTCAACTTGGATATTATCTGCTGGGCCGGGTGTTTCTTAAGTCCTTGGGCTGTGTTAGATGGGCACCTGTACTCCAGTGTGTCAACAAGTATTACTCTCTGTTTAACTCCTTTTATTTCTATGATGCTCCAGAGTCACATGCTAATAGAGGGCAGAAACTTTGGCTTATCTAGCATTTTAGCTTCAACACTAGTACAGTGCTAGAGACAAAGGAGGTGCAAAACAATTCCTTACAAAATAACTGGCCATATTAATACATTAACAATTAAGATTTATTTTTAATTTCTCTATATTTTATATAACACCTCTCACCAATATTTCTTTCACCATATATCCCCTTATTCTTTAATCTAGCTGATATCTTTCTAAAATAAGTTCTTATTTCACTTATATCACTCCATTTCCAGTTGTGTTTTCTTCTTCAAGGACCCCTCTTTCCACTTTAAGCACTCATATAAGTTGTCTTCAATGCTGAATCTTTTAGAAATTGTGTTCAGCTGTGGACCTTTGTGCCATTTTAAAGATTTTATTGTCTCTCTGAGGTGGAAAGCTATTCTAGAGTTTAAGCAGTAATCATCACCTAATTTAAGATTCGAAAGACTCATTCCAACAATGGAAATGTAGGCTGTGGCAGGGCATGAGTGTGTAAGTGAAGAGTACTGTCAGGATGCTATTTAATAATCCAGGCAAGAGATCATTGTGGGCTAGAATAGGGTGATGGCTGAGAAAGTCTAACAAATATTTGGATTTTTGATATTATTTTAATGTATATCTACCCTTGGAACTGAGAAGTAAAATAGCGGCAGGATGCCATTTCATGTTCGTGACATAAAGAGTTAACGGCCAACCCATCATCTAATTTACTGCTTTTTTTTTTAAATTAATAGAATCCTGGTGTTGCAGGGGGTATCAACTAAGAAAATTCCTCCTTGGCCTTGAAGATATGATAACTGATGATTATAGGTAGCAATAAAAGGTAAATCACTGCCAATGCAGGCATAGATAAATCTCAAATGCAGTATGCTGAGTGAAAGAGGCCAAGTTCAAAAGGTTATATACTTTGCGATGCCGTTTATATGGCAAGCTCCTGAAAACAAAAGTATAGGAACAGACACCAGATCAGTATATTTCAGGAGCCAGGAGTGAGGGAATGGGTTGACAACAGAGGGGCTCAAGGAAACTATTTGCTGTGATGGGAAAATTTTATATATTCCTTGTGGTGGCCATTACATAACTGTATGCATTTATTAAAAAGAATAGAACTATACTTTATGAAAGGCAAATGTCATGGAGTGTGAAATATATCATAATAAACATGATTTAAAAGGATGTAATCAAGGCCAAGGCTGAATTTATCAACACACTTCAAATTTCTGAATTCACATATTAAATCATGAGAAATCAGTTCCAATTTTTGTTTATGGGACTATTATCCCAGTAGATAGAAGATAAGTAAACATTGATGAGAACGGTAATGTACCATGGCCTACTGGCATGTGATTAAAGGTCTTTATTTTTATATTACCAAATGTAGTCAGACTTTTACTAAGAACTTTGTGGATTATATCTTTTAAAATTAGAGATATTTTGACAAATACAACTTCTAATTATATTATCATATTTTAAATATTTAAAAAACCCATAGATTTCATTATCAGTTACATAGGAAGTCTCTTCAAGTTTGGATAACTTTTTCAGGGCATGATTTATGAAGAGTCTGGCCTTTAGGGAGTTCCTTCATCTGTTAGAGAAATCTTGTGAAGATACTCACGTTCACAAAAACATTTCTTTTACTATTGGTCTGAAATATCTGGACTTAACCCTAGACTTTCGATGCCTTCTGTAACTTATCCGGGCCCAATGTTAATCAAAATAGTGCCTCCTGAGCATGAAATCTTGGAAAATAAAAAAAATAAATAAATAAAAGTTCAGAGTTTAGATTATTTAAGCAGAATTAGAGATTATGAAGTATTTCTGGTGTTCCAGAGAACACACATTTCTAGTTATTAGATACTTTTATCTGTTAAGGCACATGCACAGTGTTCTTTTTCTCTTAAACAATGCTAGGTATATAAAACTTTTCTTATCCTCTTATCCAACATTGCCCTTATATTGGGCAGCATTTTCTGATATCAACTCACATGAAATATGAACTACACCTTAAAGATTACATAATATTTATTATTTTCATTTGCTTTTGCTGTCACTTATACAATAAAACAAGGTATTCATTCTGTTGTCGAAACTTTTTGAAATTCAATCTTGGACTATTTTACTTCATAAAGGTTTTATATTGATATCTCATGTCTGTGATTTGTAGATTATGGTTTATATCTCTTGTTGATGTTGGTATTTCCTGATTTTCTACTTTTACGAAACTATTTGGAGACAACATTGGCAGCTTGGCCTCCTGTCTCTAAAGTGTTTTAAAATAGATCATTTTATATAAATACTAGTTGAATAAACGAGCGAATTCTTTCCTCAGCATCATATATACTATAATTTTTTAAAAGAAAGATTTTATTAAAATTTATCACCAATGCTCAAAACACACAGAATTAAATCAGAGTATCTGGCAATAGCCTGACAATATTTAATTGTATCCTCTTTGTTCTTATTGCCTAAGTTTTGAAATTTGTTTCATGTAAAGGTTGGACATTTAAGCCTGTGTTTTTATCTTCAACAGTAGAAATAAAACCCATGAGAACTCCATTTGCAATTATTTTCCGGAGCAGTAACAATAACAACAACAATTGAGGTGACAATATCTATTCCTCCTCCATCTTGCTCCCTCTCCTGCTTCTAAATATTTAGGGTTTACTGATTCAATAGTAAAACTTTAGATGACTAAAGAAATAGAAATTATAATGGGGGAACTGTTTCAACATTCATGGATCATTATTCATTGATATTTATGATTATTTTTAACTTGCTTCTTTTTCTTTCTAAAAGTACCACATTAACGTCTTCCGAATATAGAAGATAGAAAATTTCCGCCACTTTATCTTGTAAGTGTATTTCATAGTGATACACTAGCCCATAATGTAATCAGAAATCATTCAAATATCGGATGAATCCTAGATAGTGCCTCCAGCTTACATATTGCATTTGACCCTTATGTGCAGAGAAGAGTATATGTGGCAAATGGTTCAGGTTACAAAGACAGAGGTTACATTATATACTGTGCTATTTTCTGAAATATTTACTAGATTTGTTTCTTTCTGGGAATTTACAGCTATGTAATTTATCTACAGAGGAAAATAGAGGAGAAGATAGGAGTTGAACAGAGCTTTGCATGCAAGAGGAATATTTAACTTCAAATACATTCTATCTGCATTATTGAGTAGGTTAATCAAGTTTAGTATTTGGTATTATATTTAGCAAAATGAATACTATTAAGAGATTTTTAACTGCTGTCTGAAGACAGAAATAACTAAATGCATATGAACCATCTTGTCCTTTGTGAACATTTTCAGTGCAGAGAGGACTATACTTGACTCATGCTTCATAAGCTTGTCTCATTTTTATTTTAAAAAATGTATACTATTATATAAGTTTCAGGTGTTCAGCATTATAATTTCATATCTGTATACACTACAAAGTGCTAACTCCCACACTCCATGAAGTCCACTCTTGGTATTGCTTGCATTTATGGAGTCAAGCTTATTATGGAAGCTGCTGAGAGTGTAGCATATTTAATATTTCGAATAAAAAGAAATGTATTTTAAAAACTTTTACTTTTATATTGAACATCAAATTATCATTAATAATGATGCAAACGTGTTGCAAGAATCAATGCAACTTCCTTAAAATTGTCTTAGTTTGCAGAAAAAAGTCCTTAAAGTTTAAATTTTTACTGGTTACTTTCACAATGGTTTTCTATTACACAATACTATGCTGAGATTGCATGATGCTGACAAGAAGCTAAAGGAAAGAAAAAATATATAAAATGCTTTTCTATATAAATTAGATGCTCTTGTGGCATATAATTTTGGTAAAAATTCAGTTGCAAGTTTAAATAAAAACACTCGCAAGATTAGTAAGCAGGAGGAAATTCAGGGTGTCTTACATGTTTTGAACAAAGAGATGAGTAATGATGAACCACCAGTAATAACAGGGAGTGATGATCTTCTAACAATTTGCTGCTGTCTCCCAAGTCATAATTTTTGTTTTATTGTGTGTGTTGCTCAGCTTTCTATATCAAGTTAAGTGTATATCATTTCTCTTTAGGAAAGATTAAATGGTTTCAGAGTAGAACAAATTGCCAGTTTTTGTTCAGTTTTCATAGTGTCCTTGACCTTAGCAGGTAGTCATTGGTGCCGTGAGATGCAGCTGAAGTCATATGGGAATATGCAATGGACTGAACATCAAATTTAAATAGAAATTACATTCCTTGTTAATATATTTGCAAAATATAAAGATCTCCTTTACCCACCCCTTCAGAGAATGTTTTCTATTATCACTAAACTTGTTTCTCAATTTCTCTCAGAGTAAAGTGATACTCACTTGTCTTTTAAAAGGAAAGGGACCCATAGCTCTGCTCTGTGTCTCACTATTTCTTTGTACAACTCATGCTTCCAGAGAGCTCTGCAGTGCTTTTAATATAATTGTACTGCTTTTGGTTTGCAAAGGAAGTATGTTAGGGATGACATAGTGCATACTCTCAGGCCTGTAAGTTCACAGAACATTTTCCATTTCTAATGGATAACAAATGCTTTTTAAATATGAATTAAAATATTATCTGTGGAATGTGGTAAATATGTTTTTTAACACTGGATATTACCTTTTACCTTGGAATTTATTTTACTTTAATCCAATATTGCTTTATTTTTATCTTCAGAACTGCATATTTTACTTTTTAATTTGTCTTAAATTCATTTGAATTCAGCAAATACTTCCATGATACTGGAATTGTATGCAAGGTATGCCAGCAACTTATAATCTAAATAAGCAGGTTAAACGGGTTAATAGGGTTTTCACTTTCCCAATTACATTCCTGCTTATTTTAATGAATATTGTTAAAGTATATTGATATTATATTAGCATCTGCAATATAATTTTCTTCCATTCGTATGCAATTTATAGTGTTTGCCCTTTACTTTGCCCACTCTTTCAAGTAAAATTATATTTCACAACTATAGATGCCTTTTTTTCCCTTCACTCTGCTTTTTAATATGTGTCTCAGATCTAATTAAATGTCTTAGAAGGTTGTGTCTACTGTTTAAACACAATTGACTGCATACACAGTGCTGCCCCAGTGATTTATTGGCTTGAATTTCCACAGTTTGTTTATCTGTTATCTCTTACTGACCCTGTAGAAATTCAAGACAGTAAGTATAGGACCAATAATGATGTCAGCACTTAATGTCAAAAACCTAAATAAAAAAATTTGATTCAGTAAGTCTTTCTAAGGGGTTTTTCTTTATTTTCCATATCAAAATGATCTCATCTATACAATTAATACCATTGTTCTATGGCATAGATGAACTGTTCATATAAGATGATTTAATGAGTGTACATTTATGTTTTTGAGAAATATTTTATTAAAATGATAAGATACATGTCTACGCAGCTTCCTTTCCTTCACTCCCATTATTTCCACCACATTTTAATCATGCATTGGCCATCCAAGTATCTTATTTGATATTAGCTCCTCACAGTAAACTAAAAAAAGGCAAGTCACTCACTCACACACACACACCCTGGAAACATATTATAATGTTGGAGTGCAGTATTAGACTAACAAACTAAACCCAAACACAGTACAGTGTAGTTGTTAAGAATATACCCTTAGTAACTAGAGATCCAGAGTTCAAGTTCTGACTTTTTTCCTTATAGCCTCATGGTGTGATTTTAGGCAATTTACGTAACTTTGCTATGTTTTAATTTCCTCTCTTTAAGAATGTCACAGCAATACTACCTGTTCTTGGGATATTATGAGGATAGGATGACTTGTTATATGTTAAGCGATTCGAAGAATACCTGTGATTAAATGCTAAATCACTGTTAGCTTCTATCAATACTACAGAAAACTTGTGATGAAGGGATAGATTTTCTAATACTGTACATTATCCAAATAATTTGTTTTGGGGAAAGTCATAAATCCCAGTTTACTTGAGATAGTTCTGGTTTATCCCTGTGGTCCTTGTCCAATAATTCATTCATACGATAATAATTCAGTGTTGCCTTTTACTCTCACAAGTGTAAATTGTACAGTCACCCTATAAGACGTCAACGTCTACACAGCATTTACTATTTTTTAGCTTCTTCCCATACTTCTCCAGTAAAGTTATTCTGAATAAAGTCACCAATGAATTCTGTCATGTTAATCCCATTTTACATTCTGTGTTCTTATCTGAATTGAATGTTGTATAATATGTAACGTTGTTGACTATTTCCTCATTCTTAGAGTCATCTCCCCTCTCAGAATCTGTGTCTTTCCTTTTCTTGGATGTTTATTCTCACTTTCTTCTGTGAGATCCTCTTCCTCCCCATCAATTATAATTTTCACTTACCCATGGTTTTTTCTAAGATTCCGTTTTCTTCTCATCCTAAACCTTGTCCTCAGGCAATTTATTTATTAAACGAGCTACCTGGAGGACATTAGACTAAGTGAGATAAGTCAGTCACAGGACTGCATGATTCCACCTATATGAGGTATCTAAAATAATCACACTCATGGAAGAAGAGAATATAATAATGGTCGTTGGTGGCTGGAGGTGGAGGAAATGGAGAGTTGTTTTTCAATGTGTATAATGAATGAATTTTTCTATTATTTCTATTATTCAATGAATAATTTCTAGAGATTTGCTGTACAACACAGTACTTGTAGATAACAATACAGTGCACTTCAAAATTTGTTATGAGGGTAGATGTCATGTTAAGATCTACAAACAAAACAACAAAAAATAAAAAGCAAAACAAAGGGACACAAGGAAACTTTGGAAATTATTGTATACGCCTATTACCTCGACTGTGGTGATGGTATCATGGTTGTTTATACACATCCAAACTCATCAAATTGTATGTATTAAATATGTGCTTTCTATATCAACTATACCTCCATACAACTGTTAAAAATAGGGTCTGGTTTATAATAAGTACTATATAAACATTTGCCCACATTATTATTTATTGGCTACTTGTACATTTTCCATGAATTTGCTGTATTTTCTTTGGTTTTGCCAAATTGACTCTTAAGGCTTTTATTTTCAACTTGTATGAGTAATTTATATATAAAAGATATTAAATTGTAACAAACTATATTAGGCTGGTAGAATTTTAAACTACTATTCTCAGCACAGTCTCCTTTACAAGCTTAAAACCCAGATATAATACTGTTCATTTGAATATACCACAGATACCACAAATACAATCTGTCAAAAATTTAATTTGTTACTTTCTTGCTGTATATATGCTTCTTCTATGTTTCATAGAAGGTATGAAACATACCTTCAATTCACATCATTTACACCATCCCCTCAGCTATAACTGTGGAAAACATTTTTAAATCTTCCTTTTGTCTTATTGAAACAAAATATAAAATTATTCCCCTTATTACATATTATCTCTAAACCATCTCTTCCCCTTTTTTTCATTACATTAAGTGACTGTACATTCTAGCTGGAATTAACATGATAACTTTTTACCTGGTCTCCCAGTGTCTATTATTGTCCTCACATGACACATGCTTATGCTTTGCCATAAGATTTATCTTTCCAAATGCCAGTGTGTTTGTATTATTCTTCTGTTTAAGTTGTTTTAGTGATTTCCAATGACTTCAGAATCTAATAAAAATAACCTAGTTAGCTTAAAAGGCTTCTGCCCCTCCTCTAATGTTACCCTTAACTCCCACCCCTTCTATGAACCTAGTGTGTTGTAATTGTGTGAAAGAGATCTTTTTTTCATTAATTGCTCTCATCTAAAGCTGCAATTGGATTCAGTAAGAATGAAACACTTTCTCTCCTATACCTATTTTACTTTTTTGGGTTGCGGAAGATTCGCCCTGAGCTAACATGCATTGTCAATCTTCCTCTTTTTTTGCTAGAGGAAGATTAGCCCTGAGCTAACATCTGTGCCAATCTTCCTCTATTTTATATGAGGGACACCTCCATAGTGTGGCTGCGGAGTGGGATAGGTCCGTGTCCGGCATCTGAACCCTTGGACCCGGGCTACTGAAGTGGAGCACACGGAACTTTAACCACCTGAGCATGGGGCAGGGCCCTCTCCTATACCTATTTTACATTTTACCTCAAAAATTAATAGTCTACCTCTCGTTAAAATTCCCTCTCCCTCAGAATTCTTTTTTACGGACATACATACATCTTTTCATATTGGGACACTCTGAACCTAGAGACTCCTGTGAACTTTTACCCCTTCAAGTGCAATCCAGGAGAAGGACTGAAATGTATGGACTAAGAATAAGTTTGTCTAGATGATTAGAAGTGATTCTTAGAAGTCTTTATTTTACATTGTTTAATTCCCTATAGTAAATAGTCTTAGGGTTTCTAACAAACATTAGTCTGCAGGTCCTTGTTATTATATGACATACCAATGCAATTCTTCAAAAGGATGACACACTAGTGACAGCTTAAATTGAATGAGTAATTTTCAGAGAAGAATGCTTTTCATAAAAAGTACTGAAAGTGTCTCTCATAAGTCATCCACAGATGCATTTTGTTGATGTAGTATTTCACTACAGTCACATTTAATAAAGTATATGAATATTTGCCAAACATCAATTAATTGGAAGCTTGTGTTATGAAAATTCAATTTCTTCAAAAGTTTCCCATTTATAATTTCCCTAAGGTGTTGACTAAACAACAAAACAATAAAAATGATCAGCAGTGTGCCTTCACATCCACTGTATTCAAGAAAGAATGTTTGTTATAGGATTATTTGCTATTTTCTTCTAAAATTAGTAAACTCATCTAAATTTTTCACATTATAAAAGTCTCTATCTCACGGAAATATTATTTTAGATAAATCTTTGTTTCCTTCATAAAAATGAAATATATATTTCAGTTAACAAATCTCCTTGGTGATAATAAGTGATTTTGAATGTTTTTACTTCTTCAACGGAATAGGAATTTAAGCCAATTACATAAAATGCCAACGTCAATCCAATATTCACTTAGAAAAAAACTGCATTGCAGAGATCTACTTTATACACCTACAAAACTATACTGGAATATTTAATTACTCTATGGTTGTTTTACTATGATTTTGAAGGATACTCAATTTTTATTCCATTTGGTTATGTACACATGAACTATAATGCAGAAACAAGATTCTTATATGTGAATGTGATCATGGAATACAAGAATGAAAGAAAGAAAGGAGGATGGAAGGAAGGAAGGGAGGGAGGGAAAAAAATGAATGAATGAAGGAAGGAAGAAAGAATAGAGAGAATAAAGGAAAGAATGAAAGAAGGAATGGCAACTATAACAGAAAGAATACACTCCAAGCAAGGCCACTTAAACATTGAATCTCAGAAAGAAATCCTTCTGGATAAAAATGTCATAGAATTCTAGCTACTTTCAGACAAAAATAGATATCTGTGTACCCCCTTCTCTCAAAGAATAATTAATTGTTTTTCGAAAATATTAGCTATTCTAAACCAATATACTTCAAAACCAAATTTTGGAGAAATAGTTAACATCACATGCTAGTTCTGAGAGGAACTCCTGGTAATTCTAAGAGTATAAACCATTTTCTCTCTAAGAGTATATATAAATAGACTACAGTCTATTGTGGATATATACACATATATGTATATATGTGTGTGTATATATATATTGCACTGTAATATGATTTTTTACACATTAGCTCTGTTGCTTCTCTAGTAATGTGTCTTATGTATGCTGCTTTTGTTTAATCTTTAGTAAAATCCTGAATGCTATTTAGGTAAAATGCAAAACATTTTACTATGTACAGAGGGTTATGCAACACAATATGGTAAGTCAAAGTTGAGGAATAGCCATTGTGCTAAAACAAGTAACAACTTGTTTCTAAGTGTCAAAAATGTAGGGTTTTTTTCCCGCTTCTTCTTATATTATTGTCCTGTAGATGCTCACGATATATATAGAGATACAAATATATATATATGTAAATCATTTTTGTTTCATTTTTACAAATAATAATATACTTCACAATAGCTAACAGTGAAGCCGAGAATTGAAATTCAAGGATAAACAACATAAGCTTTAATGTCCTATAACTCTCCTAGTCATCATCAATGAGGTTACCCTGGAATGTTGACCTCAAAAACAAGCACGATTGACATGAAAAATTCCTTGTACTCATGGTGTTCATTAGTCTTTGTAAGTAACCTATTTGTATTTGAAGATCTCTAAAAATGTTTAAACTTTTTCTTCCATTAACCAGAAATTATGATGTCATTATCAGTTTAGGCATTTTTGGATCCCATTATGGATCTCTCATTTCTCAAGGACTTTTATTTACCTCACAAATTGACTTTACTCCCCCCGTGTCTCACTGTTTATCCTCGTATTATTTTATACATCAAGTTCTAAACCCAATATTGTAAGAGACAAATGTTGTTATGTGCCCTGAAGCACTGAAGATCAATTATCATGTTTTAACTGTTATTATTGGACTAATTTCAACCATCCTCTGGGCACAAACAAATTAAGATTTAAAAAGATATGCTACATTCTTTCAATAGCAGATGTTTTGAGGCTTCCAGCTGTATAGCAGTTGCTCTACTGGAAGTAGTATGTAAAATAAGTATACTATATATTTGTTACAGTGCTTTTCCTATTGTTAAATTGTTGCAATTAAAAAAATCGTCAAGATGATGTGGCAAAGAGTTAACCTAATTTAATAAAGAACAGTTATGAGTGTGCAAAACATCAGCAGATGGCATATGTGTTGTTGTAAAATGACTATACTGGGAATGGTAAATTTGGGAGGGAAAGAAGGATAGAAGATAGATAGATGACAGATGGATAGTTGCATGTACACATAGACATCCAGAGATACTAATTTTATGATAAAAACTATGATAATTAATATTATGAAAGATGATTGATGCTACTTTATTTAAACAGAGTATATGTCACAGGAAGGTAAAATAGAAGAGAGAGTTGCAGTAGCAGGGAAAGTAAAATATGATCTATAACAGAAGTAGGACTGTGGGTTTTGAAAACACTGGGTATAGTTAAGGGACAATGTACAGGAAAACCTGGTGATAGATTACCTGTTGTAACATAAAAAGTGATGTATTTAGAGATGAGTTCAGTTCTTATTTAAATAATAATTTACTAAGCCCATAAATATGTCATTCAACAAATATTTATGGAGTACCATAGGCCAGGCGATAGTCTAAGACCTGGGCTTACAGTGGTTAGCAAAACCACAAGGCCTCTGCTGACATGTAGACTACACTCCATTGTGGAGAGAAGGAAATTTTTAAAAATACACTTACACTATATTAGAGGGTGCTAAATAATGGTGAAAGAGGGATTATTTATAGAGGTTCATCAAGAGAGGTCTCTCTGATAAGGTGACATATGAAAAAAAACATGAATGAAATTAGGTAACAAGCATGCAGACATCTGGCAGGTCTACAGGGGAAATATCCTGACGAAAACATGTTCTGAATTTTTAAGAACCAACAAAGAGGGTCATTAATATTTTATTTTAGTAGTATTGAGAAAAGGAAAGGTCAGAGAGGTGGTGGGGGCCAGATCATGTAGTGTCTTGTAGGCCATTGGAAGAACTTTGGATTTTATTCTGAGATGTGAAGATATTTATGCTTTTGAATATAGGAGTGATATCATCTAAATTTATAGATTAAATGGATCACTCTGGATGATGTGTTGAGAATAGACTGTTATGGCAACACAATTGATATCAATACATCAGTGAGGAAGGCTTTGCATGGTTTCGATTTGAGAAGAGCACAACTAGTGAGATGTGGTCAGATTCTGAATACACTTCCAAGTGAAAGTGCAGTTTTGTTAATGAATTGTGTGTGTGTGTGTGTATGCATGTGAAAACTTCAGAAAAAAAAAAGAAGACAAAAATTTGGAAACAATGAACCATAGACACTATTTGAAATCATTGAATTGGATAAGAAACATTCATAGAGTTCAGGGTTTAGATACATTCTGTAGACATTTATTTATGCTAGGTATTGTGGTAGATAATGAGAATATGCTGAGAATTAGTTATGAATTCCTACCTGACTTGCATGAGAAGGTGCATCTATTAAAGAAAGTGAGGTATCTGTATTGGAGTGGAAACAAAAGCCGCACTGGACTAAAGTGAATTCTCATGTATGCTAGTTAATTATTTGATGCCAGTGATGTTACCTAATCTCTTGCATTAGTTTTCTTATTTGGGAATAGAGCAGACATTAATATACACCTCATAGGTTATATAAAATTTAAATAGCATAGGTAAAATCAAATGAAAATATATGAAAGATACATTCATTTTTTTAAATAACAAAAAAAATATACAAAATGGAATGTATCAAATGACCACCACAGGTATTAAAAGAAAAGATTCCTGTTGGCTAAGAAAGGAAAGGCTGAACTGAAGAGATTGAACTTCAAGTTAGCCCTGACGTGATGGAAAAGCAAATATATCAAGCTTTGACTACATGCATAGCACAAGTCTTGGTGTTCAGAGAAACATCACTTTATGCTGCTTTTTAAAACATTTTCTGCTTTCCTTTATTCCACAAAATATTTCATATTTCTCCTCTCTATAACCACTTTTCTTCCAGAGGATATGTATGTAAAGACAAAGGCAAATGGTCCTTTTTCTAAAGAATTTTATACAGTGGAAAAACTCAATAGGATCTTCAAAGTTCCATTAATCCTGGGGGAATTTGTGTGTGTGTGTGTGTGTGTGTGTGTGTGTGTGATTTTTCCAGTTTTATTGAGCAATAATTGGCATACTCTATAAGTTTAAAGTGTACAGCATGATGGTTTGATTTACATATATTGTGAAATGATTGCCACGATAGGTTCAGCTAACATCCATTTTCTCATATAGATAAAATAAAAAGAAAAGAAAGAAAAAAAAAAAGGAAAAAAGTTTGCTCTTTGTGATGAGAATTCTTAGGATTTATTCTCTTAACAACTAGTCAAAAGGCACAAATTTCGAATTATAAGATAAGTACTAGGGATGTAATGTACAACATGATGACTATAGCTAACACTGCTTTATGATATACAGGAAAGTTGTTAAGAGAGTAAATCCTAAGAGTTGTGGTTGCTTTTTTTAAATCTCTCCATCACTTGTATGTTTATCTTACTTTATATTCCCTCTTTCTTACCCAAAAGTCAAAAGGTTAATTATTTAATCTGAGAGGCTAATTTGCATTAATATTTATTCACTGTATTATTTTTTACTTTGTATTTTTAAATAGTTATAAACTTACAGAAAAATTGCAAAAACAGTATAGAGATCCTATATACCCTTCACCCAGATTCCCCCTAATGTTAACAATTTACATAACCACAGTAGAATGATCAAAACCAAGAAATAAACGTTGGCACATCATTTTAAATTAAACTATAGACTTTATTCAAATTTTACCAGTTTTTCCACTAACATTGTTTTGCTGCTTCAGGATCCAATCTGGGATCCCACGTTGCATTTAGTAGTCACATCCCCTTCGTCTCCTCCAATCTGTGATGGTTCCTCAGTCTTGCTTTATCTTTCATAACTTTGACACTTTAGAAGAGTACTGGTCAGTTATTTCGTACACTGCCTCTCAATTTGAGTGTTTCTGATGCTTTCTCACGATTAGATTGAAGTTACAGATTTTTGGTAAGACCACAAAAGTGATGTATTCTCTGTGTATCTTGTGTGGGGGTACATGATGTTGATATATCCCATTACTGACTTATACTGATTACTGATGATGTTAACTCTGCTAGGATGATGTCTGCCTGATTTCTTCTCTGTAAAGTTACTATTTTTCTCTTTGAAATTAATAAAAATCTAGATATTTTCATTTTAAATCTTTTGACAATGCCCCAAATATCTGTGGGTTCAAGCGTCCGGCTTTATCTCAGGTGATACTAGCTACAAAATCTTACGTTGATTCTTCCCAAGGACATCATTTCATTGGTGTTTTCTATCAATTTTGACATGTTAGCTTAATTACTGGCCGAATTCTTCATACCACCCAAAATTCATACCTTTGACCTGTCCCATGTGACTTGTTTGGCTAATAGTATGAAGACAGAAGTGACAACGAGCTTTCCAAACCTATGCTGAGAGACTTTATGTATTTCTAATTGTCTACTTGTGCACAAGATTTCTAATTTCTGCTATTGCTATGAAAATGACATCACTCGACTAGTTTTCTAGTCCTTCAAGAGAGAAGACGTGAAGCAGAGCGACCTCAGCCAACCCACACACCTGCAGTGAAAAGCCCAGCAGTCCACAAGTCATAGCCTTAAGCAGATTTGCCCAGACAAACCTGATACCAATCATACAAGCCCTACACAACATGCAGACACACGAGTAATAGTATTTACTTATTGTTACATGACACTAAGAATGTGTTAGGCAGCATTATTTTTGCAATAGTTAACAGATGTAGCCATCCATGTAGCTGTTCATTAATTCTGTCTCCCTTTTCTTAAATTTGAAAATCAAAAATAATTTTCCCAATTAGAGTTGAAATCTTACTGAATAATCTGAACGATAGTTTCCAATTTTGCATTTTTGACATGATTTTAGTGGTGAAGATTCATATATATATGAATTTTCATGTATATGTATATATACACTTTTTAATTATAATTAACTCCTCACAACAATTTGCTATAGACTAGGGGAATATCTGACCAGTTAACACTAAATTATATGCAAAATTATTCTTTTCTTATCCTCAGTATTTGATATCAGACCATATTTTTTAGAGTTAACTTTTTACTCAGAGTAAGTTCTATCACATCTTCAGTTTTAAGGGTTTAGACTTTTGTCTCCAGAAGTTTAAGGTTAACTCTAGGTCTTCAACCATAATCAGAGATGTCTGAATTCACAGTGTGTTCCCAGCCTGGGTTTGGTTTGGGATCCCTACCATGTAAGATTTCTAATCAGCATAAAACCTTGCTTTGCAAAATGAAAAAAATAAATTGCAGATGTATAAAATTATATAGGATGATAATGTTACATAGGATATTGCCCCAAAGGGAAAGATAGTGAAGGATTTATCAGTGGACTTGTCAGTGACAAAAAGCACAAAGGAGAATAAAAATATTAATGAAGTAGAAATAACTTTTCTAGTGTATCTGAATCAGGTAATCTATTTTAAAAAGGAAGAAAGACAAAGTTTGCGTAACTACAGCATAACAATAACCAAGGTGGAGGAGGAAAAAATATGAAATGAAACTCACAGAAAACAATATTACAGGATATGACAGAGATTAGCACAAATAAATCAGTACATGTAAAACTGCAAAGTATGTTTTGCAGGAACTTATGTTTTACATATATATGTAAAACATATATGTAAAACATGAATATATACATATATTCATAAGCCTGGGTAAGAAGCTGCATATCTTAATGTGTTAAATAAAGTGTATGATGTATTCTATTTTTAATGGGAATAATTAAGACAACATAATTACTGAATTCAATAAGAATTTGGAAATAGGGAGTACTTGGTATAAGTTTAAGGGGGTTGTTTTAAGGCTGAAAGATGTAAAATTTATGTGCAAACTACATGTAGGTCTACCTTTCTAATAATACAGATATTTGAGAATGAATTATAAAGTAGATGGAACATGGTTTAAAACTACTGAGAAAGAGAGAGTAAAAAGTGAAAAAGAAAGCAACATTTTTATCCCCCAGATACTTTTCCCCCCAAATAATCTCAGTATAAAAACTAAAGCAGAAACTTACTCCTTTGAAAATACTTTTTTTCAAAGTATTTCAAAACTTACTACTTTGAAAAAACTTCCTTTGACAGACTTACTCAAAATTACTCATAGTCATAATGTACTGAGTATTTACCATGGGTCTCATACAGTGATTCACATTTTACACATAGTGTATTTCATTGAATTCTTAGGCAGCCCATAATGTAAGTTCTACTACAATCTCTTTTTAAAAAATTAGAGATAGCTGCACTCTCATGTTCATTGCAGCATTATTTACAATAGCCAAGATGTAGAAACAACCTAAGTGTCTGTCAGCAGGCAAATGGATAAAGAAGATGTGTTGTATATATATAAATGGAATATTACTCAGCCACGAGAAGGAAGGCTATCCTGCTGTTTGCAACAACATAGATGGAATTTGATAGCATTATGCTAAGTTGTATAAGTCAGACAGAGAAAGATAAATACTGTATGATATCACTTATATGTGGAATCTTAAAAAGCTGAACTCATAGAAACAGAGAATAGACTGATCATTACCAGGGGCTAGAGGGTGATGAAATGGAGAGATATTGGTCAAAAGGTACAAACTTTCAATTAAAAGATAAATAAGTTCTGGGGATCTCATATAGAGCATGGTGATTATAGTTAATAATACTATATTACATACTTGAAAGTTGGTAAGAGAGTAGATCTTAAATGTTCTCATCATGAAAAAGAAATAAGTATGTAACGGGATGGAGGTATTAGCTAACACTATGGTGGTAATCATTTTACAATATATATGTATCAAATCAACATACCATACATCTAAAACTCACACAATGTTACGTGCCAATTATATCCCAATAAAGCTGGAAAAAAATTAGAGTTGAGAACATTGTGTAAATTTACACAGCCTGTATGAACAGATCAGCAACTTGAACCCACATCTTAGACCTTTCCAATCTCATACTCTTGACCACCACTTAATGTGCCCTCGAAAAAAAGTTACCTGAAACTGCTTTCAGTGTTTTGGTGAATGTAATAGAGGAATGTAAATGTTGATAAAAATCTCCTGGAGAAACCAGAGATGATTAAAAATGATGATACCTATTAAGTGGATACTTAAATTTCTTTGATGATAACTTATTCTATCACCAAACAATATGTAACTTCACATATTAAATATTTATTATTTTATTTTTTACTGCTTGTATATTATTTGTCAAAAACACATTTGATAAACATGTAATTTAGAAATTCAGAACTTTTCTGAGCTCTGAAAGTCCTACTCATGACTATCCACTAGATGACCTAAGAGAGGAGTCTGAAAACTGTAGCCCAATGGGCCAAATATGGTCAGTTACCTATTTATATAAATAAAGTTTTATCAGAATGCAGCCACACTCACTCATTTATGTACTGTCTGTAGCTCCTTTTCTGCTCTAATAGCAGAACTGAGTATTTACAAGTCAAGTCTGCAGGGTAAGCTGCTCTTCCTGTTGGGCCTTCCACTCCAATGATACTTTAAGTGTCTGTGGTAAATTGAGTCTCTGGTCAACTACAGTAAGATAATTGCAGTGCAATTCTCTATGGTTTTATAGAAAACTCATGTCATCTTTGCAAATGACTGTTTTTGTTTTGAGAAACAACTTCTGGCTTGCTACTGGATTGCGGCAGAGATGAAAAACTAAAAATGGCCTATTATTTGATCATGAGGCCTGAGCTTTCCATCATGAACTGGATAATATTTGACTCACAAAGCTGTAAGATTGGGCATGTGCAGCAAAAAACTATTGTGAGACAGAAATAATATATATATACAGGTGCCCTATGGAAAGTATTCAAGACACAATAAATTGCAATACAACATTACTTGGACTCCCATGGCTTCTATACCTATTGTTTTACCTCAAACAGCACTATGGCATTATGAAAAGTTAATTATATCCAGTTTAGTGTGGAGGAAAAAGAAAAAAAAGCAACTTTGGACTGTCTCACAGTTGGTTCTACATGATAACTTGGTATAAATAGGAGGTGGGCAGCTGCAGAATTATAGCCTGATTCAGGAGTGATTCAGGGCAGAAGTGAAGGAAAATCCTTTAGTGGGTTGAATTTTAGCAGCCTATTTTGTCTTTCCCTTTTTTTGTACCAAGGGATACCCAGAAAAGATTAAAACATAGTTTCTAATGCTTTACTAGGGTTGTCAAGGATTTGGAAAGAGTTATATAGGGAGATTGATGACTAGGGAGTTGGCAAAGACCCATGTGGGTGCACCTCTCAGATGCAGAGTACGAAGATATTTGAGTCTCATGGGAATGCCTACGTAAGGGCATCCGCGTGAGAGGAGTCTGTTAAGATCAGGTAGGCAAAGTGATATGTTCTAAGGAATGTCAGATTTCAAAAAGTTTACTCAATGGAGCATAGTGGAAAGACTAGAGCCATGTATTGAGCTAACTCGGACTTTCTTTTGCCATGACTTTGTTTCTGATGAGTGACAAATCTGTCAATAGCAATGAGCAATGCTGATCCCCTTAAACCAAACCGTCCTCCAGGATCATTAACCAAGTAGCATATTTATTATATTGGACCGCTTCTATCATGAAGGGAGCAGAGATTTCTTGTCCTCATTGAAATAATCATATGTTCTGGAGATGAGTTGACCCTCTCTGCTTGTAATACTTCTGCCAGAACTTCTGCCAAAGTTCTACCATGCGTGAACTCTGGAATGCCTTATTCATTGCCTTGGCATTCTGTACAATATTACTTCAGATTAAGGAACTCATTCCAAAGCAAATGGTACAGTAATAGAATCTTGCCTAAGGTATTAACTGTCTTACTACATACTCTATCACTAAAAAGCAGCAGTTCTAAGAGAATGGTGGAATGGTCCACTGAAGATTCAGTTATGATGCTGACTTAGAGACCACAATCTGAATGCACAAAGTTCTCTCTTAAAGGATTTAGTGCATGCCCTGAATTAGAGACCAATATACAATATTGTGTCTCTCTTATCCAGAATACACGTGACTAGAACAGAAGTGACAGTGGTTTCTCTTAATATTACAAGTCATAACCCACTAAGGAAATTTTTGCTTCCTACTCCTGCCATCTTGAGTAGTGCTAATCTGAAGGTTTTAGTTCCCAAAGGATACTGCTTCCACTGATGGAACCTACAATAGTTCCACTTAGTTGGAGGTGAGACTGCCACCTGGCCATTTTGTGTTCCTTGTGTTCAAGGTTTTTGTTTTGTTTTTAATATTTTGGATGACTGATCCAGATTAGCAAGTGGATATTACTTTGCTGCCACACAATGGTGACAGAGAGGACTAAGTCTGGAAGCCAGAGTGCATTATGTGGCACTCTTTAGTACTTTCATATCCAGGAGCAAAAGAGAATGGAATATTATAGCAACAAAAAAATTCGTGAATATGTAGATACTGACCTTTTAGGAACGAAGCTTTGGATCATGAACCACATGATCCACAAGTACCTGAGAACTTGGCTGAGGGCAAAGAAAGCGTGGAATGTGTAGTGGAAGTAAAAAGCTAGAGATATGAACTATAACCTTGTAGTCAGTTACAAAAATGAGGAACATAGTAGCTGCGCCTATATTTTCATTTCTTCTTATGTGTATAATTAAGTAGATTTTTAACTCTTAACCAATAATTTTTCCCTCTCCCCATTTCCCTTATTACTTGACAGGCATTTTATTAAAGGTTAACTTTACAACGTAATGTTCAGTGAGAGAACATTCAGATGGGGCTGTGACCAGAATAAGAAGTAAATAAGACAGCCCAGAAATGGACAGGGGGATTTATGGCAACTGCTTCCTATAAATGGAATAGAACGACTGTCGGAACTTTGTGTCTTCTCAATTTGGTGAGAGGGCAAGAGCTTCTTTAATTGCATAAAGCAGAGATTAAAAAAAAAAAAAAAAAACAACAGCCCAAGGACCAAATCCACCCTTTAGCCTGTTTTGTAACACACACAATCTAAGAATATTTTTATACATTTCAAAGGGGTATAAAAAACAAACAACAGTAATAATAACAAAAGGAGAATATGCAACAGACCATATGTGGCCCACAGAGCCTCAAATATTTACTACCTGGCCCTTTAAGGAAAAAATTTGCTGGCTGTTAATATAAAGGATAATTGCACGTGTTAGTGAAAGCAGAGTTGTTTCTGTTGTAGTAAGGAAATTAATATACATGTAGAAATGTGTGCACAGGGGCTTTGCATGCTATTGTCTTTCATCATCAAACCAACCCTTCTCGACACTAGTTTCTGATGCTGGTGCTGCGACGCTGCAGTCCACCCATCTGCTGAGTACCTGCTTCCTGTTAAAATTCAGCCAGTAGTGGGAAGTAGGGGAAAACTGGAAGGCTGGAGGAGGATTTACTGCTTCCATTTCTTTCTTGTTCCTGTTTGGTTTCTGATTTCCTGTTCGTACGAACATTACCCTAGCAATTCTTCCTTCTGACAGGGGCAATATGTTTTAGTAACATAACTCGAATCTAGTTTTTGTTGTTTTGCAACACTTAGAGAAGCAACTCATTTTGCCCTCTCGGCAAAACTAGCCCCAGATGGCCAGTGTTCCTCTCAGAAGTCTGGATTCTCTCATCTTCTCCTTTGAGTTCAGAGACAAGGGTAAAGGGGCATGTAGGTATGGTGATGGATAAAAACTAGACTATTGGTGGTGAACATGATGCAGTCCACACAGAAACTGATATATAATAATGTACGCCTGAAATTTACACACTGTTATAAGCCAATATGACGTCAATAAAATAATAATAATAAAAAAGGCAAAAGCATCAGCTGAGAAGCACGCCCTACTCAGATGGATGAGTATCAGCTCTGCAGGGGTCTTCCTTCAATCTTATAACTTTTAATAATTTCAAATATAGTCACTTCGTTCCCCCAGTTCTGGGAGTGGTAGCAGCTTCCTTCAGTTGATATTGCTATGAAACATTAGCGTTCTCCTTTCATTTTTAAAATATATTCAATACCTAGCTAACAATTTCTGATATTAACATTATTAACATTAAATAAATTAAAATTATTAACATTAATAATTTTGTGGTTTCTGTCTCCTGAATGGATCATAATTTAGATTGGAATTCACTCCAGAATATCAGCTTAAAATCTTTCTGAATTGTTTCTTATAAAAATTGCTTTTTTTCCTTATTGCAGGTATGGGTAAACACTTATCCCAAAGCCATAATTTTTACCAGTTGATAATTTTAGATTTTCAAGCAACCGACATACTTTATTATTTTTTTCTAGATTGCTTTCAACTGATTACTCCTTTAATTGAAAAAAACTTTAAGGAAAATTGTATAAACTGTGTGAGCAAAGAAAGATAGATTGAATGATTTTAGAAAGAGATGTGATGATTCTTTACTTTTAAAAGTATTAATGTCCATAAATGCATCTCTGCAATGTTATCGATCTTATCAGAAAACTTGTGTCAGCTAATATTTCCTCTTAAGAAATTTAAAATAATTGGGAATCAAAAGCTCTGAGTTACTATTAAGTGCTATTAGCATTTAAATGGAGAACATACACTAATTTTGTGTATATATGGAAGTTTTACTTACTGTATACCCTTCTGAATATTGTTGAAACATCATTAATTCTAGTCTTATTTGGGCTGAGAATTTATTGACTTGAATGATTTGTTTCTATTATTCACAACTCACTTCATCCCGGGTGAATTGTGATGGAGTCTGTTGTAGAGTGAATATCTGTATCCCCTCAAAATTCATATGTTGAAATCTACTGCCTAATGTGAGGGTATTTGGAGATGAGGATTTTGAGACGTAATTAGGTCATGAAGAGGGGATCTCATGAATGGGACTACTGCCCTTGTGAGAAGAGGGTGGAGAGCTAGCTGCTCTTTCTGCCATGTGAGGACACAATGAGAAGTTAGTCATGTGCAAAATGGAAGAGAAACTTCGCCAGAACCTGACCATGCTGCACCCTGATCTCAGACGCCCAGCTTCTAGAACTGTGAGAAATAAATGTTATTTAAGCCATCCAGTCTATGCTAATTTGGTATAGCAGCCCCAACTAAGACAGAATCCTAATTCAATTGTCTACCTACACTTTTATACACAAATTGTGTAATATGATTTCCACCAAATGGGAAATGGTCTTTCTGTCACATGTTAATTATTTTTTTTCAGAAAATAGACATAAATAAAATTTACATGGGTTTTTTTTCTGATATGTGGCATAATTTATATTGTATAAGTAAACATTAATGAAAACCTGAATGTTTATAACTGTGATAGATGTGTAACACATGAGAAGAATTAAATACAAAAAAAGTGACAGTAAAAGTCAAAAGATAGTATAGAAACCAGAATAGAACAAGCAAACGACAAGATAAACTCTATTCATTTGAAAGGATGTGCGGAAGATACTTTCCAAAGCTATTACTTAGAATTTTGTGTGCTGCATTTTTCATGACTATCAGATCTGTCAAATCCTAAACAACTTATCAAAATGTAAGAGGAAGCAAGTGTTTGCTATCTGGTAAGTTGATTTGTTCAGGTGTTCTCATGTCAAACCATTTTGTCAATTATTTTTACAATTTAATAAGAAGCAAACAATTATCATATCAAGTACACAAATTGGGGGCCAGCCTGGTGGCATAGCGGTTAAGCTGGTGAGCTGCGCTTCAGCAGCCCGGGGTTCGCAGGTTCAGATCCCCGGCGTGGACTGACCCACAGCTTATCAGCCATGCTGTGGCGGCACCCCATATAAAGTAGAGGAAGATGGGCACGGATGTTAGCCCAGGGCCAGTCTTCCTCAGCAAAAAGAGGAGGATTGGCAACGGATGTTAGCTCAGGGCTAATCTTCCTCACACACACACACACAAACACACACACACACACAAGTAACACATATGTATCAGTTTTGAATGTATTCAGGTCCTTATATATTTTTCAAGCAAACACTTTACTTCAAAACAACACATGAACATATGGAAAAATGGTCCCATGTATTTTCAAATTTCTTAAAAATTTTGAATTACTGACAGAATGAAATATGATTCTGATCATGTTGCATAAAGGATATTTATAATTTTTACCTAGATATTTTTGAATTCAAAATTCAGTTTTCAAGAAAATGGACATAGTTTGCAGTTATTTTCTTTGGTTGTTATTAATACTTGTAAATACTTTCCATATAACCAAAACTTATACCCATAAAAAAAGGGGTTCTTAAAAGCTATAGTTCATTATGTATAAAAGAGAATAAATCATTATTTGCTATTAAAATTAGTTTGTAATAAAACCTTATATACTTATAAATAGAAACTAAATTCTAATGTATGAGTATGCATTCTCATATTTGAAATTATACTCTACCAACTTCTTAATGTCATAAATAATCTGATTCATCCATCTCATGCTTAAAATGATTCTACCCTTTCATGATATTTTATTTCAGAGAATTATAGTTTCCAAGACCTATGTCAGTAGACTTTGTTTCATATCTTAAAGTTTATTTAAATGTGAAATAAGAATAAAATGCTGGCATAAATTGATGGTGGACAGTGTAATACAGATTTCTCAGTGCTGGAGTGGAAGTTTACACGTAAGCAAGGGATAGAGGCTATGATGATTTTTATGGTAATTATTCCATAAAAAGAACCCAAGTTCCTTGTAGAAATGGCTGATTCTAGGACTGGTGCAGGAAATATACAAAAGATGTACCTGTAGCATCTTATAATGACAAAAAATAAGAAAGGACCCCCCAAAACACACACACACACACCCATTATGTGGCTATGTCAAAATAATACAGAATCCAACCGAAAGAGCACCCTATATTCAAAGCTGGAGCAATTTGAGAAACAAAATAAAGTAGTATTGGACTGTAACCCAAGTATAAAACAAATATCCATGAGTCCATACTGATACAAACAACCAAATAAAGGAGGAAGGAAAAATCTCTTGTCAGAAGAATCCCAAACAATTTATGGAGATACTGTGCTCTCAAGGAAGTGGAACATGACTCCTCACTTCTTAAACAGTGGATTGAACATAGCGACTTCCTGCCAAACAGTAGAATATGGAAAAGTGGGAAAAAACAGTAACTTTATAATGGAGAAAACTGACAAAACCCTACCTCAGTTAGATGATCAATATCAACATCAGCAGTGATAAGACATGTTGATAGGATGTACACTTGAAACATACATGATGTCATCAAAATGGTACTTCACCTCCATGGTCTTCCTCCCATAAACTTATAACCCCAGTCTAATAACTAGAACGATGTGTCAGAAAGCTCCCAATGGAGGGACATTGTGCCTAACTAGTACTCCTCAATTCTGTCAACATCATCAGAAACAAGGAAAGTATGACAAACTGTGACAGACAAGAGGAGCCTAAGAAGACATAACAATTATGTGTGAGGCGATATCCTGGATAAGATTCTGAAACAGAAAGTGGACATTAGGTAAAAATTAGAGAAATTTAAATAAAGTATAGACTTTAGTTTGTCAGAATGTATCAATACTGGCTCAGTAACTGTACAAACTGTATCATACAATTGTAAAATGTTGGTAAGAGAGGAAACTGGGTACAGCACATGGAAACTTTCTGTTGCTATCTTTGTAATTTCTCTGTAAATCTAAAACTATTCTAAAAAAGTTGTTTATTTTTTTAAAAAGGACATGTTTTGGAAAATACTGAGCGACATTGCCCAAATTAAGTAAATAACTTCAAAAGACATAAAATGTTTCTTTTTTTGTGGTATCCTGGTCTTAAAGAAACAGCATTTAAAAAGTTATATGACTTAAAAATATTGTTTTAAACTTGTGTAAGAGATTCAGTTAATGTATTATCTAAGGGAGAACTCCATTGATTTATTTTTCTCACCCAGACAAGGCACTTCATCTTTATGAACATTACATTTCTCATGGGTAAAATTGAGATATTAATTGCTTTACTCTAAGGTTGTTGAGAAATCCAATGATTCAATAGATATTAAAAGACTTTTAGAAGATTATAATGTGCTATACAATTTGTATATATAATTTCTCCCTTCAGATTCTTAACACTGATATGCTATTCTTACTATTTATTACTATTAGGAATATTACTAAATGCTTATTCTCTTTGTGAATATAGTGAAAGAATTTAATATTTGCTTAATGTATAAATCTCAATTATCAAAAATGTCATAATATATATTAATAAAGAAACTTAAAAAACGCTGGCTTCTAGCATAGCATTCTTTGGGTTTTTCTGCATCTAGCTTTTCCATATGTTGCTCGTCTTCCAAAATGCTAAATAAAAGAAATCAGTAGGAATCTGTTTTCTTCCTTGCCTCTTACTTGTTCATCTTATCCATTTCATGGATTTATAAAAATTTACCATTGGATGACTCCTAAATATACAGGTTCTGCCCATTTGTCCAACCCTGAACCTACCATCACTGCTTATATATCCACAAGGCATCTCAACCTAATATGTTCAAAATAAAACTTATTTCTCTCTCCAATCCCATTCCTAACCTATGCATTTTCAGCTCAATAAACAACACAGAAACTTACCCATTTATTCCACCCTAAACGTAGGTTTGATTGTTCTTTTTCCTTTACAATCCACGTACAAATTTCACCAAGTCTTGTTAGCTTTATCTTCAGAAAATTCCAAATTTGACCTCTCAACACCATACTCCAAACTCATCGTCAAACATCATTTACACTCTCCCTGATTATTTTGTGCTTCCTATTCACCCACAGCCCATGCGGTCATATATCACTCCTTCCTCAACATCATCAAAGCTTTTTCAAAATAAAATTCAAAATCTTTCTCATGACCTATAAATCCTCATATGATTGAACAGATTGATCTTTTTTTTTTTTTCTTTTCTAATCAACCTGTCCCTTTCACACATTCTCCTTCAGATATACTGACACTCTTGCTGAACTTGGAAAATGCCAGATTCATCGTTGCCTCAGAGCCTTTGTCTTTGTACTTATTGTGCTCTCTTGTGGATTCGTCTCCCCAAAACATGCCATGATTCTTTTTCCCATTTTAACTAAGTCTTTTCAGAGAGGTTTCCCAGTTCATCCTATAAACATGACACTCCATCCACACAATGTCACTCTCTTTCCTTTTTTTCCTCTCTATTACGAAAATACAGGGAATAAATTCATATGTTAGGCTGGAAGAAGCTCTATAAAATTTGCATATAAGAAGACCAAACAGAGAAGCGCACACACAGCTCAAGACCAATGACAACACTCCTTAGTGTCTTATAACAGTATAGCTTATCAAAATATTATATGCATGTATAATGTTGTAACAGCAAATGTTTTAAAACATCCACACACAACAAATATGCAGAGGCAGGTTGGTGACATGAACAAGTTACAAGTTTTCTCTTACTGTATTTTTTCTTAACTATTTTGTGGGGGAAGTATTTGTATAAACAAACTGTACCCCTAAATGTGTACAATTTATTAAGTTTTGATGTTATGTACACCGAGGAAATCGCCACCACCATTATGATGCAAAACATTTCCATATTGCAAAATATTCCTCAAATCCCTTGCAGTCCATCTGTCCTCTGCCTCTAGTCCTAGGTAACCACTAAACTATAGATCAGTTTGCATTTCATGAAATAAATTGAATCATTTCATATATAGTATATGGTGCTTGGCTCTTTTCATTAATCATAATGAATTTGAGATTCATTCATATTATTATGTGTATCAATAGTTCATTTCTATGTCTTGCCAAATAGCATTCCATTATATGGACTTGCCATACATTGTTTATCTATCCACCTGTTGATGGATATTTGAGTCATTTTCAGGTTTTGGCTTTTGGGAATAAAACAGCTATGAATATTTGAGCACAAATCTTTGTGTGGATATTTGCTTTTATTTCCCTTATAAACAATAAAGAGTGAAATGATAGAATTAATAAGCAGTTTAAAAAGCTATACCATTTGTATTCCCATTAGCACTCTATGAGAGTTCCAGTTACTTCACATCTTGATCTACCCTCAATACAATCAGTCTTTTTAATTTTAACCTTTCTAATGAATGTGTCGTGATATCTCATGGCTATTTTAATTTGCATTTCCCTGATATCTAGTGATACTGACAAGTTTCTTTTTTTTTTGCTTATTGTTTATATGTTATTTTTTTCAAAATGTTTAGCAATTCTTTACTATGTTGTTTGTACTCTTATTATTGAGTTGCAAAAATTCATTATATATTATACATTGTAGCCCATGGTCAGGATACCTTGCTAATATATCTCCTATTGCCATTTTTCTTTTTTTAATGGTATAGTTTGAAGAGCAAGCATTTTTAATTTTTATAAGGACATAGTTTTGTTTTGATATAAAAAATATTTTCTTAAGTTTCACAAATATTTTCTTTTATGGTTTCTCCTGAAAGTTTTATGTATTTAATTGTGATATTTGGGTCTATGATCCATTTCAATTTAATTTTGTTCATGATGTGTGATAAATATCCATATTTCCCTTTTTTCCCATAGAGTCATCCAGTTTTTCCAGCACTATTTGTTTAAAAGGTTTTCCTTTCCCCATTATATAGCTTTGGCCCTTTTGTCAAAATCAATTCATCATAAATGTCCAGTTCTATATCTGGGCACTTTATCTTATTTCATTCATCTAAATGTCAATCATTTTACCATTATAACACTTTCTTAATTACTCTATAATTATAGTACACCTAGAAATCATGTACTATTAGCCCTCACTTGTCAGATGAATCCATTTCAGAAGTTCACATTCTTCATAATAGTTCATTTCCATGATGGGTAAGACTATGGAGCCAGCTGCCTGCTCTTGGTCACTTTTATCATTCTGTACTCTTTTTCTTGTCAATGTAGGAGAATTTTCATGTAGTATTATTTTATGCAGGCTGTGGATGGAAACAACTTCTACTCACTTGCACAGCGGGTGGCCTCTATTAGTGTACCTTTAGTAGTCCAGTCTTTTCTTTCCTAGTTTCATTTTTTAAAACCACATTATTGAGGTATGATTGACATACCAAAATCTGTGCATATTTAATGTATACAACTTGATAAAATTGGAGATAAATATGCAGTCATGCAATCAACACCAAAATTTATGCCATAAACATATCCATCACATCAAAAAACTTCCTCCCATCCTGTTTATTTATTATTACTTTTTTGTGATAAGAACACTTAATATAAAACCTACCTTCTTAGCAAATTTTAAATATACAATACAGTATCATTAACTGTAGGCACATGCTGTACAGTAGATATTTAGGACTTGTTCATCTTGCATAAGTGAAACTTAGGAACGTTTGAATAATGCCTCCCCATTTCCCCGTACTCAGGCAAATGCCTCCCTGAGGCAGTTGAATAATGCTTCCCCATTTCCCCTGGCAACCACCGTTCTACTCTGTTTCTGAGTGTGACTATTGTAGATTCCTCATCTAGTTGGTATCTTGTAGTATTTGTTCTGTGTCTGGCTTAGTCTAGTCTTGGGTAGAGCAATGACCTATACATCAAGATCCTTAGCTACAGTCCATCTGTCTCTGTAAAGGTATAGTTCAGTTAATCTTAAGGTAGTATATTCTATGGCAAACATTGTTGCCTGTGTCCAGTCCATTGCATGGTTTGTCTAGTGCTGCAGACAATTAGTAACTTGCCATTAGTACATCAGATCTCCATTGGAACTGTCCTCTTCTCTAACATGCAGTCTCACCAGTAAACCAGGTCTCTTTATCAGACAGTAAATTATATAAGCAACAGTTTGTCAAACTCTGGTCCACAGACCTAATGCAACCAACTGCATGTTTTTTAAAATAATGTTTTATTGGAATATAGCCATGCCCATTCATTTATAAATTTACTATGGCTACTTTCATGCTACAATAGTAGAGTTGAGTTGTTGTGAACAAACATCTTATGGCCTGCAAAGCCTGAAATATTTATTACCAGAATTTCCACAGGAAAAAAAAATTGACATCCCTAGGATACAGCAATAGAGACAGAGGCATTTCAGTATCCAAGGAATGATTTTGCTCTTGTAGCTAGCTGAGACTTCGGAGGCCAGGCTAAACGTGTGATTGGATACATTATTCCATTTTACAGTAGAGCTTCCTTGTGACATTTTAGTTCAGGGATAACCCATTACAAGACATAGATCTCTGGCCAAGTAATTCATTTTCACTAGAACCCTACAACAAGCCAGTAATTTTCCTTCAAAATATGTATTTTTCAATGGCTAGAGGAAAACTTTTGGTTCAGAAGCCAAAAGTCCAGAGAATTCCAAGACAGTTTCATTGCTAGGAACTCCAGTCAGATGTAAGATCAGTCACAGACACTTGTAGTTCCGAAATATCTGAAGGAGATAGGGACAGGAAGATAAGATCTGCTTTATAGCTACTTGCAGGCTTCCTATTGTGGAGACCACTACTCACCTTTTGCAGCCTGCCTGGTAAGCTGCTATAAGGGCTTTTGTAAATCTCTATATGTGAGATGTATTCTTTTGAATATCAAAGAAGCTTAATTGAAAAATCAGGATACTATTACCAACATCTCAAAATGACTTGACTTGTGAATAGAAAACCTTAGGACTAGAGTCTCTGAATAGAGTTGAGAATTGACAAAGGAGAATAGCAATGTTTGTGAACTATCCATGTTCATTTAAAAAGCATGTATTCTCAGATTGTGGTTGTATGTCTCTTAGATTAAATTAATTAGACGTTTAATGTCTTAAAATTTTGTCTCTTGTGCTTACTAATTTCTGAGGGATATTATTAAAGTAAGTTACTTAGGTGGTATATTTGTTGATTGCTCCTGTAGTGTTATTATTCTTTGGCCTTTATGAGTTTGAATTCATGGTTTTTGATGAATATAAAAATTGATATATCACTCTGACAAAAAATTTTAAATTATAATAATAATCTTTTAAACTCTCACTAGCTTTTTGCTGTAAATTCTATTTCATATATGTGTCAGTTATCAATTCTTTGCCTCACAACTCTGAATACACCCTTCAATATATGCTCTACAATAAACAACAAAATTCCTTTAAACACTTCACATTTAATGTGAGTAAACTGTTAAACTTACCCCAAAGGGCTCTTTAGGGTTATTTTAAAAGTAAAGTGCTGTCTGCATTTTCTAGTGTGGGATAGGGGTCAGTAATGTGGGTGTGAGGACATCCAGTGAAGCCTAATCCTATCACAGACCCAGGATATGGTCTCTTTGTAACCTTGCAGCCCAGCGTCAGACTAGCAATTAGCTTTCCTCTGTCCTTCTGACATGGAAATCATAAGCAGTGGGCTATTCAGACTCCCTCAGCGATCCCCTACATGGCTTAAACTCAAGAAGTTTGCCTATCATTTCCCTAGCAGCTTCAAACCAGCTGTGGTCTCACTTAACCTGTAAAATTCTCTAATAACCAGTGGCCAAACCACAACTTCTCCAGTGAGGGATAAAATTCTTCCAAGCTTGTCCTTCCTTGCATTTTCTGCTATAGCCCTGGGATGACATATAGAGTTTTCCTGGATTTTATAGTGTTTTCTTTTTTTTACCATAGTTAATAAATTGAATATGGCCCTGTTTAAATTACTGTGTGATTTCTATCTCCTGATTGGACTCAGACTACTACAGAATTTGTATCAGGAATGGTTTGAGGAGAAGAACCCTAAAGGCAGGATTTGGGGATGGGTTTGATCTTGCCTTTTGTCTTGAGTGTGTGTTGAGTCCTTTGCCAATTAGAAATGGGACCCTAGTAAACCATGGTATGCAGTGGGATCAGAACTAATCAAGCTATCACCTGTGGTTAATTTTGATAAAGTGACAATTGAAGAACAAGACTTTGGTGCTCCAATGGCTGCTGAACTTGACCATTATGGCGGTGATCGTGACTATAAAAACTGCAGTGTGGCTTGTGTTGAGTGCACTTGAGTACTTACAGAGAGAAGATGACGAGCTCATGTCTGTTAACCTCAAGTCATATTTGAGAATCAGACAGCTTCCTTACCAGCCCTAGAAGAGTCTCTTATTTCTCGTATCTGCAGGGATGATATTTCTGAAGATAAAAACAATATTTATTGTGTGCATGCTAAATTACAATGATAATTGAATTCACTGTTTCCCTGAGTTTTTCATGTGAAATTTAGGGCATTAGTTGGGAAATAAAGGTATTGTAAAATATGAAATGGGGACATCTGGCTGGATGCAGATGAAATTGAGAATACTGAGTTCCCAAGTAGTTCCCAACCTTCTTTACCAGTAAAAGTAACTTACCTTTCAGTGTCCAAAACAACGAGTCTTCAGATTGAAAACCCTATGATACTTTCAATTAGGGAATGTGTCATGAAAACAAATGTTCATTTTCCTCAGGATCTGCTACAATGACCTCCCATTGCTACCAGAATATAAGTAAGATCAAATATCAGCAAACCTCAAGGATCAGATATACACTTTGAGAAGGAAATTACTTACCCACAAAAGAACTGCAAAACCTCGGTAATATATATCACCAAAAACCTGGGGAACATATGTGGTAATAGAATTGAAAAATATTAGACTAAGGAATGTGAAATATAACACTATATTGAACAAATTTATTGATATATATGTACTTCTTAGCTATTACAATTTAATATATTAGCTCATGCAGCTAAAGGTGACTCTAACAGATTATTTGTTTGGTTGACTGAAACTTGTCTATATAGGTGGCCTATATTTAATGAGATTGAGATGCCAGAGCTTACCTGGCATCATCAGGTCCAAAAGATTAGGATCCCAAAATTAAGGAGTTAGGAAAATTGGACTGGATCTATCATGTGTGACCTGCATTCCCTCCCCCTTTCCAACTATGCTCCATAAGAAGGCCCATAAGATACTCCCTTCATTAAAACATCGAGAAATACTTTAGTGAGGGGAACACATGCACCACTGAAAAGTTCTGTGGTGCTCTTCTTTGGAGGTCAGGTATGACTATACTGGATACTGCCATTGAGATGGTAGTCCAATTTTAGGGCATGATGGGAACCCAGAATAGCAGATATCAAGTGGGAGCACTTAATTATCAAACACATGATGTGTAAGTCAGTCATAAATGACAAAATGGATCTAATGGTAATAGGAATGTTTTGGACTGCAAAAATCTTTGGTGGTGGCTGATTTATCATGATATCTCTGGGAATGAAATAGATAGACAGTATAGTAGAGATTTTCCTATTCTAAAGATAAAAATATACTAAGTCTGGTAGCAAGAAACTAACTCAAGTCATCAAAAAAATTAGTTCCAGGGGCCTCCCGGTGGCGCAGCGGTTTAGTCCGCGCTTGGCAGCCCGGGGTTCGCGAGTTCGGATCCCGGGCGCCCGCCGACGCACTGCCTGTCAGCCACGCTGTGGCGGCGTCCCATATAAAGTGGAGGAAGATGGGCACGGATGTTAGCCCAGGGCCAGTCTTCCTCAGCAAAAAGGGGAGGATCGGCGACGGATGTTAGCTCAGGGCTGGTCTTCCCCACAAAAAAAAAAAAAAAAAAAAAAATTAGTTCCAGATCTAACTCAGTTAACAGACCTAGAGCCCCTTGATTGAAAAGGATGCTGAATCACCTTGAGGAAATACCCTGCACTATTGCCACAAATACACATGTAAATCTTCTTACAAGCCTTCCCCAGAAGGACCCTTGGCCATTTGATAAAGTGGATATAAACCAGGGAAAAAGGCATAGCCAGACCTTTCAGGGATAGTTGGACGCAAGCTCCAAATTAACAGTAATTTCTGGTGACACAAAGCACCACTGTGGCCCATGAGTCAAAGTAGGGGCTTTATGGTAGTCATGTGATTGGTGGAATTAAGTCTGCATTACAGTGAGCTCAGTTGTTCCATGGATCTAATTGTGGTTATTTCCTCAGTTCCTGAATGTATAATTGGAATAAATACACTTGGAAACTGTGGAATCTTCACACTGGCTCTTTGACCTGTGGGGTGACACCACTAAGGCTAAACAAAAGCCCCAGTCACTTTCCCTTTCTTCCTAGATGACAAACTGAGGTGATGCTGCATCCCAATGGAAATTTCAGAGATTAATGCCATCATCAAATAATTGAAAAAAGTAGGAATGGTGTTAATGATCACATCCCCATTTAAATTACCAGTTTGGCCTGTGCAGAAGGCAGATGGATCTTGGAGAACGACTGGACTACTGTAAAGTAATAAGGTGATGACTCCAATTAAAACTGCTGCCCTAGATATAATACTTTTAGTGGAGAAAATCTTCAGAGTTCTTGGTACTTGGTATGAAGCTATTGACCCGGCTAGTGCTTTTTTCTCTACACCAATTTCTAAGGACCACCAGAAGCTGTTTGCTTTCACTTGCCAGGACCAACAGTATATCTTCAATGTTACCTCAGGACTACATCAATTCTCTTGCTTTTTGCCATAATATTTTCAGCTGAGATCTTGATTGTCTTGACATTTCACAAATTATCACACAGGTCCATTAAATTGATGACATGCTGGTCCCGATGAACAGAATATAACAAGTACTTTAAATGGTTTAGTGAGGCATGTGTGAATGAAAGAATGGAAAACAAACTCCACAAGATTTCCCCCTATCACCACCTCAGTGAATTTTCTGGAGGTTTGGTGGTCTAGAGCATGTTGAGATATTTCCCCTAGGGTGAGAAACAAGTTGCTGCACCTGACACCACCTAACATGAAGAAAGAGGTGCACCACCTGATAGACCTTTAGAATTCTGGAGGAAACTCATGCCTCATCTGAATGTGCTACTTCAACTGTTCTGCAGGGTCATCCATAGGCTATCTGCTTGAGTAGGGAGAGACTAGAGCAAGAATAGATGCTACAACAAGTTCAGGCTGTAGAACAAGCTGCTCTACTACTCAGTTCTTATCATCCAACAGACCCAATGTTACTTGAAATGTCTGCGACAAGTAAGGATACTCTACAAAACCTTCTGCAGACACCAATTGGAAAAATCACAACGTAGATCTCTAGGATTTTGGAGTGGATTTATGCCTTCTTCTGCACAAAACTGTTCTCCTTTTGAGAAAAAGTGTCTCTTTTGCTACTACTGAGCCTTGGTAGAAACTGAACACTTGGCATCAGATCAGATAACCATGTGGCCTGAGATTCCCATCATGAACTGGGTATTAACTGATCTAATTAGCCATAAGGTATGGTGTGCACATCAGCATTCTATAACAAATGGAAATGTATATGAGACAGGTCCAGAGGCATAAGTAAGTTGTATGGAAAGGTGACCTAGACTCCTTCAACACCAGCTTATGTTGTATTTCCTTCTCTATCTGAATTCAAGCCTATGGATTCCTGGAGTGTTTCTTATGACCAAATAACTGAGGAAGAAGAAAATTGAGCATGCTTTACAGATGGCTTTGTGCAATGTGCAAGTGAGACCTGAAAGTGGACAGTTGCAGCACCAGAGCCCATTCAGGGATGACTCTGAAGGAGAGTGGTGAAGGAAATTCTTCCCAGTGGGTAGAGCATAACTAGATGAGATACCCCTTGCCAAGACTAATCTGGCTACCCCTACTGACAAATGCCTAATCAGCCAAGAAAAGAGACCAACGAGTCCTAGCTATGTTACCATACTCTGTAATTATATTAGACCTTTCCATCATGAAGGAGGCAAACATTTGTTTTCACTGAAATAGAGACGTATTCTGGATATGGACTTCCCTTCCTTATGTATGGTGCTTTTGCTAGGACCATCATTTGTTTTCTCACAAAATGCCTGATCCGGTAGGTAGTCAAAATGTACAAACCACGAGTCATACGGTAAATAAGTACTGCGGATGTGAAGTACAACCTGATGACTATAATTAACACTGCTCTATAGTGCATTTGAAAGTTGCTAAGAGAATAGATCCTAAAAGTTCTTATCACAAGGAAAAAAACATTTTTCTTTTTTTGGTTGCTTGTATGTAACTATATGAGGTGATGAATGCTAACTAAACTTATTGTGGTAAACATTTTGCAATATATGTAAGTCAAGTCATTATGCTGTACACCTGAAGCTTTTGTAGTGCTGTATGTCAATTATATATCAATAAAACTGAATCAAAAAACAAAATGCCTGATCCACTATCATGGCACTCTACACAGCATTGGACAGGAGTGATTTCACAGCAACGGAGGTACAGCAATGGGTTCACGGCCATAAAATCAACCAGTCCTACGAATTGTTCCATCATCCTGAAGAAGGTGACAATAAAAACATGGAGAATGACTATTAAAGACACAATTACAGTACCAATCCTGAAAGTATGTAGTTTTGTTTTCCAAGATGCAGCTTGTGCTTTCAATCAGACTGTTGTGTGGTGCTTTGCCTCCACACCCAGAACACGTGGATCTTGGTATCAAGGCACGGAAGTGGAAATGGCTCTTCTCACTAGTACACCTTTTAACCCACTTGCAGAATTTCACTTTTGTCCCAGTAACTTCAAACTTTGATAGCTTCAAGATCTTGTTCTCCAAATGGGGCAATGCTTCCCTAAGGAGACACACGTGGTTCCATTGAGTTAGAAGATGAGACTTCTACCGGGCTGTTTTGCCAATGAACTAACAGGCAAAAAAAGATTAAATTCTGGAGTGATTGAACCTGATTACTAGGGTGAAATCAGGAGCCACTACACAACGGTATCAAGGAAGAGTATGGCTGAAACTCAGGGAATTATCTGGATGCCCTTTAGTACTCGCAGGCTCAATATTAAAGGTAACTGAAAAACTACAGCAACCAATAAAAAGAAATGTGACTGAGGACTCAGCCCCTGCAGGAATGAAGGTTTAGTCATTCCACCAGTAAAGAATCCAGAGCATCAAGGAGTTGTCGATATCCACTCCAGCCCAACTCTGGCCCAGTTCAACCAGCAAAGTTTTCTGTTATCCAGTGGTTGAACACATCTTCTCCAGCCAGGGCTAGACCATTTGAGAATTTATCTTTCTTTGGGTAATCTCCCTCAGCCAAGGGTACCATATGGAATGTCTTTGTATTTTAGTTACTAATTTGTCATACTTAATAATTCTTTTTTCATGTAAATTTTAGATTCATTTTCTTTTTTAACAATGTAACTCACTGCAACTAATAATTCTTTATATTAATCCATCCCTGTTTAACCCACTGTATGTTTTTATACCTTGGTAGGATCCAGACTATTAAAATATGATATTAATATTTATTCACAAGTTTTCTTCCATTTTTCAAACTTAGAATTATTCTTTTTTTCTTTCTTTTGTAATAAAGCCATTTTAAAAATTATTTTGTTTTCTCCATTATTTCCCTTTACATTTATATACATGAACATTTATTTCATTAAGTACCTGCAGGTAATTTAAATGCATATAAACTCAGATAATAAGTTAATCAGCAAATTTCCTCTTTCTGAACAATACCTAGAACTTCAAATTTTTAAAAAACCCTTAATCATGTACCTTTTAACATATTCCTGTTGTGGAGAAATATTTCAAATTTTTCCTGAATTATAAATACTTATCATTTTTTCCAGTCAGTGTTTATTTAAATTTATCTGTGTAGTTACCAATATCTTTTTTCGCAATTCCTTTACACCCCTGAACTATGTTATGGGACCTTTTTCCTTCTTTTAATCCAAAAAAAAAAAAAAAAAAAAAACCAACGTAGAATTTGTTGGTGTTGGTGGTATATTTGATTCTTCCCCAAATCTGTTTGATTCTTTAACATCAGTTCCTATGTCCTGCTCATATTTTTGTTTTTCAGTATTATTTCTTTAAATTGATAAACATATATTTATTTTAAATTTGAATCTGATAATTTTATGGTTCAATTTTTATGTCTGTTTTCTTTAGTGGTTTTATTTATACACAATGAGGTACGTTCTTTTCATGTTAAGCGATTCTTGACTGTGCATTCTCTACGTTCCCTCAAACTTTATATCACATTGAGACTTCTGATTGCAGTTGCTTTCCTCATGAGAACATTTACTTTTCCTTCAGCCCTTTGTCTTAGGCATGACCAATCTGAGATTAAATTAAATTAAATTTTCTGCTTCAATCTTTGAAACTTTGACGACCACACAGCATGGATTTGGACTGCAAAAATATATGATGCCTTTTTAGTGGTTATGAATTCTCAAGAATGATTTAATTCTCTTTCTACTAAATTAAAGTGAAGAGAAGCAAGTTTCTTTGTGTCTCTTTGTGTATTGAGTTTGATTCCTAGTGTAGCCTTTTGCGATCCTAATATTCATAGTTTCCTATGAAATTACACCAGTGAAGTAGATTCTAAGTCATATCCCCTCTCTGAATCTCAGAGCAGAAGCCCAAATTTCCACATTGGGCAGAAACTCTCAGGGGAAAAAAGTTGTGTTACTGGTTATTCCACAGATGTTCTGGTTTTCTTCTGCACCGATTCTCTGGTTTTAGGATCTGCAGATTTATTTGATATCAGTCCAGTAATGCACATAATATGGTTGAGTTTGATCCAAAATTTTACTGTTTAAGTAAGGAGGGTGATTTCGCCTCCTAAAGTGCTTAAAAACAATAGTTGATAACATAAAACAATTTACCTCTTTTCAAAAAACAAAGGGTACTGCTTAAAAGTTATTTCAAAAATTGAGCCGACCCTGCTGATAAGAACTTTAAATGAAATATACATCGAAGAAAATAACCAAAGTATTAAAATGACTACTTGTTCCACACATTAGCAAATATTTTAAATGGTGAACAACTAAAGCTATTTCCATTTGCATTTTTATTTTACTTTCTTTTGGAAGTTCTTACAAATGCAATAAGAACAGAATGAAATAATCAATTTTATGTTTGAATTTTCTCCTTTGCTGACATTGTGATTTGAGGTCACAAAATCCAGAAAATATAGAAAATAAATAATGTGACGGTGTGGCAGATGACTAAACATTCAATATAGAAGCAATAACGATTTTCTCTACAGTAGTGAAAGCTAGTCAAGGTACATACAAAACTGTGAAATATTTAGAAAACTAAAATTTAGAAAAAGAATGTATAAGAGTTATAAGGAGAAAATCTAACGTCTTTAATAAAACCATAAAACAAAATCTAAAAAACAAGTTAGAACACCCATATTCTATAGTCTGATTTTGGAAAACACCTAATATTGCAACAGTGCTAATTCCCTCTGTATATCTATGCCTATATCTATCTATCTATCATCTATCATCTATCTATCTATCATCTATTTATCTATCTATCTATCTATCTATCTATCTATCTATCTATGTATCTATCTTCCTTTTGGGAATGTAAATAGAATTACTATATTTAAAACTGAACAAATTCTACAAAATATCCAAGATATTATTTAAAAATAATTATTGTAGGCCTTTTAAACCTAATATTAATATAAAAAATCTACTTAGTATGAGATATTATCTCAGGGATAGACAAATATATCAGTGCAGTAAAATTCAGAAAGATGACCTCATATTGATGGAATTTATTATATGACAAAGTTAGTGTTTCATTTTAGTTGTAAAAGGATTTAAAAACAGTTCTGGCTTATGTGATAGTCACATGGAATAAATAATTACAAAATCACAGGAACAAACACATATAAAAAATAAATTCCAGATTAATAAAATCTGAAAAGAAACACAGTGAGAAAAACATAACTTAGAAGACTCTACAGAATCTAGAGATCCAGATTTTTTTAAAAAAAGAGAATAAGTTAAATCTTTAGAAGATAAATATAGTCACATCTTTTAAAATTAAAATTATATTGTAAGGAAAAATATAGCAGAGCCAAATCAATAAATTGAAGCATACTGTCAATGACCGTTAATTTAGAATATTAAAGTCTGAAAAATGAAAACAGAAATTTGAAATTGAGAAAAAATGGCAAACAGTTATATACAAAAATAGACAAAATATGTGAACAGGCAGTTCACAAAACAGCAAACCCAAATTAACTAAGAAGTAAAAGGATGCCAATAAGGTGACAAAAATATATAACTTTATTCTAATAGAGTAGCAAAAATTAAAAAAAAATACTATTGCATATCGGTGGTGAATGTAAGGGGAAAAATGATTAATTTCCTAATAGAAATGTGTATTTCTTGAGCACAGTCATGACTCACTCTGGCAGTAAGTATTTAAATAAAATTTGGCAAATAAAAGGCACATGCTTTAGTACATCAGTATCACTCTTGGGAATCCAAAACACTGTAATGAAAGCATCAGTACCTAAATGGAAATGAAGTGAATGTCAATCAATGGAGGAAAGTTATAGACTATGTTACAGCTGTTTGGGGAGCATAAGTGCAGTAATTAGAGGGAATAAGTTAAGTCCCTACAGTGGGCTTTGAGAGATTTACATTTTATATTGTTATGTTGTTTGGAATTAAGTTTCAGAGTAATATTTCTAAATAACACAATATTTGTAAAACTGTGACCAATAAAGTGTCTTCTTCAATTATGTAAGGAGATATCTATGGGAAGATACCCACCTTAGAAGACAGAAGGAGGATAAGCAAAGTAACAAAACATATCTGTTTGCTATTCTTATTTTGCAAATTTAGGAATTAAAGGTATAGACACTTTAATTAATTTATTAGCTAGAATCTGTTAGTGAGATGATCCAGTGATCTTACAGCCTGACCATAAATACTATATACATTTATATAAATGTGTACATATTATATATGTTATATATATCCAAGCTAATATATATTAATTGAATGTTCACGAATATTAAAAGAAGTAATAATAAGCAGGACCTGGCAGAACTCAAGCTTTTTTTTTTTTACATATTTATTTATGAGAGTCTAGGAAGGTGATGAGCAATTGATGTATAAATTTACTGAAAGACAGAGAATGCTAAAGTCCTTTATTTTATGCAATTTTATAGTTATTTTTATTCTCAAAATTGTGTATTTTATTCTTTGCCATCGTTACTACAGTCAATAAGTTTTCTTTATTTGTAAAGTTTGCCAACAATGTCTTTGTCAAAGAAAATATATCAGTTTGTGACATGCTTTCTGAATGATTACACTTTTTGTCTTTGATAAGAACTTTACTTCAGTTATGAGTATGTAATTAAATTCAAAATTTTCTTATATTGGTTTTATAACCATGAACTTTAGGTATATTTCCTCAAAACATGGCATTGTAAATTAAATTCCTTTTGCAATATATTTCAATAATCTTGTTTTCTAGTCCATATCCTTGACTTCTTTTATTATATTACTACTGATTTTTGAAAAAGTGAAATCCAATTCTGTAATATATCACAGAGTTTGGGAAAGAACTCTAGATTGTGATATTTTCAAAAAGAGAATATGACATTCATGTATAAGAATTTTACTTTTTTTCCTGCTATCGGAAAAGATGTATAATCCTGTTTCTAAAATTAGGTACTAAACAGCAAGCAGAAAATCAGCATAGTTGAATATACTATCACTTTCATTTTCTACTGCTATTTTGAAAATAGTCTAATTTTATTTAAATAAATAGGGAAAATTTCAAGTTTATGGGCAAATATACACAGTGCTGCTTTGCTCTTATCATAGTATAGAGAGATTTTGATTTCAGAGATTAGTAAAGTAATTTTGTACATATTAGTAATGCATGCAAACTGAAAATTAAACTATGCCACATAGTATGAAAGGAATTTAGCAGTAGGTATAGAATGTGAGTATCTTACATGTCATATTGATAAAGAGTAGAGGAATATATTTCCTATATATTTAGATAAGAATAAATTTTTTACCTGAGCACTATCTCAGTAATTGTTTATTCTCTGCAGTATTTTTAGAAGTGAAAACCCAGAATAAACAATATATTATATTTTTAAATTTAAAAGTTCTCAATCACATTAAAATAGTATAAAAATTATATAATTAATTGAAAAATCAATTAAGAAAAGTTTTACACTATTAATTAGTATGTTTAATATCAACTGACCATGAATGCTGAGAATACATGTCTAAATATGTGTATATGTATATATTTTTTTCTCATATAGAACAAAGACAAGCATACACATATTAGGTAAGTATCTATCATAACCACTCTATTAATATTTTGAAGGGTCAACATAATATTAACCTGTGTAACACAGCATTCTCAGAAAGATAAATATCTAAAGAAACTTGATCTTTGGTAAGGGGATTGTTGTTTCTGTTTGTTGTTTGCTGAATTTTTTACTAATGTACTGCTTAATAAGTAACGTCACTATTCTTATTTTACAGAGGTAAAAATGGATCTACCAAAAAATATGGAAAATTATATCTAGGATTATTCAGGGTAAAAGTTAAAGACATAATACATAATCCATTTTATTTTTTGTCTCCTAAGCCACATATCATGACACCCATATTGTTAAAAAAAAAAAAAAACTCAAATAAAGACCATACTACCCTCTCAACACTATGAAGTTTGCTCATTTTCACAGACTCTGTGTCTAGTTGAAGGACTGGAAGTAGCAGGGGAGTCTGTAAGTTATGCCAAATATTATAAAAATAAATCATCAAATCATGGCTAGGAAAATTTCCACTTCCGGAGAAAGTGAATTAAAAGAACAGAGTTACTCCTACCAAAAAAAAAAAAAAAAAAAGGCCAAACAACAACAAAATAATGATAAAATATATAACACAAAGGTTTCCACACATTAGATATGAGACAGAACAAAATTTCTCTAAGATAAGTGATGAATTTTAATTTATTTGAGGAACCTCCATACTGTTTTCCAAAGTGGCTGTACCAGTTTACATGCCCACCAACAGTGCACAAGCATTTCCTTTCCTTCACATCCTCACCAACACTTGTTATCTTTTGGCATTTTTGATAATAACCATCCCAATAGGTGTGAGGTGATATCTCATCGTGGTTTTGATTTGCATTTCCCTGATGATTATAGGTGGTGAGTGTTTTTTCATATACCTAGTGGCCATTTGTATGTCTTCTTTGGAGAAATGTCTATTTAGGATCTTTGCCCATATTTTAATTGGGTTATTATTCTTTGCTATTGTTATAGGAGTTCCTTATATATTTTGTATATTAACTTTTTATCAGGTATATGGTTTACAAATATTTTCTATCATCCCAAAGATTGGCTTTTCAGTTTGTTGACTGTTTCCTTTGACATGCAGAAGATTTTTAGTTTGATGTAAGCTCATTTGTCTGTTTTTGCTTTAGCTGTCTGTGTTTTGGAGTAATATCCAAGAGATCACTATAGCACTATTCACAATAGCCAAGACATAGAAGCAACATAAATGTCCATCAACAGATAAATGGATGAAGAAAATGTGGTATTTACATATACTAGATTATTATTCAGCCTTTAAAAAGGAGGAAATTCAGGGCCAGGCAGGTGATGTAGTGGTTAAGTTCACACACTCCACTCTGGCAGCCTGGGGTTTGCAGGTTCGGATCCCAAACACGGACCTACACACCACTCATCAAGCCATGCTGTGGCAGGTGTCCCACTTATAAGGCAGAGGAAGATCCACACGGATATTAGCTCAGGGCTCATCTTCTTTACCAAAAAAAAAAAAATAAATAAACCATGAGGAAATCCCGCATTGCAACAACATGGATGAAACTAGAGGACATTATGCTACGTGAAATAAGGAAGACACAGAAGAAAAAATACTACATGATACCACTTATATGATGAATGTAAATTAGTCAAACTCAGACGTGGAAAGTAGAATGGTGGTTACCAGGGGACGGGGAAATGAGGAGGGCTTGTGTTCTCCTCTCCCTTCTCCTTTACCCGGTACAGTTGTTTCTCCTGAAAAAGCTCTGCACATTTAATCCTGCCTTGGTGTCATCTTGGAGGATTGAAAATGGCACCAAGGGTAGAAAAAGTGGAGTCAAAGTATAGGTAGTAATATAATACTTTGGGATTGGCTTAGCAGTTCTCAAGGAAAATCACATCTGGAGTGGCACCAGAGACATCGGTGTTCCCTGGTTCAGTGTAGTAGTCACATTGCTAAAGATATTATAAAATCTGAAAATCTACCCTACACAGAAACATGTGCCCTCTCAGAAACCACTCCTGTCTCCTCCCCTGGGCAGTAGGAGATTTTCTCTTCCAGTGTCTCCTCTTTGGGAAGCAAAAAACCTTTTTACAGATGACTCTAAGCAGACACATTTTATATATTCCATTGACTAGAATGGGTCAAAGTCTTTTGCTTAAGTCAATCACTGCCAAGGACAAAGGGTCCCTATGGATTGGTTTAAATGACTAAAGATGACCTCTAAACTTGGGTTTCATTTACTTTCCCCCAGGTCAAATGGAGGGTAATGACTATCAGTGTTCCATCCCTCTCTCTCTCTCATCATTATCATTATCATCATCATCATCATTACAAAATTGTTTATAAGATCAAAATCTGGAAGCAAATTATTTGCCCGGATATCTAAAGCTGAATATCTTAATGATGGCACACTCATATCATGTAATAATCAGAACTTATAAAAAATAAGTTAAACCTATATATGCTTGTATAAAATATTTATATTACATAGCATTCAGATTATAAAAAAGGAAAACACAAGTTCCAGAACAGGTTTCATAGTGTAATTCTGTTTATTATGAAATATTTGAAATAGAAATATAAACATATATGGGCATATATAGATTATGATATTTCTTAAATTCACCTATAACATTTCTTAAAACATACACCAAAAATAGTTGTCTTCAACACTAGGACTGACATTTGGATGAGTTAGAGGAAGGCACTTGTAGTTTCACTTTGAGTGCTCTTATATAATTGGTATTTCCTTCATAAATATCATTTTAAAAATAATAGGAAAACAGATGATAAAGTGTATAGCAAATGCAAACAGTGATTGCCTTAGTGTCAATATGTGTGACTTGATTTGACTTTTCTTAGCTTTCTACATGTGCTGCAATGTCCTTGTTTATTTTGCAAGTAAATGTATTCATTTTCTTTCAAAATGTAAATTATTATAAAATTATCTCAATGAGGTATCACTTCACCTCCTAGGACATGCAATTGCATCTGGCATTTGCTCGCATGAAACAGAATATTTGAGAGAAATATTTTTGACCAAAACTTTTACTCAAAATGAATCAGGGCTAGACTTGGATTACCTTTAGGTCTGGACAAATTTTATAACCATTTCCACTCCATGCAGACAGTAATTTTCTCGTTCAATAAATCTCTTGGTCAAGTCCCTTTTAAATGATCAATGATCAATGATCTAAAAAGAGAGTAATTTACAACGACATTCAAGTTAAATATTGTATTTGTCATCTTTATTCATTTACGACTCATATGTTAAATGAAAATTGGTTGGAATTAATCCAACATTAATTAATTTATTTTTTTAAATTTATGTTGAGTATATATTTGCAGTCTGATATAATCCCTATCTTTATTTTGGAAATACATGTTTATGTTTAAACCCAATCAACCATCAGCAAAAATAATGTCAAAGATATGTTATTTTTCTTTAGCTTAGATTTCTGAAATACACAATTACTGGATCATCCTCTACTTCACTATAAGAAGTGTATAGAATGGTATTTTATCTACTGAATCCCTAGCCCAGAGCTGACAAATCAAAGCTAGCTTTCCTAAAATTTTCCTCCCTTCTATTTTTTTTTTAATATCCTCTTTGAGAATATGCTTAATACAAATATTTGCAGATATATGGTGTTTTCTCCCCTTTCTCATGTTTCATGCATGTTTCATGCATGGGGTAAATAAAATTTCATTTTATGAAGAACTAGAATAAACCTATACTTTCACAAGTTTATAGGCTTAGAGAGCTGTTTATGACTGTGGCTTTTGGCGAAGAAGTGGTTTTGGCTATTCTGACTTGATTTTACTTGATGACATGCCAGAGATGCCTAACTTATTAGCTGTTTTAAAGCCTCCTTAAGCTTCAACCTAAAATTAAGTTCATTTCTTTAACTTTTATAAGTAGTTCTGGGTTATTAAATGTAAATGTTTAAAAATACACATGCCAAGATGTTGATAGTTTCTGGTTTGCACATTTTTGAGACATAAAGATTAGAATGTAATTCAATTTTTGTACTCACATATTTGTATAATTGAGACAATTATTCTAATTCTAGAAATTTAATAATTATATTTAAATGATCCCTTGGCGATGCCTGGAATTAAGGAAGAAATTAACAATTATTTGGACCTGAATGCTGAACTAAATTTTATAGGCATCCAGTGGGAGTCTGCAGCAGCACTCATTAGGGGAAGGCTAATCAGTATTACATCAGGGAAATAGCTAAAGTACCGACTAAGGAGACAATATGAAAATAACCATAACAATTAAAGAAACTAAACAAATAAGAAGGATATAAGAAATTGTTTAATACACTGATTGTTACTGTCATAAAGTGGTGTAATGTAAGTTATTTCAAATGGATATGTTAGAAAACCATGTTGTATCATGATAAATCAATTAACAGCAATAAAAGAAATGTTTAAAATTGGAAAGGGAATACTTGGACTGTCTATAAAACTTGAGTATAAACTTACAGAAGAGTTCATCTTATTAAACCATTGCAATGTTAGAAGCTGACATTCTCACGTTTGATGCCAATGAAGTGGAGCCTTCGTGTGTGTCATCTAGTATCAAATTGTTAGTGTGATAACCTTTTTATTTGAAGTGTGGCTCTATGAGACATTCTCACATGGAATCCACTAACATGCTAGAAAGAGCTGGAGTTAATGAACAAATCATTGATCATAGTACAAAGGCAAATAATCCAATATAATTTGTGGCATCTTTACATGCACTAATTGATACAATAATTCAAATAAGTTCATGTCCTTTAACCAGAGCTTCTAGAACTTGACATCAGGAAGTGAGAGTCTTCCAGATATACATATCCTGATTTTATTACCAAAGCCTTGACAAAAAGCTATATTTATAAAATTGTGATTATTAAAATAAATCTTTTAAGTAACACATATCCTAATACATATTTCACAGATGTTTGAGAGTAAAAGTATTTCCTCTTTTTAATTAAGTGGGTTGATTACTCGGGACCCAGTGCTGCGATAAATCCTGAGCAGTCACCATGATTAGTACATAAGCCACAAAGTCATGGGAGCAGCAAGTGTCTGGCTCCATAAGTTGCGACTAATAAACAAACATATATACAAAACAGAAATGAACAATAAAAATAGAAACAACTAAACATTATGGTTCTCATTCCAAATGTAAAAACATATAGTGAACCTGTTAATAATGCCATCATGACTCACCTACTTTTCAAATAATTTTCATCACTCGTCTTCATTAAATTTGTTCTGTGATTAACACTTTATTCTTACATCATTCATATAACAATGCAGGAATGAAATAGTGGGATTTACTTTAGGACCTTGTTATGGGCTGAAATGTATTCTTCCAAAAGTCATATGTTGAGGTCACAGCACCCAGTACCTTTGACTGTCTTTGGAGACAGAGTCTTTCAAGAGGTAGTTAGGTGAAAATGAGGTCATCAGGGTGGGCCCTAATCCAATATGACTGGTGTCCTTATAAGGAGAGGATGTTAGGACACAGATACACAGACGGAAAACCATGTGGAGACACAGGGAGAAGACAGCCATCTAAAGCCAAGGAGAGAGCCTCAGAAGAAATGAACCCAGCCAACACTTTGATTTCCAACTTCTAGCCTCTAGAACTGTGAGAAGATAAATTTTTGTGGTTTATGCCATCCAGTCTCTAATACTTTGTTATGGCAACCCTCACAAACTAATATAGACCTGAACTCAGAAGGACCTACTCTGCGCGAAATTTGTGGTGAAATTACTCAAATCTGCATCTGATTCTGCGTGAAAAAAAACTGCCTTACTTGTTTGATTTATTCTCATAGAACTATGATTCAACTATATTAACATGTTTTAATTATTGTTTAGCTGATAGGAGCTTTTAGAAAATAAAACTTTTAGAATATAAAAACATAAAAATTAGTAAATATTTATGTTATAATCAAAATTCATTATCAGTTTGTTACACAGTAATATAAGACAGGAAAATATATACCTGTTTGTCTTTGTGAATAATATGTATAACCTTTTTAAGAAAAAGTCATATTGATTTGGATCTCTACTTTGATTTATATCAGAATATATAATATCTGTAAATATTAAAAATAAGTTAAATATTAAAATATTCATAAATTTCCTTTAAAATCCAGTTTAAATTATTTCAAATTATCTAGCTTAACCTTTTAAAATTTCCCTTTTTAAAATAAATACATAAATTCATAGCACCCCTTTTAAGTACATTTATCACTAATACAAAGTTTGTACATAATAATCCTCTTTTAACATTTATATTTAATATTAAAATAAAAAAATTTAGGTATTTATAGCCACTTAATATTTTGGATATTCATCCAATTTTTGAAGCATTAAATTTACATAGAAAGAAACCAAATTTGACCAAAATTTAAACTCTGTAAGATTATATTTTTGCTATTATTGTTCCTTTAGAAATATAAAGCAATTCCAACTTTAGTATTTCTTATCTGGAATCACCTTCTGAAAAAAAACCTCACCAGAGTTGGTCTAATATATCATAGAATTTGAAAGATGGTGCAAATTCCTAAGGAAATCCAGAAATCTTTATTTTTCTTATTTAAACTGTTTCCACTGTCAAAACCTTGATTAAAAAACAATTGACTGCAAGTGCATGAACCTCCAAAATTGTACCATACTGGCATAAAACCCCACAGATATTCTCTTTGCTTTTCCATGACACAGTGGTTGTTCACATAATATCTGTTTATACTTAGGGTGACCATTATATTTTATATATAATGTTATATATAAATTTTCCAATTAGATTTCTGTGAGTATATGTCATTTCATCATTTACACTGCCAAATTTTAGAAATTGAGATGTACAAAGTGCTTTTCTCTTAGGGCTGGTAGATGAGCAGGGAGATATAGGTCCAAAGGTGGCCAAAAGGTACAAACTTCCAGTTATAAGATAAATAAGTACTAGGGATATAACGTACAACATGATGACTATTGCTAACAGTGCTGTGTGGTATATTGGATGGTTGCTAAGACAGTAAATCCTAGAACTTCTCATCACAAGGAAAATAAAATTTGTTACTATGTGAAGCGATGGATATTAACTAAACTTACTGTGGTAATCATTTCACAATAAATACATATGTCGACTTATGCTCCCCACCTTAAACTTACACAGTGCCGCATGTCAGTTATATTTGAAGAGAACTGGAAGAAGAAAAGATCCTAAATAAATTGTCATTTTACATTTTACAACATGAACTTAAAAAAATGTCCATGCTTTGATTACTATAATAGTACAAAGGAGAGTAATCTAATTAAATTTAGGAATATGCATTTCCTGAGAATATGTAATGTGAACTGACCCTGGAAGAAATTGTAACAGTTCAATGGCAAGGAAAAACAAGTAAGAGTCAACTGAGCACAGCAAATATCAGGCAGTTATGGGAGAAAAGGACTCTGAGACCGCCTGACATATCAGGAAATACAAGTCTTTCCACATCTTATGGGTAAAAAGCGACTGAAAGGACATTAATATGAAATCTTGCTCCAAAGGGTAGATGATGAATGCATTTATATGCTAATCAAAAAAGTGTTTTTTTTTTAAATTTATTCCTAAACTATGGTGAAACATTGAAGAATTTTGAAAGCAGGTATATGACCTCCAAATCTAGTTACAGTATATTGGATAGTGATTGAAACAACTAGAATAATCTGAATGTATCATATTTTGAAGTACACCAGATAACTGTGGCAGCAAACAAGATTAGCTGAATTAAAATTTCAGAGAAGGAAGAGTCCTACCTATTTTTGAGATGAGATCGTCAGCCATTCCCACATCCCAGTCTCCAGGGACAATTGTGGAGTATGGACACACGGTTATGAAAGGGCTTGCCATTGGCAGAGGGACTTAGTGGCAGGAGACCAACAGACCTTTTGACAATCATGCAATGTTGCCCTAGAGATTGGAATCTAGAATCATCCCCAAATGCATGGCCAATTTTTCCCATTGGTTATTTGCTGAGGGACAGGAAGATGAAGTGAAATCTTCCATGGCCACAGGATTGTTAGGCAACAACAATGTCACTAGAGGGAGAATCCTGCAGCATACACATGACAGATTTTGTGATCAGGGCATTTGAATTCAGAGACAGACTGTATCTAACTAAAACAGCAAGTTGACTGGATTTAGATGACTAGCTTTTCATACTATCTTCCCAACAGAGCAAAGGAGAATCGTCCCTTGATGTAAACTATATCAAATTATGATCTACATTGCTTTTATAAACCAATTTCCAGCATATAGAAGAATATATGACAAGAAAAGAAGCATGCAAATGTGAAGGGTTCAAGAAAGTAAAGATATAGTAGAAGTAGAATCCCAAATGATACATATGTAGGAACTAGCAGACAAGAATTATAAAATAATTAGTATAAATACATTGAGAAAATGGAAGAAATGATGGAGAATCTAAGCAAAAAACAGCAATCTATTAAAATCAAATCACACTGTATTAAAAACCACAATGTCTGAAATTAAGAACTGACTGATGAAGTTTAACTAAAGACAAAACAGGAGAAGAAAGGATTAGGGAACTTGAAGGAAAAACAGTACAAAACATCTACATGGAGAGAACAAAGAATGAACAAACACACCAGAAAAAAAGGGAGATATGGGTCACAGTTTGAAGCATATATATTTGCTATATGAGGAGGAGAGATGAGAGGAAGGGTGCAAAAGCAATGTTTGAGGATTTATGATAGCTTAGTTTTTCCAAAACTAGTGAAAGACATCAACCATCTGACACAAGAGTTCAGTTAACCTGAAGCTGAAAAGCAGACACACACACACACACACACACACACACACAGAGGCACATCACCAACTGGCGACTGACACTTCAGGAGAACTATAGAATCCAGAAGACAGTGGACTGTCTTTAAAATTCTGAAAAACAAAACAAAAAGTAACAATAATCACACCTACTGAACCACCATGCAAAATTAAGGCAAAATAGATATGGTTTTAGACTAATAAACCATCCTAATCTTACAGAGATTTGTTTTAAAAATATAACATCAAAATGCACATTCTTCTCAAGGACATGGGGCTAGTTGTTACGATAAGACATATGATGATCCATAAAAGAAGGGTTAATAAATTTGAAAGGAGAGAATTGTACAGTATATGTTCTCTGACAAGACAGGTTTAAATTAGAAATCAATAACAAGATACATAGAAAAATCTGAAAGTATTTAAAAATTAAACAGCAAACATATAAATAACTCAGTCAAAGAAGTTAAATAAAAATGTTTGAGTCTGAATAATAATAATTAAAGAGCCTATCACAATTCACGGGATGAAAGTTTCCCAGGAAAATATTGCAATTGTCATTTCTCTTTTCAAATCTGTTTTTACTTCGTGTATTTTTAAGGTCTATTATTAAGAGTGTCCTATTGTTTGTTTTCCAGGCAATATTTTTAAAATATTTTATTTAGAACAGTTTTAGATGTACATTAAAAATATAAAGATAGTACAGAGTTTCCTTATACCCAACATCCAATTTCCCCTGTTATTAAGAGCTTACTTTAGTATGACGTATTTGTTAAAAGTACTGAATCAATACTGGTAAGTTTTTATTACCTAAAATCTATACCACATTCAGATTTTCTTCATTTTCATCTAATACCTTCTGTTCCAGGATCTTATCCAGGACACCACATTACATTTAATTGTCGCGTCTGCTCAGGCTCCTCTTGGCTAGGACAATCCTCAGACTTCGCTTTTCATGGCTTTGAGAGTTTTAAGGAGTATTGGTAAGGTTTTTGCAGAATGTCCCTCAACTGTGATTTGTCTGACATTATTCTCTTGATTAGATAGGGGTTATGGTTTTTTTGGGGGAAAGACTACAAAAGCAAAGTGCCATTCAATTCACTTCAAAATAAAGGTGTATAAATACACAGTGAAGTAGTTCTCATGGTCTCCCTCTACATTAAGTGGCTGGAGTGAAATAAAAGAAAATTTGTATGAGACTCATGGAGCTCGATATGTGGATTAAACTCAAACACTAATTTTGGTAAAACATAAATTTGTTTGGATACTCTCATTTTTCATATTCTTGCCACAAATTAAATTTTTGTTTCTAGTTAGAACAGTGAAATTACATATAATTCTTTGACAAAATACATCAGTGATTCCATTGGTCAAAAACCAATCTGAGTAATTAAGAATCTATTGTAAAATATCCAGCTGCAGGACATTGAGATCAAAGTGATGCTAATATTTTTCTACCTCTAACATTGATTCCTTTAAATTGTTGCTTGAAGAGTAAAATAGAAAGAAGTAGATCTATTTATTCAGAGACATGTAGACACACTCTAGAGCTTGTTTTTTCTAGCACCATCCAGTCAATTCTGACTCCTAGCAACCCTGTGTACAGCAGAACAGAACCCTGCCCGGTCTTTTTGCACCATCCTCTCACCTTCTGGGGCTGTATCAGACAATGCTCCATGCCTGCCATTCATATAGTTTTCATGATGATTTTTTTGGAAGTGAGGGTCCAGGTCCTTCTTCCTAGTCTTAGTCTGGAAGCTCCTCTGAAACCTGTCCACCATGGGTGACCCTGCTGGTATTTGAAATACTAGTGGCATAGCTTTCAGCATCACAGCAACATGCAGCCACCACAGTATGACAACCGACAGACAGTGATGTGGTTCCCTGAAGGAGAAATGAACACAGACCACGGCAATGAGTGCTGAATCCTGACCACTAGACCACCAGGGCTGGCTAGAGCTGATTTACAACACTACTAATGCAAAAATATCAAAAAACCTTAAGTTAGAACTTTAAGGTAACTGAAGTATAGATGGTCTGGAGTCATAATAGTGATAGTATATAATAGTTTTGTAACATATTGTCTTAACCTTAAATGCTTTATGTTTATTCAATTATTTTTAGAGCACTCCTTAAAAGGGGTTATTATCTCCATTTAAGGAGCAATAACAACAGAATTACATTTAAAAATACAAATTATCTAAAAGAGCAGTAAAGTAAAAACAAAAAAAAAAAAAACAAAAAGGAACATTAACCAGTTCTATTATGATCTTTTAAATTTTGTTGCTAAATAGAGATGAATGCATTTTGGACAACAGTTGGTTTCATAGGATCCTCTTAAATTTAGATTCCAATTGTAATCCAAATTTTCAAAAGTGCACCTGTAAACAATTGATTTACAGTTTTCTCTTGAGGATGTAGAGAACTGAAAAGATTGTCGATCCTACTCTGGAAAATATTTTTTTTTAAAGTCAGACAAACTGCATCATCATAATTTTTCTTTAGTCAATCAAGGAGATAAAGCCACAGGGCAACCAACTAAACTTACATCTAAGGAGGAACAGGTGACTGCAAGAGCAATGGGATGTGAGAACTTGTTTACCTTGGAGAGAGGGCACTGGCTTACCTGAGATAAAGGCAGCTAGATGAAAAATTCATCTAGAAAAACTAACAATTGTGGAAGATCGATTGCTAGTCAGAGGGTGGAGTTCTTTATGGAGCTGCAAATATATGGAATGTTCATACCCTTTGCAGATTTTTTTTTCTCAATAAACCCCACCAAAGCCTTACATTAAAAAAAATCTGAGAAAGCTCCCTCTCTCTCTCTCTCTCTATATATATATATATATATTCATTTTATATAGATACATATTATATAGATATATTATGTATAGATATGTCTTGCAAAAGCAGACTAGAAGAGCCCCACTCCCCAAATTTGGTTTGAATATGGAGATGGATGATAATACATACACACCAAGAAAGTATAAGTTTTATTACTTACATAATTAAGTTCTCTGGGGAGAGCAGGGACGGCGTCTCAAGCAAGACCAAAATGGCTTGAGAAATCAAGGAAGAGTAGACTGGCTTCAGTGTATTCATTGTGGTGAGGGGATGGGGTTGGACTGCAGGTCCCTGCACTGGCAGGTGCTGTCATGGATTCAATCTCCTGCTGGTGCCTAAGGAAGGACCACCCAGGATTTCTTATTAGCTGTCTCAGATGTGTGTGTTATAAGGGAAGAAGAGGGAGTGAGGTTTAAAACTGTCAGAACATAAAAAATAGGTCCAGACATTATATATATACATAAATATATATATATTTTTCTTACTTTATATGAGACAAGATTGAACATAACTCAGCCCATTTAGTAAAGACCTAAATAATGATTTGATCTACTACTTCTATCAAAAGAAAGGAATCGAAGTAGACAAAACCTCACCATTTTAATGAATAAAGACTAGTCTTCACCTTCAAACTCACACCTAAGGAGGGTTCTTCAATGCCCTTTTCAACTCCCATTGGTAATATTTCTCATTTTCTTTGAAAATATGAGGGAAAATATCCAATATCTCTTTAAACAATACACATGTACACATGCTAATGCATGTGGGATAAAATTTCACAAGATCAAAGAGACCACAGTGTTCTTCCTTAAGTTGCCTATAAATATTTGGACCAGAGATGAGAACCTCTGATCTGTGTACAATAGTAAGATTTTGAAATCATGATATTGCAACATAGGAACACATGGAAGCTTAAAAAGACAAGTTGCTTCACCATGAAACCATGGAAGAGAACAAACCCTGTTTTAAGAATACTTTGATTAACACTGTTTGACTTACATCAGCTTTAAATGCTCATAATGACTTTTAATTTGTAATGGCATTAGAGGAGAGTATACGGAGTAGCTTGACTTGAGTTTTCACCACTCATGAAGTCCATGGATCAATTGGTAGCTGCACCATCCTTTCCTGCCTTCAATATTTCTGATCCTTTCATTGTTTACTAACACCCCAGGACTTTTCAGTAGCACATTTGGGCAATCGTATCTTAGTCTCCCATAAAACAAAAAGCAGGAAAAGAAATGGGAAATATTTTTTAGAGGCAATATGAGTAAATTTTGTCTTTTGGATAATACTATATTCAGGCCTGTGTAAAAGAAATTGCACTAGATAGAATTACACAGTCAAGGAAGACTTTACTCAAGACTATTGCAGTAGAGGAGAGAAATGTAGAGAACCCGAATCCAGTGAAACAAAAGGCAGGAGAGCTTTTAAGAGCTAGTGGAAAAGTACTAGAGGACATGAGGTGTAGGTTGGTGAATGTGATTAGGCTACCTGTGTTTGCTAATTGGCACTTATGGAAGTTAGATTCCTACCTTCCCTCCGAGACTGGGAGACAAAGGCACTAGCTTTTTTGATGATTAAATTCAAAGGGATGTCCCCCCAATCCTTGAGAAAAGCATTCCTGGATTGTAAAATTGGCAAGTGACTGGGAGAAGATTTATATCAAAAGGCAGAGAAAGAATTTGCAGTTTCAAGTTTTCTAAAGTAAATGCTCTGAGGAAAGGGAGATCAGGGGCCTAGAGTCAGGAAGAAACCTGTATAGTTTAGTCAAGCTGAGGGGGATGCTAAGACCTTCTTGGTCACTTGACAAATACACAGATTTTAAAAAGTACAACACTTTGTTTAAGAAATATCCAGGGTAGGAGTTATGGTACAGATTTGTAGATATCCATTTTAAAAACCATATGTTGGGACTTTGAGAGAGAACCAATGTGCTGCTGGAGAAACAAGAGCAGATGTGATAAATTATCACTCTAGGGATCAGGGAAAACACCACAGAGAAAGAGAAGGTGACACTTTCTATGATGCAGATTGCTTCAATATAGAGGACAATCCTCAAGTGTTCTTTTAGTTCTTCCTTGACTGATGGCTACATCCTGATGGGTAACTGTCAGTGGAACATTTCATTGTTGAAGAAGCAATATAATGTGACAATTGTATTAGCATATAATGACATATGAGCTCGGTCTAATTTTGGAAAATTTTACAAGTGTTATTTTAAGTACTATGACTAATGATTACAGGTTAATAATTACTGCATGTTTTATTTTGGACTGAGCCTAAAATGATATTTCTATTAAATACCTCAAATTCTTTTGTTTTTAAAAAGAGTATATTTTTATCTGTGAATTTCAAAAGGCTATATACTTTTAATTGTCTCAAATATACCTACTGCATATTATCCACAATCTATATGTTGCAATGTATTGCTCTGTAGGAGTGAATAGGGCATATTAAAAAGAAAATGTCTTTACTTTTTAATCTAGTCAAACAAATTTAAAAGCCTGTGTTTTACATTCATCATAATCTTAAAGAAAATCTTGTTGTAGGATTGACTTTTAGTTATGGAAGTTTGACATAATCAGTTTTATTTTGAAAAGAGAACATATGTTCCTTTACCCTCATACTGTTGTAAATGCAATTGAAGATGCCCTGTATTAATGGAAGGAAGAGATAGCACAGACAAATGGAAATTTTAAATTTTGTGTTGATTTTTTTTTTTTGCTGAGGAAGATTCACCCTGATGTAACATCTGTGACAATCTTCCTCTATTTTTTAGTATGTCGGCCACCAGCACAGCATGGCCACTAACAGAGGGGCGTAGGTCCACACCCAGAACCAAACCTGGGCCGCCAAAGTGGAGCATGCTGAACTTAACTGGGGGCTGGCCCCAAATTTTGTGCTGGTCTTTAAAGAAAATCGAATGACTTTGACATTGATATTTTAGAATACAAAATGTGTTATATAAACTTTGTTATTAATTTTTCTTATTCATTAAAAAGTATATTTACTTTGTTTCTTTTATCTATGAGGCTTTTTTTTTGGTCCTGCTATTTGTTTGATTGGTATTTAATATTTGTAAGATATATGTAAGTACAGTGTTAGAAAAATTACAAATATTACTTCTTTTAATATCGTTGCATTCATTTACAGTTAAATATTACCAATCTTTTTTATTGATGATGAAACTGAGCCTCAGATAACTTGAGTAACTTGAATAAGATCACAGGACTCGTGGTGTCTGGGGCTAGTCTTTCCAGGGATATATTTTTGTCAAGATCATTACAAATAGGAATCTCCCAAAACACCAACACAAAGAAGAAAATGAGGAGAAAATTAAAATGTAAGAAATCAAGAGGGGAAACCTGAGGTTGTCAGATTAATATGGCCGGAGGTTTATATATAAACTGGATTATAGTTCTCAAATCCCGAAGAAAGAATTCAAATTAAAACAAATAAATTTCAGGATGGTCTGAAGCAGTAGAACATAAGTTTGTCTGAATGATTATCAAGAACTTTTGTTGGCTTTCATTTATACATCGAATGAACAGTGGTTCTGGAAAAGATTATCTAGGCTTCAAAGTCTGTGCAAAGTCATGACTTCATCTTTGGCATGACATTCCTCTATGGTCAAATTACAAATTTATAACTTTGCTGGTACATGAATTGTGACACTTGGCAATGGTGCCAAGAGGAGTCAAGCACTTTACTCAATGTACTAGGCCTCCAGCTGCTGATTTTTAGGGCTGTCACCTGGATGTAAGATGAAGAAGAGATTCTTAGTGGGCCATACACAGAAGGTAGAAGACACACTTTACGTGTTTGAAAGTGGTTATTGGAGATAGAAAGACACATGGTTATGTTTCCATGAATCTGAATGACCTACATTCTACACTACTTAAAATTTCTTGACCTATCCACTTAAACTGTGAAATTCTTGCTGCAAGTCTATTGAACAGCCTAATTCATTTTAGCCTTTTGAAAGCAAAAATGTTTTATGGTGTGTGGAAAATACTCAATGTTTTATTTATGAATAACTGGATTATCCTTTTCTTTGTTTACTAATTTATTTAATCATTTATACACTATTCATTCATTTACTAAATTAATTTGTCAATTCGCTCATTTATTTAGGAAATATTTAATATCTGTGGTTGGGCATAGCCAGTGTTTGGTAGAGTGGGAATCAAGATAAGTAAAGTTTCTGTTTTCAAGCAGTTTATATTTTAGTGAAGAGGAGACAAATTAAACTAATAAACAAGTAAATGTATAGAATATTAGGTCGTATTACAAGTTCTGGAGAAAACTAAGGCAAAGTAATAGTGGAGAGAATGATGTGATCATGGGTACTATTCTAGAAATGGTTGACAAGGAAGATCTCTTCTATAATTTTCACTCAGGGATCTGAGTTAAGAGACATAGAGATACATGTAGTTATCCAAATGAATGAACATAAGAAAATTACTTGTAATCAAGATTAAGTCCTTAAACAGAACATTTATGAGAACACAATAAAATTTTAGAAAAAATTTCCCAGAAGTAGATGAACATAATTTTTATGGTTATGATCACTTTAGAAATGTAGGGCTACACAGAAGCCTTCTAGGAGGACTGAAATATAAACAAAGACAATGAAATAAAAGATCACACATTGTGTTAAGGAAAATAAAGAGCAAAATGGTTTGGGACATCTACATGGGAGAATGAGGTGAAAATCAACAATAGATTAACAGCAGTAGATTAGAAAGACCTGCTATAACTTTTGAAATTAGGAAACCAGTGGTGGTTGACAAAAATGCACCCAATATTGTATCAAATATACATTAATAGTATCTTATAATCAGGAGAAATCTTACATATCATTATCATTTATTTATACATTATCATTTTAGAACTGAGGAATCAAAGGCATTGAGGTTTAAGTGATTTTATCAAGTTTAAATAACTAGTGAGTGACATTATCAAGTCTGGGTGTCTTTGGACATCCATAGTAGTGTTTTTTCTATCATGCTATTACCTAGAAATTTTAAGATACTATTTAAAAAATATTTTTCTGATAAAAAAGTTGAATTCCAATAGAATGTTTGTTTTAAATTATTCTTTACAATTGTGGGCATAAACAAATTCAAAGGGTACACAACATTATTATGAAGAATGTTATCTTACAGAAGAAAACCTAGATCAAATACCATTAAAACAACAACAAACACAGAGAGACAGAGATTGGCTTGGTGGTTACCAGAGGGTAAGGGGTGGGGTAGGGGTGAAGCGAAAGGGATGATTAGTCACATGTGGGTGGAGATGGATTGTAATTAGTATTTTGGTGGTGGACATGATGTAATCTATGCAGAAATATAAGTATGATGATGTACACTTGAAATGTGCATCTACAATGTTATAAACCAATACTACTGCAATAAAAATACATTACTTTTAAAAAATGCAAAAGATAATAGAAAATATAAAACAATAAAAAAAGTAATTTCTGTGAACTTTTAAAACAAGCTGGATTTGCCCAGGAGCCTATTAAAGAAAGAACAGATGGAAACCAGTAAAATTTTTTAATTAAGTAGAAAATTATTTGATGGAATTTTACAGAAACCAATAGTATAAAACCATTCTTGACATTTAATTTCCAATTCTCTGCAGGATTGACAAATAACCTAAAACCTTCTTGGGATTATAGCAACTAGCTCTCTACTTAAAGTAAATATTTTGATAAAAAACAGACTTGTCTATCCATTCTATGCCTTGTAATCCTTGTTGAAATTAATTTCATTGGAGGAAACTGAAACAAGGTAAGGAAAAAGTCAAATCTGGAAATAATCTAGAATTTATATCAGTTCCATATTTTCCTGAGAAAGACTTTTTAAAGAATTTTATGAGACATGGAAATACCATGGGCTTTTAGGATTGACCTCCATAGTTGTTTCTCTTATGAAGGGAATATAGGATCTACACAAATATTTAATCAGTCATAGGAAAGAAACAAATAGCAAATACAGGTACAGTCACCTAGAAAAGAAAAGGTTTTTGGGTTCTCTCAAATGGTTAGGTATCATTTCTTCAATGCTATTTTTGTTCTATTTGCCTCTCTTTCATTCTAATCCAAACACTGCAAAAGCAATCCCTCATTCTCCTTTTCTCATCCTAACAACAAGCAAATCTTTCACACAAATGTACATATATTTCATATTTGCAATCGCCATTAATTTTTTATCCTGTTGCTAATCTTTTTCACTGCTGATACTGTTTTTTCTATCTTCAATTACTCTGAATAGTCAAATGAATAGTTGTAAATTATGAGAATGGATAAGGAAAACTATTTTGGTTATCGATGAGGCAATAACTATGATATACAATAATAATAGCTTCCACTTATTGAACACTTACTCGTCGATAATATGCCCTTTAAAGTTAATTGTTGAAATGCTGACTTAAATATCAATTTCTAATTTCTAACAAAACGTTATGCATGTTTTTTCCTTTTAACTATTGATACATACGTGCGCCTTCCATCTAATGTGTTTAATTGATTTATATTCTCACAATTTAGAAATTTACTTCTCTAAGAAAAGAAAATTCTGCCTTTCTTTTTAATACGAGCAACTCCACTGGAGATATTTTAGATGTCAACTGAAAGTAAGAGACATTTCTATAATCAGCTTCTGTTTCAATTGGAAGAAACTCACAATTTGTTTATAACAAATTATAATGTATACCACAACCAATTACAAGTATATTTCTGTTCCACGTTATTATTAATTTGGTAAAAATATGGTAGTTATGATGATATGGTACTACATCAAAATACTATTAACACAAAAACTAGTGATTGAATTCAACATAAACTTTTGAACTGAATTTATAATAGCTTTCACAATGATGTCAGATGTTTCAACTTTTACAGAATGAACGTCCTAAGCTTGACTTTGATTACCAAAATGTTATAGGAAAAGCAAATAATTATGAAACTTAATTCTTTTATCTGATATTCTCTCAAAATATTTAATTAAGCTGAGATAAAAATGACATTATTTAAGTGAATTCGAAGTTTCTTTTTTACTAACGGAACTGACATATTAGCAATCATTACTTCATTTTTCACACCTGTGAAAGAAAATCAGAAAACAAAAATAAGTTAAATGAAATTAGAACAGTCATTTGATCTAAATGAAAAGTCAGGCTTTAAAGAGTGATATATAAAGACAGCTTCTGCAGCTGCACGAGTTAACGTGTCAACTTCAGGTCTTATAAATTACCATGTACTACTTTGGAAATAGATGCTGACATGCGCAATAATGATGTTACCTGGTCCTCAGGTTAGAAGGTAAATTTTGATAAACATAGTGTGCAAGTCACACATTCATCTTCACATTTCTTGAGAAACAGAATTCAGTACTTAATTTTTTTATACATGTACATTTTAGCTCATTGTGATTAAAAAGGATTATTGCATAATACAGAAACAATTACCATAAAATACAATAAACACTTTTAGATTTATACTATAGAGTGAGGGACAAAACCATTGCAGCAAGAGTGATTAGACTGCTCTCTTCAAGTTCTATAGCGGGACCGCTCAGCCTTTCCCACTCTCACTGCAGACAAATATCTTGCCTATAATTTCTCCCCATTGACCAGTGTACCTGCCTATTGGCACTCTGGAGGCTCCATGCATCTTAAAGGCTGCAGCACTAGCAATATACCAATTGTCTGATACAATAATATTCCAGCAGGGAAGTACCTTTGAGTATTTCTCCCACTGCCAACAAAGAATAGAAGAGTTAGCAGCCCCTACACGTTTCCATCCAAATACACTTTGAATTATTGAGTGCCTATTTGCTGTCCATAAAACAGAAGTCTTAGTTATACTTCCTTGGAGCAAGAACAGGAAAAGAAAGGGGTGTCATTGCTGGTTATCTTTCAGATAAATCATTTATTAAAGTGAGAAGTCTGTTCACAACATACACACATCATACATCATCAGACAAGATGTTGGAGAAGCTGCAAGTGCAATATGACCGTTTACCAAATCCTCTTTGGTTTATTTTTTGCAACTGTTCAATATTAGTCTTTATTAAAAACAAAAAACTTTGGGCAAAGCTATACCACTTATACCAGGAAAAAAGGGATACACTACAATTATGAGATACACAGTAAATTGTTTAGGTTTATGTCAGATATTTGGACTTGCTGAACGGAACAGCATAAAACCAATCCTCCTTAGGAGGGGTCTATATGATTTAAAACAAACAAAGAATATTTTGAAAATGGTAACTAGATATTTCCCAAATAATTTAATCAGATTTTTATCAAAATCTTTTAGCATTATTAGCAATTTAGCAGCTGCTGAGTTTTGTAGGCAAAGGAAACTTGCACCTCTAATTGAGAGCACAGTGAGGCCCAGGTCTGTGTAAATATTATGATGGTGTTAAGTTTGTAAATTTCTTACCAATAATAAAGAAACTTGAATTCATTGTCTTTCTGTTGGTGTCTTTCTCCCAAATATATCACTTATTGTAACCAAATAATACTTATAGCTTGAATCAATATGAGGGCAATACAAATATCCAGTAGCTTTTGATCCCTGTTTGGCCTTCAAATATTGGTTGGTGAGTGGATGTTAATGCCCAGAGGACCTCAGAAGACAAATGAGTAGCCCTCCTGTCACTCTTTCTAGAAAGTTGTTTTTCTGTTTATCCTTTGTCTTCTAAAACAGAATGTACTCTAATTTAGGGAAAGCGTTTGTCTATTTTGTTCACTGTTGATTCTCCATCACCTAAAATTCATGAGAGAAATATTTATCAAAAGAATGAAATTAGCTTTTGTCTTTATGGCTCATTTGGGTCCTTTCCTAGTTATAGTACCAATTGTCTGTTACATAAAGTATGTGAATTCAGAAAATTTAGGAAAGCTATGACTGTGCAAAATAGAGTTAACCCAAAGATGGGTTACTGTTTCCTCCTCTAAATTGAGCTGGACACACTGACTTATCTACCCCTGTTGTTGAATCATGAGTCAGTAAAATTTCTTAATACTGGAAAAAATATTTGTAGATATAAGCCTATGTTTCAGTATTTGCACATTAATATATTCAATGTAAAATTAAACTTTTTATTTATTATAATATAATCCATACTCATATTCAAATACTTCAGAATAAAACATTAAATGAAAATAAAAATGCCTTATCTATATCCCTCATCCTTTTAGTCCTTTCTTCTTCGAAATAAACACTAGTACTATTTCTTTTGTAAGCTTTATGGTCTTGGTTTTCTCATTTGAAAATGAGAATAATTATAGTATCTAATTCATACTGTTTTACAGGTAGTAATGTCATGGGTATTATTATCTTCAAATTATAGTCTGGATTTTTGACTTCTACTTTTTCATATTTTCTAATTGAACTTTGTTTTATTCATTTTTCTTTCATTTGTCCTCACCCTGAACTAACATCTGCTGCCAGTCTTCCTCTTTTTGTATGTGAGCTGCCACCACATTGTGGCCGATGATGAGTGGTGTAGGTCGGCACCCAGGAACTGAACCTGGGCCGCCAAAGTGGAGCAATACAAATTAACCACTAGGCCATGGGGGCTGGCTCTGAGTGCTTGCATTCTTAAGAATGAAGACCTTTATTCTTGAATAATATTTTCACTGAATATTCCCAGATCATACCTTCCTCCCTCAGAGTGGTGTAAGGAATGTCTTCTGGCATTGTCATGCTTGGGAGAAGTGGAGTCAGGCTTCAAGGAGGGATATTTTTTCCCTTAGAGATGCCTTTTGAATTTTCCTTCTTAATTGGACATTTGTAAAATTCTCCTCTAAATTTCGTAACTAATCAACAGTACATGGCCATAAATATTTTACTTTGGGACATTCCTTAAAGTGTTCAGATTAATGTTTTCAACTATTAAGTTGTTTTTCATTTCACTGCTAAACGGTTTTTCTTGATTCAGAGAACATAGTTAAACCTGATACAAATTCTGATGCTAGAAACACTATTTTCTCTTGATTATCTATTCATTTATTTCAAAATCCTAACTTTTCAAGGTCTTTTAGGAGATGCTGGGACAAGAGCATATTAGACACACCTTAAATGAAGGATTTCACAATACAGTGGGGCACTTTACAAACTGTCACACAAAGAGAGAATTCTGTCTGAAATCTGAAGGACAATGACTCAGCAATTATTCTGACCCTGCCAAGAAATTTTATTAGAAAGATGATTATGTTTTCAAAACTGGTAACATGCTGGCAGTCCATACATACCCTCTCCTAGCTTCCCATTAACAAATTTATAAAGACACCAAAAAGCCAGTCCATTGCAATGGCCATAGCTCCTAAAGAGATGAAGAAAACTATATGACAGATCCTGGAGAGAGTTTTTACAACTAAAGACTTAGATCATACTTTCTTTTTTTGTAATTGAGTAGAACATGGAAGGACTAGAGTGGAAGTAGGAAATTTTGCTGTATCCATGTCATTTGTTTGCATCTATCCAGGACACAAGTGTTTCTTTGCTTGAGAAATACACTGCCTTGACTCGGTCTCATGGAGAATATTTGAAATGTCAGGAAGCATTTCTTCTTTTCTGTTTTCTATATTAAACCCCGTTCCTCACAATTTCAGAACCTATAATTCTGTGAACACAATAAACGCCAAGTAAAAAAAGCAAAGACAGAATAGTCTCATGTCCTGAGAGGTGTGGCAGCCTCAAAGAACACCACTTGAGGCAGAGTCGGGGATTATTTGAGCCCCAAGAGAAATGTATAATGGTGATTTAATCTTTTATCTAATTCAGCGTATGAAAAGAACCACAAACACAACCTGTATTCAAGGGCTTCACAGGTCTCAGTACACTAACGTGAGCAAGTGCTAGACATTAGAAAGGGTTTAGTCCAGGCTTTTCATGCTCTACAATGAATCCTGATTTCAGAGAAAACATTTTTAGCGCACAAATGAATGATATGTGGGGCTAAGAAGGCTCTATACACATACCTGATATAGAGTGCTGAGAATTGATAGCAATTTATCTTATTTCAGGAAAATGAAATGGAAAAAGAATAACAACATCAAAAACAATACATTTTAGGATTTGGAGGGAAATTTTGTGACATAAAAGAAATAGACAATGTCTTAGCCTGGTTGCTTGAAAATAGAAAGCCTGAAGCAAGGTTTAGATGTCAGTGTTTTATTGGAGGCGGAATTTCAGGAAAGCAAAATGAAGAAATACATAAGTGAGGCAGAAAAGGAAGGTATTCAAGGAGTGGCCACAGGGTTGTAAGGAATCACAGCAGAGAGCTTTATTGTAGGGGAAGACTTCAGATACACTGTAGGGAAACAATGTGTCTCAGAATAGGTTATTGACTAGAGGATAGATGATCAATTATTGAGGCCTCCTTCCCATTTTAATTTCTTCTTAGGCAATGTTTGCCCCATAAGGCATCAACTTCACACTTTTGGATTTTTTTTACCAGCCCTTGTGGGCAGCTTCTGTGAAAGCAGAGCTTCCATGGGTCTATTCAGACTGAACTTAAACTGATCTACTCCACCCCCTACCATGGCAGGTACCATAGTTAAGGAGTTATAAACTCCATATGGGCCAGATAATAAATAATATAGACTTTGTACATCATAAGTTCTCTTGCCATTGAGGCACAAAAGCAGTCTCAGATGAGATACAAACAAATGAGTGTGGCTATTTTCAAATACTAAGTTATTTGAAAACAAATGTTATAGGGTGAATATGGCCAATGGGCCAAATTTGCCAAACCCTGTGGTAGAGGCTATACTAAGGTCTTTAGTTTCCTAGAAGAGATGAGGCAACCAGTGTTATTAGAAGATAATATAAATGTATTTATAAATACAAATGTATTTATAAATAAAATCAACCCACAGAATTTATAATCAGAAAGCCATGTGATAAAAACATCTTGCGATGAAGTTAAAATCAATGTACACATTGAGCAAAATATGTGTTCAAAGTTGTCTTGCAAAATGGAGCTCATGGTAACATGTCTATCTGAAAACATATGCATAATATAAATAATGAGAAAAATTTAATGTAATAATCTGAATCTGTAAAACATAATTAAATTAACTAACACGGGGATAAGTGATAGGAAAAGATGTGAAAGTAGGAATAAGTATATACTTTTTTGGATTGCCAATCCAAATGATTTGTGATTCACTTTTTGGAGAATTTTAAATTATGATGACATTATTTCTATTTATCCTTGTTCTCATTTTAAGTCATGTGTAAGCTCACTTCACAGGAACAGTTAGCTTTATTTTGGCTCAGTCTCTCTTTCATACGAAGTAATGTAATTGCAACACTGTTTAGTATAAATACATAAAAGATCTCTAATTGGCTTATTAATTTCCATTTTGTGCCAATACCTTGATCAGTAATTTCAGGAAAATGTTTCTTACCTCCCATCTCTATCTTCCTTTTTTTTGCCTTCCATTTTGACATTCTTCCCTATGTTTAGTGTTTTTTTTCTCTTTCCTTCATTTGTGAGGTTAAAAGCAAAAACTTAGTTATTGCTAATGCATAAAAGAAAGTATATCAAGAAAAAGTTAAATATGAGAAAATAAAATCAATAAATGTGAAACACTGAAGAAACAGAATCTGCACCCCTAGAATCCCCAGCATGCTCTCTTCTAGGCTCCACCCCACACCATATATTAGTGGGATTTTTTCCCTCTTTTTTGGTTGTTTATAATTGAAATCACCCAGTACACGTTCAGCATCACTTTTAATTTTGACATAAAAGTAGAACTATGGAACCTTTTATGGTTCCATTTATGGAAATGTTGAGGATCATTTTCAGACAAAGTATTAATTTATCATCATAGATAAGTAGTATAATAAATTAACACATAATAAACTAGTATTCATTTGCATTGAGTACATAGAACTGCTTGAAATATTGCACCTAAGACCTTCTAAAATAAAATGATTCTCTTTGTTTTGTGAAAGATCTTTAATTTTGTTTTTGTTTTGTGCCTCTTTATTTATTTAACTTAATTTAATTACAATAATTTAATTATTGTAATTGTCACATAGTCCAATTATTTAATTACTGACAGTTAATAATTTGATTTCATCCCCACTTTACTTTCCATCTCACACAGAAAACCATTCGAATGACTGGTGTTTATTTTTTACCTGTATGTATTCTTATTATATTGTACTATTCATTTTTAATTTGCTCAAAAATGTTGTACTATAGAACTCATTCTGTCAGATTGTCACTCAGTATTATATATTTGCATAGTTTTTGGTGTTTAATTGTGGCCTAGTATTACATTTTTCTAATTTGTGGAAAAGTTAAGTAAGATCACATTTACATATTTTCTCTTGAATAAACGTTTATAGATCCTTCCTGTAAAATAACCCAGAAATCTAATATTAGGGATTTTTTTCTGTGGGAAGATATTAAAATGTGACTTCAATTTATGAAAGGTTGTTAAGACTACACAAGGTTTCTATTACTCTTTGTCAGTTTTGGTAAGTTTTTAACTTTGTTTTAGTTCTGTTGAAATACATCTATTAATGATATCATATAATTATATTTTAAATTTTTGTTGCATCTGTATTTGATGACCTCTGTTTAATTCCTATATTGTTTTTCCCTCAATCTATCTTTCCTTAAAAATATCTTAATTTCTTTATTGCTTCTGTCTTAATAGTCTTTTCAAGAATATTAATTTGAAATATTTGATAGCGACTGTAGAATGCTTGTTTCCGTTTGTTTTTTTCCTCTTATCTTTATTATTTTATTTCTTCTACTTTCTTTGGCTTTATTCAGCTCTACCTGTCTTCCAACTTATTTTTCAGCGTTTCTCCTTTCCAAATATAAACATGCAAGCAGTAGCCTTTAAGAAAATAAATAAAAGCTCTGAATTGTAGCTTTTAACTATTACTGTGGTGCAAATCTCCCACCATGGTTAAGTTTAAACTGTGATCTCAAGTAGCTCACAAAATTCCTGAAAATTCAACAAGCCAGAACGAGTCATTTCCAGCACAATGCTGCATTTGGGCTGCATATTTCTTTGTAAAGATTGTCTTGGCTATATCCTGAAAAATTAGAAATGTAGTAGTTTGCTTTCATATAGTGCCAAATACTTTAAAAAATGTATTACAATTTATTTTATGGCCCAACAGTTTTGTAGAGTTTTTGTTTTCAAATATATGAGCTTTATCTAGTTACCTGTTTTTAATAATTTCTATTTGATTTGTAAGTTAATTAGATAATATGACCATTATGATACCTAGTTGTGAACATTGTTTGAGACTTGCTTTGGGGGCTAGCATTAGGTTACATTTAATTTTTTTAATGTACTTAAAAGAAAGCATATTCTCCAATTTGGGAATACAAAATTCTGTACATGCCATAAGATCAATTTTGATAATTGGTTTCAAATATTGTAATCAAGCTATTATCTTGTCTTCTTGATTTAGCAGCAACTCTAAAAAAAGTGTCCAAATATCAATTAAATATCTATCTATTTGTCTACTATCTATCTACATATATTCATTTAACATAATTGAATCTATCCAAAGATGTTTAAAATGAATATAGCTTCCTGGTGAATTGAATCTTCAATCACTATCTATCTACCCTTTCTTTTCCATAAATGATTTTTGGCCTTAAAATCTGTTTTTGCTGATATTTATGAAGCTCTACCACATTAATTTATTTTTATTTGCTTCTTAGTTTATCTTGTTATATTTTTTGTGTAGAATACAAATTATATTTTTAATCTCTGATATATAATTTTTAAACAAGGTTGCTGTGGTTGTTCTCTGCCATTTTTCATAATAATCTGATTTCTGTATTTTATAAAACCATTTTTAAAAGTTTATTCTCTCAGCCTAAATATTCATTTATCTTGAATCAACTTTTCTATTCATTTGACTTATTCTTTCTTATCGGTATTAACAATTAGCTCATGTAAAAATCTTTCTTTATCCAAGAATGGCTTTAAGTTTTGGAATTGTCACCCAATCCTCATAATTATTTCATACTAAAATATTTATAACCACAGAAAAAGTAAACAAGTATTTCAGCTATTGTTTCTGAAGATGATTCTATAGCTCATTAAAAATCCCTGAAACGAAATGAAATAGTTGAACAGAGAAAAGTGACTTTTTAAAATTAATCCTATAAAAATTTAACATTCTTTGTCAAAAGAGTCCCATGACTGATTGGATTTTCTAATACGGTGAGTTTAAGAATGAGTGTGTTTCAATAGATGAAGATTTGGAATGGTGTAAATAAACTTTCTCTGCCAAGGGAGATTTATATCATGATAAATCTGAGTGCAGATGGTATTGAGCAGTTCAGTTAAGATTCAGTGAACGAAAGAAAAAGGGGAAAAATAAATTGTCTAACGTGTTATGCATTAGCAAAAGGGTATTCATTTGTGTGTAAATTTGCTTAATTGTATTAATAAATGTAAGAAATGATCCATAAACAAGTCAATCATATCTGAATCAGAAGACATAAAACATCATTTTCATATTCAGACTTCCTTTGAAAAACAGATGTTTAATTCATAGTAATTAATTTTTAATAATTGCATGCCATTAATAGGAGAATATTTATTAACCTGAGGAATATAAATGAGACTAGCTATTGATTCTATGACTCGTCAAGATTTTTAGCTGATTTCTAATTTTACTAACACAAAATGTAAAAGTTAAAGGTGGATTAAAAGCCAGGATAAATTTTTCAAAATAAAAAATCATAAAAAACCTCAATTTTTCAAAAAATGGTACTTTACTGGATTCAGAGCTTTTGTTTATTTATATTTCTATTTATGATACATTCTATTTCTAAAATGTAGCTTTAATCAGACAGATTATACAATTGAATACTAGTTGGCAATAAAAATAAGTTCTTCTTACAGGCTAAATATGGATGAAACTTGAAAAAATTAGGCTAAGTAAAATAGCAAGATTCAAAAAGTCACATATTCTCTTAAATGCAAATTTATCTGAAAGATCCAGCAGAAGCAAATACACAGAGACATAATGTAGATTAATGGTTACTAGGTAATAAAAGTAGGATTGGAGAGTGTACTGGGTTTTTAAGGCATGATGGAAAGGTTTTATAATCGGATTGTAGTGTGTAGTGTACAATTCTTTAAATTTGCTAAAAAAATCATTGAATTGTACTTTTAAAATGAGTGAATTTTATTTTAGGTATATTTACTCCAACAGACCTGTTAAAAACTAGTTAATTCACTATATATAAAGACTAACATGAAAAATTATATAATCTCAAGAAATTAACAAAAAGCATTTGTTATAATTCCATATACATTGATCCAGTAGATTAGGAACGGAAGGGAATTTCTTCAACCCAATAAAGAGATCTTACACCATATTTAACAATGAAACACTGAGTGTTTTCCCCTAAGACTAGGATGAGGAAAGCATGTTCTGCCATATCAGTCTTCTTCAATATCACATTAAATCCTTAGTCAGTGCTCTAAGGCTAGAAAAATAACAGGTGGGGGGGCATCTAAATTGGAAAGGAGGAAATGAAACTATAGCCACAAACAATATGATTGTCTTCATCAAAAATACCAAAGAATCTGAATCGTATGGTAGTTCTGTCCACTGCTGTGTATTTATCCAAAGAACATGAAAACACCAATATGTAAAGATGCATGCACCCCTGTGTTCATTGCAGCATTGTTCATAATATCCAAGACTTGAAGGCAAGCTAAGTGCCCATCAAGGGACAAATGGATAAAGATGTGGTATGCTTACACAATGGAATACTACTCAGCCATAAGAAACGATGAAATCCAGCCATTTATGACAACATGGATGGACATTGAGGGTATTGTGCTAAGCAAAGTAAGTCAGAGGGAGAAAGTCAAATACCATATGATCTCACTCATAAGCAGAAGATAAAAACAACAAACAAACACATAGAGACAGAGATTGGATTGGTGGTTATCAGAGGGGAGCAGGGAGGGAGGAGGGGAAAAGGGACGATTAGGCACATGTGTGTGGTGATGGATTGTAATTAGTATTTGAGTGGTGAATATGATGTACTCTATGCAGCAATAGAAGTATAATGATGCACACTTGAAATTTATACAGTGTTACCATGATTAAAAAAATAATAATAAAAATACCAAAGAATCTACTAAAATATTACTAGGACTAATAAGTCAATTTAGCAAGGTCACAGGATTCAAGGCCTATATACAAATATCAGCTGTTTTTTTTAACATAGTAGCAATGAACAACTATTAATTTAATTTAAAAACTAACATTTATAATAGTATCAAATTATTTTTAATTAAATATAATATAGTAAGCTATATGAAATTCTATGTGTTTAAAACTTGAAAATACTGATTAAAAGATTAAAATATAACCTAAAGAAAGAAGAAATAAATATATCATCTTGATGGATTGGAAGATTCCTCAAATTTAATTCACAGATTCAGTGTTATGATCAAAGTACCAGAAATATTTTATAGTAATTAATAAGGTAGTTTTAAATTCATATGGGAATGCAAAATACAGTAGCTAAAACAATTTTGGAACAAAAGAACAAAGTTAGAAGATTCACACTATTTGACTTTTGGATTTTATGAAGAAATGGTAAACACCTAATTTAGATGCTTGGGTCAATGGAAGAGAATAGTCCTAAAGATGAACAGTTAATTGATTTTTTACTAGGGAGAAAATGCAATTATTGGAGAAAGGATATTCTTTTCAACAAATGATGTTGGAAAATTGGACATCTATGTGTAAAAATCAAATGAATATTAACCATTCTTCAGAGCATGTAAAGTTAATTCAGAATAAATTGTAAACCTAAAAGTAATACTTAAAACTTCCAGAAGAAAATACAGGAAAATGTCTGTAATTTTAAGCTAGTTGAAGAGTTCTTAAATATCATAGCACAAACACAATCCATAAAAATAAAAATGATATATTGGACTTCATCAAAAATCAAAAATTCAAAATTCAATAAAATCTTTTTTTTTGAAAGTCAACATTAAAATAATGTGAAGAAAAGCCCTACACTGGGAAAGAATGTTTGCATATTTTACATTTCCTAAAGGACTTATACGCAGAATAGATAATAAGTGCTTAAAACATAGGAATAAGAAAACAAATAATCTAATCTGAAAAATTGCCAAAAAGTTTGAACAGACAATTCACCAAAGAAAATACATGAATGGGCAACAATCACAAAAAAGAGATGCTCAATATAATCAGTCATTAGTAGAATGCAAATTAAAAACACATTGTTATCACATCTTTTCATGTGATTGGAGTAACTGGAATTCTCACTCACGATGTCGGAAATGAAAACTAGTACAACCACTTTAGAAAAATACTTGGCAATTTATTTTATATGTGCACTTACCGTATGATCGGGCATTCTACTACTTGGTATTTACCCAAAATTAATGAAAATTTATGCTGACAGAAAAACCTGTACACACACGTATACTGAAACTTTATTAATAATCTCCATAAACTCAAAACAATCCAGATGTCTTTCATTTAGTGAATGAATAAACAACGTATAGTGTCGTGTATTTATTCACACAATGGAATACTACCTAGAAATACAAAGGAACTAATTACCAAAATATGCAAGGCATGGATTAATCTCAAATAAATTATTCAAAGTGAAAGAAACCAAACTCCAAAGACTACATACTGTATGAGTTATTTTATATGTCATTCCACATATAGTGCAAGTATAGGGACTAAAGAGTTTGGTGGTTTTGAAGAGATGTTAACTAAAAAGGGACATTAAGGTTTTCTTAGGAGGGTGGTGGAATAGATGATAGTATCAAATACACAGCTATGTGCATTTGTCGAAATACATGGTACTGTACACAAAAGCAGTTGAATTTTATTGTGCACAGATTATATCTAAATAAACCTGACTTTAAAAAGTAAATGTGGTTTTAGAAAATATTTTCCTCTTAAATGTGAATATATTTTCTATTAGACAGCAATATTTTGGCTCATTAAACAAGAAATTATAAGAGCAAAACTTCCTTTAAATAAACAGAACTATTCAATAAGAGGAAATTACAATTTCTATCTTTTAAATACATCAGATTTTACCAGTTTAATATGGAAGCTTTACTTAAAGGAGATTAACATGTATATCTTTTATTGACAAAAGTACTACATTTTCTGAATTACTCTGATTTATAAAGATTTCTTTGCAGTAGGCTAGCAGTAAATGAACTCTTACTTAAATTATATATACCACAATCTTCCAAGATAGGAAATAGCAGAAGGGTAATTAATGCTCTTTCCAATGAGAAACATCTTTCAAAAATTATTGGCTTGTTTTCCATAGTACACTGCAAGTGGCAAGGATCTTTAATTATTCTGAAGTACATGGCTTATTGCTATTTCATAAGGGGGATGTTTTTAAAAACAGAGAACTCATACTTATTCCCCACATCCTTGAATTTGTAATATAGTTCTAAATAGTATTATATGCTTTTTCAATTCAAGTGTATTCCACAGTGTTATGATACAAATCACATGTTTTATTCGAACTTATTTTGAAATATATGTAGCTAAAACACATAAAAGCTTTTCTATGTAGAGTCTGGTAGAAATATCAATGGCTAGCCATGTGATGCCCTTATTGATATGAGATAACATTTTATGTCAATTTAATTTAAGTGATACTTTTTTAAAATTTATAAAATTTTCATTTTTTACTCCCATATTTAACAAATAAGTTTGTTTTTTACCTTGGAAAGAATTAGAGGTTAAAGATAAACTTCTGTTTAAATATTGTAGCATTTGAGCCATATAGAATTACAGAAATTCTAAGAAGATTGAGTAAATTATTTCATAATCTTGAACTTTGCAGTGGGCACCTGTTAATTGTATATTTTATGATTGGTAGATTGTAAAATTGAAGTATAATTCAAAATATGTTAATTTCTATTTGTAGAGAGTTGATTAAATAATTTTTCTCTTCTTTTGGATAAATATATACTCTCCTAAAATACCAGCTAATGCGAGACAAGAGTAAAGCAAACGTGGGTGCTGGACAAGTGGTAAAGCTATTATCACCCCGATGAAATCCTGGAGGGACATCCAGGTAGATCTCAGTTGGAATCTAACTAAGGAAAATTAAGATTTTTTTAGTCCATCCTACAGAAAGATTGTATATACTGTGTGTTACAGCAACTATGTTGTTTATTTTAATCATAATTCCCTCAAATCATATCCAGCAAATGGCTCAGCAATATCATAAATCCAGAATCTAAAGTTCATTTAGTTTTCCAGCAGTGAGACTGGGTGCACTGGAAGGAACACTTGGAAACATTCATGAGCACTGAATTCTTAAGCAGCTACAACCTACATAATGGGAGTCATACTAGGGCTAGAATACATTGCACGAGTTCAGCTAAAATAGCATGAGATTGACAAAGGCAAAGATAACTAAAGGAAAACGACAGTCCGTGGGAAGAGTAGTAATAGTCATCTCCATTCGGAAGATAGAAAAAAAATGAAAAAGTCCTCAAGAACTAGAAAAATACTTTTATAGTTGACTATATCTCAAGAGCCTCACATTAAATCTAAGACATGGTAGGCATTCAACAAATATCTGTTAATGAGCTTACCGAATGTTAGACTGCATCTGGAGAAGAACTGATAATTTGAGCACACATCAATACCATGTTCAAGAAGAGCAAAATTTATCTTTTACTTCTTGCCTATCATCTGAATGAATGTTGGAAATGTGTGAATTCAACCTTACACATGTTACTAAGAAGGTTAGAATGTTAGAAGAAATGTGTAGCAGGGAGTAAAAAAGAACTAAATTATTCTATTTCTTTAAAGGAGCTAAATCAGTTGTAGTATATGTGTGAATTTCCTACTTAAAGGTGTTGTTTTAAGCATAAACATTTACCAACCTTTCTTTCAGAAGTTAGAAGAGAAGACAACAGCATGTTGGAGGTTAGAAAACAAAGCCAACTGGTAATCGGCAGTCGACCCTTATAAATCAAATCCTACATTGCAGTATGGAAAGCTGAGCAGTGATCTGATTTGCACAGTGGAACACTTGAAGGGTTCAGTAATTGGCAGCACAAGGTAGGTCCAGATGAAGGAAAGAAAATTGGAAGATTGCTTGAAAGATGGATTTTCCACATGACACAATCAGGAGAGGTTTTCTTTCCATCATCTTAGAAACCTGGAAATTTATTGTCTTTTGGGGTTAAAAACTGAGAATATCTGGACCAGTGGGATCCTGGCCACCATTTGTCTACAGTTGAGAGGAAGGCTATCACACCAAAACTCGGGGCATTAAGTGAATGCTTATTTTACCCATCAGCTAACTCTATTCTGCCCCCAAAATAGTGACAGCCAGAGAATGAATGCAGTGTATTCTGTGAAGGCTGATCATTCCTATCCAAAAAGACCTGAGATATTCACATTGGGTTTTCTCCAGTGAAATTGCCCAAACAGGTCACCCCAGAGTGCAGTCCACACTCAATGCACATGTCTAAAAATCTTCAAATAAGGTTTTAGTGACTCACTCTTAAACATTATCCAAGGTCACAGATATCAAAGGAATATTAAAGGGTGAGACAAAATAAGACAACTTGGACAAAGCAGAAACTATGAAGAGACAGAACTAAAATACAAAGTAGAAACAAAACAAAACAAAAACTCCCATTGCCAACCTCACAGATAAAAGAAGTGACATCTCTTCTGTGAAACGAGAGGGGTACTATCCAAGCAAATATTCAAAGAAAAAAAATTCTTGAAAATGAAATATAAGAGCACAGAAATGAAATTTCCATAGAAGGATTGGAGGATAATGTTGAGGAACTCTAAAAAATGATTAGGAGCTTTAGGGGCCAGCCCAGTGGCATAGCGGTTAAGGTTGCGCTCTTTGCTTCAGTGGTCCCGGGTTCACAGGTTCGGATCCCGGGCACGGACAGATGCACCACTTGTGAAGCCATGCTGTGGCAGCGTCCTATATAAAAAGTAGAGGAAGATGGGCACGGATGTTAGCCCAGGGCCAGTCTTCCTCGGCAAAAGAGAGGAGGATTGGCAACGGATGTTAGCTCAGGGCTGGTCTTCCTCACAAAAAAAAAAAAAAAAAAAAAAAAAGCAGAAAGAACAGAGACCATCACTGGATTCAATATATACAACATTTAAAGAAAACAGATTTAATGGAAAACAGATAATAATTGATGATACGATTCAAATTTCCACATTGAAAGATCTCATTGAGAGACAAGGAAAATGGATGAAAATAGATCCATTATAGGAAATCTAAACCTGAAATTTAAGATTACTGGAGAAAAAGAGAATATCCTAATAGACTTCAAAGAGGAAAAGCTTTGATAGTAAAGGTCAAGAATCAGATTGTCACTAAATTTCTCAGTAGCATCACTGGAGACTAAGAAAAATGGAGTAGTGACTTTTAATTCTGAGGACAATTGATTTCCAATCTAGAATTATATATCCCACTCCAACAATTACTTAAATGTAAGTGTATATTTCAGATATGTAAGGTCTCAAAAATCTTAACTCCCAAGTAAATTTCTTTAGAAAAACTACAGTGGAGGCAATCCAGAGAGGAAAAGATTTACAATTCTGGAAAAAGGTGATCCAACACCAAAAAGGAGAAGGGAACACTCAGGATGAGGATAATTGGATGCTGTGCTGAGCTAGATCCCCCTTCAAGAATGAAGCGCTTATTCATTACCCCAACTGTGCAAACAGCCCTGAGCTGCCAGCCCGCTTCCAGGAGTGCCTTAGCTGAAGAGAATAGCCTACCGACACCACTCCCTCTCCCAGGAGCTCTATGTTGCAGCACCTGGTTGAAGTGGAAGTATAAAGGCCTTGCCCACTCACCTCACCTTGGGACAGCTGTGTACGTTAGTATTTAATCTCTATATTTCTAAATAGCATGCTCGTAGTCTTATTTCCCTTGGCTTTTCTTTTTCAATCATTAAAATGAGTGTAGGGTTGGCTGCTTTTCGTGATAGATAAACTTTGTAGATTTTTTTGGTTCTTTAAAGTAGACTCATGTTTAAATTTAACATATATTAAAGTGATTATGAAAAATAGGTGACCTAAAAAGAGAGAAATCATGTTGTAAAAGACATTTTCCTTTCTTGTATATTCCTTGACGATTCCAACCATCATTGAAAAGAAAAGTATTCCGGATGTAAAGACATCTCTGGAATTTGAAATATGGGAGACATTTTATTTTTTATCACCTGCTCATGTTTTAAGAATTTCCATAACCAGTAATATATTATAAAAGGGAGAAGTTTCCATACCTAAAAAAAAAAAAATTATAGGCCATTTTATTCAAACAGCAGTGCAGCATGCTAGTTATAGCTACTTTGCAGGATGATAATTTTATTATTTCTTTACTCTTCTTGATGATATAAAATATTTTCTGGTAAGTATATGCCTTCGTAGAAAATCAAACACACACACAAAGACAAAATTGATAATATCAGAGACTAAAAAACTTTTTTATTTTATCATGAGTAAAGAGAAGATTGCTAAGATTGTAGAGCTCAGATAACTGAATATGTTCAAAGACTGAACAAAATACATTTCAACAATTATTTAATTTACTAATAAATTTATAGTGCATTTATTTTTAAATATTAGAACTCTTGAAGTATTTAAATATCTACTATTGGGAAGTCATTCACTATCCTCATTTTGGAAGGAAAAATCTCATGACAAATATAATACACAGCTGGCATTTTATTCATTTTATAAACATTTGACAAGAAACCAAGTGATCAGATAAAGACCCAGACAGATATTTCCCAAGTTAAAGTACCACAATGCCTGAAATACTGTTGCTACGGATGCCAAATTACATCACCTTGAGTGAGATCTTTTGTGTACACCTGATAAAAGCACATTTCCAAAGAAGTCTATACAAAAATCATCAAACTCTTTCTGTGTCAGCCAGCACATGTGTCACTTTTGAACTAAGGTCACCACAAAGATTACCCTTCGACACACACAGAATTCTTTTGTGGGGTTAAGATACATATTTTACATACAACAGAGAAAACATTTTCATAACCAACTTCTATCAATGAAGTTGATTATTTAATATAGTTTATTTCTTAGAACTAGAAAAATAATTGCAAAACAGAATTTATTCTGCTAGCAAAGTATTGCACTCATTTTCCTAGGAATAACAAAAAACAACAACTTATCCATACTGAACAGGAAAGAGAGACATAATGAACAAAAAGCAAAACAAAACAAAGCCTTACATTTTGTTGTAGACTGACAGGATGCTGAAAACCAAACCTCGTTCTAGAGGAGATAATCACATACGAATTGAAAATTGCCAATAATCCCTTTGATGGTTATTTAAAATAATTTGGAAATGCACACTATAGACTTTAATAGCACATATACTTCTAGAAAATAAATGCGATAACAGTATCTGTTCACATATAACATCTCTTACAATGAGGGTGGAAAGGTCTATTTGTTGTGAATTTCTGTTGAATACTCAAATTCCAAACTTAGTGATGTCACATACTAATAGGTATTATAACAGAAGATAATGTTAAAAAACATGAACCCTTCATTTGTCTAATTCATTATTTATTTAGTAACTTCGATGCAGTAATTGTCCAAGACCCTGGTGTTCATATGTGTGTGTAGACAGATAGGTAGATGATAGATAGATAGATAGATAGATAGATAGATAGATAGATAGATAGATAAATGATTGATAGATAGATAGATAGATGATAGGTAAAGTACTTAAGGCACTTGGAATAAAGGTATATTGGACTCAAACTAGAAAGTGAAAATTTTGTGATACTTCTTTTAGTGCTTTCTGCCCTCAGACCCCACTGCACTTCTAAACTTCTTACATATTTTATGTCAGCACCTGGATGACATGTATTCCTAACAGACTTGAATGTTGCCTGATGATAGGCCCCATAATGTTTTTCATTATTATATACATAGCATCCATGTATTGACCAATATGCGTCCCACATTGAATGCACAAAAGCGAGAAAGACACACATATTCTATCAAGAGGCTTTCACTGTAGCATTCTTTGTTGGGATATTTTTTAGGTCAGTGGGTATCCCTTTTCCTTTTGACGGAGAATATAAACATTCTTTGTAGAATACACTCATTTCTCTAAAATTTAAGATGTTTGATGGTACATATGGACAACTACCAGGATATTAACGTATTGAGAGTTTTCCTCACTACAGAAGTAGCTGACTGGGTGTCAAGACAGAGATGTTACAGAGTAGAAGAGTATAACAACTGATGTTCTATAACTTTCCTATTGTAGAGCACAAGTTTATTTAACTTGTTTCTCCCTGAAGCTGTGTACTCATTTTTTTCTTGTATCTAGATGCCAAACAATTTATAAAAACCAATTAGTTGGGAGTTTTTATGTATTGCCTGATTTAGAGACACTAACCCATTTTAGTGTCTCAGGTTCACAATTTCTGAGTCAAGGGTAAAAATAATCACACACTGAGTGATATTTAATGGGTAATAAAAGCACCATTTGAACAGAGAATTAGTAGTATAACCTTTAAGCTCAGGCTCTCCTAGGTGTAATATATAGCCATAGACGAAATGGCTTACAAATTGTGTAATTTCAAGTTTTGTCTTTTTCATTAGTAATTCTCTTCCCTTTTCAGGGAGGGCTCTGTAATAACAGAAACAAGTGAACAGAGTTACTTGTTTCAAGCAACTGTGACCAAGAAAAATTCCATAAAACTAAGTTTATACCATTTGCTGGTCGTCCAGGTTTAGTCTATCTCATTCCCCAAAGGGAATGTGAGGGTTTTATTTGTCCCGTCCGAGGCCCTTATGTCATTAATTTTTGAGTATCATGACTAGCCGGCCATAAAGGTAACTATGAGGTTTGAATAGAGCATGAGTCATTTTATTGCCTGCTAATTAATTTGGAGATGGCATGTCATTTCAATAAAATAATACTTTATGAGAATAAGACCTCAAATAGTTTCCCACAAAATTAGTTTTATTTTTATAAAAGAATAAAAATATTTGCATTTGTTTAGAAATCCCATCATTAGAGGGATAACGTTTCTTTTTGGTTACAATAAAAATTCCAAATAGTGTATTAATATGTTATAATTTTCAACTACCCTTGATTAAATATTTAAACTATCTGAACTATTTGCATCAAAAGTACACAGCTGTGGAGAATTATCTCAAAACAACTCAGGAAAACAAAACTGAGCACTTTCAAAGTACAAATAACTTTTTTTTTTTTACAAAGAGAAACGAGTTTGAATGATCCTTAGGGCCATTGATGTCTCTGGTAGTCAACAAAATAAAGCCAGACTAGTCACTGGTTACTTCTAATTCAAATAATGTTACATGTGTCAGAGTTGTACTGGTTACAGTGACTTGCCTATCTGAACATCATATAGTCCAAAATTTATACCAGGTTGATTTAAAAGCGAGAAATACGATAAATATCTGGATATTATAAACTGTGTAATCATTATTTCCAAGAGCAATATTTCTTCTCAGATTCCATTTATGTCAATTTTTCTACAGTTCCAGATTCACATTCTATTGTGTTTTAAGCATGTACTATAAATGTGTGTTTTATAGCTGATTTTTGTCTGTATTATGAAAGTCCTTTTCAAAAATCACCATCAAACAATTGAGGAAAAAGAATTGCTTCAAGTGTAAGTTAGAAACCAAAAATGAGTTGATCTTATCTAGTGAATAGGCTGTTTTGACTTCGAAGGAGTGAAACTGGTAATACTACTTTAATAATAATAATGAAACCTGACAGATTCACATTTAATAGTCACCTGGAAACACTATATTCTGTTTCTAATGAAGCTAGTTGATCAGATATGATTGGAATATATTTTTGCACTTACTAAGAAAAGAAAAGAATACATTATTTAGAATGCATTTTGGAATTTGCAATCTTTAAGTTGCAATTTGATCCTGTAACCTAATTATACCAAATATTCTGGGTTTATATTTCATATGATTTTTAAAAAGCCCTTAAGGCCCTGAGGAGAAAATGTGTTATTACACTACAATATGATTTTGCATATTCTTATTTATCTTAATTGTTATCTCTCTCCAGTCTTACTCTCCTCCAAACCTTTGCTTTCACAAAAACTAAGATAGACATTTTATCGCATCATCCTCTTGTTTACAATCTTCTATTGTATTTCCATTCCCTACAGGATAAATCCATCCACTAAAGTCATATTCAAAGAGCTTCATCACCCTGCCCTAGTCTTCCTTCCCAGTATTACCTCTTCCCACTCAGCCCCTGTTGATATTCATAATTTAGTCCTCTGAACTGTTAAAAGTTCCTGAGTATAATTTGTGCTTCATTTCTACACAGTCTCAATTCAGCTTCCTCTGCCCTTTCCTCCCACCTTATGCATCTGGTCTAGTGATATGTTATTTAACTTTTACGGCACATTCTAGGCTCCCCCTTCTCTATATTAACTTTCTTGAAACATTTATTCAACATTAAGTGACTATTTTCTGGCTTCTTTCCTATTTACTTATCATTATTTTGATATGGCACTTATTCTAATGAAATATAATAATCTTTTCACTTGTCTGTCTCTTAATAGATTGTATATTCTTTGAGAGTAGAGAACTTTGTATTTTAAACACCTCCTCAATGATTAGAATAAGCTTGTCTAGTAGGAAATCCAGAATAGTCTGATGAATGCACATGTGATTTAGCATTGGTTATATAACATTTTTACTTACATATTTACATTCATATATTCCGTGGTATCAATGAATGATGAAGTAAAAAAAGTGTATATTCAGAAGAGATTTCAAAAAAATTACCAGCTAATAGGTAAAGACTTACATACCTAAATCTTTAAAGAGGAATAGAAGATTCAGTCTCATTTTTTTAATAAAAATATTTTTGTAAATAAAGAAAAGAGATTAAAACCAGGACTGATTATGGGAAATAGCTCTGGTATATTAATATTTGTATCTTTTTTCCAACTAAGGAGAAGAAATTATGAATAATTTCTTGATTACTATTCACTGTGGTATTTTTAATGACATATATAACACTACTATAAGTTTATTATTTGAATTGAAATGTTGCTTTCTATGGAATTGACTTTTATTAAAGCAGGGGGATAGACAGTTGAGAAGTCAACTGTTTATGGCAAAAGAAAGTAATTAAACATTAGCAAACACAAAGCAAATCCATCTCATTCTTTCAGTTTAGATGTAGGTGAGGTAAAATCAAATAAAACTTTGTTGGAAGTGAGAAGAAACCAGTAACTGCTTTGTGAAACGGGAAGACCAGTGTAGAAGTCTTGTAATTATATACTAAGGGATGAACACACAGCTCCTGGAGAGATGATTAATAAATGCCAGGGCAATTAAATGTTCATTTATTATCAATTTAAGATAAAACCATGGCTAACAGGGAAAGAATTCTTCAAGTGAATCACAGGTATCTGATTATGAAAATAAAGCAAATGTATTTTTTGGTAATCTGGGAAAATGTTTACAAACAAGTCATTCAAAATGTGACTCAAACGTGATTATGAGTTTCTTAGTTTAAATAGAAAGAATATAATTAATTTGTATTAAAGTTTTACTAGACATTAACTAACGCTTAGTTGAAATAATAATAATTTATATAATCTCATATGCCACTGAATGAACCTTTTTTCCCCTAAATATTTGGGTCAAAGCTAAAATTTATAGCATATTTCAAAGTTGTTGAATTTTTTAAATCAGAATATTCTAAAACAAACAACTCTGGACTTCTAATTCTAGTCAAAACCAGATTGACCAATCTGCCTGGAAAAACTAAAACACTAGATAAAATATACAAAACAATAGTTTTCAAGATATTCAAGAAAAGTTGGGAAACAAACATTTCCTTTCAGTGTTGCTCCATCAAAAGCAGAAATCTATAGCGGAAGATTCCAAACTTCTTTTGGCCTTTCCACCTTCTTCTACATCATTCCCCCTCAGAGGTGACAGAACCTGTCCTGTGAAGGTTCCTTCTACAATCTTCTAGGCTATGATAGTCCTGGACTTGGTGTTGGTAGCTGCTTCCTACTTTTAATATCTGCTTTACCTCATCCTCGGAGGTGGAAGCTCCTTCCTTTATTTAGTAATATTCGTATCACATCAGTTATACTTTTCAAGATTTTCTCGGTCAAGAATAAACTCAAACGATTAAAATTTTGCCACATTTCTCTCTCCCCCCAGATGTGGAATTTAAGTTCCAGGGGATTATTCTGGTAACAAGGTATATGATTATAACTAACCTTGCTGATTTGACTGGGATGTATGTGTTCACATGTACTTCTTTCACATCATCAGACTTCTATAATATCAACTTCCTTGTCAGTGTTGAGGGATCCACTTTCAGGGGATTTTTCAATGAGATAATTTCTTAGTTTTTTGGGGGAGCATGGCACAAGCTGATATTCTTCCATGGGCTCTAATAAAACGTTATGAACCTCTCTGCCTCAGAAAAACTCCATTGTTCCAAATTATCTTGACTATGTTGGTAATTTCTAAGTAGCAAAAACAGCTAGAATTCTTAATGGGAATTGTGACAAACTTGACAGTTGAAATATATTTAACATTCATTCTCTAAGTTTTCTAATTCTGGTAATTAATGTACCTATCTCCAGATTCACCCAGATTTTTTACAACATAATTTTGGTACGTATTAGCTCTATGTCTTTGGACATATTACTTACATTGTGTTTCAATTTCTTTATCTCCAAAATGGGAATAACAATAGTACCTACTACAAGAAAGTCTTCATAATTCCTCTTATCTTACGTATTCAATATATTTTTTTCCTTCCTAGGAAAATTTTCCTCCTTCTAAGGTCATTAAATATTTTTCTCTAATTCACTATACAATTTCTCAGCTAAATAGTTAAAAATAATGCTCTTGGGGCCAGCCCGGTGGCACAGCGGTTTAGTTCGCACTTGGCAGCCCGGAGTTCTCAAATTCGGATCCTGGGCGTCCGCGGTCGCACTGCTTGTCAGCCATGCCGTGGTGACGTCCCATATAAAGTAGAGGAAGACGGGCACGGATGTTAGCCCAGGGCCAGTCTTCCTCAGCAAAAAGAGGAGGATTGGCAGCAGATGTTAGCTCAGGGCTGGTCTTCCTCACACACAAAAAATAATAATAATGATCTTAACTGATTAAAAATCAATAATTATTATTAAAAAGTGGTATCAAAATATTTTATTTAATTATCAGAATTTTAATTGTACTCTTCTAAATTGTGCCTATGTACAAAACTTCTACAATTTTTCTTCTTTTATTTATTGAATTATTTTACCACCATAAAGTAATTTAGATTATTTTCTTAGGGCTTCTTTTTACTTAACATAAATGTTATTGCAGCTAATGATGGATATACATTTAAAATATTTTATTTGATTATCTATAACCATATTCTTTAAAATTTGGTTAACTTAACTGCAATATGTAATTACTTTGATCCACCTATAAACTCCATGAGGAAATTGAGGATTACTGGGATTAAGTAAATTGTTGAGAATTAAACATTTACTAAATGTTGGAGTTGGGATCTAAATAAACCCAGTTCTGTCTGCTTCCAAATCCACATTCTTAAATATAATTTAAATATAATGCTAATTTAGCATGTTTAATCAAAAACAAAGAAGAATAAATTAATATGTAGCTTATAGTGACCAACTACACAATTTTTATTGATGAAATAGAATAACAAGCGTTAAATTGTCTATAGCAACATGTCAACCATAATTTCATTTTTTCATATTTTATTTAAAAAGCTTCCTGGTGGCTTATAAATGTAATTCATTTTTAAACCAGAAGAGATTGAAGACCTAATATCTGTATTCCAAATTCTACAAGTTTCCGGTAATGCAAACAAAGAAATAGATTTGTGTGTGATGTGAAAGCAGCCTCATGTTTCTAAATTGAATTATGACTATTATTATACTGAATTTTTTAAAGTTCCATTCCATTTATGTAGTCACTTGCAAATCTTATCATGATGTAGAATAGGAAAGAAATGTCCAGATGGTTTGTTCAGCAAGAACAACTAATACAGAAAAATCACGTGCTGCCCTTGAGAACTATTGTAGGATTCTTGTTCCTCGAATCTTATCTTCTGGACTGGATAGATCTGCCACAGGGATTAAATGATTTCATAGGATGTATTTCTGATTTTAGAATCTAATAGTTCCTATACGAGGGGCATTATGATGGAAGGCTCAAGTGATTTGTAAAAATCATAATGAATGTAGAAAGTGTATTTGTAGTTTAGATTGATAAAGTTGGAAACAAAACTATGACAACAGGGAAGAAATGGTTAATTTCCTATCAGGCACTTTGATTTATTAATAGAATCAAGTGATGTCTGGTAAAAGATACAGTCAAAAACAAACTGTTTGCTCCAGTTCCCAGTTCCACATGTAAGGAGCTCGGAAGTCTGCACTCCGTCCTAACAACAAGTAAAAAGCTGAACAGACTGAAAAACCAGCTCTTCTTAGCTCCACAAGAGAGGGGATGACACAGGGTAAATCTCTGCCCCCAAAATTGGAGAGAAAGAGACAGGTGACTACAGACAGTCACGACTTACTGGAGCAGGGACTCATGAGCAGAAACAGCTGTAGGAACCAGTGCCAGGCTAGGAAATCTTGAAGTGTAATTGATGAACTGCTGGAGCCTCAGTGTGGACAAGTCTGAGAGTTAAAAACTCCAGGGGCACACAGTTATAGGGGGCCCTCATGATATTGTGAGATTTATCTCTGGGGACTCGACCAGATCCCCACAGTAAATATCAGAGAAAAATGCTTCTGGCAGGAGGAGGGGAAAGGGAACCATTTTTGAAATATGCCAGAACATTCTATTCTTCTTGAGAAGGCCTGCCCTCAGGAGAAACTAGCTCACCAGAGCCTAGCCTGCTCGGATGTTTCTGAGCCTGACTGACGTGGCGAAGGAAGATACTCAACTCCAGCCCACTCTAGCCAACCTGTTCCACCTAACAGGAGAGAAAAAAAACTCGGGAAGTCCACAGTCCCGAGGAATAGGCTCATTAAAAAACTGAGACTTAATCACAGTGCTATAGAGCACTTCCCCTCCACCCACACCTCACTGCCACATTACTAAAGACTGACTTAGAATGGTTCTACTTACCCAGTACATCATGTCTATCTACCAAGAAAAAATTACAAGACATACTGAAAGGCAAAAAACAATTTGAAGAGACAGAGCAAGCAACAGAACCAGACATGGCAGGGATGTTGGAATTATCAGACTAGAAATTTAAAACAACTATTATTAATATGCTAAGGGCTCTCACGGAAAAAGTAGACAGCATGCAAGAACAGATGGACAATGTAAGCAGAGAAATGGAAATGCTGAGAAAGAACTAAAAAGAATTGCTAGAGATAGAAAATGAAGAATATCTTTGATATGCTAAACAAGTGATTTAAAAATTTTAAGCAAATTGACTTACTCCTTGTGCATGAAGAGATTATTTTTAAGCAAGGTAAATAATGCAGTTAGAAACCATACAACCTCCTCCTGCTCCCTGCAGTTGTCAGCAGGTGGCAGAGCCCTGCACTGTCCCATATCTCATTGAACATACAGAAATGGACTCTGATTTGTAGTAGCAACATCTGCATCAGTGTTGTTGCTTCCAATTTTCAGACAATTGAATATTTTGTAATATAGAGTAACTAAACTGGCCCAGATTTGATCTTATGATCTGGCTCCCTTGCAACCCACGTTCTTTAACGTGGAATAGATGATTTATTTCCCAATTGTAAGAGAATTAGTCAGTTTTTTGTTTAGGGCTTTAATTCAAGGGTAGCTTGTAAAATACATTTTTAGAGTATTGTAGAATCTACAATTTTCTCTCTGTTTCAGTTTAGATCTCCACAACTCCTCCAACAGAAAGCTCCACATTCTATCTACTTTATATATTCCCTGCCAAGTACAGAGTAAGGAAAACAGTTGTACTAATGGGAACTGAGAGTGAAGGTTTTGTCCATGCTTAAGCCAGAACTATAACAATAACAAAAACAACACAGCAATAACAAGTATCATAGTGAATGATGAATTCTCTAAGGCTATAATTTCTGTTTATTGTTTTAAGTATACAAAGACGAGCAGTGTTTCAAGAAACAAAATATGGAAACTCAGTCATGAAACATGGACTTGGAGTTTTCTGTTTACTATTTAATCCAACTCGCCAATGGTGTTGTTTTGAAGCCGAAAGCCATATTTCTTTTCATAGTGATTTGTGCGTATTTCTACTTATAATCCAAATATATTTCAATTGAAAAAACTTTTGCTAGTATTTCTTCCCACTTCTTTCTCAAATGCATCTCTTCTACCACTAAATAGTTATACTGACTTAAATCTAAAGTTTCAAGAAGAGCTTATATTCTTACCATAAAACTAGAACAATCAGCTGTGCCTCTAGGTTGCTTGAGGCAGATGTCATTCTGACTGACTTGAAAGAGATAATGACCTTCTGGGACCTTGGCATTAATTGTACAATCTAAATGAAATATGCCTCTTTGGAAAATTCTATATTTGTCCAATACTGGAAAGTAACCTTCTTGTAAGAAAGTTAAAGCCCGGATCCCCACATGGCTTGGCCTCCTCACTTCTTCACAGAAGTAGAGTGCAAAGTGGTAACAGATAAAATGCTACCTTTGTTGTTTATAAAATTCTCTGAAGTTTGAAAAGCACTTCTTCTTTAACCCCAAAGGAATAAAAACAAAATCAGAAAGAAGTTAGCTGAAAATATTCACTAACTTTGGAGGAGAGTTCATGAAAAAAAAAGAATTAAAATAATATATTAAAAATATGATAGAAATTATGATGATAACTCAAGTTTTTCCTTTGCAAAACTCAAATAGGAATTATTTTAACTGAAATTGATTACATTTACCTTCGGTGGAGATGTAAAATGGAAACTTTCTCCCACCATCTTTAATATTATGTGATTGTGGTTTATTAAGCATATTAGTGAAAACAGTTTCGCTGATATTTTTCCTTTTAGGGCCTATTGGTAGTAAAAATGTTCTTACTTTGTATATATAGTATGTTGGTTTATTTAAAATAGTTTAAAATTTTTTTCATTATTCTTATGTTAGAAACCATGCTTGTTAATTTCTGGCCAAACATGCTATCTAACCACTTTGACTCAAAATATTCCTTTCAATTTGGATACTTCTCCATGGTATATATGTCTTTAAAAACAATTGCTGTAATCCAATGCCAAACTTTTCACTAAGCCTATTTTGGTCTATCATTCCACAGCAAAATAATCTCTTCCTCCCCTTAAAAGCATGCCTATAATTTGGTACACAGAACTTCAGCTCTTAATACATTTTTATTTACAAACTTTAATTCACTGACTAGTATATGAGTTCCTTGAAGAAAACATCATATTCATGTTTGCATTATCTACATGATCTAGCAGAAAATAATAGAAGAGTATAAAGGAAAGAACTTATTTTTTGCTTTCAAATTCTTTCTGTATATTATGTGTCAATAAGGAAATTGTTTAATCTCTCTGAATTTCACCTGTCTCATTAATAAATTGGTGATATTAATGCCTGTCTCATAGCATGTCTGATGATCAAATACAATAACATGTCTGTCACATAAAAGTCAGTCTTTAAATATGTATTCCTTCCCTGTAGAAGATGCTCTTTACGTATTTATTGAACGAATAGATGACAAAATTATTATGAATGTATTACATATTGCCAGTTCTTGAGATAGTCAGGAGGTTTTACAGGGAAAGATGTTTGGAATTTCTAGGATTCACCAAAAATTTGGAACAGCAAGACGATTTTTAGAGTAAATTGGAGATTACAGTATGGGGATGGCAATCAGTTCTTCTCTATCTTCTCTGCAAATAAGATAATGATATGGATTGGCCAACTTCTTGAATATTACTAAAATATAAATGAAATTAGGATAAATTCAAAGTAAATTATACCCTAAAAATATTTTTGCCATTCAGTTTTTTAAAATTATCAACCCCTTCACACAATCAATGGGATTTGTCAAATTTTCTGTTGATGTTTATTTCAAACTCACCTATTAGGATTGTTACCTGGGGATCTCAATTTTAAGCAGACTGAAAAAAAGTTCCATCTCATTCTTACTCACAGAAGGACCAAGACCATGTCCACTGTGTCTCTAAATCTCCCACCACCTTTTCTGGATCTTCTCCTTCCTACAATGTTTCTTTGATTTTGAGAATCATCCCATATTGTTTAATATTATTTAACTTTTTAACTTAAGTTAGCCTGATTCCATGTTTGTTCCTTGCAATCAAAGAACCCTAAATAAGTAATAATGTAACTTTAAGATTGATTATCAACTTTAAAAAGCAACGGCCAATTTCCTTTCTTATTTCCATCAGATATTTCCTGGCCTGTTAATAAACAGGCTTCATTCTTCCGCTTGAAAAACTAGCCTTCTGATAAAATTTGTCACCCACTCATAATACAATCATGTATAATTTTTACTTCTGCTTTTATTGAAAAGTATATTTAAAACATAGTTTTAAATGTACCTCACCTTTATTCTTCAACTGAATAGGTTTTGTGAAAATTGTAAACCAACTGGCCCCAAATTATCAGATTCAAAATTAAACTTCAACTGATCATATATCCTTTTTATCGCACTTGACATTTTATGCATTTGATAGAGTTGATCACTGTTTCCTCCTTAAATATCCTTCATCCATTGAAACTTTCTAACATGGTTTCTCGTCGCCTTTTGATCATTCTTTGCACTTACTTCTGATTCCGTGTATTTTGACTCCCTTAATTTTGAATTCTCCTATGGTCTCAGTCTAGTCTTATTTAATCTATTGTCCTTATAGTCTCTCCCTTCAGTCATTTCAAAACATATGATTTTAAATTTCACATATCAATTATTATCCTTTCTTTTTTCCTTTCATCCTTCATTCCTTCCTTGTTCCATGTCTGTCAGAAGGCTTGACTTTCTCTTGGATGTCATAAATATAGCCTCAACATATTGAACAAAGACCCTTTCTACTTATCAATATTATAGGCATCAGTTCAATCTGGAATTCATTATCTTCCCCTAAAAAATATGTTATATCCTGGAATTTAATGTACGGGGATATGTTGAACCTATTTGGGAAATATCCAGCAGATTGATCCCTCTTCTTAGTTCTCTCTACCATAATCATAATTAAGGTATTTCTCATCTCAAACTTAACCATTGTGATAGTTTAATCATTTGTTCCTAAATTTCTCCACATACCAATCCATCTTTCAACTCCATTGGGAATATTTTTCTAAAACCTTAATTAATCAGATAAGGATCTCAAATTTTAGCAAATTATTCAAAGCCCTACAAAATTGTGACCCAAAGTGTTTAATGAAATTAATCTCTTTCACTCCTCATCATAGTACTGTGCTATACCAGGCTTGAATGAATGCTCTGGTTTTCTATCAGTTAATATCTTGTCACATGTATGTGCTGTTTTATACCAATCACTCAAATACAATTCTCCAACTTTATTCTGGAAGCATTTGACTTATTCTCCAAGGTAAAATAGTATGACCTAAATAAATAGGTAAATAAGATGATTGCTATCATCTGCCATTATGGAACTGCAAATTAAAACAAAAATGGGGCCGGCCCGGTGGCGCAGCGGTTTAGTCCGCGCTTGGCAGCCCAGGGTTCGCTGGTTCGGATCCCGGGCACCCGCAGACGCACTGCCTGTCGGCCATGCCGTGGCGGCGTCCCATATAAAGTGGAGGAAGATGGGCACGGATGTTAGCCCAGGGCCAGTCTTCCTCAGCAAAAAGAGAGGAGGATTAGCAACGGATGTTAGCTCAGGGCTGGTCTTCCTCACCAAAAAAAAAAAAAAAAAATGAGATACCACTACATACCTATTAGAATGACCAAAAACCAAAACACTAACACCACGAAATGTTGGCGACACTGTGGAGCAACAGGAATTCTCATCGATGTGAGTGCAGGAGGGTACAGCCACTTGAGAAGATACTTTGGCATTTTCTTAAAAAAATGGAACATACCCTTACCTTATGACTCAGCAATCACATTCCTTGGCATTTACCAAAATGAGTTGAAACTTACATTTGACAGCAGTTTTAGTCATAATTGCCAAAACCTGGAAACAATTAAAATGCTCTTCAGTAGGTAAGTGGGTTAGTAAACTGTGGTACATCTAGACAGTGGAATATTATTCAGAGATAAAGAAAAATGAGCTATCAAGCCACAAAAAGGTGTGACAGGACCTTAGGACCTTAAATGTATATTGCTATGTAAAAGAAGCCAATATGACAAGACTATATGAAAGGTATGATTAAAACTATGTGATGTCCTGGAAAAGGCAAAAATATGGAGACAATAAAAAGAACAGTAGTTCTGAGAGGTTTGGGGAAAGGGAGGGATGAATAGGCAAAACACTGAGAATTTTTAGGGTAGTGAAAGTCTTCTGCATGGTACTGTAATCATGGATACATGTCATTATATATTTTTCAAAACTCATAGAATGTACAACACAAAGTTCCCTATTATAAGCTATAGACTTTAGTTAATAATAATGTATTAATATTGACTCATCAATTTCAACAATTGTACTGCATGAATGCGAGATGTTTTTAACAGGGGAGACTGTCTGTTGGGGATAATGGGGTATATGAGAACTCTTTGTACTTTCTACTCAATTTTTCTGTAAACCTAAAACTGCTCAACAACCTAAAGTCTACTAATTAAAAAATTAATTTTAAAATAAATAAACATGGTGAAGAATTATAAATCACATCAGTAAAAACACCTTTATAAAACTAACATTGGGCTATAAATCTTATATACAGGGTCTTGCTCAATCCTGACAACACCCATATTACTTAGATACTATTACTGACCTATTATTAAGATGAAAAACTGAGCATTGGTAAAGAAAAGTAATTTGTCAACTGTCATGCTGATAATATATATCAGAGCCAAGATTCCAGTACAAGTCAACTTGACTTGAGAGAATATGTACCCGGTGGTAGAATCACATAGAAACATTCTTCAAAGTCACCTCTATGGTAGAAAGAATGATGCTATTACCTGCATAATAACATGAAATATAGCTAATGTCTTCAATTTAAGACCATGTAAACTTTCCTGAATCCTATCTGTAGATTGTGAAATAGATTTCTCATGGTATAAACTATGTCATAGAGGAGTGTGACTCCTTGGAAAGCATTGCTTCATGATTGCAGTGATCAGGGAACAAAGTCCAAGATAAGAAATTTGCAGAAGACAATGTCTTTTTGTGGCATCATAAAAGTCTTAACTAAAAATTGGATTGATAAATTAAGACCTTTTTTCCTCCCTTGGGATCTTTATAATTCTTAATCAATCACACAAAATGAACAAAAAAGTTCATTAAATTAGCCTGAAAAAATGAATTTTATAATTTCTTATTAAACTAATGTACATATTTACTAAGTGTTATGATTCTGTATGAACCTTTTCTATTTGTTTCATTTTTTTACTTTCTTGTTTCAAAATTTGATTTATTTTGGATATATTAAACATTTAAGCAAATCCATAAATTATTATTTTTCCTTGATTTAGTGTTACAAAGTACTTGGCCTAGCATACAGAAATTGCATACATAATCATACTTTTATCTAGATCTCTTGGTCTTTGGCCTCATTCTTATTTTTGTATCTACATCTATCTACCCAGAAACAAAGGAAAGGCAAAACATAATGCAGTATCAGGACTATAAAGGAAAACAAAATTCATATTTACAGGTGAAAATATCTTGCAGAGTTCCTAGTGTTGGGTAAAAATTCAGCTGCTGCACCTCCCAGCAAACACAGTAAAAAAGAAAACTTTTTCTTTGGTTGGACTGTAAGTAAGCATAAAGATGTTTATTAACTATATAGCCTTGGGCAAATTAAGTAATTACCCCATGCTTCAATTTTTTTCATAATTTAAATGGAAATGATAGAAGTAACTTCTTCATAGGCATGTTACGAGGATTAAATCAAATATACCAGTATTTGTGAAACATTTAGAACAGTGGCTGGCACAAAGTAAGCACTATTTAAGTGGTTTTTTTTATATAAAATATATGCTAAGGAAATTTCTCAAGGAATCTCCTCATTTGTTTTAAACAAATGTGTAAGGCTATTGATTTTCTGTCATATTATAAATCACCCATTCTCATAACCACTCAAGTTGGGGAAACATTGAAAATTTGCAGATCTGAAAATTTCATGACTAACCTCTTTGGGGCAATTAATAAATTCATGTGTAAAGCACTGACAAAAATACGCTTGCTTTTATTAAACAGGGGTTTAAAATTTTACGTATGTTTAAATAACCAATTTTCTGCCACTGGCCATAAATATCCATCATTCAACTATTGGTTCTTTAATGAAGCCACTATTATGATATGTAAGTATGCTCAGTGCTTACTCTTTATACTTCCAGAACGCAGATACCATAAGAGCTTATATAGAACATTTAAGATCAGGTGTATATGTGCTCTGAGCTAAAATTCATATTTACACTAGTGGGCTCATCACTTAGTGTTTCTAATATAATGATGTTTCCATTAGTTAAAAAGTAAGGTTTGTTAAAAAGGAAAACCATTACCCTCACTCCCCCAAAATAAAACCTAAAGACTTCCTGGATCATGGTGGGCTAGAGCCTTTCCCTATGGTGATACTTTTGAATTGATAAAAATTTTAGGACACATTATTGCTTCAGAATCCCTTTACTTTTTCCTACAGAAGAATGAATAAAGAAATCAAACCAAGATATCTATTTAATTTTTATGCACTGTGATGCATTTTAAATGTTAAAAACAGAATCATATAATAATATATGTATAGGTGCAGATATTCTTCAATATGTAATCTCTTCTTCTTGAATTTATTTTTTTGTTAGGGCAGTTATGATATGTGATTTATAAACAGTTTAAAGAATATATGGTAATACAAATAATTGTGTATTAAACTTTACCTTCGATTTAGTTGACCTTATTAAGGACATTCAATCATTTAATCAATTATTCTCTTACTCTAGAAAGTGCCGCCTAATATATCTCCCTAACACAGCTCACAGAATATCCGATATTTGGACGCCAGCCATAACAGGGACCATTCAGCCTTTCAAAAAGAACAATAAAAAGTCCCTATTAAAGGCAAAAATCCACTTTGATATTTATCTCTCCTCCCCTCTCCTAATCCTGGATAATGCTGAAGCACAGGGGTGAATGAAGCCAGAAGAAATGTTGTATAGATAATGCCCCTCTACCATATTCTTTGTTTCTCTCTGAGCCACCTGTCAGCCATGGAGAAAGGAGATAAATGTTCTCTTTATTACACTGGGATTTTGAATATCTAAATATGAGACTGTACTCATAGCTGTGATTAACTGGAAATATACAGGATTAAAGGGCAAGGAAGGATTTCTGATAAAATATGTTTGAATGTAAATGTAGAAAAAGAATAAAGCTGTCTCCCGACCCTACTTTATTAAGTTCAGTTCTTTGGTTGACAGACTATATTTCTTTGTAGTTTTGTCTTATCACCGACTATACCTGACCTGACCCATATTGTCATGCAGTAGTACTTTGATTTTACTTAATTTGTGAGGAATTTCTGAAGATGTCAGTGATTTTGTATAACTTATTACATGCCTAGGAGTCAACTTTTGTTCACTGTACCATAGCTCTATGTCTCTCATTATCAACTTAATTGAACAATTCACAGTTTTCTTCTAAATTCCAGGTGAACATAGCTTTATCTGATCCCTGAAACATATTTCCTTCTTTATCTTGCTTTACTCTAAATTCTGCCATCTCATACCTAGGGATAATGGATGCATTTGTTTTAGAAATAGTTTATCCACCACTAATAGTCTAAATTCTAATTTCTGATTGTTGTGTCCATTTTTTGTTATTTTTTTTTTATTCTGACAATGTTAGAATGTAGTACATCAAATCTATTATAACGTGGTTTTTGTTTTGGAGAAGTTAAAAAAAAAGGGAGGGATGAATACAAATTGACTCCCAGGGTGAAGTCGGAAACATTTGATCAAAGAAGACAATTTTCTACATTGATTTGAAAATAAGACCATAAATATCAGCTCGTATTTTTCATGGTGCTATCACTTTATGTTTTCGCTTAAATTTTATAGAGGTAGCTCAGTATAGCAATACAATACAGAGTTGAACAAGTCAGATTCTAACTTTGCCACTTTCTAGCTGATTATAATTTTACTGAGAATTTAGCATTTTAAAGCATTAATAAGTTGAAAGAAATAAGAAATGTGAGAAATTATGGAACTAAATACATGCTAAGGTTCCTATTTGATTTAATATTATTATTATTTTTATATTCCTGCGTAATGTGCAAAGGAATGAGGTTTACGGTTTCATGCTTCTCAATAAAGTCAATGACTTGCTTTCCCTTGCACTCAAAATTCAGATCCAGGGAAATGTGGAATCAGATAGAAATTCCAGCAAGTAATTTGTTCAGATGGATAGATTTTGCACTTTGCATCATATGAAAGTCGGCATCAGTTAGAATGATTTCAGTAGCAAGCAAAAAGAAAATATAAACTCAAAATTGCTGAAACAATAAAGACAAATTATTTGATCCCAAAGTAGAAATATGTAGAATTAGTGTAGTCTGCTGATATGTTTTGATTTGAGGTCTTATTCCAATTTTATATAATTCTCTCAGTTTTTTCCTTTTATTTAAATCAGCTTTTATATAGTATAAATCGGCTTTTTTTTTTTTTTTTTTTTTAAAGTCTGGCTTCTTTCAGGCTTACAGATGTATTTTCCCCAAATAGGGAGCAAAGTTTTTATCTTTACTCTGATTGGATTCAACATGTATTAATCATTGTAGCCCTATTACACACGCTGATTAGATGAGGCCTGGGCTACTTACCATTATTGTACAAACATTTTAGCAAAAGCGATTGGATTATCTTAATTGGTTTGATCCATTCAGGACTCATGACTAAAGCTATGCAATAGTTGAGGATTTGAATCATTGCCTTAACCCATACAGTGGTAATTCTGCAAGATTTCACTGTCTTACAATGAAGAAATAAAACATTTCAACAAGAATGTTGATGTAGAAATTAGATGACTCTCTTGCACCTTTTAAATTAGTCCTTTCCATTGCAGTTTTATTTTTCACTTGAAGTACAGTACATTATCAAAACATTATTCCCAATGATCTCAACTCATATGAATAATTTTCTTTCAAATAACATCCAAATCTATGCAATCTCTTCATTATCTCTTCCAACCAAACATCATCATTTTTCTGGATCACTGCCATAACCTACTAATATTCTTCTAACAAACCCCATACTCCATACGGAAATATCTATAATGATATACATCTATATTTGGATCTATGTTTGTGTCTAATGTGTACTTATTGGTGTATGAAATAAAGAAACCTCTAAAGAAAAATATTTAAATAAAATTGTCTTTCTGAATAGTGAGAAAAATACAATTATAATTCAATTAAGAATATGTGAAGCAAATATTCAAGCTACAGAAAACTTTCCATTATGAATTTACTTTCAAATTTTGAGGATTTCTCAAGAAATATTATATTTTTAAGATCTTAAGCAAGATATTTTTAATTTAAAAGTAGAGAAAGAAAGAAACTAAGTAAGATTTATAGGAAAAATCACTAAGAAAAGAAAAGAGCCAGGCAAGCTTATGTCAAGTATTTCAGATAATTAGCTCTATCACCATAAAAATGCATAACATTAAGGATGAAAGGGAGAAAAAGGCCCTGAGGTGTAGTTGTTTTTCTAGTTTCAGTTACATTGAACTTGACTCATGCACTTCATTTGTTGGAGAAGAGTAGCTGCAAAGAAAGACTTGCAGAAAATCTTCTTAAAGATGACACAGTCCTTGATAATAAAGCAAAATGAAAAAAATTCTGTGATTAATTAAGAAAGCATTCAAGCATTTTTCCTCAAAAGAATGAATGGAAATCAGAAAGTAAATAAAAGCCAAAATACACCACCTACCAAAAAAGTCCAAAATTATTTAAACAATAAATCAGGTTGTAAAACAGATTAATATGTTGTTCTCTATAATAGATTTCATTTATCAAATAAATATTCTCCCACATTTGAATACGATTTGTAATGCTTATGGATGGTATATGAGCTAATAGAATAATTTTAACCTGTTAACTGAAATGTGAGTTATTTTTATCTTATAAAATAGTATTTGAGAAAAAACAAAATATTCTATCTTCTAAGGCAAGTGGTAGAAAACTGTTTTTTGTAAAGGACCAAATATATTAGGCTTTCTAAATATTTTTAATAAATATTAAATATTTTAGGCTTGGGAGCCAGAGGTCTCTATTACAACTACTTACTCAATTTTGCCACAAATAAATCTGCGTGGCTGTGATTCTATTAAACTTTATTTACAAAAAGGCAACAGTCCCAATGTGACAGCAGCCCATCTGGTCTGGAAAACTCTGCCAATTACTACCTTTTGACCTGAATCAGTTCAACATAGTTTTGTCATTTCAGTTTCTTTTTTTATTTTTAACTTTTTGGTGAGGAAGATTCACTCTGAGCTAACATTCATTGCCAATCTTTCTCTTTTTTTGCTTGAAGAAGATTAGCCCTGAGCCAACATCTGTGCCAATCTTTCTCAATTTTGTATGTAGGTCACTGCCACAACATGGCTTGACAAGTGGTGTAGGTCCACGCCCTGGGTCTGAACCTGTGAATCCGGGCCTCTGAAGCAGAGCGTGCTGGACCTAACACCACGGGGCCGGCCCCTCGTTTTCTCATTTTTAAATCATGAAAATGGTAATTAATTTAAAAGTTGTATGAAGTCATAAAAAATTAGATTTAATTTATGTAGTTTTGACAAAAATACTGCAAAATGACAGTATTTGACAGTTTGTGTGTTTTTCAGTATATCCTATCAGGGGGCACATTATATTGGTTTGCACAATATTGATGATGTTAACTTTGATTACTTGGTGAAGGATATGTCCATGAGATTCCTCCACTCTAAGGAAGTTATTTTTCCTTTTATGCATATGAAAAGCAATTTGATGTGAGTCACTTTGAGACTACATAAATATTATGCATTTTATCAAATTTTTACTCGTTAATTTTAGAATCAGTAGTTTTTTAAAAATAATTCCATAATTTTTCTCTACTTATTGTCATTTTACTGTGAGATCTTTTGCTTTTTTGACTTTTTACTGATTTATGTATCCATGTCTTCATTTATATTCACACAGACTTTTTATTTCTTATTCAGTGAATTAGAATTAATTACCATCAGTGTTTACTTTCATGTTCCAATTGCTCCAGATTTGCCAATAAGAGCCATTTTACTTAAGTTGTTGAACTGACTGGCATAAAGCTGTTTAAAATAATCCTTTGTTATTCTTATGTTAGCTACTGCAGGGGTCTGAGATGTTTTACCCTACTTTGCAAGCTAAGGAGTAAGGCTGAAACAGACATATGGCCCATGGTTAAGAGACAGACTATCACTCAGAAGAAAACAGCACCCAGAGGAATATCTGGTGTCAGTTTCCCATGCCCCAACCCACAGAGGGTGATGAGATAGTGCCAGATGTTACCTGCACATGCAGTGGGTGCACCAGAGGGGAGAAATCCCAAGATTTGGAGTCTCTGAATTTTTGTGGAGCTTTCAGCACATCTGCTTGCTCTTCTCTCCAGAGAGGGAGAGATGATGTTTTATCCTGGAATGTGGGCAAATGTCTCCAGGTAGAAGGAGAGGGCTTTCTCTTTACTACTGCAGCACATCTTCAAGGAGGCACATCTCAAAATACCTTTGGAAGGATACACTATCTCTAATTTACAAGATTGTTTGCTATTCAAATGTGGCCGTTACTCGGAATGTCTAGAATGTTCAAGAAATCCATGAAGAATTGTCTCCAAAAGGCTATCATTTTAAGTCTATAGGATGTGTAGTGACGAATCCTCTTACATTCCTGATATCCATGGTAGTATTTTGTTTCTGTTTTTCTTTATAATTCTTTCTAGGATTTCCTTGTATTTATTAAACTCATAAAAGCAAAAATATTGGTGTTTTTGATTTTTTCTATGGCTTGTCTTTTTTCTATTTCAGTGCTTTGTACTCTTATTTTTTACTATTTCCTTCTTTCTGCTTACTTTAATAATAATTTGCTCATAATTTTTTTAGGTCCTAAGGTACAAACATAGTTATTTTAAACCTTTCTTCTATTCTAAAATAAGCATTCAGAGCTGTAAATATCAATCTAAGCACTGATTTAATTACATCTCACAAATGTTATGTTGTATTTTTATTACCATACATTTCAAACTAGTTTCAACTTTACTATTTGATTTTCTCTGTGATCCATGAATTAATTTAAAACGTGCACCGACTTCGCAAATATTTGTAAACTATTAAGATACGTTATTGATTTCTGATTTAATTTTTTTCAGAGAATATATTCTGTAAGATTAAATTCTAGACAATTTAATAAAATTTATTTTATGGATAACGTGTAGCCTATCATAGTGAATGTCCATATACACTTGAAAAAAAAATCATTCTTCAAATTTGAATACTGTTCTGTGAAGATAAATTAAATTCTTAGTGTTGTTCAGATTTCTATATGCTACTTATTTTTTGCATAGATATTTCTATCACTTCTTGATAAAGAGTGTTAATATATCCAACTAATGCTATGGGTTGGCTTATTTTTTATTTAAGTTCTATCATGTTTTGCTCCATATATTTATTTCCACTATTAGATGAGTATGCATTTAGAATTGTTTTGTTTTCCTGGTAAGTTTATACTGTTATAATTAAGGAATTACCCCCATCCTTTTCTCAGGTAATGCCTTGAATTCAAATATTTTCTAATTTTAATATATTCAAATCATTTTTCTTATTCTCAGTGTTTTCATTGTATTTTGTTATTTTATCACTCTTTAGGTTTAAATCTATTAGTATTTTTATATTTAAAATACATCTCAAAGAGAAAGAGTATAACTGGTTCTTGATATTTTTTTGTCCAGAATGGCAATTCCTGTCTTGTAGTTGATGTCTTTAATTAATTTACATTTAAGTTAATTAGCAGTATGGTTTTACTACTATTTTTGTTTTTTTTCTCAATTTATACCATCCGTTCTTTCATTTTAATTTAATTTTTCTCTTGGCTTTTAGATCTACCTCTTTAGATTAAAATATGTACCCTTAATGTATCAAAGTCTAATTGGAGTCAATATTTTATTACTTTATAAAAAAAAATACTTTGGAGCAATATAGTTCCATTAATAACCTCCTATTTTTATTTGCTAGTTTTGTTTTGGGTTAAAAAGTCACATATTATTAAGAGTTTTCTATTGCTGCTGTAGCAAATTATAAACCTACTGGTTAAAAAAAACCTTTAATTTACTTTCTGTAGATTAGATGTTTGACATGGGTCTCAATGGGTTAAAATTAAGGCATTGGCAGGGTTGTGTTATTTTCTGGGGGCTCTAGGAAAGAATCTCTTCTATTGTCTTTTTCGACTATTAGAAACTGCCCACATTCTTTGGCCCCTCGTTCCCTTCCTCCATTTTCAAAGCCAGCAACTTTGCATCTCTCTGTACCTTTTCTGCATAGTCACATTTCCCTCTGATTTTAAGGAATCATGTGATTAAATTGGGCACATCTGGATACTCCAGGAAAATCCTCCCATCCCAGGTCCTTAAGTTAATTACATCTGCAAAGTCCTTTGTCAGGTAAGGTAACATATTTACATATTTATCCCCATAGTGCTTAGGAGATATTTTGTCATCATTTTCTAAAAGCAATTTTTTTGTTCTATCAATGGAAGCTTTTTGCATTCAGTTAATTCAATTTAGCTAATCTTATGTAACTGGACAATTTCTGTAGTTCAAAACTTTTTTTTTTAATGAACCCAAAGTGTTAAAGCTATTTCCATCTCCTTAATATACACAAATCTGCAAAAAAAAAAAAAAAAAGGAGAAGTACTAGATTTGATTGGAAAGCAAATAGACAATAGTAGAAAAAATAATATTCAATGGGGAATTAGAATCAAGGATCTTGATGTTAACCAAGCTTTATATACATAGGCAAATAAGTAATTTAAACTTTCTCTTTCATAACACTAAATTATAAACCTGGTAATATATTGCTATATGCCAAGATGTATTGTGAGATCAAGTGAGAAGAAAAATATCTATTGAAGCAAATCAATTGGATAGAAGGGTCAAATAATCCAGTCATGACAATGACAATGTTATGACAATCCACTGTAAATGGGAAAAATTATTTTTTGAAGAATAGTTTGTGGAATTTTTTTCTTTCAGAAAAATGAATGTCATGTATATTTATTTAATAAATACTCTCAAAACCATATAAATATTCAATTAAAATACTGTAAAAATATAGTGAAATCAGTTTTGATATGAGTGGTTTGCATTTTCTTTATTAACTGTATTGATTAACTAGAAATATTTGGGGTTCTTTTTGTGGCTTTTAATGTTCAGTAGGCTCAATAGGAAGCAGAATAGCAAAGATATTTCATTATGATGCAAACTACTTTCATTGTTATAACCCAAATGTCTAGAATAGCGCCTTGCAAATATTTGTTCAAGGAAAGGAAAGGAAGGAAGGAGAAAGAATAGAGAAAAGGGAAAGGAAGAGAATGGTGAGAGGAAGGGGGAAGAATTCTGATCTCAGCTATGAGGAGTGTGATAAATAATAAGCAAAGATTATCATAAATGCAAGAGAAGAGAATGGCTGCACACATTTGATACAGTGCATCTGTTGTCCCTGAACTAATTTTAAACTAGGTGCCACAAAAATCAAATGCCTGTAGGTTACATGAATATATGATCAGTCTGGGTTTAATAAAACAAAGAGGAGTGGTGCTGCCTATAGCAAATAGGAAATTGCTTGCTCTTTCTTAGGGCCAAACACATTCAATTTTTTTGTTTGTTTTTAAACACTACCAGAATAAAACAACTCTTTGGACTGAATTTGGCCCTGAAGGTGAATAATTTACAACCCCTTTGAGAAGGAAAGAACTTTTAAAATTTTTGTCCCCATTGTGGTTAGGAGATATTTTGTCACCAATGTTTGTGGACAAGAGACAAGGAGAAAGAAAATTTATTCACACTTGAGGCTACTAATTTGTGATATCAAATAACTAAAACCATTACCTACTGTGTGAGAGAGAGAGAAGGCCATCCCCTGGATCTGATTTAAAATTGTCTAAATAGGGAAGTTACATTGATATCAAAAGCTCTAGTAATACCAGAGAGTAACACTGGAAAGCTCAGTAACTTTCCAGTGTCTTTTGATGAAGAGAAATTCTTAATTTTAATATAGTCAAATTTATGATTTTTTTATTTGATATATTTTTGTTTAGGAATTATTTCCCTAGCCAAGTCAAGAAAAGTTTCTTGTGTATCACCTTTTAAAATGCATATTGTTTGCCTATCACATCTAAAGTTTAATCCTCCTGGAATTGATTTTTTTATATGGCTTGAATATATGTGAATCTATTTTGGAGACTTTATTTGAACATTTGTTTGGAGTTCAAAATTGAATCCTCATTTCCTAGAACTTTTTATATGGAAACATTTCAGTTATGATCCAAGTTTTAAAATGGTTATAAGACTATTCAACTTTATGTTTTTCACTGAGTTACTTTTAGTTAAAATATACTCTTCTAAGAAATAATCATTTCATCTAAATTTTCTAATTGCTGATCATAAAGTTGTAAAGAAATATGATACTCCCTCAAATTTCAATCTTTTAATGTGTATTGTGGTTTTGTTTATAGCCTAGCATATGGTCTACATTGGTGAATATTTCAGTTATACTTAAAAATGTATATTTTGCAGTTGTTGGATATAATATTCTATATATATCAATTAGGTCAATGTGATTCATAATGCTATTCATGTTTCTAAATATTTTTCTGAAATATTATCAAGCTTTTTTTCAATCACTGAGAGTAATACATAATATATATCCAACTATGATTGTGGATTTATTTATTTATTTATTTATTTTAGTTTCTACTTCACTTTATTTTGAAGCACTATCACTAGACACATGTACATTTATAATTGTTATTGTCTTATCTTCCTGATATATTTACTCTTTATTAAATGCTGTTCTTTTTCTTTAGTAATACTTCATGTTTTGATGTCTGCTTTATCAGCAAAAAGTGTGATATTTAGATTGATCTATTTTCATTTTCACTGACTCTTATCTTCTGTTTCCCATTGAGGCTATATACTATTTTTTTTCAATTTATTGGACATTTTAGATCTAAAAATCCATTTTTGTCCCTTCTATTTTTCTTGGAACCCCTTCCCTGTTCACTCATTAAGAGTATTTAAGATCATTTTTCCCTAATCTTTGAACATAGTTTCCTTTAATTCTTTGAATAAAGTTTAATAACTTCCGTGATGTCCTTTTTGCTGGATCTAACATTTGGTATCATTTTGACCCCATTTTTATTCAATACATATATTTTTTATTGTATGATATCACTCCCCTGTTTCTTTGCAAGCACAGAAACTTTTGTTGGGAATTTAAAATTGCAAATAACATATTGTAGCAGATATAGATTCTCGGGATTATTGTCTCTTTTTTTGGTAAACAGCAACCTTGCCTGGACTTAAAATGTAAGCTTTATCTTCCCCACATTAGACAACAGCTGATTTGCCCGCTTGATGCTTGTGTCTTCCAGATGCAACCTCTTTAGCCTGGCCTCCTAGGGGTCTCCACTGTTTGTCTGTAATTTCTCTCTCAACCTAATAATCACAGAGATTATACGCAAATTTTGAGGCCAAATCTTTCTGTTTTTCCCTTGTTTCTAGGGATTCCTACTAATTCCAGCTGCTGCATCAGTCTCAGCTCCTTTCCTCTGAATCTTCAACTTATTAGGCTTTAGCTTTTTGCTGTTCAAGCTGCACATGGTTGGGGAATGTCATCAATTAATAAGACAACAAATACACAGAACTACCCAGCACAGTTTATCTTATAAGAACAGATTACTTTCTGGTATCTGTGTCCTTTTAAATTGGGGTGTCCAATGCCTATACGTAGTTCAGTGGCCATCCAGAGATTAAAGCAGTTTATACCCAGATTATGGATCACACCGTGTCTGCAGTTCTGTCACTTCCAGGCTATCCCTTCTTAAGTTATTCAGTTTTGAACTATTTTTCTGCCATCTTGAGCTGGTAAGCCTGCAGTGTTTCAACATATCTGTGACTTTTTATCTGCTGTAGCCATAATGGTTGGAGAATACCTTCAAGTAAAAAGCCACACACATGAATTCTTATCCCTCACTGTTGCAACTTTTCAAGAATAAACTTTCCTCTGATCTCTGTTTTTTTTTGGATGCTTCTTTCTTTTAAATAGCTTTTTAAAAAAATTCTTATATTTTTTTCCAAATGTTACAATTTTTGTCCTAAGAAGTCTTAAAGGACCATTTACTCAGCCACCACTACCACAAGTAATGAATGGTTATTTACTTATTTATTCAATATTTATTGGACTGCTACTTTATTCTTAGAACTATTATAGGGACTTGAGCTTAGCAGTGAATGAAATAACCAAAAACAATTGCCCTTATGAAGCAAAATTTTTTTGAGGTAGAAGTAGAATAAAGCATAAATATAATAGGTAATTAAATTACCTACATTTTAGTATGTATAATATTCCTGGGGGAAGATAATTCAGATTAAGAGAACAATTTTGAAATATGGAAGCAGAGAGGGTATCTGTTTTTAATATTGCCATCAAAGTAAGGCTTATGGACAACATAATATTTGAGTAAAATAATTGAGGAAAGTTCAAGGAATTAGCAATATGCATATCTGGGGAGAGAATAGTCTAGGGAGAGGGATGAATTCAGCACAAAGGTCATCAAGCAGTATCATGCCTGGAATGTTTGAGGTAAAATGAGGAGGAAAGTGTGATTGGAAAAGGGTGAGTAAGTTAGAGAATAGTTGGGCCGCCCGGTGGCGCAGCAGTTTAGTCCGCGCTTGGCAGCCCGGGGTTTGCGGGTTCCGATCCCAGGCGCCCGCCGACGCACTACTTGTCAGCCATGCCGTGGCGGCGTCCCATATAAAGCAGAGGAAGATGGGCACGGATGTTAGCCCAGGGCCGGTCTTCCTCAGCAAAAAGAGGAGGATTGGCGACGGATGTTAGCTCAGGGCTGGTCTTCCCCACAAAAAAAAAAAAAAAAAAAAAAAAAAAGTTAGAGAATAGTTGATATCAGGAAGTCAGTGGATGTCAAAGTAGAGCTTTGAAATTCATTGAAAGGACTTCGACTTTTACTTTGGGTGAAATGTGGATCAATGCTTATTGTTAAGAATAGACCTTGGGAGCAAACTAAAGCATTAGGAAGTTATTGCAATAATGCAAGAACAAGATATTATTAAATTGGACTTTGATAGTGGCAATAGAAATGGTATAGTGTGAATATACCTTTACGGTTACACAAAAAATGTCTTAATTTAAATTTTATTGTATGTGTGTTTTCAGGTACATGTGTGACAGAGAATCTCTGACAGAGAGAGAGAGATCAACACAGACATCTTGTCTATAGAAAAATTCGGTTGGTGTCCCATATATATCCTATCAGGACTATAAAATCTTAAATATGAGCTTGCCTATCTTTTTATCATAGTTCTCATTATAATCTCTTATACTTATTTATTTGCCCACATTATGTAATAGACTCTAAGTTCCTGGTATCTTTTTGAAGGTATCAGAGACATTCAAGAATAAGTTTTTGATTAAATATCTGATTGTGTGAATAAATAACTGAACTAATAAACTCATAAAATAATACTAAAAAGTTGATATCAAGTAAAATTAAGGTTTATTAAAAATTAACTTGAAAATGACAACCTAAAAATATCTGCTTGTCTCTAATGGTATGTTAGATTTTGAAAAAGGATCAAGTGAGATAGAAATAGAGAAGTCATTGCACACACTAGGGACGTTATTAGGATACAGCAATGAGGCAGCTCCCACTCAACTGTAACTATAAAACTAGAAATAAGTTAAGCTATTTGAAAATTTTGTAATCAAAAGTACTTGCAGTTAATGCAATTGAATTTTATACAAAAAAGAACGCGATTTCCCATTACAAGGATAGAATCTACAATATGGTAATGGTTTGAAACCACAGGATCAAGATAAGGCAAATAGACTACCTACATGTGATGGTTAAAGTGCAGGCTTACCTAGAGTCAATTCCCAGCTTTGCCACGTAACAGCTATGAGACCAAAATCAACATTTAAAATCGTTGTGCATCAGTTTATTTGTACTTAAAATGGGGATGTTAACAGCACACACTTTGTAGATTTCCTTTAGGATTAAATGAGTTAAACATTTAGGACAACATAGGCCAAACGTTAAACCCTGAAAAAAAAATATATATCATGACGTTGACTCAAACATCAGTATTAGGGCACAGGGATGTAAATAACCTTCATTTTTCTTTTTCTTTTTTTTTTTTTTTCTAATGACAAACTAACTGGAGTATCACAAATAGGCTATCCTGAGGAAAATCTCTGTATTTTTAGTGTTATAATGAGACTCTGAATATGCAAAAATTAAACAATGGCTTTGAAAACATGTAAATAAGGAGGTAAGTAAGTTAATAAGCCAGAGTTATAGTACAGCCATATAAAAATTTCTTTTAAGACCATGAGACATAAGTGCTATTGTACTTCTTGACACGTGGTAAGCTGCTGTATAGACAATTCAGGTTATAATGCTGTGCCATGTTTAACTTACCACAGAAGAATAAAGTTCTTGAACTATTGGGGCTGAAATCTTTTTTAACATATTGTTTCACCTTTTGCTCTTAAACCTTTCACACTAAATTTCTGCTCTTTGAAGTTTAAGAGCTATATTTCGACATTTAAAAAGCGGAAGAACTCCTGAGGGATTCAATGGTAAAAGCCATTAGTGAATTTGCTGATATAAAACTTGCATGATACCATAAATCTTTTATAGAGTGTCTTTGGAAAATGTGTCTGTGTGTTTGTGTGTGAGAGAGAGGGAGAGAGAAATTAAATGAGAATGGTGAATTGCATTACATGAGACTTCAACATTACACTTTTTGACATTTAATAAAATAGGATCAAAAAAGTTATATCCTCAGAGGCCTTGTTATGCCATCATATGAATGAACTGAATATCCATGCCATAGGTTCTGAGAAGCAAATATATATATTTGATTTAGAAAAACTGCTTTCATTTGCTTTTCTGGAAACACTAACATTCATTCTCTATCAGGAGTGTCATAACCATAATACTTATTGTCTGTCTATATGTATCATAGATATAAAAGATTAAGGTCAAATTTATATCCACATGTATATTTCCACATAATTTTGATCATCTGGATGTCTAGAAAAAAGCAGAGGGAAAAAGAATTACACAGTTTGCAGTAATAATTGTTTCCAATTTCTATAGTTAAATGTATGGTATTTTTTAACAGAGTAGTTCTCTATGCAGGTAATTTTACAACAACTTTAAAAAGTCAAAAGTAGACTTTCCATTTTGGAAGAAGTTGACACAGACTCAAATTTCCCTGCTCCTCCCCTCTAAATACACCTAAATAACCTGGAAATAATTCAACAAATACAATCATAAAAGGACTCTGAAGGTGTAAACAAGTCAGACTGGCTAGAGACCTCAGGATATGAGGAACCACACAGCAGTATTTCCTGGATTTTCCTTTATCTGTCATATGTACTGAAGTGGGTGCCAGAGAAAGGCTTGCAACTCTGAACTGCCAATAGGTGCAGACAAGCAAAACAGGGAAAGTCTGCTCTCTGGCCAAAGGCCTGGGAAAAGGAGAGCCCAGCAAAAACGTAGGGAGGTGACCCATATCCCAATCCACTCCACCATGCAGCCTTATCTTCTGAAGCAGGAATGGCAGGGAGTTTGTGGCTAATTAGCTCCCACCCCACACTCAGCAGCAGTCTACCTTACCCATCTTAGTGGCAACATCAGTGGTGCCCTAAAGCTGACATCCTGTCCATCACTCACTGGCATTGTCTGGCCCAAAATGTTGAAATATTCATTGCCAGTGGGGCCTGACAGAAGAGAACTCCCATCCCACACTCACCTGCAGTGGGTACGCAATTACTTGGCAAGCACAGAGTCAGAAAGCCTAGTTGCCATGGCCTTCTGCTAAGTAGCAGAAAGCTAACCAAAACCAAAGCCTCTGGACACTTCACCTAGTAGCAGAAAATAGCTCAGGCACATGTTTCACCAATGGCATTGGACATCCCAGGCAGCACCTACCAGAATTCAGCAGGAAACACTATCGGTGCCAGAGGATCAAAGCTAACTAGAATAATATTGCACAAACTCTGAAAATTAAATTGTCACTGAAGGGCTCACAAAAGCAGGCAGCACCTACATACTAAACCTAAATGGAATGACTGCCTGATGAAATAGATTCAAATAAGTGAAAAATACACTAACATTGAGGCTGGACCGGTGACATGGTGGTGAAGTTCATGCGCTCTGCTTCGGTGGCCTGTGGTTCACGGGTTCAGATCCGGGGCACTGACCTAGACCACTCATCAAGCCATGCTGTGGCAGCATCCCACATACAAAAAAAATAGAAGAAGATTGGCACAGACATTAGCTCAGGTCCTGTCTTCCTCAAGCAAAAAGAGGAAGATTCGCAACATGTTAGCTCAGGGCTGAATCTTCCTCACACACACACACACACACACACACACACACACACACACACACACAAATACCCTAACATAAGATCAAAAATGTCAAGGAAACAATGGAAAAACACTCATCATACCAAGAATCAGGGAAACCACAATTTGAATGAACGAGGATAATAAACTGCTACCAACACCAAAATGAGTCAAATGTTGGAATTATCTGGCAAGGAGTTTAAGCAGGCATTCATAAAAATTCTTCATCAGTCAATTACAAATTTTTTGAAATCAATGAAAAAGTAGAAATCTCATTAAAGAAATAGAAACTATAAGAAAAGAACCAAACAGAAATTTAGAACCAAAAAATACAATAGCTCAAACAAAAAACTTGACAGATGAGCTCAATAGTAGAATGGAAATGACAGAGAATAGAATCAGTGAACTAGAGGACAGGTCAGTCTGGACAACAGAGAGAAAATAGACACAAAAAAACACACATCCTAAAGACACGTGGGACAATAACAAAAGATATAGCATCCATATCGTTGGAGTCCCAGAAGGAGAGGAAGAAGTGGGAGGCTGAAAAAGTATTTGAAGAAATAATGGCTGAAAACTCTCAAATTAGTCAAAAGACATATACCCACAGATTTAAGAAGCTGAACAAACCTCAAATAGAATTTTAAAAAACTGCACCTAGATACATAATTATACTTGTGGAAACAAATCAAAGAAAAAATAAATGTTAAGAGCCAGAGAGAAATGACATATCGTCTATAGGGAAATGTATTTTCAAATGACAGTAGATTTCTTATCTGAAATCATGGAGGCCAGAAGGAAGCAGGATAACATTTTTTTAAGTGCTAAATTGAGAGAATTGTTAACAGTAAATCCTCTATCTGGTAAAACTATACTTTAGAAATAAAGGAGAAATAATGACATTCTCAAACAAAAGAAAACTAAGAAATTTTGCCACCATCAAATCTACCCTTAGTGCATGGCTAAAAGGAACTTTCCAAAAAGAAAAAAAAAAAAAAAAGTAACAAAAGAAGAGTAGGACCTTCAGAAAGGAAATAAGAACAACAGAATGGGTAAAAATGTGAGTAAACACAGTAGACTATCTTTCATCTCATGAGTTTCTTAAAACATTCAATGATTGAAGCAAAAATTATAACACCAATCGATGTGGTGTTCAATGTATATAGAAAAATATTTAAGAGAACTGCAAATTTTAAAAAATAAAGTGCTAAATGGACATAAATTAAAGTAAGATTTCAACACATCATTTAAGGTGTTAATGTATTGATATCAATAGGGTATGCTAAGTAGACAAATTAGATCAAGCACTAAGAAATCTATACAATGTGATATACTGAAAGCGTAAATAATTCAAATTGGAATTCTGGCAAGACTGACAAAGATAAAAAGAGAGAAGACACAAATAAGCAATACCATGGACTGGATAGGGGATATCACAACAGTTCTTACAGCCTTTACAAGACAAATCAGGGAATACTGTGAACAGCATTCTGCTCATCAATTCAATAACTGAGAAAAATGCTGCAATTCCTCAAAAATCACATACTGCTAAACTCAGCCAGGATGAAAGACTACCTGCATAATCCTATAGCCATTTGTTGGAGGAGGTCATCCGGAGGATGTGACTGCCAGTTGACCCAAGAGCTGGACCTGGGAGGCTCCTCACCCCCTTCTCTGACCTTGGAATATGTGTTTCACTTGCCTGGCTTACACTAAAAGCTGCCACAAGGACACAGCCTTGAGACAGTAATATGTTGTTGAGACCATCTGGAAGGCATACATGACTAAACCCAGTTAAAGCTCTGTCTAAACTTTTAAGTTTCTGGCAGGTGGGTTCTGAGATCTAGTCGTTTTGCAGCCACCCAAGACAAGCCTCATGTATAAGTTGCCTTGCTTATTAAACCTGATAATTACCAATCTGCAATGGTCTGCCTCTTTCTTTGGTCTCTCATTTTCCTCTGTGTATGGGGAGACAGTTTCATATTATACCCAGGAAATTCCAGAGGTCAAGAATCAACCACCATAAAATAAATTAAATTTGTAATGAAAACATTCATGAAAGAGAAATCTCCAGTCTTGGATGATTTTAAAGAGAATTTTACCAAATATTTAAGGATGAATTAACACTGATTTTTACTTTTTATATCTTCAGGAATATAGAAAAGAAGGAAACATTTCCCAACTCATTTTATGAGGTCAGTATTATGCTGACAACAAAACCAGATAATGTCAATACCAAAAAGGAAAAAAAACAGACCAATACATGTATGAATGTAGACACAAAAATCCTCAACAAACTATTATCAAGTAGAATTCACCAATGCATACCAGTTATGCACGGTTAGTTTAACATTAAAATAATCAACCAATGTTTCTAGCTTTTCAATAGGCTTAACAAAAATCATATGACCATGATAACTGATGTAGAAAAATATCATTTAAAAAATTCATATCTGAAGTCTGCCCCCCCCAGCTGAGTGGTTAAAGTTCCACATGCTCCACTTTGGCAGCCCGGGTTCACAGACCCCGGGCACAGACCTACACCACTCATCAAGCTGTGCTGTGGTGGCCACCCACATACAAAATAGAGGAAGATTGGCACAGATGTTAGCTCAGGGCTAATCTTCCTCAAGTGAAAAGAAAAAAAGGAGGAATATTGGCAATGGATATTAGCTCAGGGCGAATCTTTCTCAGGAAAAAAAGTTCCAATCTGTTTGCTGAAAATTACAAGATGCTGCTGAAAGAAGTCAGGCATCTAAGTAACTGGAGAGAAATACTGTGTTCATGGATTGAAGATTCAACAGAATAAAGAAAATACATCTGTGAAGTTTGATATGCAAGTATCACTACTGGAAGGCAAGTAACCTACTAATATCAAAACTTGATAAAACTCACTGGATTATGCACTAAGATTGTACGAAACTTTTTATGTAGTATATACTCCTGCTGATCATAAATTCATAGAAACAAGAAAGAATAAGATCATATGATTGATGAAGCAAAGAATAATTTACAATTCCTCAAAATAGTCACTATCAGAAAGCATATTGTAATAGAGATTTTATGAAAAAGAATATCCATGACATACAAAACATATTTGCTTGTCATATTATATTTTAAATATTTTACATCCATCTCTAACTTCCTGTTCAATGTAATTATCTCTTTCAAATTCCATTCTCTCAAAAATATTTTAAATTATACCAGTTATTGGGTTTTTTTACTTCTATTTGAAGACTCTTTTAGGTTTTAGTTTAATGAGATTCCTTATCTAGGGCAAAACTATAAAATATTTGAAATTTCAGGTTATTTTGAAGTATTACTTTTAACAGGAAATTAACATTTAATTCTCTCCAGTACTAAGCACTGTGTAAGATAAGTGTTGAAAATGCATAAAAGTTTAAACCCTAGGATGAACATAGGTTGTTAGGCTATTGGTTCTTTTTCTCTCCCATTCCTCCAATTTCTCACGGAAAATGTAAAGTCCTTATGATTGCCTGAAGTCCTTATGATCAAATCCTATTTGATTCGTACAGAAGTTACCTCTCTGATTTATCTCTCACTACTCTTTTATTTGCCAACCCTGGTGGTCTAGTGGTTAGGATTTGGCATTCCCACCGCCATGGCCTGGGTCATTTCCTGGTCAGGGAACCCCACGACCTGTCTGTCCCTTGTTATACTGTGGCAGCTGCACGTTCCTGTGATCCTGAAAGCTATACCACCTGTATTCCAAACACCAGTAGGGTCATCCATGGTGGGCAGGTTTCAGCGGAGCTTCCAGACTAAGACAGACTAGGAAGAAGGACCTGGCCACCCACTTCCAAGAAAACAAACAAAAAAATTGACCGTGAAAACCCTGAGAACAGCGATGGAGCATTGTCTGATGTAGCACCAGAAGGTAAGAGGATGGCGCAAAAAGACCGGGCAAGGTTCCACTCTGCTGTGCGCAGGGGTGCTAGGAGTCAGAATGGCTCCTTGGCACAAACAACAAACTCTCTTACTCACCCTTCCTCACTACTCTACCTAAACTATAGCACGTTCGTCATTCTTCCTCAAACAGGTCACGTTCTCACACGTTTTAGAGCCTCAGACTGCCTGTACTTTCTTTATACACCATTCTTCCCTTGATATATTTATGACCAAATCCTTCACTATTTTTACTCCTTTGCTCTAAAATGACCTTCTAATCAGGCTCACCTGAGTACTTCACCCCCCGCCCACACACACACAATCCTGACTCCCTTTAGCCTGCTCTTCTTTTTTCCATACCACATTTCTCCTCCTCTCATATGATAAACATTTTGCTAATTTACTTTTCTCATTGTTTATTATCCCCTCAATGCACAAGAATGCAAGTTTCATATGAGCAAAGATCATTGTTTTGTTCTGTGATTGATTCCAAATATCTAGAACATAGTAGGTTCTCAGTAAATATTTGTTGTCCATTGAAAATGAATGGAATAAATAGTATCTGTAGGCAATTTTCCAGTCTGCATATATAAGCACTTCTGTAAAATCACTATTTTAAGGGATCAAAATTGTAAAACAGCTTACATACATATGTTAGTCTCCTACTCTTCCCTCAGTACATAATAATTTATGTATTTATACTGGGTAATTCAATATACTTCTGTATTTTGACAATACTCTTCTAAATGGAACTATTTTTACTCTTTGCACAATATTTGAAACTTTAAAGAATTCATTGACTTAATAGTGCCATAGTTTAGTATCCTCACTAGTTGTATACAAATTACAAGATTTTTTCATAAACGCAAGAATGATCTGAGTCAAGATTCTGCCCTAAGTACCTGGTTTATTCTTTCTAGTTCTCTTTATTTAATTTTGTGTTTCACTCATGACACATTTTTCAGATCATCCTGAAATCAGGACTAATCTTATGCAGACTTAAAGTGTTTTCTTCAGATAAAGAGAAGCATAGCATTACAATAGTCAGAATTGAAATAGCATACAAGTAGTATGTACAAGAGTTAGAATAACAAGATCTATCTATCTATTTAATCTATCTATTCCATCTGTGTACATGTAAATTCTATCAATTTATAAGATATGCATACATATAGAACATTTGATATAGCAAGCACAATAGAGAGGATAGAAAGGCGTGCATATGCCCAAATGTATATACACATACAGTTAGGTGATAGTTAGGGAAATAGGTTAATTTTTTGATAGGCATTTAGATGAACAGAAAATCAGTTCAATACTTTTGACAGGGCTGAAATAGAATGTTCTGAGTAAGTAAAAACACTCAAATCAGTTGATTCTGTCAAGGTTAAAATTGAAAAATTGATTGAGTGCTTGTATTAAAATGACCTAGGCTTGATTTTGCTCTCTTGGAGACAAAGCCTTTGATAAATGAAATAGTTTAAGACGTCAATAGCTTTGAGAAGCTGGGCAAAGGATTCTGTGAGCATTCAAACATCACTGCAAGATTGAGTTATGCCAGTAAATGTCAAGTTTGGTCAGACAGCTCTTGGTTTCAGCACAATGTAAAGTCTTTTAGTCAGTTCTAAAGCCAAACTGCACACATTCAGGTCACACTGAATGATTGCAGTGCCACCAAGTGAAAACAAGCTGAGATTCATTGCAATCATACTGGCCAGGGCATTCCACAGGTCTTTTTGACAATGTGGTTTTAGCTGGAAACTTTATGAAAGCCCTAGACAGATAGAAAAATCCAATTTGGCCAGAGTAAAGTTGGAACTACAGCCACTCGTGAATTCTCAGATGTCTTATTTGATCTAACCAGATCATTTTTTTTTTTTCTCAGAAAGTTGTCCCCAGCAACCTGCACCAGAATAACTTGGGTGCTAGGTTAAAACACACATTAATGGACCCGACCACAATCTCTTGAATCCAAGTCACTGCAGAGGCCAGGTTATCTGCATGCAAACAAACACTGCAGGTAATATGAGCACACTGAATTCAAGGTCACTGAACTAAACTCTGAAAGCCCTTGAGAACGGTTATTGAGATTTTTTTTCTTTGTTTTTGTATCTTCAATATCTAATTACTTCATGGCAAATAGTTTATACATATTTTTGAGGAAGTTCATTGTTTCCTCCTTTTCTATGAACTTTTGACTTCTATGAATAGTGTTTTTCATAAAGAAGGAAGAAAATAGGTAGAATTTAGTCCTTAAAAAGTGATCCATACTGGATGAAATCCATTTACTTCTGACTTCTCCCTGAAGGCAATCTCTTGCTCACAAGAAATAGAGCTCAAGCAGAAAACAACACTGTTGCTGGGTTGAGGAATCAGAGATCAAACTTCAGTGATGCCAGAGAAGCTGGAAATTGACGGCGCCATCACAGAATGAAGGGAACCACAGAGGGAGTACTCAAAAATCTGTGTATAAACTCTCTTCAAAACTTGGCCTTTGCCAAAAATGTACATTTAAGAACTATTGAACTATACTAGGCTAAGAATTCAAGATACATAGTAGAGAGCATTGTCTGAAGGCTGAAAGAGATGAACAACAATTTCAACAGCTGCATTGTGCTAGAAAGTGGGGCTAGGTAAATACCTTTGACTTTTCATTTAAACCCAAATTTGCCACTTCTAGGCCCATGTGAAGGAATTCACTTTAGTGCTAAAGGGAGAAACACAATAACCACTCCCTAACAAAACCTATAATTTAACAGTCTGCTGGAGCGAAATCCAACATGCTTCACATGATAATATAATCTAGAGACCTAGAGACTCTACAGCCTATAAATCACAATGTGAAGTATCCATTAAAAGGTTACGAGTCGCACAGAAACTGGAAAATATGACCTACAATCCAGAACAATCCAGAAGTAATTGTTGGAATTAGCACAAAAAAGAGTCTAAAATAACTGACCGCTATTTGTAGGTCAAGTATCTACAGATAAAAATGCATATAATGGGTATAAAGATTTGTATTTTCAGGATAGAGATAAAAATTCTATTGAAGAATCAAATAAAACTCTGAACCAAATAAATCTGAAAAATTTATTATCTGAAATTAAAATATCATCAAGTGGGATTAACAGTTGATTAAATAATGCAAAATAATGTATTAGTGAATTTGAACCAGGTCAATGACAACGATACAAGCTGAAGTACAGAAAAAAAAAGTTTGTAAAACAATGAGCAGAGCCTCCATAATCATGGGACAGTGTCAACTATGTGGCACGCATGGAACCGTAATAACAGAAGGAGAGCAGAGAGAGAATGGGACAGCAAAAATATCTGAAGAAATTTGGATGTATATTTTCCTAGCGATTAAAAATATAACTTATTGCTGTTTAATTAGTCATTGACTTTGTCGGAGTCCAGTGAAAGCCATTCTATAATACCTTAGCAAAAACTGACACTGAACATTTGTATCTCAAAATTGTGTCTAGATTGGGGACCTGAACTGAACACCTAGGCACTTCTTTAATTAATACCCTGACTTTTCTTACCCTGGCTAACATTATATTGTCTGTATTATGCCATATATATATATATATATATAATGTTATATGAATCTATGTATGGTATATGATTGTATCTGAGTATACATGTGTGACAGATTTATGCATGTTAAAATTAAGAGGCATTTCACTGTAAAGTTGCAATATTAATGTGGAATATTCAGGACTGATTATACATTTACAAAAGAGGAACAGCCTTGCCTCTGCCACTGTTTATTTAACAGCAAAAGCAGCAGCAGTGGTGAACTCTTTCTGATTCTTTTTCTGCAAAAGAGCATTAGTCCTAATTGATTACTTCAGAAAGACTACATATCACCATGGAGCTTGGAGATTGGTGTAAAGGAAGAAAAATATATGTTTTTAGATTATCGACATGGGGTAAAATTGAATTATATTGAATATTAAAGATATTTGATCTTCTTATTAAGCCAACCACATTAAGAATAATATAACCATTAAATTTAAAAGATTTTACACTGAAAATATTGGTCCCATTATTTATTATTTCTTGGTTTATTTTATTCATGTCATGTTATGACATAAATAGACAAAAGTGTTAACATTGCAACTTAAGGCATCTAATTATATTAGAAGACCCTTCTCATTTTTCTGGAATAAAGAATGTGCTCATCTCTTGTGTTCAAAATGACAGATAAATGGCATGTGTGATTGAGGATTGTGCAAAGAAAGTGAAAGTTATTTTGCCCATCATGAGATGACCATAATTTAAATAAACTTTCAAAGGTTCTTTTTATACAGTATTGCATGCACTGTATCTAGACTTCCTGCAATCTCTATCACAGCTTCTTCGTTGAGGAATGAATGCCTGCATCAAAGAAAATGATCTTTATTGTCCAATAGCCAAAGAATTGACCCAAGATCTTTTACTCCCTTAAGATTATTGCATACCAGGTGTCTGGTTGTGAGTGCAATTCTCCTTCAGGGCATTTGAACTCAAGATTTGGAATGTCATTTACTTAAAGTGTTAACAAAAGAAGCAAACATTAAGAAAAACTGAATGGAATACTAGAATCAGGTAGATCTGACATCTATTCACAAGTCTCCTCAACCACTAAGACAGTAGTTGAGTCATAAAGAATTTTGTTATATTCTCGTCAACTTTAAGAACATTGACATAGTTACTAACATAATCTGTCTTTTTGATGTCAACTTTTGTCCAGAACATCTTTTTGCTTTTTAAATTTTGAGTTTAGATTATACTGATAAGCATATGAGCAAAATGTAGAAGAAATTTATCTTAAAATATACTAACAATAAATAAAGAATTCACACTTTTTAATGAGTATGGTAATTATAAATACAGACACTGGTTTATTGTATAGTATGATATTCTGATATATGTTACAGAAAGATGTAAGAAGTCGTTTGATGACTTTAGTCATTCTGTACTCCAACTGTCTTTATGTGAATATGTATTTTGTGTAACATATTCCATGCACATGTGGTACTTAGAATTTCTTCATCTCATGAGGTTTGGTAAGTGGCAGACCAGATCTCATGAAGTTAACACAATCACTTTTGAAAAGTGCTGAAATAGTTAAGTACACCTGAGATATAAGAGCCTGGGTTTAAGTAGATTTTAACGGATAGTTCAGCATATTTGGATGACAAAACCTAAATAGCCCTGCTTAAACCCTAGAGGAAAGGCTGTATAAATATTTTGTATAATCCATATTTATATACATATATTTTTAACAGAGGATACCAGGCACTATATGGTCATCATAATATTCCAACTCTTTGAAATCTTTGACTGTTAAATGACCTTAAGATTAAAATAGATTTTACATCAAAAAATATGTTTCCTATCAGGAAGAGACATTTGACACGAGCTAACCACATTAGACTTAAGGAAGACCCAGGGGCTAATATACTTCAAAAAAGCCATGTATCCAAATAAAAAAATAAAGCAACAAAAAAACATACTATAAATCTTTATCCTAATCTTTCCAAAGGGGATCTTCAGTGATTATGTTAACTATGCAATACATAAAAAGAAATACCTGAAATTTCAGAGATTAAAGGATTGCTTTGGGCTAAACCAAGTTCTTAGAAATTCAGAACTCCACAATAGCCACTAGCTATACAGGGCAGCTTACGTGGATGAGGTACTAAATCAAATATGACTTAAATTCATGCCATGGTAAACAGAATGCATTCTGATATTATTTCTCAGTTTCTGAGAGTTTATTTGGAATAGACACTCTTAGAAATTGGTAAAACACACCACCCATCCACCTACTCACCCACTACCCAGCCTGACACGCATTTGCTTCTCAATTCAAAGAGAAATCTTTGTTTTTGTAGAAAGGATTATATAGAAGCTTCTGAAGCTCTAACTCCCCAACAAAATAGTAAAAAAAAAAAAAAAAATCCCACATCATTAGGAGTATTAAAGAGATTAGGGTAATGATAAATAATAAAGCTTCATATGTCTGCTGCCTCAAAAGATTCATCTTTGAAAATGAAAGTGGATTTAAGAGTTTTCATCTGGTCAGAATTCCAATTATTAGGCACAAATTCTTTATCTGGGGGTGGGGGAATCCAGGGCCTGGCACCTGTTAGTAAATCATTGATTGAGTTAGAAAAATTTGTTTTCCTCTAACTCAATAATCAGAGAAAACTAGAATTATTTTCACCTGACCAAGGCAGCAATACACAATCATCTTTTTTGGCATCAGAGTATTTTGAGCAATCTGACTCTGTACTGATTTTTTCGACAGCATTATTAACCATTTTGTTGTCCTACAGAACATCGTACTGGCCAACACTCAAGAATAAAAAAGAACAGGTAATATATTACTCTGTAAGACCCAGGAATAATACAGTGTAGGAAGTAAACCTCAGAGAATAACAAGAACCTCTTTATTTAATAAATTTTCTGAAGTTCTGGTGGTCTGTATCCTGTGGACTGTTCCCTTCAAAATGAAATTTATATTGCTTCCCTTTTGCATGCTACCATTAAGACAGAAAGGTAGCCATTTGTGGATCTCATTAAAATTTTTAAAAGTTTGAGTCTAATTCTAATTTAAAAGTTTGAGTATAACTCAGATTCACATTTACCAGGTGACACAGAACAGATGAAAGTCTTCTAACTTGTCCAGGCTACAGTCCAAGCATTTCTGTCACTTGGACAGAATTCAGTTGTTCTGAATGTGTCTGTGGAATTTCAGAATGCTCTATGAAGTCTGTCCCAAGCCACAAAAAGAAAATCACTATGGACTTCTCTAGAATTTTGAAATAACTCTTTACCTTTTGGTAAACAGTTTTATTGTGAGAAACAACTCCTGGCTTGCTTATGGGCCCTAGTATAGCCTGAATGTCTGAATATAAGCCTACTGCCTGATCCAAGGTGCCCATCATATACTCTAGGATACTTCAATTTCATTGTAATATCTGCTGTTCGCAGGAGCAGAGCCTTCATTCCATCATCAAATGAAGGTGTCACATAGGAGATGTGGCTTGAGGATGTTCTGAATGCATAATAATTTACATAAGAGTTTTAATTTCTCGGCATGCTTTCTCTGGCTGCATTGCCAACTTCCCCTCCATCCACATTCACGACTTCATTAGAATTCCCAACGACCACTGACTGGGAAGGGACACATCTGAGCCTGCTTTGTAGATAACTCCACCAGATAAGCAGTTACTAACTAGAAATGGATGCTTGTGATAATAATTCTTGTGAAATTATTCTATTCTAATATTTTCTTGTGAAAATATTCTAATAATATATATACTTTCATGAGTCAAATTTGCTCATAATAGGAGCTCCCTGTCAGGAAGAAATGGGCTGACCCTAGTACCCCCAAGATGTTCAAGACTTGGCTCTGAGCAGCCTGGGTAAAGAAGGACTTCTGTGGAATATGATACTGGATCCAAACGGTCAGCAATTGAGTTTGTCAGTCACATTTGCTCACCTCTCTTGAAGGAGATCTGAGCTGTTCACTTCTGTAGCCACCATATGTAAGCTCCTCCCAGAAGTGGGGATTCTGTCACTGGTGCAAGACCACATGGTTCAGTGTACTGAACACTTCAATGTCTTTAAGCACTTTATCCCAGATATCTCCTTCACAGGTCTCAGTATTCCACTCCATTTTTATCTGGGCTGTGACTATAGAATAGACACTTGGCCAAAACTGTGACCAAATCCCTTTGTAACAGTATACCTCTCACAATGAGATCCTCTCTCCAATTTTCAGCATATCTGTTCTTAGTGGAAAAGATGAGGAGTTCTTTAAATGTTGCAGTGGGGTCATTCTGGCTTTCATACTGTGCCCTGAACTGATAGTTGGCTAACCTGGTGTGTTTACTTTCTAGGGTTTCTGTAGTTTACAATAGTCAACTTATTCCACAATTTTTCATTGCCCCTCATCTCTCTCAAGTATTAGAGATATTTCATAAATCAGCACATCCCAATATACTTGAAACTTGTCCCAATTTACTACAGATAAGAGTCTTCAAAATTTTGATGATGCAGTATGCAGGGATAGTAATACCCCACTTACCTACCAATAATGGTTATTAGTTGCCTCTTGGCTAAATTTTCTAATTCCAGATTATTTTCCAGAATATTTGTCTTCTTCCTCAGGCTACTTTGGATACTGTACCACCTCTTTTTGTTTGGATTCCACCAGAACCAGAGCCTGAAGCAAGAATTCAAGTGCAAGTGGGTTATCTGTAAAGTGATCCCAGGAAACACTGGTAGGAGTGGAAATGTGAAAGAGGAGAGATAAAGGAAATGTCAAAGAAATGTTCATTTTCAAGCTGGTTACTCATGTAAGCAGCTGGATCTCAATCTTCCTGGGAAATTAGGGGGGCATTGTAGAACACGAGCCTTCTAGTTATCAGACCATAAGGATGAGAAGCTGAGGGTATATCTACTAATTCCCCATCTGTCATTGTGTGATGGATGCTACCATTGTCAATACTACTTCGGCAATTCTTGCTTGTCCTGTCAGTGGAAGAGGAATGGTCTGTGACCAGAAAAACTATCTCAGGTGAAATATTACAAGAGTTCACATTACAGAGCCTTTGGTGTGCAAAAGTGAATGCCAAAGGGAATGGGCAGAGCATCAAAGAATCTTCAACAGATTACAATGATACAAAAATTAAAAATTAGGTGTATGTAATATAGAAAAGATAGCCAACAATGACAAAGACTGAAATACATGAATGCTTCATCTATTTAGAACTTGGAAACACTATGCTAAGTGAAATAAGCCAGATGCAAAAGGACAAATATATGATTCCACTTATATGAAATATCTGGAATAGGAAATTCATAAAGACAGCAAGTAGATTAGAGGTTCCCAGAGGCTGGAGAGAGGGGGAAATGGGGGCATTATTGCTTAATGGGTACAGAGTTTCTGTTCCAGGTGATGAAAACAATTTTGAAATAGATAGTGGTAACAGTGCACAACATTGTGAATATAATTATTTTCTGATAATTCAGACCAAAACAGTGTAAATATGCATTAATATGTGACTGGACATATTATCTTTGGTTCATTTAAACAGTGAAATACTTTAAAGCTATTGAACTGAATAAACTTTGTTGATAAATCTCAAAAATATAGTTGAGTAAAAATAGCCAGATGCATAATGATGAAAATCATATTATAAATTCTGGACAGAATTAAATAAATATACAAAGCAATATAATCTAACCTATAAATATGTACATATACATAAAATTAAAAAAATAATGGGCAGAAATTAAAATAATAATTAATGAATACTGTTAACATAATATAATAATTATTAATATTAATAAATGAAAACACAAAGGTAAAAAGGGTTTGTATGTATCTGTAAATGTTCATTTATAAAATAAAGGATTTAAAGCAAATAGAATTACATATTAACATTTATTTAATCTAGATGATGGTTAATGGATTTTTATTATATGCTGCAGTTTTTTGGAATGTTTGATATGTTTATATAAAAAGATTATTAAATAAATTATAGAGTGTATTTTTCATCAAAAGTAGCGATTCTTTTTCCTAATTGGGGTTTTATGACTTAAACCACATTGTCTATTTGCACAATATTATTTTTAACAATATTATTTTTAACTTTTCTGTTTCATTATTTTTAATTTGTAAATAACATATGGAATTGTAAAATTATGACTTGAAAGTATTTTTCTTTTAATAGGAGAGTTTAAACATTTTTTTGCTCATATCTTACATATTTATCCTTACTTCCATCATATGGTATCTTATTTTTAGCTTGTTTTATATTTTTTTCACATCCCTTCTGTTGGCAAGATAGATTCTTTTAAAAATTTTTGTCAGTTAACAAGGAACAAATTCTGATTTCATTTCCAATATTATTTACTTTTTAAGATACTTTTATTCCAACTCTGAATAAGTAAAAGTGTCTACTTCTGCAGCTGAACCCTAAGCTGTAATTCATCTTATCTCTTTCCCATATGACCCATTGTAGATTTCCCTACTCTCATCCAGCACTTCATCTATCTAATTCACTTGCAAGGTGGAGTGATCTGGAACTTTGTGCCTATTTTCAATGGTCTCTTCAACAGCCCTGTCACTCTTTAAATGGAAGTACCAAGAGACACTATACAGAATAGCATAGGTTTCAAACACACTCCTCCCTCCTACACTGTGTATCATTAGTCCTAGCTCCTCGTGGTGATCATCCTTGACTCCCTTCATTGATAAAGTAACTCCTTTTTTTCACTGTTGGTACAGCAGCATAAGGACTCCATGTGGCAGCCATTGCTTCACCCACATTCTGCTCCTCTCTGGAAGTGCCACCGACTCCCCTAGAAATTAGGCCTTCTAACTCAGCAGAGCCTAAGCCGTGGGAATATAGAGCATAAATCCTATAAACGGGTCAATGGAATACTGGTAAGCAAAGCCTGTTTTACTTCTTTCCACCCCTTGGTTTTCACAGCCGTATAATTCAACTCTGCGGGACACTACATCACTTAGTGGCCACTGGTTCAAGGTAGAATGCTGTCTCTGAGCTGATGCCTTAGATGAGCATTCCAGTAGTCAATTGGGACAATTGCTTTCAGTGACAGAGTATTCAATGCTACACGTGATCTTTTACTCAGTTTCACATGTAATTTTCTGTGAAACATATTCTTTCTTCTGAGGCAATATATGCAGGGTTCCATATTGGAGATTATTACATTAGACAGCTGTAAAACTCTCAGATAGTGGTGCCGGCAAGGAAAATGGAAACAAAAGAAATGCATATCCAGATCATTTTGGTAAGATAAATCAGTAACCACTCTAAGGTAGAAAGGTTGAATGTAATTGGTTTAGTGCTGAGTGACTGGTTTGTCTTCTTGAGATCTGTGCCATATGTAGGGATTAGACTTGGTCTCTGCTACTGGCTGATTAGTGAGGGGAGTTGGCTTACTCAGTACAAGCTACTGTACCAAGAATACCATAGACTGGGTAACTTAAACAACAGACATTCATTTCTCACAGTCTGAAGGCTGTGAAGTCAGAGATCAGGGTGCCAGCATAATTGGATTCTGGTGAGAGTCTTCTTCCTGGTTTTCTCACATGGCAGAGAGTGAGCGAGCTCTGGTCTCTTCATTCCCTTATAAGAATACCAATCCCATCATGAGAGCTTCACTCCCATGACCATATTCAAAGCTAATTACCTCCCCAAAGCCCAACCTTGAAATACCATCCCATTAGAGATTAAGGCTACAGCATATGAATTTGGGGCTGACACAAACATTCAGTTGATAGCAGGAGCCTATTCCGTAAGGTCCATGCCTAACCTCCTTGACATTAGCATTACTACTCTCTTCATGAGCCCAGTGAACAAGCTTGGAGTGACTGAGGATAGAGATTAGCTAACACCCACTGGATACATTCCTAACAGGTTGTTGAGTGCCTTTTATGCTGTGGGTGCTTTCTGGAGCCCACTCATGGGAGAGATGAAGTTTCAAATACTTTGTGCCTTCTTGCATATGTCCAGCCACATACTTTTTCCCTAGGGTTCCATATATCTGATTTCTAATCTTGAACTTTTCAAGACTCCAGTCAACCATCCAAGCCATTTGATACTGTACAGCAGTCTATGTATATACTCCTTTGGTCACTTTTCACTACATATCAGGTAGACAGCATGAATAATGGTTGCAACATTGCCTGCTGAGATGTTCTTCATTACTGTATTTCAGAATCACACTTTCTAATTAATGTATTATTACAATTACACTATTTTCATCTCACTCCAACATATCAAGTTAACCCATATGTAAACTAGAACCCATATGTATTCTCTTCTGTGAGATGATTATAAGGAACCCTTCCATAAGTTCATATACATAAGCTGAGGAAAAAGGTCAGTGCAAAAACAGGTATAAGGATTTATGCCACCAGTTCATGACATTTAGTAGTGTGTGATGGACCTCTTGACTCTGATACCAAATTGACATGTCAATTATTTGATAGATTTCTACTGCAATTGACCTAAGTTTATCAGATCTGACAATGCTAATGGGTGGCTCCAGTCACATCATCACTTAATTCCTGTTCTCAGGTACTCAATCTCTACTAGGATCATGTGATAGGAAGAATTCTAAGATGGCCTCCGAGATTCTTGTGACCAATCCTGTACTCCCCCTGTATATTCACCTGTCCGTGATTGTGGAGATGACCTGTAAAAATGATGGGATTTCACCTCTGTGATTAGGTTACAATATAGGGAAAATGTGAAGAGATTTTGTATATGTAATTAAAGTGCCAAATCAGTTTGGGTTAATTAAAAGGAAGATTACCCTGGGTGAGTCAGAATTAATAAGATGAAAGACCTTAAAAGAGGACCTGAGGCCTTACTGAAGTGAGAATGATTTTCCCATTGTCTTTGAAGAAGTAAGTTTCCACCTTGTGAGAGTGTTATGTGCATTGGACTTGAGGGTGGTCTCTTGATCAAACTCCAGTCAAGAGTCAGTAAGAAAATAGAGATTTCAGTTCTACAATCACAAAGAACTAAATTGCGCCAACAACCTGATAAGCTCATAAGAGGCTCCTGATGAAATTCCAGATGAAAACTCCAGATGAAAATGCAAATCCACTAACACCTTGATTTTCACCTTTGTGAGACCCTTAGCAGAGAATCTAATTACACTGTGTCTGGATTTCTGATCTACAGAAACTGAGATAATAAATGGGTGCTGTTTTAACCTGATAATTTGGTGATAATTTGGTATGCAGCAAAGAAAACTAACACAGATCATTAACACACAGGAGCTTCTTTTCAAATTTCAAGCAGTTTGTTCTCTATTGAAGAAGATATTGCCCAAGGATTGAAGGATTTTATTTGGAAAACTTTTATTATTGAGTCTTCAGAGATTGGTTTTGTCTGATTTGTTATCTTCTTCCTTTGGACAATGTTCTACATATTTCTTACACTTTCTTTTATCTTTCTTTTCCCCTTGGTTAAGAAATGCTTATTGACTTATCTTTCAGGTCACTAATTGTATTGTTTTTCCATTTTGTATACTTGAAAGGACTCACTAGACAAGAGAAGGTGCACTCAAGTGAAGTTTTTACTTAAAGTGAAAGATACGGTGCAGCAAAAAATAGAGAATGCAGGTAAGCAGTGGAAATCTTAGGGATATTCACAGCATGAGTCTCCCTTGGGCTCAATCTTTTCAAGCTAGACTGTAATGAGTCTGTAACTTGAACCCTCAAGATCTGTGTGAATAATCTTGGCATTGAGAAAGCTCGTTAATAAGCTCTCTGACTCTTTCAGTAGTCAAACCAGGCTTGTGAAACTGGCTAGGGGCATTGCAAAACATCAGTAAAGAAACTAACGCTAGGAGTCAACAGAAAAGTTTCATATATTGAAAAGTAGATTATAAATGTCACTGCCCTTATCTTGGCCAAAGTAAATCCAACAAACCAAAAAGCAAACAAATAAACAGACATTGAGACATCCCCCAAAATAAATACAGAGCTTTATCAATCTAGCTTTAAATCTGTTCTATATCTATACTAATCATTTCAGATTGCAGGTTTCTGTGGTGAGTTTTCTGCTAAACTGATCCAATAATTGTATTTCTCCTATTGATATATTTTAGTAACTCCACATCTTTGTTAAAACTTTTCAGAGTTCCCCTTTTTAGTCCATTTTCTCTATTTTCTTGATGATATTAATAATAGTAATTAAAAATTCTTACCAATTCTCAATCTCCAGCAGATTGGTTTTATTAGTTATTGTTTCTCTTGAATTCTGGTCACTAGGACATATTTTTTATTATACCTTATAATTTTTGAGTAGGTACTTGACAGTGTAGATGAAAAATTATAGGGAATTTAGGAGGTGATAGTTTTGACAAAAGATAGCTAATTATTTTTTAAAACAGACACTAGTGTGTCTTTCTAATTCTGTATAGGGTTGGCATTTGGGTGTGTAAGGTCTATTATTTTCTTATTCTCATCATTTTATCTCTATTTTCATAATTTCCCTTAAATTCTTAACCATAGGCATTTCAAACTCCTGGTCAAAAAGACTTGTGTTGGTCTATTTTCTCCCCGGGTTTTCAGTAATGTGTTCTACACTTTTAATGCCTTTGTCATTTTATTGTCAATGTTAGGCATTAGGTATGGAAAAATGAAGAGAAAATTTGAGGCTGTGGATAATGTTAATTTCCTCCAGTGCTGATTTCCTCGCTTTTGGCAAACAGTTGTTGTAAAGATGGAATAGGTGAAGACAATCTGTGATGAAGCTCAGTGTGAACATTGGTATATTTCAGGTGTACTCTCTACAGGATGTATTCCTAAAGAGGCCCACATGAAAACCTGAGCTGTTATTTAGGTCTTTTCTTTCTAAGTGAGTACTGAAGTCCAATTTTTGCATTCTCTGCCAGCCTCCTTAGGATACCGACAGCTCTGTCCTCTTTCTCAACAACTCTGATGGCATTTTCAAATTGTCATACATTTAAAGAAGGAAAAAGACAATAATAATTGTGTTCATTTCTCTAGTCTTCCCTTCTTTCTTAGGTTTTAGCTTCGTAAATCCTTGTTGTTTTATTAGTTCACCAATGTCTTTATACACATTTAAAAATACTTTGTTTAGATTTTCTATTCATCTTGAATGAGTATTGCAATGAAAGAAGTTAGATTTCCATTTTCAGTAGTGTAAAATGATGACTAGACTATCAATTAGTTCTGAGTATAACATCTTATCTATGACACATGTAATTGAAGCCCAAAAAATAGAGGAAAAGGAAAGGGGCAGAAATAGATTGGATGAAATAATAGGCAAAAATTTCCAAAATTTGTTGTAAAATGCAAACTTACAAACTAAAAGTAAGCATGAGTAACAATGAGTACACAAAAAATTTCCCAATGTATGTCATTGAAAAATGACTGAACATAAAGGATAGAGTATATAGTCAAATAAAAAAAAATGACATTTTACATACAGGATAAAAACAATACAAATGATGGTGGGCTTCTAATCAGACATAATGGAGGCCACAAGAAAATAAATAATATTTTTTGAACTCTGTAAAGGTATAAAAAGAATTATCAACTTAGAATTCTATGTCAAGCTAAAATATCTTTCAAATATGAAGATGAAATAATGACATTTAGATCAATTCAAATTGAGATAATTTATTGACAGCAAACCTACATTAAAAGACTCAAATGAAAACTTGGGTCAACAGGAAAGAAGGAAGAGTACTATAACTAATAAATATGTGGATATACATAAAGGATTGTATATATTTTTCCTTTCTTTCTTTAAATTATATATTACCATTTAATGTAAAATTTCAAAGATTGTATTTTGGCATTTATACCAAACATGATTTAAATCTTAGTAGACTGAAAACTAAGAATGCAAATTTTGGTCACTAGAACAACCGCTAAAACTTAATACAAATTTATACTTCAAAAATCAACAAACAAATTGTTAAAAAATATTGGACGGAGTCCAAAGAAACCCAGGAATGGAGATGAGATGATCAAAATATAGGTGGGTCAAATAAAAACAACTAACAAAATGTTAGAAAAAAATTTAACAGTATCAATTTTTTACAGACAAATACATCAACGTCTGCAAACAAAAACTAGAGATTGTTAGACGTGGCAAAAAAATACCAAGAGCCAAGTATGTGCTGTGTATAAGAAACACACTTTAAATATAAAATTACACAGAGGTTGAATGCAAAAAAAACCCATACCAAACAGTATTATCAGGAGACAAAAACAAATTCACAGTAATATTTAGACACATTAACACCCTCTTTTAGAAACTAATTTTAAAACGAACAACAGAATCAATAAGTAAGTAAATAATCTGGACGCTCTTAGATAACTTTATTTGATTGATATCGGACACTTAATTCAACAACTAGAATAAAATCTTTTCGACTCCATATGATGCGCTCACTAAAATATAACAGAGTATGTTCTCTATTCATAATATAATTAGATTAGAAATCAATTACAATAGGGCATTTAGAAAATCCCCGCTTGATTTTCAACTAAATGGCACTTATAAATAATACCTAGTCAAAGATAAAAATCACAAGGAAAAGCAGAAAATGTGTCAAACTGAATGATAACAAAATCACAACACAAAATATCACGGTACGCAGCCAGCACAGTGCTTAGTGCTTAGAAATAAATTTATAGGTATAAGTATATTTAGTCACTGAATAAAGTCAATTCTCTCATTTTATGTCTCCCAAACATACGCTTTATGATTCATTGCAGCAGCTCTTTTTTTTGTTAGAATTCTTCCAACATAATGCAATTTCAAACATCTGTATTTTATTTTAAAATGCCACAATACAGACATTTTTTATTATTAAGCTTGTTTTTAATGAATTCTGACAGTTGATATCTTAAATTGGTGCTGTGCAGAGGAGATAAGGAAAGTCTCTCTAGTAAGTCCAGGATGAAAGAGCGAGTGTTCCTCCCGGTTTTGCTGACCAGGGCTGTTCTGGTGCCTTCATATCATGTCCTCCAGATCAGGGATTTGGGAGAAAGATTTATTCAGCACAATTACGTCTAGTAGATAATGCTACTTAACCGTGCTGGGCTGTAGTTTGCAATAAATAATAAATAATTGATAAAACCTCAAAACAGCTGAACAGCTGTCACTATAGCTAACAGAGGAACAAATCAGAAGGTCAGACAAGAAACATAACTGGAGAGCATACACATACCCAGCTGCCGGGGCTAACAGAACACATATCTTAACATCTGCGAGGCTGTGGCTGCCAAACTTTTCCCACAAGCATCTTTGTGTGTTAACTTCAGGCCTGGTAGAAAGATGCAGAAATAAAATTTTGCATATTCAAAACTGTTAGGAAGAGAATGAAGAATGTGTTATGTTAATAGTGAAATTGTTAATGAATGGCTAATAATTTTATTTTTGTCAAAGAAGAAATATACTTTTAAAAAATTTATTTCTTTTGGTCAAGGGCTATGTCTAATTTTTTTTTTGGACCATCTAGACAAATGAAATCATTTAATTTCATTTAAATTGCAAAACTCCCACTGTGTTCAATTATGTTTTTACACAGAGGCTAAACTATTTCATTAATGGATATATATTACCGAAAATTATTTACTGAATTGAGAGGCTTTGAAACTCTTTCTATTCTTTATCAAATCTCTAGTCTAACTAAAAAATACTAATTTTTATCATACTATTTGCCATTATTGGCATAATGTTTATGTTATTTTGCTAAGTAAAAAGATAACACCTTTGTGGTTAGCACAAGTGTGAATTTGTCACACAAAAGGAAACCGCAGACCCAGGTGAAAGATAAAATTTCTTTAAAACATTTGATGTCCCTCAAAGTGTTGGATCACAGTGGGTACCCTTTTTTGGTGTGTTCTCTGACCTTCAAGTCTCTAGGTCAAACAGATGCCAAAGAGATACTGTGAATAGCATGATGGTCCTATGAAGTAATTCAAGGAGCTTCCACTCTCCCATTTCACGTGACATATAAACTCTTGACCACACAAGATAGTTCTAGACACTGGCTAATGCATGCCTATCTAAATGGGCAAATATAGTAATTTGGGGAAAAATGTGTACTCATAGGTGTTTGCTGAGAGCCTGGGTGCATTGAAAATCAAATGGCCAGGCCTCAAACAGGCCTGAGATTTTGTCCCACAGCCTCTTTCGTGAGAAGATACACTCACTATTATATTCATATTGTTAATACAAATGTAGATTTTGAAAATTCTAGAATTAGAAGCTGTTTTGAGGTGTTATCAACTGCTGTGAAAATGAACATCTGTATTATAGGGATAGGTACTCTGAACCCATTTGCTATTTTCTATAACCAATTGAATCACACAACTGTTCTTTGTTGTGTTCTGATCAAGTAATCACTGTTTATGATACGGATCTTTATGTAAATTATCCCAGAGAAAGAATATGCTTGCCTCTCTTTATCATATTGCTCCTTTAGAAAATCATACTTTTCATGTTAAATGAATATATTAACATTTTGTTTAATACATCAGTTTCTCATGAATTTTTTACCAACCATTGTCTTCTTTGTGTTCTCTAAAATGACTCTAGTGACTGCAAACACTGGATATATTTATATGTGTTTAAATATCAGGTATAACCAAAGTCAAACTGGGAAGTCTTTTCTCTTTTGTTTGTCTTATTATCAAGTGACAATTCCCTTACATTGCCGCGTAAACCTTTTTCTGTATGATGCTCAACCTTAGTGGATATACCCAAGCAGTTTGACAACTTTGTTTAGATGATGGGATACATTAATGTGCTGAAAAGGTACCAACTAGGAAAGAGTACTTACTGGAAAGACTCATAAAGGGAATAATTACTGTGCTTAAGTATTAGAAAGAAAACTCATGGAGGAATAATTATAAAAAGTACAAACACATAAGAAATGCAGTATTCAATATTGTTCTGAATCGGTTCTATCACAACCCACTGCTTCTAGATTACTGGGAGAGAGATCTATTATGTCTTTGAAGACATGTGTCTGTTGGAATGTTCAATGAACTTTGTCTTTTTATTAATTTTAGGCACTCTGCTGTGCATACAGTGGTATTTTTGTTTTGTTTCATTTTGAGGAAATGCCTTTTGTGAAATTCCTGATGAAGATTTTTTCCTATACACACACATATTACATATATATTATATATTAATATATACCATAAATATATATACACATATTATATATAATTTCCCAGTTTTCCTTCTGCTATATTTAGAAATTCACTAATGTGTGGAAAATTCACTGTGTGGAAAGTAAACACTATATATATATATATATGTACACTGTACCCATACATAGTGTTTGTGTGTGTACACACATTATGAGTTCTTTGTTGGATATCTTATATATATATAAACTTCGGTTTTCACTTTTTTAATTGTACTTGTTTAGGAGAGAAGTGTTTTTTTCCAATAGTTAATTTACAACTTTTCCTCTATTTTTAGTATTTATTTCCTTTTTAAACATATCACCTATTCCGAGGTGTTGAAATAATCTCTTTTTTTTCTAGAAGTTTCAATGTTTTTCTTTTCAATTTATATCTCTAATCCATAGGAAATAGATTTTTGTGTATAGTATGATGTAGAGGTAAAGATTAAGTTTACCATATATGTACCCAATTGTAATTTTTAACTTGGAAGGAGAGTGCGTACTTTAGCTTTTATTGACCAAATTGTCTTTAGGATCTCACCTCCCTCATTTCTAGATGGTTCCTGGAATATAACAGCAAACTGTAATCAGACATACCTACTGAGAGAGTGAAATTCAAGTTTTAATCAGCTCAATCACAGATTGGAAGAAGGTGATCTGCCAAAACTCGATCATAAAGCTGTGCGCTTGTCATCTGTGGCTTTTATTATGTTGAGGTACATTCCTTCTACACCCAGTTTGTTGACAGTTTTTATCATGGAAGAATGTTGAACTTTGCCAAATGCTTTATCTGCATCTATTGAGATGATTGTATGATTTTTATCCTTCATTGTATTAATGTAGTGTATTACATTTATTGATTTGTGTATGTTGAACCATCCCTGCATCCCAGGGATAAATCCCACTTGGTCATTGTGTATGATCTTCTTAATGTGCTGTTGATTTTGGTTAGTTAATATTTTGTTGAATATTTTTGCCTCTATATTTGTCAGAGATTTTAACTTGTATTTTCTTATCTTGTCTTATCCTTACCTGGCTTTGGTATCAGGATAATGCTAACTACATAAAATGACTTTGGGAGGGTTCTCTCCTCTTCAATTTTTTGGAAGAGTTGGAGAAGGATTAGCATTAATTCTTTAAATCTTTGGTAGAACTCACCAATGAAATCATCTGGTCCTGGGGTTTTCTTTGCTGGGGGGTTTTGAGTACTGATTCAATCTCCTTACCCATTATTTGTCTGTTCAAATTTTCTATTTCTTTATAATTCAGTTTTGGTGGTTGATATGTTTTTAGGAATTTATCCATTTCTTCTGGTTATCTAATTTCTTGGTGTATAATTATTCATAGTAGTTGCATATGATCCTTTGTACTTGTGTGGTATCAGTTGTAATGTCTCCCCTTTCATTTTTGATTTTATTTATCTGAGTCTTCTTTTTTCTTAGTTTAGCTAAAGATTTGTCAATTCTGTTTATCTTTTCAAAGAACCAGCTATTAGTTTTGTTGATATTTTCTATTTTTTTCCTGGTTTCTATCTCATTTTTTTCTGCTCTGATCTTTGTTTTTCCTTTCTTCTGCTAACTTTGGACTTAGTTTGCTCTTCTTTTTCTAGTTCCTGGAGGTGTAAAGTTAGATTGTTTATTTGTAATCTTTCTCTTTTCTTAATGTAGACATTTATTACCTTACCCTTCTTTAGAAGTGCTTTCCCTGTATCCTATAAGTTTTAGTATGTTTTCCTGTTTTCATTTATTTTGAGACATTTTTTTATTTCCCTTTTGGTTTCTTTTGACCTATTGGTTGTTTCAGGAGCGTGTTTAATTTTTACATATTAGTGAATTTTCCAGTTTTCCTTTTGCTATTGTTATCTAGTTTCATAACATTGTGCTCAGAAAACATACGCGGGTAATTTCAATCTTCCTACATTTGCTAAAAATTTGTTTTGTGACCTAACATCTGATCTATCCTGGAGAATGTCCAATGTGCATCTGAGAAGAAAGTATATTCTGCTGCTTTTAGGTGGAACATTCTGCGTATGTCTGTTAGGTCCATTTGGTCTAAAATATAGTTCAGGTTGATGTTTTCTTATTGATTTTCTGTCCGGATGTTTTATCCATTGTTGAAAATGGGGTATTGAAGTTCCCTACTATTATTGTGTTGCTGTATACTTCTTTCTACAAATCTGTTAGTATTTACTTAATATATTTAGGTGCTCTGATGTTAAGTGCATATATATTTACAACTGTTATATCCTCTTGATGAATTGACCCTTTTATATTATATAATGACTTTCTTTGTCTCTTGTTACAGTTTTTGACTTAAAGTCTACTTTGTCTGATATAAGTATAGCTGCCCTTGCTCTCTTTTATGTATTGTTGTCCTAATTTCATTCAGTTGTCTATACGTGTTTTCTTATAGTTCACTGAATTTCTTTAAGAGGATTATTTTGAATTCTTTGTCATATAGTTGATATCCATTCCTTTAGGGTCAGTCATTGGAATTTTATTAGTTTCCTTTGGTGATGTCATGTTTCCTTGATTAGTCATGATCCATGTGGCCTTGTGTTGATGTCTGTACTTTTGATGGAGTAGGCACCTCGTCTAGTCTTTACAGACCGGCTTTGGCAGGCAAACCCTTTACCAATCAGCCCATTCAGAGATCCTGGGTAGGGCATCTTTTGGTGTCCTTGGGCGGGCTTGTTGCTGGAGTCCTTGGATGGACAGGTTTGGTGCTTGAGTCAGCAGATTGTTAGACCCGGTGGTTGAATATACGGGGACCAGACTGGTGCCTGGGTCTGCTGGGGCAGATCTGGATCCTGGATCCATAGGGTACAACAAGGCCCTGGGGACCATTAATTGGGCTTGACATATGGGCCCATGGTGGTGGTCTGGTACTGGAATGGCAGGGAGCAGGACTTCACAGAACCAGCTTGGGCTGTGGGAGCTAGCAGACTCTGGAGTGGGTTAGAGCTCTGGTTTCGTAGGAGCTCACTGGGAGCCTGGTGCCATGGAGCTACCAGGGGCATACAGGAGTCCGTGGTGAAGTCTGGTGCTCACTTCACTTTCTGTCTCATATGGGGTGAATGTCTTTCTCTCTTATCATGGGGCTGCCTGGGCTTGGGGGAGAGGTGTTGGAAGTAATGTGAATCCATCTTTTTACCCTCCTCAATGCATCTCTTCTTATTTTTGTGGTTCACGCATGTGCACAAAATCCTCGCCTGGAATCCTTAGTGCTTGTGAAGATATTTTCAGGTGTGGATAATTATTCAAATTGATGTTTCTGGGAGTGACAGGCACTAGAAATTCCTATACTGCCATTTTGCTGAGTTCACTCAAAGTATTATAATTTCAATGTGTTTGAAATCATCAGCAATTTTCTTTGTGGTTTATTCTTTTTATGTCTTTCTTATTTAAGTTCATGAAGATATTTGACGTTAATTTTTGGAGGGAGAAAGGAGATATCTGAGAGAGTAGACAAAATAGTGAAGCTGAAGAAAGAGGTAATACATTTAGTTAAGAAAAAGGGAAATTTGGAAATGTTACTTATAAAGAAGAAAATAAAAAGACATCTTACTTTTTTTCTCTCAATTTAGGATTAAGTTTACCAAACATTTCAGACTATCATATTTATGATTCAATATGTGTTTGACTGTGGAATGTTTTAGCTGACAGTTTATCATATATGAAATATGTATGACATTCATTCTCTTTCCTGACAGCTGAAATACATTGCTGAGTTACTAAGAAAAACATGGGCAGTATACCTGGTGCTTCAAGCTCAAACGATGACATTGACTTTAATGTAATAAATATGAATCCTAAGTAATTGATTATTATTATTTGCACTCTATGAATTTTACTTCAATTTTTTTTCAAAGAATTCTATTAATATAATCATAAATGAGATCTTCCTTTTCATGCTGTCTAGATTCAATTCCCTTTGCCCATTAAAGAAATATTCATTTTATTTTGTCCTTAGCTACTTTATAGATATTAAGTTCACATAGTAGAAATTCCTTAAGAAATAATTTACAAAATAGTCTTTCCTTTAAACTGTGAGCCTCAATATAATGTGAATACTGTGGAAATTTTGAAATAAACATCAAGCAACTTTCAAAAATTCTTGCATCTTTCATTACTAAGTTTACCAAATTCTTGCTACCTTTCCCTTTCTTTGTACCTCTCAGAGCCATATAGCCATAGAATTATAGTGTGATATGAGGGGAAAACACCCATATTTAAATAATGATTCATTTTCTAAATCTTTTACCAAATTAATTTTGTTGTATATATGTTTTCAAAAATTAAAGAGAGGAGAAATTAACATAGACTATTATTCCAGACATTGTTCTGAAAGTAATTTATGGGAAAATCTTCCATTGAAAGATGAAAATATTTATTTATTTGAGTCAAGAATAGAGTTTTAAATATTTTGAAAATGTAAACTGCCTTTTTTTTTTACTTTACTAAGGGTAAAATACACTGAAGAGAGAAGGCTTGAGCTTGGAACCCAGATCTGCTATTCACTGCTTACAAAACATTGAATAATCATTTAAAATTTGTAATGCTCAGTTGTCTTTTTAAATCTCTGTATAAAACATATATATCATATTTAAAATAGTATGACATATGGAAATTCTTATAAATAAACATAGTTAGACCCATATAATCATATAGATGCACACATGTACATATAGGCATAAATATGTAAATATAAATATACACAAGTGCTATAACTTCATTGCTCTCTTTTTAATGTTAATAATAAATGGCTATTGAAAATTTTTCAAATAATGCAGACTTATATGTTGAAAAATTGAATTTATATGTTGATTTCTAAAATATAGTGATAAAATCTATGTCAAAATGTTGTTTTGATTATCAACTGAGACGATTTTGAAAGCACCTTGTATAACTACTGCGTGATACAAACATGAACTGTTTTAATTGAATTCTCATATACAGGCATCGTATACAAAATTCAGTTTAGGTTCAAGATACTTAGAAAGATAGATAGATATAGATATAGGCAGACAGGTAGATAGCATAAATATAGAGATAATAGAAGGCAGTTTTAAAAATGAGGAAAAGGAAAAAAGAGAAAGGGAAAATTTCAGAGCTATGGATGTCTGAATAAAAATCTAGACCAACAGCCTTATCTTACAGTGTGAGCAACAGCCAACAAGTATATCAGAAACACAGCTATTAGTACTTGACAAGCCTACTTACTAACTTTCAGTGTTGCAAATGAGGATTGAATTACTGGCTAGCTGTAACTTCAAATGAAGAGCATCACTATAATAATCTAAAAGAGAAAGTTATGTAGGAAATTCTGACATCTCTAACAAAAAAATGAGAAAGTAATGAATAATGTTAATAAGCATTAATATTAAAAAAAGAAAAACAAAACAAGATTTTAGATCAGCAGACCACTTTCATTGAAAACCATAACAATGAGCTTGCTCTGGTTTTGACGTTGTTTTAACGAATTCATTACAGTACAGTCGTGCACCGCATAATGATATTTTGGTCAAGAAAGGACTGCATATATGATGGTGGTCCCATAAGATTAGTACCATATAGCCTAGGCATGTAGTAGTCTATACCATCTAGGTTTCTGTAAGTACACTCTATGATGTTCACACAACAGAATCGCCTAACAATGCGTTTCTTAAAATGTATCCCCACTGTTAATCAACTCATGATTGTATATGTAAAATAAAGTCCCTACACATCTGGTTGATATTACTGATATTCAATTTCTATAGATGAATTAAGACTCCCGTAGAACCCTTACCTTTATCTCTTCAAATATAAGTGATATGATTGTAGATAAATGATAAAGCCTATAATAGACTTTAGACACTCAGTGGTAGTGATTAGTTTTAAGATATATACTGCTTGAAATATGTGCCTAGGCTATCTGTTTGAAGGAAAAGTAAGACAGTTTTTTAATGTAATATCTATTGTTTCACCAAATTTTTGTAGTAAATACTGTTTAACAGTAGGTATTGCATCTAAACACAGGACATACTTGCATTTTTTTATTCTATCTCCTAATAATGTGTTAACATGAATAATGCTTAGTGCCAGAATTAAGTACCTTAGTGAGATGCAATTGTTTTTAAAGCTTTCTTTTCAACTGCAAGATATCTAATCCTTGTAAAATCCAATTGTTTACAACGAGAGAAAAATACTTTGAGTATTTGTATGAAGAATTTTTGCAGGGCTTCAAGTGTGATTTCACATATTCCACAATCTCTTAGCACTTTTGTTGTAGCACGTCATCTCATCAGGCAAAATTGTAATTCCAATTCCTTTGGTCCCTCACTTCCCTCCTAACCACGACTCTCAGGCAAACAAGGACCAAGACTACAGTCTTTAGTTTCAAAGAGGCGAAATTTGTACCTCCCTTGTGTTATATACCATTAGGAGACTATCAAAAGAGTGATATGCGTGTCCCCATGCCTTACAGTGCTTTGGTGAAATATTCCCCACAATGCTGATTTACTGTCCCTCTGCTCTCAATTTTCTGTCTTCTAAAAATGACTAAACCACATGATACATTTGAGTAATTGAAAACTAGGATCCTGATAAGAAAAAGAGTTTATCATAAAAACTTGTAACTGTGGAAGATAACAGCCCCTGAAAGGGACAAGTGGAGAAAAGGAGGGACAAAATATTCCAATTTTCTACTGTACTCCTCTTCTCCCTTTATCTCCCTCTGCTGCCTGCCTTCTATCAAATTGAACTTGTATTCATCTGGAAACTAAGCCTGAGAGAAGCAATCTGCAGAGATCAGTATCTGGTCTGAGAAGGGTGGATCATGTATGTGAGAGGCAGAGAAAGAAATAGAAGCAGAAAATCACCATTCTCTTTTTGCCTTATTTTGTCAAACTCCTTACCCAAAGAGGTGTTCTTTACCAGGAAGCTACTTAATGATGCATATCAATAGTCCTGTCTGCCAGATAGAATCCAAAACGTGCAAACTACAGCTTAGGCATAAGATGCAAGGCCCATAATGAAACAACCATAATACCAGGTGAAAAGCACTATTATTAGGTCAAGAATGTATAGAGGAAGAAATATCAAATTCCATCTCAAGAAGTCAAGGGAAATTTTATGAAGTACTGGAATCTTGAAGGATTAGTGGGAGTTAAAGTGTCACAAGAGTGTGAGGTGTGAAAAAGTATAAAAGTCCAAAAACTATGGAAGGGTTTTAGTAGGACTTAAATGTAGGCTACATGGAAGAGTCTATCAAAACAATGGCAGCACAGTCAAACAAAAGAAAAATCATGGAGTGGCATGTACAGTGAGGCAAGAAATTTAAATTTCATTTTAATGACGTTGAAGAATTGGATCAGGTAATTAAAATGGTTAGCTTTCTATGGAAAGATTGCTCTTTCAGAAATATAGAGAGTTGTTTAGAAACTGGAGGCTGAGGGCAATCTGCAGGTTAGCATAGTATCTGGGAGAGTGATATATGTTTAAATTAGGGGTGTGAGAGACAGAATGGAAAGGAAGGGCATGTTTTGTGCAGGACAAGCTCAAACTACATCTGTCATTGGTAAGGGTAACTACTTTTACTTTAATTGACTCATATCCACAGACTACTTTGTTCTCAGATATGTTAATGAGTCTCTATAGCCATCTATAAGAGTGTTGACAGTGCTCTAGTAAGTTTAGGGTAAACTATTTGTATTTGTATTCATTTGTGAGGGTGTGTTTTCAGTGACAACTTTTATGAATTATTTACTGGGACAAAATCATTAGGACTCCAAAAATAGGGGACTGTAGCTAACAGCCATCAGGGTTTTTACAAGGTGAACACAACACGTAGAAGCCCTTATCTGGGTGACTAGCTTAAAACAGGCACTTGATAAATGTGAGTTTCCTTCCATCCCTCCTTTTTTCTGTCTATTACTCTTTTTGGAATTTGTAAATGCCTAAGTCTCTGAATTGCATGAAAAGGAAATAATGCTTAAATTGCAAAGAATCGTTCTATATGAGTTAGGAAGCTATTTTGTTTAGTTTTATGTACATACACTTACACAAGAACCCAAAGCAATCAAAGATTGTTAATTTCCATCATATTTTGTAATTTAGGTATGTAGATATAGATAAGTAGATACGTAGGTAGGTAGATGACAAAGTGAGAGATAAGAAGCAATGATGACAATTCTCCATCAGTGGAAAGACTGTGTTATAAAGATAGTGTTATTCATTTTAGTTGAACAAACTGAGGGACTTTTATCTACTTGATCATCAAAACAATACTCCATTTTCATACTTGCCTCGTATAAAATATAAAACTGTAAGATATCCTTTTTGCCAACCTATTTCACAGAGCTCATTTATTCATCTATTAATTCACAGACAGAAATATTGAGAGACTTTTTTCTAAACCTCTGAAAAGCTTTTCTTTAGATCAATTTATTTGAACGCTTGCTTCGTAAAGCTTAGCAAAGCTCAGGTAAGCAGATCACACTGTAAATATAACATGCTTACTAGAAATGCATTGTTCAAGGAGAAAATAAATATTGCATAAATTTTCAGGTTATTCATTCAAAAAACCAAAGCAGCATCTGTCTACGAAGGGGTAAATGGATTTTCTATTCAAAGGACTTTTCAACAAAAGCAGCAGAAAGGAGACCTTTCATTTATGATGGATAAAAGTCTACATAACAAATAACACTTTGCTGTCTTAGTAAGAAAGACTGTTTTCTTCTCAGGAACCAACACCTAACAAACAAGGATGGAAGATAAAGATGTATTGTTCAGACCAATTATACTGAAAAGAAACATAAATAAAGGCTGTGGCTTTGTGTCAGTTTCAGACACATCTCTTGGACAAGAAACTTGAAACACTATGGCTATGAAGCCTCACAAAGAAAAGTAGGACATTAAAAAAAATAGTATGTTACGTCTATTTTTCTTTTGAGTTTCTATCTTGAATTTAAAGATTAAGAATAAATAAATCAAAACAATTTGATAAACTAAAATGATGTGTCATTTGATTGAAAAGGTCAAAAGTTATGAGTGAAATAACCACATAATATGAACTGGAATTTATCTAATATGTGTATTTCTCCAATTGCATCATATAATTTGGCTAAGCCATTTTATTTTTTCATTTTCCCATAATACATCTCATTGTAGCATACATAAGATATTTATTTCTTTTTTCCTTTTTGTGTGTGAGGAAGATTAGCCCTGAGCTGACATCCATTACCAATCCTCCTCTGTTTGCTGAGGAAGATCGGCCCTGGGCCAACATCTGTGACCATCCTGCTCCACTCTGTATAGGACACGGCCACAGCATGGCCTGACAAGAGGTGCATCAGTCCACGCCTGGGATCCAAACTTGCAAACCTTGGGCCGCAGAAGCGGAGGGTTCAAACCTAACCACTACACCACCGGGTCAGCCCCATGATATTTATTTCTTACATCTGCTGTTTATTTTTCTGTCTCTCTTTATCTTTCATCTATCTATCTATCTATCTATCTATCTATCTATCTATCTATCTATCTATCTATCTTTCTATCATCTGTCTAATATATGTATCTATCCATCTAATCTTTATTTGGGAAGAAGCATTTGTTTGTTTTTTTCACTTATAATATTAGATGCTATATTAACAGAACTTAGTAAACGATTCTGTTAGGCATGTGAGAAGGAAAGAAGTCCCTTCTTCCTCTATGTCTCAGCTCCTGGTGGTGTCATTTAGTGTGTCTTAGAATGCCAGAGAAGTAGCAGGTTTTCTTGGGAAGTTAATGACTTCAGTTTGGGAAACTTGGAATCCGTGGTCCTTGTGCCTCTTCTAATCTCAAATGTCTAATATGCAGCTTAGAAAATAATTTTTGGATCTCAAGGAAAAAAATCTGAACTAGAAATTATTGCATGAAAAATATTAAGTACAGGTATTGGGTTTAATATGAAAGTAAATGAATACATTTTAAAATAAATTGCAATAATACATCTAAATATTATTTTAATAGACAATGAGTCTGCGTATGTAATCTATACCATGAAGAATTGACTATATTTTGCCTACAATTATTTCTCCATCCTCTCATATATTATAAAGCTACAATAATTAAAACTGAATAATAGTGGCATAAAAACAGAGAGACAGACCAACGAAACAGAATAGAGAGCCCAGAATTAAACCCACACATATGGTCAACTGGTATTCAATGGGGGGCCAAGAAGACACAATAGAGGAAAGATAGCCTCTTCAACAAATAGTGCTGGGAAAACTGGGTATCAACATACAAAAGAATAAAATTGGACCCTGATCATACACTATACACAAAAATACACTCAAAATAGATTAAAGACTTAATAGTGAGACCTGAAACTGTAAAACATGATGGCATAGCCATTATAGGAAACAACGTGGAGGTTCCTCAAAAAATTAAAGATAGAACTACCATATAATCTAGCTATCTCACTTCTGGGTATATATCTGGAAGAATTGAAATCAGGATCTCAAGGAGACATGAACACTCCCATGTTCGTTGCAGCGCTATTCACAATAACCAAGACATAGAAACAACCTAAATGTCCATCAACAGATGAATGGGAAAACAATGTGGTATATACATACAATGGAATATTATTCAGTCTTAAAAAATAGAAAAGCCTGCCATTTGCTACAACATGGATGAAACTGGAGGACATTATGTTAAATGACATGAGCCAGACACACAGGACAAATACTGCATGTTTCTGCTTTTATCTGGAACTTAAAATATTCAAACTCATAGAAGCAGAAAATAGAAACATATTATAGAATAGAATAGAACCAAATTATATTACCACATTATGGGGCTGAGGAAGGGGGAAATGGGGACTGGTTTAATTGTTTATAAAGTTTCAGTTATGCAAGATGAATTAGTTCTAGAGATCTACAGTACAGTATAATGCCTAAGTTAACAATACTGTATTGTGCACTTACAAATTTGTTAAGAGGGTAGAACTCATGTTAAATGTTCTTACCACAAAATAAAAGGGATAAAGGAAAATTTTGAAAGTGATGATATGTTTATTATTTTAATTGTGGGTGCATATGTACAAACACACCAATTGTATACATTAAATACATGCAGAATTTTGCATATCAATTATACTTTAATAAAGCTGTTTAAATTATTTTAAAGAAAATTGATAAATATGTGCTGACTAAATGATTAGGTTAGGAAGTGAATATCAATGCTAAAATCTAGATGTGGGTGACGGTACAATGAATTATGTTATCACTCATCAGTAAATGTTCATTTTACCGAATACAACACAAAAGACCTGACTCAGTATCAAGATATTCTTGTATTCACCCATTGGGAATTTTTTATACTAAAACAATCTTGATAGGTTCATAAAACATAGTATTTCCTGTGGCTACCTAATGCCAGTCCTGCCTAGTTCCAGAACTCACTGGCTGCTACTGCTTCTACTTGCTGAAACTAGAGAATTCCTTTTTCTTGTTGAAAACATTGTAGGAAAAAAATTAGATATATTGACATATAAGAGCTGATGATTTTGTATCGAGGGGTGGGGAAGTGGCTGGAAGAACAAAAGAAATTCCCCCAAATAGTGTAATAAGGTATATACACTGTGGACCTCAAAAAAGGAGAAGTTTGATCTGCTTGGTAGGATTGAGGAAGTTTTTATATATAAGGTCAAGTTTGCACTGGACTTTCAAAGATTAGCAAAATTTCAGTTAACAATAGGTGAGGCAGATGGTGGTGATTCAACGAAATATGATGAGCCAAATGTTTTTGGAATTTCGGTATGCAATGGATACAGTAGAAGATAATACGAATGCAATGCTGGCATGATTAAAGTTTTTCTGTAGAAAATATGAGATTCTATAGGATCAGTATTTTTCACTTTCTCAGACAACAGTAAGAGCCCGGGAGTGACAGTAAACAACAAACAAACCAAAAGAAGCAATGAGGTTGTCATAATTCTTGCAGCAAAGTTCTCATTGTAATCGTGATTGCTTTCCTTTGTGCTTGCTAAAATCTCTGTGTGTCCTCTAAATCTAAACTCAGAAACATGATGTAGAGTACAACTACTACAGACAGAATGCATTAGTAAAATCTATAATTAATCATGGGTTAACCTATTTTGTTTTATATTCATAGTTTAAGGAAATATAAAAGAAAATAACTTTTTTATATTAATGAGAATCTGGGAAAGCATATTATGGTGAATAACAAAACATAGATGAATACAAATTTTGGTTCAGCCAAATCTGGGCACACCTGGGTTCTAATCTCAACTATGATTTCCACTTACCATCCACCATGTGCAGATCACTCACGTGTTTTAAGCCTTTTTTCCCACAAATGTAAAGTTGGTTTAATAAAATCTATCAGAGATGTTGGTAAAAATTTAAATGAGATACTACATGTAAAGTGTTTGCAACAAAATACTCTTGATTAAATTATGGTTGTGATTCCTGAGCCCATGAAAATATCTTTAATTTGGAGGGTATTTGTGATTCTCTCATTTAGTATTGTATATAGTGAAATTACAGGGCAGTTACATTGCCCAGCTTCAGAAAACACCAAAAACACTAAAAAAAAAGATAAGATTTATGGACATCTGCAAAACCAAATTTGATATCTTTTGTCACATTTTTTTACTATTAGTTTTCATACCTGAGACTTGTCAAGTGGATAATCCTATCATAAAACTGATCACTAGAAAATTCAACAGAGATTATGTTACTAAAAGTAAGCGATCAGAAAATAGTGCCCATTAATATAATAAACCTACAAATATCAATGAGAGAAAATCTGAAATATACTTTACAAATATTTTACTTTTTTGAGCAAAAGTTTGCATTTGTTAAACACATATTCTGATAGTCACTGATTTTCCTTTCAACTTTCCCCCCCTCTTCCCAAACTTTCATCTATTTCAAGTGTTCATTGATCTCAAGAAACGACCAGCAGATTGACACCTTGGTTGGAATCATCTTACCGTATTAAAACAATATTAACGTCCTTTAAAGTAGTCCCTAACTGAAAATAAAATTTTAGCAAATATAGTAAAAACAAAAAGCTTCTCTGCTGGTAATTTTGTAAAAATCCCTACCTCAAACATTTACTCAACAGAGATATATTCCAGAAATAATTTTAAAATATGTCTAAATATGATTAATAATTAAGGATACATATTTTCATGGAAGGAGATTTTAAAGCAAAATGGGTAACATAACTGGGAGTCTTTCATTTTTGTTCTTCAAGAATACGCATTTCAGGGGCTGACCTGGTGGCACAGTGGTTAAGTTCGTGCACTCCGCTTCGGCGGCCCGTGGTTCACAGGTTTGGATCCCAGGCTCTGACTGATGCACTACCTGTCAAGTCATGCTGTGGTGGCGTCCCATATGAAGTAGAGGAAGATGGGCACGGATGTTAGCCCAGGGCCAGTCTTCCTCAGCAAAAAGAAGAGGATTGGCAATGGAAGGTAGCTCAGGGATAGTCTTCCTCACGGAGGAAAGAAAGAAAAGAATATGCATTCCACACATATATACATAGAAGGGGGAGGTCTATGGCCTGGATTCTGTCATAAATGATATAGAGAACTTGGGGAACTGTATATCACTCCATTTCCTTTCTGTCCCTTCATAAAGAAAAAATGTTTTTAATTTATATTTATTTTAAGATCATACAGTTCAATTTTGCCAACTTCTTCCTTTCTTTGATGTTATCATTTCTGAAATTCACCATCAATATCTCTCAAATATTTAAAACTTTAGTAACAGCTCTACAGACCTCCTCTCTACCTCAATTTCTGTCAACCTTCTTGTTGACAGCTCCTAGGGTATTATGCACCCAATATCATATCTCAGTTCTCGAACTCATTTCCAATGACTACTCCTCTCCATGACTTCAGACACCCATTTCATGGGTGTATCTTTTTATTATCTATCACTGTTTTTGCCAGAAAATGAATCATGTAATATTTCATTCCGTAACTACCCCACATCCCAACTTACAGCTCATTTGTTCAGCTACTCCTTCTCTCTGATTTTATCAGACACCCTTATTTGTTAAACCTTATACTATCTCCCATTTTCAAAAATTCTCTTCTCTCTTAGTGTGCCTCTTTTCCCAGTAATATTCCATAGCTCATAGTTCAATAAGATTCTTTCATTGTTCTAAAGTCCCATGCTTTTTTCCCTTTCGATTACACTCATCTGGAGAACTAAGCTATATGATTTCTGTCTACATAAAATATTAGGACACATTATTCCCAGTATGAAATGATCATCATAAAATTGAAATAATCCCTCATCACATTAATTCTATGTAAGATATCTGGTCAATTAATCTTCATCCTATTTCAACTCTTTCAAAGATTGTTCATGCACTTCAAAAATCTATTTCCATATTTTCTATTAGACACATATTCATTGTCTCCAAAAATCAAACATATACACATACTTTTACATCATGTGGATGAAATGTATCCTGTTATAACAAAGTGGTTGTTTCTTCTGCTATTTAATGTTATATTGGGTTACATTTTTTTCTTGTCTCTCAGGAAGATTATTCTATCAATTCCTCTCTCTCTATCCCTCTCTTCTCTTTCTCCTTTATTTAGTTTCTTCCTTGGAAGATTCCTGAAACATACATTCCTACTTTACCTTGTACATTGCCAGTATGTCAGTCATAGACAAACTATCAGTCATAGACATATACACACTATCTTATTTAGAGATAGATTGCTTTATAAATTATTTCAAAGAAGATACTATGCTACTATAAATTAGGAAAGTTTAATTGTATGCTTATTCTAAGTAGTCAAATAATGATTCCTTTCAAGAGACTCATGTTGTTCTTTAAGCATCAGTTACTGTGAATTTTACACAGATATAATAGTTTCTAGAATTTTCTTTTTTTATTGTGGTTAAACGTATAAAATAAAATTTGCCATTTTAATGATTTTTAAATGTACAATTCAGAGGCATTAACTACATTCAAGAGTTTGTGAAATCATTACCACTATTTCTAAAACTTTTGAATCACCACAAACAGAAACTCTGTAACGATTAAGCAATAATTGGCCATTCTCCGCTTTCCTCATCCCCTGAGAAACTCTAATCTACTTTCTGTCTCTATGAACTTACCTGTTCTAGATATTTCATATAAATGCATTCATACAATAGTCATCCATTTTGTCTGGTTTATTTCACTTAGAATAATGTTTGCAAGGTTCAACCATTATGTAGCATGCATCAAACTTCTATTTTATGAATGAATAATATTCTATCATACATATATACCACATTTTGTTCATCCATTCATCTGTTGATGATCACATGGGTTGTTTCCACCTTATGGCTCTTGCGAATATTGCCACAATGATAAGTGGCATGCAAGTATCTGAGTCCCTGTTTTCAACTCTTAGGGGCATACACCCAGGAGCAGAATTGCTGGATCCTGTGGTAATTCTATCTTTAGCTCTTTGAGGAACTGTCACACTGTTTTCCATAGTGGCTGCACCACTTTACATCCCCACCAACAGTGAAAAGCTTTTCAATCAATTTCCCCACATCCTTGTCAACACTTATTTTCTTTTTTTAAATTTAATCTTTTAAATTGTAGTCATCCTAGTAGGCATGAAGTGTTGTCTCATTGTGGTTTTGATTTGTATTTCTGTAACGACTAACAATGTTGAATATTTTTTATGTGTTTTTTGGCCAATGTATATCTCCTTTGGAGAAATGTGTATTCAAGTCTTTTCATCAATTTTAATTGGGTTGTGTGTTATTTCATTGTTCAGTTTTAGGAGTTCTTCATATATCCTGGATATTAGGTCCTTATGAGATATATGATTTGCAAATATCTTATCCCATTCTGTAGGTTGTCTTTTTACTTTCTTGATAATATCCTTTGATGCACAAGATATTTTATTTTGATAAAGTCCAATTTATCTTTTTTTTTTCTTTATTGCTCTTGCTTTTGGTGCCACACCTAAGAATCCACTGGCAAATCTAAGACCATGAATATTTAACCTTATGTTTTCTTCTAAGAGCTTTATGATATTGGCTTTTATATTTTTGGTTGTGATTCATTTTGCGTTATTTTTAATGTGGTATGAAGAAGAGGTCCAATTTCATTCTTTTGCATGTTGAAATCCAGTTGTCCCAACACCATTTGTTGAAGAGACTGCTCTTTCCCCATTGAATGGGCTTGTCATCTTTTCAAAAATCAACAAGTCCTAGACACATGGGTTTATTTCTAGACTCTAAATTCTATTCCATTATTCTTTATGTCTATCCTTATGCCAGTACTAATGGTTTTGACTAATGTAGCTTTGTAGTAACTTTTGAAATGGGGAAGAGTGAGTCCTACAACTTTGTTCTTCTTTTGTAGGACTATTTTGGCTACTTGAGTCCCCTTGAATTCCATATAATTTTATGATCAGCTTTTTCCAACTCTGCAAAAAAAGAAGATGCTGGAATTATGACATGGATTGGATTGAATTTGTAGATCTCTTTGGATAGTATTGCCATCTTAAAATCTTGTCTTCTTATCCATTCATATGAAGTGTCTTTCCATTTACTAAGACCTTTAATTTCTTTTAGCAATGGTTTTCACTTACTTGGTTAAACTCATTCCTAAATAAGTTAGTCTTTTAGATGACGTTGTAAAGGGAATTGCTTTCTTAATTTCATTTCCAGGTTGCTCTTTACAGATGTATAGAAATGCATCTGATTTTTGTGTTGGTCTTGTACTCTGCAACCTTGCTTAGTTTGTTTCTTAGATCTAGCAGCTTTCTTGTAGATTTTCCAGAGAATTTCCTTTATATAGAATCACATCATCTGTGGATACATATAGGTTAACTTCTTCCTTTCCGATTGGGATGCCTTGATTTTTCTTACCTAATTGTTCTGACTAAAACTTCTAGTATAATGCTGAACAACAGTGGTTAAAGTGAGCATCCTTGTCTTCTTCCTGATGCTAGTGGGTGATTTTCTTTTTGACTTTTGGCTACAATATACAGAAAAAATACATAAAGAATAATAGCATTTTTCCTTTGAAACATGTTGGATTAAATGTTTAATAATTGTTTTCTTTAAAAAGAAAACAAAAGATTTATTGATTTTATATCATGTAGATGCAGGAATCCTTTACTCAAATGTTAAAATTTTAACAAATATTGGAACAGTTGCCTGGAACCAAGTTTACCCAACATATAATTTTTTAATTCTGTGAACATCAGAAACTTATAAAATCCTGCTTTGTCACTTATCTTATAAAATCTCATGTATCTCAGTGGAACTATCTACAGTTAATCTCCTTACCAGGCTCGTAGCAGTTCTTGAGTGATCCTTAACAGATATTTCAAATTTCATTGCCTTATCACTGAATTTATAATTATATATAAAGTTACCTTCACTTCATTGCTAAAGATTAAAACGACTGAAATTTTACCTAGGCCCTTATGGAGCACATTAACATTGCATACAATGCAATTAAATTAACAAACATCTTTTTTAAGAAATAAAAATATTTAGATAAAATGATGATGCAATAAGAGTGTTTTAGAAATTCAGCTGTTCCAAATAACAATAAAGAGTATACCTGAGAGTGCTTTCGATTCTTTGAATGCATGACAGAAATATTTCATTCACTTTTAAACTATGAAATAAATAGAAAAAACTGAAAGCTTTAGAGATTTTAGACAATTAAAACAATTCAAGGACCTCAAATACCTATACAGGCTTAGACATTAAAAAGGAAAACAAACCAAAAAACAAAAACAGACATGGTGCTCCCATGTAGCTCAAAATAAATATAAAATATAGAAAAATATATAAATATAAATATATTTATAAATATATATAAATATAAATATATATATAAATATAAATATAGAAATATAGAAAAAACGTTTGAACCTTACGGATGGATGAATTAAAATGTTAAGACTAGTTATTCAGGATTGCAAAGATTAGCAAAATATTATACTAATCAATTCTTTAATAAAACGGAAATATGGTTATATACAAGAAAAGTTTGTGTTTGAAAATATTGCTGAAAAGATTTTAAAGTCTTTATCAAAAACTTATTTTATTTCCTAATATTAGAGCATAGGTATTACATTATTGACAATTCAAATACTTTAAAAAAATGTAACTGTGGCTTAATTTTCAAAATCACCTTTACATAGGATTTCAAAGTTATCTATTTTTACTTCAATAAAAAGATGTAAACTTAGTTTACTGATAAAATGAAATAAAAGGTAACCTTGTTCACAAGTTGGTTATAGAGAAAAACAGAGGGCAAATCTTCATGTCACTTGTCAATATTATGTTTTTTTAAAAAGGTTTGTGGCTAGAAATGTAGGTACCTTATGAGGTTGTTATTGGTCCATTTTGTCTTAGGATCCGAGCTATCCTATTCAGTCATCTGCTGGGGCTTTCCACGTGGGATATATGTGTCAATGGAGATGACTTCCATCACCTGATTTAATTTAACCAATTTCTGCATATTAACAACTAGTTTTGTACTTAACCATTTGTCTTGTTCTTGAATAAATTACAAACAGATTATTAGCCATATTTTAACATGCTATCTAATTTCAATAACTTTATATATAATGCCATATATTTTCAGTCATCTAACCTAACCATTTTTTCTGTTACCTACATAATTGAAAATACCCCAAGGTGCAGCTTTACTAGAAACTTCATTAAATATCTGACCTTCACAGAGAAGAGCTGAACTGGGAATCGTATACGTTTCATTCTCAATAACAGATACAAAATTCCTTGCAGTAAAGAAATTCATGGGAGAATAATTTAGCATATCTCATATTATTACCAAGGCAAGCCAATCAGTTATTAATGCTTAGAGAATGTCAAAAGGAAGTGAAATTATTTCATTTACACTTTATTGTCTAATAATTCTGCATAAATAAGAGAACTTTTGTGTGGTCCCGGATAGAATGTAATAGGTTTGAATACACACTCAGCTAATCTTTTAGATTCAGGTAAATTTCTTGTATTCTCAAAAAATAACCAATAAAGTGTTAACTTTATATATATACATATTTAACTTTATATATATATATATATATGTATATATTTATATAACTCCATTATATAACTCAAATCTTCTTAAACGAGTCTTTTTTGGTATCTGTGTGTGATTTTACATACAAAGAATATCCTTTTCAATTAAAGATATTGTTTAATATAAGAATTTCAAAAATTGATTATAACTAATATTAGCAATTATATTAACTACACTGCTGATGATTCTATGATCATAATCATGATAATTTATATTTATTGAGAATTTAGGTTCTAGGCACCACGTGCCTTGCAAATTTTCTCATATCATCCTCAAAAAACCTTATGGTGTGGCTATTATTAGGAACACATTTTGTATTATGATGACATAGACTCAAGGTTGTTAAGTGTACTTTTTTAAGGTTACAAAGCTATGTTGGAGCAGAGATGCAAGTATCAGTCTGACCCAAGAACTTGTATCATAAATAAGTAACGAACAATTTACATCAGTATGTTTTTCAAATTATAGGCTAAAATCTACTAATAGTTCATGAAATCAATTAGGGTTCATCACCAGTATTGTTTAAAAAAAAGAAAACAAATTATAAATATCAGCCCACATCACGATAGTAAGGATATAATTGCCTTGTGTATGTATTTTCAGTTATACTCAGAGTGTCAATGAATTAAACACTCTACCAGAGATAAAAATGTTTACAAATTTGAGTCTATTAACTGCAGAAAACAATACACACATCATTAAAAAAAATATAGGGCTGTCTGCAGAGGAAAAAAGTCAATTTTTTAAGTACTACAAAGTGAAAGTTGTGCTAATTAAGTATTAAAAATTGGTACCTGGAGAGGATAGAGCATGTCCATTGATCTGTACATAGCTGAATAAAATGAGTTCTGTTGTTCATTGATCAGGAAAGGGTCTTCACTTTATATCAAGTAAGGGTTCATTATCTCAGAGTTGCTCAATAGGCATGGTTCTTTACAAGCTCTGGCTGATCAATTCCAGAGGCAATAAAACATAACAGTCAGTTTTGGTATCTCCTAGGCAAGTGCTGCTGTGTGTTTGCTCAAAGTAAACAAAATTTTCTTTACAATCCTTTCCTTAATCTCTCTTGGTCTGAGACAATAGAATGATCACACAAAAGACTGATGTATAATCAGATTTTTTTGGTCCACACTTCTATCTTGGCTTTAGATGTTTAATGGATAATGGTGTTTATCCAGGAACTTCATCTTCTTTTAATGAACAATCATCTGATGTATGAATTCACAGGATAGGGACTCTACTACAACATGTAAGACCCTGATAACAACACACGTGACAAACAGCAACAATTACTAATGTCCTTTCATTTAGTACTTGTCTTACAATAAGATCCTGCCTGAGTCTTTGAGGCTTATTTAAATTTCTTCCAGAAGATTTAATAGCTCATAGTTGGTAACAGAGACTATCGGCCAAGAGTAAGGAAAAAACAAACAAACAAAACATAAAAAACAGAAACTACCTGGGGTGGTTAAAACTGAAAGCAGTCTGGTGAACTTGTTATAGTAACAAATAGTAATAGAGTGGAGGAAAGCAGAATTGTCTTTATAATACAAAACAATTTATAAGGATTTACTCAATAATCCTCTGAGAGTAGTAACTGGACAATGAAAGCATCGATGAATCTTTAGTGATTTTAATTTATTCCATAAGTTATTATTTCAGTCAACAAGGATGTTTAAACCTAGAAAACAAATCTGTCCTAAAACAAATCAATTTGTAGACATTTATTGTATCAGTATTTTTACGTGAATATGAGTATGTTTTTCTCAACACGAAAAGAATGCATTCACTGAATCGTAGTTACATGACTAACAAGTTACTTCTATATAATTAAGATAGAGAGACTAAAGTTTCTTTTAGATTTGTCAGGCTTGTTACTATCTTTAAATTAGCCCAAAAAAGAAAAAGACTTCTCACCATAATTTTAAAATAATTAACTTATAGAGAATGCTAAAAAAGCCTCATAAGTTTAGTATCTCTCCTTTGATAAGGTGAAAGAGCAAATCTTCAGATTTACTGAGGAACTGTCCAGAAAATATCAATGATAATATAGTGTAAGGACATTTTAGTAGTTTCGATATGGGACATAAATTTAGTAAAAGAAATATCCAAGTGAATTACCAGTTCACGATGGTCAAAAAACAAGGAATAGTTGTATTGTCTTGGTTGACTCATTAATCAGAGTTACTATCCAACAATTAATATAATAATATAGAAAAAAAAATATCATTAATATTAGAAATTCCTACAGTGAAGGATCCTTTCAGTTACACTAAAATGCCCTAGGATTACAGGAAGAAGTACATATGAACAACCCACTGCATACTCCAAGTTCATGATTTCTCTTTAGCTATCAGCCCTCTAATTTCCACCATAATATTGTATGTAATTTAAACACAGATGTACAGTCATTCTGGACAATTTCAGAATAAAATATTATTGAACACTTTCCATTTCAATCTTAAATAGAATTAACCTTATTAAAATAATATACAAAATTTACTTGAATTCTACCATTTTGATTTAAGCTTTGTGTAAAATAAATATGTCCACATATATATAAAAATATTATCAGAGTACAAGTAAAAAGTGTAAGTAAAATATTATATATAAATATATAATATAAAAATAAATAAAAATTATTATTGTATACTTGTTCTCATTCTTTGAGGAATTTTAATGTCCTTACAATATTCTTTAGAAATAATAAAAATTTTTAAAAACTTCCAAGATTTCAAAATAAATTAGAGATTTTAGAAATTGAACTTATCCTTAAAGAACGATATAATCATTTATATTTTGTCATTGATTATTATAATTTTGTTTAGTAGAACATATATGTTTATATTTTTAAAACTGTAAACATTTATTAAAGCAACATTTTGTTTCAGGATAAAAATTTAGGATGTTAATGTCATTTATGTTTTCTATGAGAAATTAAACCAAGTATCCCATAATCTAGAATATTAAGCTGACATTTTTTACACTATGATAAAACCATAGAGAAATCAGAACATTAATTTTCAAAGGTTCAACTTGATTAGATACATTTTATAGAAATTTTACACCTTTTTATATAATACAACAATTTTTAGTCACTTAATGAGTTGCATCTCTTACTAGCTTGCTGTCAAGAGAAAAATAATCAAGGCGTTTACCTTAACTGCAGCTAACTTTTGGTTTTGTTTTAGGTTTTTTTCATAGTTGAACACTCAACCAGACAGTTTTTCTTAGAAACCAAACACTTTAAAATTGGTAATTATTTTTTTAAATTCCTTTAGAAATGTTTGCATTCTATTTTAAAAGTATATGAGTATTTATAAGTATATGAGTATAAGTTTCTAGAAACTTATAATTACCACCAGAGATACCATGAAATTTAAGAGATCTTGGTTATTTTTTTCCTCCTTAATGTTATATAGACTTGAACTAGATATTTCTAGAATGCTCACATTTAATGACAGATTTTAAAACCAATTAAAGAGGCAAACTCTTATAGAATTGAAATAATTCCCATGGGGAGGATGAAGGCTGTGATAACTGTTTCAACATTGCAGTGCCTGTGTTCAGCACACAACAGAGAAATGATTCCTTTGTCAGCCAAAAGATAGACTTAAGAATGCCCTGGAAAAGAAAGTAATTGATTCTCTGTTCCAAAACAATTATAGAAAAACAGAAAACAAAATAGGACTGAAAGCTCAGTGTCAGATAACTGATGGTCAAAATTATGAAATAAGTCATGAGCTATAGAAACTCAGAGTTAGAGTACCTTGATCAATCTCGGCAAGTAAAATAAACTTAGGGAGGGCTCCAGAAGGAATCAGACCTCAGTCACCCTTGTAATTCTCACCCCCAGCACAAGTTCACTAAAGACCCAAACTGAGCACCAAAAGGAATATGTAAGCACATTGTTTCTGTTCAGAAGTCCAGCAACACCAGCTCCTGTTAGCGAGGCCAACAAGCCAGTTTTGGCAGGCCTCCTAGAATATTTAGGAAGAAGACAAAGACCAGAGCTAAAGGACTACTACTGCCACCAATAATAATAATCATCAAGCTGAGTCTATTAACTTGCCAAGCAAGGGGACACATGTCAGTTAAGAAATTTACTAAGGTGGATAATCAGATTTTTAAGTGATTACAAAAAGAGGAGTTCATGGTGGTTGTGTTAATTAAGTGCTGACACTAGCACATGGAATAAAATGAAAAAGAGTTCATATGTCTGTACTGTCCATTAGTCAGGAAAGTATCTTTAGTTTGGTCTAAGTAGTGAATGTTCACTCAGGTCACTCAGGCCCATGTCATTTTATCAGCTTCAGCTGTTTAGAGCCAGTTGTAATGAAACACAACAGTTTTGTTATATTTTAGGGAAGTGCTCTTGCACATATATTTAGGAGTGAACTGGATTTCTTAGTATGCATCTCTGTCAAAAATGTTTGAGCACCACTGGTTTAGATATTGGCAAAATGATTTATTTGTCATATGCACACTGACTCTTTTCTAGACCCTGAATGCCCAGCAAGTTCACTATTTTAAAATCCCAGTTTTTTAAAAATTAAAAGGAGAAAGACTTCTGAGGGATTTTGTAGAGTTATTTGCTAAATTAGGTTAGCATACATGCAATGTTTTCTTTCCCTTGCTGATCTATTTGTATTAAAGCAGAGAGATATAAGAAAATGAGCTTCTCATAAACTATTTCATGAGCAAAATAAAGGAGAATGGATAGATAACAGCTATCACTGTTGCACATTGTTAAAAGAAGCTTTACTAATCTGAGGATAAAAAAGATGTCCCAGGTGCTTATCAGCAAATTCAATTACAAATGCAAAGCCAAGGAGAAGTTTATAAATGCCAAGCTAAAATCAGGTTTAGATCATTCTGAGGCAGCTGAGTTTCTTTTTCATGTGTCCATACCTAAGCTTGATGAGACAGGAGTAAAATGGAAACCATGTATTTATAGGCAAGGGAACATACATTAAAAATAATGAAATTGGTCTGCATGGAGTAGCTTAGCTAACAGATTGTCACAGCATGCTCCCTCATTAGGATATTTCCTCGAAGCTTAAGACTGTTAGCAGAAGCGAGGCAGAAATATCCAGGTGACAGTGACTAGACATAGGTATTCATCTTTAAACTGTTCTTTGAAGAATGATGTGGTCCACAGAAATTCTAATACTTATGTAAACTCTAAATATCAATCCAATAAATATGACCACAAACTTTAAATGAGCACAGTTTCCTCTAGCTTACTTTGAGCATTTGAGAGTAGCTGTTTTCCCTTATGCACAGATATTTGAATCAGCAATGGCTAAAGTACGTTCTACTTCTGAAAATTGTTTTTGCTTTTTGAGCTAAGGTCTGGCTTTGCGGTCAAGAAATAGTCATATCAATATCATAGTTGTCATAGATTTCAATGTTATAGTTGACCACAGATCTCAAAATTCCTTATAGTTTTGACTATTTCAGTGTTTTTATGTTTTTGAAATACTTCAACAGAATTCATATTTCTCTTTTTTTTTGCAAAATACTATTTTCTAATATTAGCACTCTGTCCTATTGAATCTAGGTAAACTTTTCCTCACTGCCATTGATTTTAGAAATTTCATTTTTAATTGTTTTATGCATTAGTTCATTTAGAAATGATTTACATTTTAATATACTAAGATCTTAGGTTAAATAATATAGTATCCCTCTATTGATAAAACTGCTCTGTCTCTTCCTTGAGAAATATTTTAGAATTTGCATGCTGGAAATCTGAAGTATACTTGCTATATTCCTTTTACTGGCTGTTATTGTGATTTTTTAATTATGTTTTTAAACTGGTTATTGTTCATTTACAGTGAACTTATTGATACCTTATATATTTACTTGTAACCACCCACCTTCATGAATTCTAATTGTAGTTACTTTTTCCTATTTAATCTAATTTGTTTCTTTTTTACTCCTTTACGTTAGTTAAACCTCTTTATTTTTTCTTGGCCTATACTAGAACAACAGTGACATCCTTATATTTCCCTGAAATTTAATAAGATGGCTCTCACAATTAAACTCTAAGTGTATTGTTGACTGTTCAAAGTATTTTAAAATATTTTTTCTTTAATAAAGGATTGATATTGAATTTTATTAAATGAAATATTCTGATGAAACCAATATTTATACCTTGAAAAATATATTTGAAGGAATGCATGATGATGGAGGAACTACTTTTTCTTTTTTAGATTTGAATAAAAGACTATGCTTTGGGAAGGATAGTAAAGTTGCAGAAGTGAGCAAGAGCTAGTTGTGGATGAGAATCCTCCAGAACCAGCCCTACTTCCAGTCTAACTGTTGTGAGGTAATAGCTATGACAGTGTTTCTACACAGCTGCAATGGACTAAATGTTTGAGTCCCCTGAAAACTTCACATGTTGAAACTCTAATCCCAAATGGTGGTATTTGGAGGTGGGGCCTTTAGGAGGTAATTAGATCATGAGGATGGAGCCCTTGTGAATGGGATTAGTGTTCTCCTTAGAAGAGACCAGAAAGGTAACTGGCTCTCCTTCAGACATGTGTGGATGCAAGAAGTCAACAGTCTGCAGCCCAGAAGAGGACTTTCACTAGACCCCAACCATGCTGGGCCCTGATCTTGGACTTCCAGTCTCCAGAACTGAGAGAAATAAATTTCTTATAAACAAGATTTGTAAGCTACTCAGTCTATGGTACCTTGTCACAGAAGCCCGGATTGACTAAAACAACAACTCAATGTGCCTAATTTTCCGGACAATTCTTATCTCACCATTTCATTCATTTTAAAAATATTCTTTCACTTGTTAATTTTAAAACATTCTATAAATACAAATAACATGCAACATATAGGCAATAAATAATAATTAATAAATTAAATAATATCAACCATCATCAGATTAATAAACAGAACATTACTGATACCATTGAAGGCTTTTTATGCTCATCCTAGATCAAATGTCCCTGCCACTCATCTACAGGTAACCACAGTATTAGTTTGTATATTTATGTTGATTTTCACTATAATTTACACACATTCTTGTGTCCTTATATTATCAATTACTGTGTATTAATCTATAATCTGTAAATATCCCCAAAATTTGGGATATTTACACAAGTGCAAAAATGCAAAAATATTCATGACAGTTTTCTTTCTTTGGTTAATTTGAACCAGATTATTTATTAATCCCTGTCTCTCATTTATTCGTTATTATTGTTTATTTTGTGACTTATTTCCCTATAATACACACTCTGAAAAAGCACGTGTGTTCCTTATCTGTCTTGTCTAATGCTCTCTTTCCCAGAATTGGCTTCTGTGGTTGCTAAAGAAACAAAATATTCACAGTGTCTTTCTCTTTTTTCCTTTACAGCAAAACTTAACTAAAAAGTAATTTCCTCTGTATGTCTAATTTTTCTCATCTAATTCTTCATTGAATCCACTCCCATCCATTCTTTCCTGCCAGTACTCCATAAGAATTGCCCTTGTCAAGGTCACCAATTCCCTTTGTATTTCTGCCTCTTGATTTCCCTTCTATCTTCTCTGTCTGTTCCTTCTCATTCTCCTCCTCTCCTGAGTCCCAAATCTCAGACTCTTCTCTTCTCCACTTGTACTCACCTTGGTGATTTTTATCTAGTTTTTTGTTTGTATTTTGAATCTATTCTATACACTTAGAACTCCCAAAGTTGTGCCTTTAGATTTGAAATCTCCTTTGAATTCCAGTCTCATAGGCAAACTGCCTGCTCACCATTGCCTTTCAGATGCCTACTAGCAACTAAAACGCTAATTTGGTCTCCTGGTAACCCCTGAAATCTGTATCTATTACAGTCTTTCTCAATTCAGTTAGTGATAATCCCATCATTCCTGTTGCTCAGGCTCAAATCACAGTATGTGTTACTTTTTTCTCATGGTGTGTTACTTTTTGGCACATTACAGTTCAATTCATCAAAAAAGCTGCTGGCTCTTTCTTCACAGTATATCCAGAATCTGACAACTTCTCTCTGGGTCTACTGTTTCCACCATAACAGAGTCAATTTTTTGTCTTTCCTGGATTATTGTGAGATCTTGCTAACTGATTTCCTTTTTACCACACTTGACTCCCAGTCTACTCTTAATTCAGCTGCCAAAGTTTCTTTCAAATTGTGTTACATCATGTTACTACTCTGTTCAATACCCTCCGATAACGTCCCAACTCCTTCATAGTGAAATTCAAAATCATCACAATGCTATGAGATGCACCATCATCTATTCGTATTTATCCAACTTCATCTCCTGTCATTCACTCACTCAGGGATCTTGCTCTTCCCTGAACCCACTAGTCTATTCCATCCTCAGGACCTTTCTAGGTATTGTTTTTCCTACCTTGGATGCTCTTCTTCATATTGCGAACATGCCTCTGTCTCTCATCACAGTCAGTTTTCGATCAATAATGTCTTTTCATCGAGGCCTTCCCTCACCACCCTACTTAAAATTGCAGGCATTTATGCTCTTGATTCTCTTTTCTTGCTTTCTTTTCTCTATTACACGTACATCTAACATGTTTTTATTATGTTGATTGACTCTCTTTCAGTGTTAGAATGTAAGCACTGTGAGGTCACAGATACATTATTTGCACACTGTATTATCCCAAACAAGAGAAACTTTTAATAAACCTTTGTTGAATGGATATAAAAAATGTTTGTTGAACAAATGGATGATTGTATAATTTGACTGTTGGTTACTATCAAGACCAGGTGGATCAATATGGAGAAATGAAGAGCATGAGAAAGAGAGGAATAGTGTCCAGCGTTGCCACAGCACTGTGAAAGCCAAATTCCTCACCACACTCTGCCCCCAGGTAGAATCAGCCAAGATGAAAAAATCTGAATTGTCAGAGATTAAATGTGAAATTGCTGAGAAAAAATCTAATATGACAAAGAAAATTTACAATGGCATAGAGTAAATTCTTGTCACTTAAAAAAAACACAGGCTAGACACAGAAACCAAGTTTATAAGGGAGAATAAGGAAAGTCACCTTTATTGCATATCTGAGTTCTGGGATTTCAGTGTATCATATTTGCTGTATATGGGGCTCATTTTTAATTTAAAAAGTCTAAGCCATTTGCATATTTATCATGGGCAAATTTGAAAACTCAACTAAAACTAAAAGGTTTGTCATATTAAGAGAATGGCTGTGACACACACACATACACATGCACACAAAATAGTAACCGTGTAGAAGTGATCCATAAGTTAGTTTAGCTTGTTTGTAATGATCTTTTCACACTGTATACATATATCTAACATCAAGTTTTATATCTTAAATGTATACAATTTTTATAGATCAAAGATAGCTCAATAAAGTTGTTAAGAAAAAAGAAAGGCTGTAAAAGCTTGCTAGAATTTTGACTACTTTGTGATATTCCTGTGCAGAGAAGGGTTGACTCAGAATTTACCGTATATTTCAGAAGAATGCATTCTGATAACATGACTCTGAAAGTCTACTTATTCTAGACTGCTTTAAATTTTCTGTCAAGGAAAGGAAACGAATACACTCTCTTAGAATGTATTGATGAACTTAAAATTTTAAGTTCCAATAAAAACAGGCACATAAAAAGTTATAAAAAGAAGCACATTTCTAGTTATTAAAAAGTCAAATTTTGAGCCTTAATTTCTATACCAAATGAACAGTGTCAAGCAAATATTGCACTGGACAAAGTTCAACAAGCAGGGGAGAATTTTTTCAGGGCTGTTGAAATAGGGGAGTGAGGCCAGTGTAATTCAATTCCACTGAAACAAGGCCTGGAGAGATTTTAAGAGCTGGCGAGGGGCGATCACAGGCTATCTGTGTTTGCTAATTGGCCTTACCCAAAGGAAAAGTAAACTTTTGCACATCTTCATGACAGGAGACAGTTTCACAACTTGACTCAAGGCAGCCCTCCCACAGAATTGAGAGATAGGGGCACTAACCCTTACATTTCAGAGGGCTCCTGAGTTCTTCAGAAGCATGTTCCTGGGTGGTAAAACTGGCAAGAAGCTGGAAGAAAATTTACATCTCAAAGGGGCAGAGAAAGAATTTACAATTGCAGGTATTCTAAAGTAAATGATCTAAGAAAAGGGAGGTCCTGAGCCTAGAGACAAGAAGAAGACTGTCTAAAGTTTAGTGAAGCTGAGAAGAACATTAATGCTGTCTTGGTCAGCATATTAATGAAAAGGTAGCATCAGATCATCCCTAAAGGCAGAGCAACCTGCCAGCCCAGCAAATTAGCATGCCTTTATCATTGTGGTTTGTAATTGACTAAGAATCATACGCTTTAAATCTTTTATTTTTTCACAATACTGAGATCTCAGGATGACAACTTTTAGATTTTGATCATTGTAGATGGTTCCCTTTGTTGATTTTTGTTTGCACATGACACACTTTTTAGTAACTCAATGGGGTAAGAAACTAATAACTAGATTGCAATGATGATGACCCTAACCTGTTAACTTTAGCCTTCATTACCAGGAGGAATATAGAGAAGAAAAATATATTTGACCTTAGTATTTTTCCTTTACACTAAGCACAGTCCTTGTTAGAGGGCTATCATCAAGAGAATTTTTGTAATTTACTTCAAGTAATTGTCTATGGTGGCCTTATATGTTATTAGATTGAACCCATCTTATATCTGGACAGCTTTCTTCAGTACATGGCCCAGAATTCCACAAGTTGGCACTGTGTTTCTCTGTTGGAGCTCATAGTAATTCCAATCGCCATCTAAGTTTTTCATTTGTTTACATCATTTATTTCTCACAAGAGAATAAGCTCAATTTTTTTCTAATCAGGTAGAAGACATCAATTGAAAAGTACATTGCTTTTTAATGTATCTGAAACTTAGCTCCTTAAATTAGGAAAATTTGTCAGTTACTGAATTAAGTTGATAATACCAAAAAATAATAACTATTTTATAGTGCTTACTATATACTAGGCATCAATTAACTCATCTATTCTTCACAATAACACTAAGGGCAATTTAATTATTATTGTTATATTGAAAGTGAGGAAACTGAGGCACAATATGTTAAATAATTTGCCTAAAATCATACATTGAGTATTTGACAATGTTGAGTTTAGATCCTAAGCTATTTGGAATAGATTTTATAAACAAAAGTTCATAGCTTGTTCTGCATCTCCTCAAACCGAACTTCTAAGAAAACTGTTCAGGAAGTTGCATTGGGAATATTTTATGTACTATGTCATTTTCCTGAGTGTCTAAGTCATATCTAATATTTAATATCAAAATGGAATAGGTTTTGATACCATTAAATAATGTAATTTCCTTTTATGTCACAGATGATGAAAAACACTATTAGACAGCACAGATTGTATGCATTTAATCAATATCCCAAGCATTATGCCATTCACATGTTCATACCATGTAGAATGCAATTAGAGGAAGTGTTCGTTTGGTTTCAAATGCAATTATGCAAAACTTTTATGAAATTCACAATTCATTTCAATTTTACATGTTTTCTCTTTGGGGATTTAATTTGGGGGGGAAACAATATCTTACAAACAGCAAACTGAACACCCTATCATTAGAGGACACTCCAAATCCATTTCTGAAAATATCAATGTTTACTTTTTAAAAATATACTGAACATGAAGGAAGGGCATATTAAAAGATACAGCAATATTTTTACACATGTACTTTAATTTGAAAATCAATAGGAAAGCTACACTGGAAATGCCTATGATTTATGAAAATGGTTCTTCTAATTTCATTTTTATTTCATGAAACCCACATTTGTATCTTTAAAAATGCAATTCTGTACATTGTAAAATATTTTGTTTTTAAAAGTAGTAAGTGATCTGCAGGTTCTTTCCCTTGTTCATTTTTTGTCTGATACACATCGCAAGATGCTGCATTTATTGCCACAACCTGTGTATGTGTCTAACATGTATACAGGTGACACATTGCTTCTTTACTTTAGGCTTTCTAGATTAATAGGAAAACCAAGTAGACTTGAATTTAAGGGTCAGAGTTCTCTGCTGTCTCTCTTAACACTTGCCTAGGGGATTCTTCTTATTGCAGATATTTCACATTCAATCATAGCATACTCTGGGGGCATTTGTCATGATCTTGACAGGTTAGATAAATGGTTAGTTAAAACTATGGGTGAAGGTCAATAAGGACAAGTCTGAGGTAGCTAAATTAAAAGCAAAATAGCAGTTATAACTCTACTTGTTATAGAAAGCCTGGATAAGTTCAAATAGAACAGAATCACTAATGTCAGGTTATAAATTTACACAAGTAGATTTTGACTCTACAGTAATAGGCAATTAAAATCAACTCTTTTTTTGTACTGGGTTAGTCTCAGGACCTACTGTCATCTTCCTATCATACTTCTGGTAGATTGAATAGGATTAATAAGTAAAATGAATTAATAGGGAAACAAAACCTAAAGTACAAAAGAAAATTGAAAGAGTGCATGATAAATTAGTATGATGAGTAAAGTCAAGGCGAATTTTTTTTACCTTATAAATACAGAAGTGTTAGTTTCTTTATTTCTGACTTGCAAGTTTTAGCAACAAGTAGGATGTAATTGGTAATTCATTTTACAATGTTAAATATGTATTAATCACTGTGCTAAGAGCATATACTAGTTCCTCCATTCAGAAAGCATAATCTACTGTGAGACACAATAATTCACCCATTAATTGAAAAAAATTGTGCTTCTTAAAAAAGTACTTTCATAGGGAAAAATGGAGGATAGGTTGTTAATAAATATATGAATTAATGAAATTATTTAATACAGCAATAAGTATTTTGAAGGCAATTTAAATATGCAGATATTATTTGCAGAGACTAGTGGAACAGGCAGCATTGGGTAGAGTTCTCAGAAAAGGTTTTACTGAGGAGCTAGTATTACTTCTGGGATCTAAAGTATGAGAAAGAGCCAGACATTTGAATAATTGGGAGATAAGAGATTCACACAGAAAGTGTATCCATGGCAAAGGCTCTAAGGTGAGAATTAATTTCTGTTTAAAGATGAAAGAGCAATGTGGAAGTAATAGTGTGTAAGTTGTCAAATGGTACAAAATGGGGTTCAGAAAAATAGGCAAAGAACAGTTAATCAAGAGCTATACAGACAATGGAAAAGTGTTGAGATTTTATTCTAAGTCTGATACAATGTTTAAAATGTACAAAAATCATAAATGGCAAATGTGATATTTGGACCTCTAAAAGGTCCTAGTTGCTTGGGCCTGAGTAGAAGGCTAGCTAAAATTTTCCTAATAAGAAATATTTAAGTTGACAATTTATGATAAGCAGTCAATAACAAAGGAAGGTGTACAGTTTTTTGTGGTAAATGATCACATAGTAAAAGTTCTAGGCTTTCTGGACCAAGAGGCAAAATTGTATAGGTGCTTACAATTATGTGGGTCCTTATATAAGAGAGATGACACATTGCCACAGATTTATTGACAAAAACAGAATGTAATAATAGTTGAGTAGACTTCTTTTGCAGTACAGGTCTGCTCATAAGGATAATGAAATTCTTTATTGGGGAATACCATTTTGCTTAATTGGGATTCAAAGTTTTACCTATCATCAAAATTGATTGCAAAAACTCATCTGTTAATACTCATCTGTAATGAGATTTTACACACTTCATCTTTGAAAATGTCTTTTAACACAGACGGATACTGCCAAATATTGATATCAATTCACAACCATATTATTTTAATTGAGCATATGCAACATTTGGAAGTCATTTATAGTATTCTATTAGATTCTTCTCTTGATATTTGCCTTCTAGCATATCATCATATTGCACAATAATCACTGCAATTCAAGTTTAGGTGGAAGATCCTCAATTGTACCATCAAATGGAATTTGAAGTATGGAAATTTCCTTTATACTCACATAAAACTTAAAAAAAATGTACTGGAACTGTAGTTTGAACTCACAGAAAATATATCTGCTGTGAATTTGTGTAGGAATGGAAAATATGCTTCTTGTTGAACATATGACTACAGAGGAAGTATATGAGCAGCTTGACATTAGTTAAATGATTCAAAATTTAGTTGTTGAAATAATATTGCAACAGTATAGGTTTCTCATATAAGCACTATTTTGCTTTGTAATTTTCAGATGAATTCATTTAGAAATATTATCTGCAGAAATTGGTAGCAAAAGCTAATTTCATAGCCATTCAGTGTACTGGTTGGGGATTGTTCTCATTCAGAATAATTTTAATATTGGCTTTCAGCTCAAATAACTACTAAAAAACTTTACTGTTCCCATGGTGTGGTAGGTCAGGATATTCAGCTTCTACTTCTGACAAAAATTCATGGAATTGGCAGTGGGTAAGTCCATGAGAGTGAATGAAATTCACCATTCACATTACTAGTTCAAAAACATATGATAGGGTCAAATATTTTATGCAAATATATGTGATAAACAGTGCAATTCACAACTGTAAACATCTTGCATTTTCTTCAACTTTGTAAATTTGTCCAGCTAAGGCTTTTTCAGCTGCACATGTTTTTATTACCATCATTTGTAACTATTGTAGTAAATTCCACTTCTAGATGTACTTAATTAGTGTTTTCTTGATTTATTTCAAAATATTCTCACCTGTAGTTTTTCCTGCAGACTGTACAGAGAGGCTAATTCTTTCACTTCAAACTGATCATTGACTTATTGAAAAATCTATCATAATTGAGCAGTGTTAGTAATCTCTCTCAACTCATCAAGTGCCAAGTCATTTGCTTTATTTTTATTTTAAATGATTTTATAATATGGTAGTCTAAAATTCATCTTGAACAAATTGGATACCTATTCTTCTATACTGAGCATTTATTTCTCTTCTTTACTTCTTAGCATTGAAATTCCACTCATATGTTGGAAATATGTTACTGGGCAAATCTTTTTGGGTGGAGTGACTATTCCTCATTCACTGGGAGTCAAGAAAGCCAAATATTTTTCTTCCACTCTCTTAAAATCTAGGGCACGGTCCTTGGACTTAAATTTGACCATTTGATGCTTTCGTATGAGACTTTGTATGTAAAACAAGTGATTTAAATTGTTAGAAATGGTTTCAATTTTATTAAAGTGACCATAAAGCAGGTACATTCAATTTTTGAGGGAATATTTATTCTCTATTAGATGTAACCATTGTCTCTTTTGATAAACAATCCTTGGTCCTAATAGAAATATTATGGAATCTCATGCATTCAAGATACTCAAGTTTCCCATGATAAATAAGACATTACCTGATCCATAAAGTATAAAGACAGGAATTCTTAGCAGCCCTTCATCATGAAGCCCATTTAGAGAGTTCTATCTTACTCCCTCAGAGCTAGTTCACTACTACTGCTTGAATGGACAGGAAAAACTAGCATGGTTTATATACTGCTCTTCAGGCTGTGCTTATCCCACAGAGGGGTGTCTCTAAGGCATCATGAGGAAAGAAATTTTTCCCAATTGAGAGACTTTGAGCAGGACGTCTTTATTGCTCACTTTGCCTAGAAGGAGTGAGGACACAAAGTAAGGATATACACCAATATATATAGTCAATGGCCGATGAATGCACTAGACCCTGTGACATTCACAGATAGTAGCCAGAGATGTATTTTCTATTTCCCCAGGAAAGAACCTACATTTTTAAAAAGGGAACAGTATATCCAGCTTAAAAAAATAAAACATATCTCTCAGGTCCTTTGTAGCTAAGAATAGCAAGGCGACACAGTTATGCCAATACAATAAATATAAGTACAACTCATTGGATGAGGCTTTTGAGAATTCTCTCTTAAATATCATACAGTGGAATAGCATGTAGCATTTTGAAATTTTCCAGGTCTGGAAGATAGACATAATGTTGAAGTGGCAGAGCCTTGCTAAGATTGTGAGGCAATAAACTGGAAGCAAACGATGGCTGAATATAATTCTATAGAGAGTCTCAGATTTTTGTAGTAAAGGGGCTTCTGTGAATATCCTGGCCTACTTTCACCTAAGAAAAATCAAATGGCTAACATTTATACCATGTTTCATTCAGATTTACTTTTACTCATAGCTCTTTCATCACATGGTGGGTAGGACAGACTTGACCAACCATAACACAGTCTGAATTTGGATTTATTTTCCTGCCTCATACTTTTGCCAACACGATTATATTTTTGCATTACAAAATATAGCTTCTAATCAATAAATTCAGTTTATAATGTAAGAATCAAAGCTATGGAATCATTTACAGGGAAAAGACTGTAAGATTTTGTGACCTACACAATAATTCTAAAGCAGCTGGAGATATAGAAAAGAAAAATTGTCAGTTGGAGCCCCAATTACTGAAACATTCGCAAAACAGAAGTGGGACTGTCCGTAAAAGTGCCACAGTACCACATAAATGATCCTTTCAATAATGGAACAGTTGTGTATCTTGCCTTCTTCAATGTCAATATCCTTGCTGTGATATTGTGCCATAATTTGCAAGATATTACCATTGTAGGAAACTGGGTTAGGAGACATGGGAACTCTCTGTGTTATTTCTTACAACTGAATGTGAATCTATAATTATCTCAACCTTAAACTTTAATTTTAAGATGAGGTTTTGGAAAACACATTGATTTAATGATAAAGATTTCATCAAGGGCCGGTAGCTTATGTAGCATGATGGGAGTCGATCTGCATGAATATTTGACTATACCATAGTACTTGGCTCAAGAAAAGTTTCAAGAAAGTGGGTCTGCCACTTCAACACCACATCGGTCTTCCAAATATGGAAACGTTCAAAATGGTGCACGGTAGTCAATTGTGATATTTAAGAGAAGATTCTCAAAAGCCACATTCAGTGAGTTTTACTTGTATTTCATTGGTATAACTGTGTCACCTGGCTATTCTTAGCTGCAAAGGAGCTGAAAGATATAAAACACATTGACAATGATAAAGATTTCATCAGGGGCCGATATGTGACATGATAGGGGTAGATCTGTACAAATCTTTGACTTTGTATGATACCATAGTACTTAGCCCCAAAAAAGTTAAAAAAAAAAAATAACAGAAAGAGAGCCAGAGAAATTATCTTCTCCGACTTCAATTTTCAAGGAATAATGACCTCCATATAGAATGTTTACTTTTCTCTTTACTACCAGTGAATATTATATATTTATATGTATTTCCCCCATTTTCATGTGTATATCGATGGACATTTCCAACTATATGATATTTCAAAACAATATCTATTCTTTACCTAAGAATCATAAATCACATAATGCATATTTTTATTTAGTCTCAGACTTTATTATATATACATGCAAGTATTAGGAATCGTCTTGTTTATACTATATAACTAATTTCATCTCGATATGCAGATAGCAGATCCTAACTTTTATTACAGTCATACAGTGCATAACGGTGTTTCAGTCAATGACAGACTGCATATACAATGATGGTCCCATAAATTAGTACCATACAGCCTGGGTATGTAGTAGGCTATTTTATCTAGATTTGTGTAAGTACACAGTGATAAAAGTGCCTAACGACACAGTTCTCAGAATGTATCCCTGTCATTAAGCGACATGTGACTGTACTTGAACTCACTGAATTCCGGTTTTCATGATAACAACTTTCACTGGTAGTGCCACCCTAAAAAATATTTTATAGTTAGACTTTTCACTGTTAATTTTAATCCTAAGAATTATTTGAACTATTTTATTAGATCTATAGCATTACTTATTTTATTAGGATACATGCATTCCATTATTAAATTAAGTTTATCAGATTTACAGTGTGTTAAGAATTATTTATTTTTCTGGTGTCAAATGTAGAAGGGTAGATTATGTTCACTTTTTGTCAAAAGGCTGTGTTAAAACATTAATAATCACAACATATTTTATAAAATATGCTTATACTGTTAATTTTGTAACCTAGTAAATGAAGGCTCTGCAGATAACTATAATTGCTTTTCATAACTCTTATCAGAGAACAATATCACAAATTGTGTTTTGGATTCTAATTTATTTATTCATTAAATTTGCTTACGATGCACATTAAAAGCTTTGCTACAACTGATGAAGCTACAACAAATACTTTTCTCGTGAGATTGTTGTCTTATGAAAGTTTTTCTGTTGTCCTCTCTTGGTTTCCTTCTCACCACCAGCCAGGAGAAGAAATGTTGATAAAACAGGTGAAAGCCAAGCATATTTAGAGAATCCTATCTACTTATCTACATCTGGCTTCTTTTGTGATTACTTTTCATTCTTTTTCGCTAGCATGTGGAATGCTAAGTACTTGAGCTATTTCTGACTGCAAAATGATACCTTCCTTCATCAGGTTGAGATGGAGAATCTAAAGCAAGTGTTGTTCTAGGCCATTGAGAGACTATAAATCTATTTTCTATTTCCAGATTTACACTTTTCTTTGGTTTTATCTCTCCTCAACATGAAATGTTAAGATTTTGAGGACAGAGATTCGGTTGTAGGCTTAAAGAATATTAGTGGTAAAAGAAGCATGATCTAGATCATACACCTTCCTACTCAAGCAAGAGAAGTCTTGATGACACCACACTGCAAATATACCAAGACATACTAAGTTTGTCTACATGGCTCTTTCATTTGTGTGTGATCACTTTTCATATTTCCCTCAGGAACAGTTGTTCCAATGCCTTCATTCCAGAACAGCAAAATCACTTAGCCACAGTCTTACAAACAGGAAATATGAAAATAATAAAATAGAAAAAATTGGACATATTGTCAAAGAAAGAGACAAAATCTGTTACAGATAATATATAGAATTCTGAGTCTAATAAAAATCCAAGAAGGATAAATCATGCTGGAAAAGAAATTTGCTGTGTTGCTCACTGAGGGGAAGGGAGCATCATAAACTTCCTCCAGTATTAATAACCTCACCAGCATTACACGTTTCAAACTGCAACATTCACATTTGGATTAAAAATGATTTATTAAGATAAATAATTCCCGTATAAATTGGACATTTCTTCTAGCTTCATATATTTCCTCCAATCTTCAATTAATAACCGTCCCAGCATATTATTTTGGAAATGGCAACAGCATCCACATACTCATTGAAATTATTTTAATGAAACCATCTTAAGAAATTCCAAAACGACAGCTAATTGTCTACGTAATTAATGTCCTTAATGAATCTATTTAGTCTTTAATTTTTTATAATGAATAACAAATTTTCAAACATTTGCTCATAATAAAACTTATTCCCTTGAGTTTATAGCTTCCTGATGAAGGTAACTAAATCTCTTTAATTCATTCTCTGGAGAATAAGTAGTAAATCTCTGGGGAGACTCACCTGCTATTGCATTTACTTGTATTAACACAACCCCATTTCTAAGCACTGTTGTTCTGTAAATTCGCACTTGTGATTTTTATTAACATGAATAAGTATTCACTGTAAGACAGTACATTTAGTATATTTAATTAAATACATAGCTATGCTGAAAACCAAGCTAAACAGAATGTCAATAAATACTTAAATTTGATGCAGTGTTAAATGTCACTTATTTCATGCTGGTGAACTCAATTACATTATATATTTATTCTGCTTTTATTTTTACAAGCCACGATTTCCCCATTTGTCAAGATAATTTAAAAATTTTTATTCAACTATAAAGACTAAGTTTGAATTATAGTTCTTGATAGTATTAAGAAACAGGAGGCTTATATCCTTAATATGCAGACTATACTATTGAATATACTATATTATTTTATTTCAAAAATCAAACAGCTAATAAAACAGTAATCCCCTGAAGCAACTACTAATTCCATTTATATATTTAAAAAGTCAGAAAGTTGTAATACTATACTACTTATTCCAGGTCAATTTGTTCAATAATTCATACCAAAAACTTAAGTAATATGTAAAAAAAAGAAAACTGAGATTTTGCCAAAGTGGGATATGTGTGCTCTATAAGTTGTTTATATAACATCATTTTCCAGTTTTCTTATTTCCAAACTATAGAATATAACACTTTCTGTAATTGTTTTGGTGAGGTTGTGCCACAGACAGCGGAGCTAATTCCATTCTATGGCTGTCAATTAGAACAAGAGGAGGCTGGAGAATCAAAGTATAGGTAGGAAGTTAAAATAAAATTAACATCCAGCAATTTATAAAAATGATATGAGTATTGATGAGCCTATATTTGCAGATAAATTGATAGACATTTTCAAAATACATTTGCTATTTTCAATGTGACTAACGAATTGAGAAAAAACTTTTTTTACATATCAGTTGTGAAATGAAAGTAATTTATAACTTCTAGCCAATCTAAGAGTTTTTAAGACATTAGGGACGTTAAAAATTTTTGTTCACTCGTACACATTTTTTTTTTCTTAGAGAACAAACTTTACTCACAGTCTTAGAATAGGAGATCTGAAATAGCTTTGACTCCCACTCCTCATGAAAACCTGGTTGGATATTTGGCTGAATATAGACCAATCAAAATCTGTCCCATAAATTTTTGAAGATGTGCACAGTTAACTGTGTGGCACTGAGCCAGAACATAGTTATCTTGGACTGAAGTTCTCAGAAGGTCTATGCTCTTAAGTTTCCACTTTGGTGCAATCAACATGGACTTTTTCAAAGACACTAAATAAGCAGAGGAATCAGTCTCCAGAGGAAGAAAGATTAAATATTGGCACACAGAAATAGAGAGACAAGAGACTAAGGAGAGAAAGAGAGCTGGAGAGAAAGAAAGAGAGAAAAGCTTCACAGTGACTCTGCAACTCAGAACAGATTCAAATCCATTTCTTTCTCTCCCCAAGGACTCCTCTTTTATCCTTATATAAACACATTTTTTATTTCAGCTTCAATGATTTTGTTTCTGTGTCTTACAAACAAATGATTCCTTTTTTAAAAAATTTATTTTCCCCTGCATATTAGACACAGTATTGGATTTCTCTCTCTCTGTCTCATTTCTCTCTCTCTCTGAAATTACCAAATAACATCTAGACCGATTGAGCAATACCAAAGTTTTACTTGTCACACGGTTAAAAACCATGGTTCTATATTTTTATTTGCATGGTGCAATAAATAAAAGTAGATTTGAATTGCAATATTGAATATCACTTTAACTTCTACCTCATTCATAGTTCACAATTTTGATATGGAAATTAATTTAGAATTTAGGGGCACAGACTTGAGAGAGACTACTTCAAAATGTATTTCTACTTCTATTTGTTAGTAATTACTGGGATTTGAATAAATCAATACAAAAGTATGAAATATTTATACAAATTTTAAGTTAACAAATTAATAAATGTGGCTGATTTTACAATTTTTAAGCTAATTGAAAATTTGCAAAAGAAATAAATAGTGAAATACTTATTTGCAAATATGCATATTATGTATGTCAATGCTATGTTTTGGGCTTTTGATACTGGTTCCATTACACTTATATTATCATCAAACATGTTGGAAAATCTCAGAAAGACTACTATGGTGGTAGAGGGAGCTTGTCTGAAAGAATCTGTAGAGTCCAAAGGGTATCATTTATTCACAGATTTTTACTTCTGGAAATAAAACCCTTAACCCCAGTCTCAAATGTGCTATATAATTCCTATGAGAACATGACAAAGAAGAAATTTGTCCTTTTCTAATTTTCTTTTTTCACATCATAATTTGTTTAGCATACACACAGGGAAGAAATTGCTTCCAAAAAGAACACTTAATATTTCTATACTGTCTTTAAAAAACTTGTTTTGAATAATTTGAACTAAAAGTAATAAAATATTTTTTTTTCTTTCCAAGAATATTCTTTCTTGATAAGTTGGCAGATTTTATTCAGGTGACATTGTTTTTCATTTCGTCTACTTCCATCAAAATGGAGATGGAACTTTCTTTTTTTGAGGAAGAAAGTAGTATAAATTCTGAAGTTTAATCTTAACTATTTATTTTGATATGAAGAATGCCTTATGTTACATGAATTATTTTTTGTTGCTCCATTCATTCAGAGACAATAATTAGTAGTAGTAGTAAAACTAGCCCAGGACAAAATGAATAAAAAATATGTGTGCTTTTTTTTTTCCCCTAAAATGTAAAGTAGATAGTAAGAAGGCAAAACAGAGGGCAACATCATCATCATGGTGGCTTGAGATGCTCCCTGTGTCTCTTCCCTTCAATCTACAATGAGTAATACACCCATAACTCAAAAAAGGCTATATTGCTCAACATACCAGGACATTGGGGAAATGCACACATACAGGAGGTGAACTAGATGGACAGTGGAGGTGGTGCCCAAGATCCTGGCCACCAAGCTGCAACTACTAAGCCAGCTACCCTCAGTCCCAGTGAACCTGGTAAGCAGCAGCAGAGGTGCACACATGACTATGGCCTCCCAACCACAGTAGCACCTGCAGTCACAAGGAAATGAACAGCAGTGGAGGCAGTGCCCTGCAAACATGGCTCCCTCCCTAGTCTTCCCCCGACCATGGTGGCAGTGCTTGCATCCTAGGTGATCCTGGGCATGGCAGAAGTGTCAGCCATACCTGTACCCCAGGGACCACAGTGACACTGTCAATAGCATAGCATCAGTGACTCCTGTAGGTGCAGGGGACAGCAATGAGAGTACCAGTGATATCCCTAATAGAGATGGTGGAGGGTAGAAAATGCAGATCTTCGAGGCACCTCAGGTAAGAGAAACCAAAAACTGGTGCTGTAGCACCATTGCCAAAAAACAAAATAAAGACCTCTAATCTCCAAACAGTTGAATAGTTAGAATCAAAACAAAGCTATACCTAAATGAGAAAAGTTCTCACTATGACAAATGCACCAGACAAGGAATAACTCACCAAACACCAAGAAAAGCTATGGTACCATGACATCACAAAAAGAAAATTACAATTCTCCAGAAGCCAAACATAAAATCATGGAAGATTGTGATCTAACTGATAAAAAATTTAAAATAGCTGCCAGGATGAAACTCAATGAAATACAAGAAAACTCAGAAAGGTAGTTCAATGAATTCAGGAATAAAATCAGTGAACAGAAGGAACTTTACCAAAAGGATTAAAACTCTAAGAAATAACCGAACAGAAATTCTAGCTTGAAGAACTCAATAAATGAGATGAAAAATGTATTAGAAAGCACTGGAAATAGAGGAGATCATATGGAAGAGAGAATTAGTGAGCTCAAAGATAGAAACCTAGAAATGATGCAGGTAGAGGAGGAATGAGAGCTAGGATTTTTTTTTAAATGCAGAAATTCTATGAGAATTATTTAACTCCATTAGAAAGTCCTACATAAGGATGATGGGTATCCCAGAAGGAAAAGAGAAAGAGAAGGGAACAGAGAGCTTGTTTAAAGAAATAATAGCTGAGAAATTCCCAAACCCCAGGAAAGGAAGTGGATATGCACATTCCTGAAGCTAATAGAACACTCAATTATTTCAATGCAAAAAGATCTTCTCTAAGACACATGATAGTAAAACTGTCAAAAGTCAATGACAAAGAATATTAAAGGCAACCAGAAAAAAAAAAAATCAATAAACTACCAGGGAACCTCCATTAAGCTATCAGATTTCTCAGCAGAAACTCTACAGGCCAGGAGAGAGTGGAATGATATATTCAAAATATTGGAAGATAAAAGCTGTCAGCCAAGAATACTCTATACAACAAAGTTATCCTGCAGATATGAGGGAGAAATAAAGGCTTTCCCAAGCAAACAAAAGCTCATGGAGTTCATCACCATCAGACCTGTTACAAAAAATATTGAAAGGAGCTCTCCCACCTGAAACAAAAAGGCAAAGACATACAAAACTTTGAGCAAAGTGATAAATAGACAGACAGAATCAGAAAATTGCAGCTCTATATCAGACTAGGCTGGTAAACACTTAATTGTAACATAAAGGTTAAAGGAAAAGAAAGCATTGAAAATAACTATAACCAGTTCAATTTGGTAATGAATTCACAGCATAAAAGTGGATATTTTGTGACAACAAAATCATAGATGGAGAAAAAGTAAAGGATGGTACCTGTGATAGGCAAATGAAGATAAGATGCTATCAGCAGAAAAAGGACTATATTATCTATGAGACCTTTTATACAAACCTTATGGTAACCACAAAACAAAAATTAAGAGCAGATACATGAAACCTAAAAAAAGAGGAAACTGATAAAAACATGATGGAAAACTACCAAACTGAAATGGCAGACAGAATTACAAAGAAAAAGAAACAATGGGAAAATAGAACAATCAGGAAACAAAAGATAAAATGGCAGGTTTAAGTTCTCACATATCAATAATCACCCCAAATGTAAATGAATTGGATTCACCAATCATAAAACATAGAGTGGCTGGATGGATTCCAAAACAAGACCCAACAACATGCTGCCTCCAGGAGACCCATGTCAGCTCTAAAGACTAACAGTCTCAAAGTGAAAGGATGGAAGATGATACTGCAAGAAAATGGCAAACAAAAGAAATAGGGTAGCCATACTTATATCAGACAATTTACACTTTAAGCCCAAAAACATAGCAAGAGACAAAGATGGACATTATGTGATGATAAAGGGGAAAATCCATCAAGAAGAAACAATATTTATTACAACATATATGCCTAACATAGAAGCACCAAAATTAATAATTGCTAATAAAGCAAGTATTAGCAGACGTAAATGGAGAAATTGACAGTTACACAATAATAGTAGGGGACTTTAATTTCCTGCTTACATCAATGGATAGATCATCCAGACCGAAAGTCAACCAAAAAACATTGGCCTTAAATGAAGCATTAGACCAAATGGACTTAATACATGTATATAGAACATTCTATCCAAAAGCAGCAGAGTACATATTCTTCTCAAATGTAGATGAAACATTCTCAAGGATAGACCATATGTTGGGAAGCAAAACATGTCTCATTAAATTTAAGAAGAATGAAATTATATCAAGAATCCTTTCCAACCACAATGGTATGAAACTAGAAATCAACTACAGGAAGAAAGCTGGAAAAGTCATAAATATGTGGAGACTAAACAACATGTTACTGAATGACTATTGGATCAGCAAAGAGGTCAAGGAAGAAATCAAAATACATCTGGAGAAAAATGAAAATGAAAACAACATACCAAATCTATGAGATACAACAAAAGTAGTACTAAAAGGGAAGTTTACACCAATGCAGGCCTACCTCAAGAAGCAAGAAAAATCTCAAATAAACAATATAATATTGTTTATTAAGAGGACCTAGAGGACCTAGAAAAAGAATAACAAGCAAAGTCCGAAGTGAGTAGATGGAAGGAAATAATAAAAATAGAGCGGAAATAAATAAAATAGAGACTAAAAAGGTAACAGAACAGAACAATGAAAATAAAAGCTGGTACTTTCAAAAGACAAACAAAGGTAACAAACCTTTAACTAGACTCACTAAGGAAAAAAGAAAGAAGGCTCAAGTAAATAAAATCAGAAATAAAAGAGAACAAATTACAACAGATACCACAGAAATGCAAAGGATTATAAGAGTTTACTATGAAAAGCTGCATGCAGGAGGCCAGGCCCATGGCCTAATGGTTAAGTTTGGCACACTCCACTTTGGTGGCTTGAATTTGGTTCCCAGGCATGCACCTACACCCCTTGTCAGCAGCCATGCTGTGGCAGTGACTCACATACAAAATAAAGGAAGATTGGCACAGATGTTAGCTCAGAGCAAATCTTCCTCAGCAAAAAAAAAAAAAAAAAAGCTACAAGCCAACAAATTGGATGACCCAGAAGAAATGGATAAATGCTTAGAATCATGCAACATTCCAAAAGAATCCAGATGATATAGAGAATCCGAACAGACCAATCACCAGCAAGGAGACTGAAATGGTAATCAAAAACCTTCCAATAAACAAAAATCCAGGACCAGACAGATTCTCTGGTGAATTCCACCAAACAAAGAAAATGTAATACCTGTTCTTTTCAAAATATTCCAAAAAATTGAAGAAGAGGAATGCTTTCCAACTCATTTTATAAGGCCAAAATTACCTTGATACCAAAACCAGACACAAAGAACCCAAAAAAGGAAAATTACAGATCAATATCACTGGTGAATATAAATGCAAAAATCCTCAATAAAACATTAGCAAACTGAATACAACAATACATTAAGAGGATCATGCACCACAATCAAGTGAGATTTACCCAGGGATGCAAGGATGGTTTGTCATCTGCAAATCAATAAATGTGCCTACACCACATTAATAAAATGAAGAAGAAAAATCGCATGATTATCTCAATAGGTGCAGAGAAAGCATTTGACAAGATTCAGTATCCATCTGAGATAAAAATTGCCAATAAAATGGGGATAGAAGAAAAGTACCTTAACATGATAAAGGCATATATGATAAATCCATAGCTACTATCATACTCAGTGGTGAAAAACTGAAAACAAAAAACATCCAAATTGGAAAGGAAGAAGTAAAACTGTCACTATTTGTGAATGGCATGATTTATATAGAGAAAATCCTAAAGAATCCATCAAAAAACTACTAGAAATAATAAACAAATATAATAAAGTTGCAGCACACAAAATCAACATACAAAAATCAGTTGTGCTTCTATATGCTAACAATGAACTAACAGAGAGAGAAATCAAAAGAACATTCCATTTACAACCACAAGAAAAATAATAAAATACTTAGGAATAAATTTAACCAAGGAAGTGAAAGACCTGTACAGTGAAAATTATAAGACATTGTTGAAAGAAATCAAAGAAGACACAAAGAAATGGAAAAGATATTCCATGATAATGTATTGGAAGAATTAACCTTGTTAAAATGTCTATATTACCTAAAGCAATCTACAGATTCAATGCAATCTCTATCAAAATCCCAGCCAAATTTTTCATGGAAATAGAACAAAGAATCCTAAAATTTATATGGAACAATGAAAGGCCCTGAATAGCAAAAGCAATCCTGAGAAAAAAGAACAAAGCTGAAGGTGTCACACTCCCTGATTTCAAAGTATACTAGAGAGCTATAGTAATCAAGACAGCATGGTATTGGCAGAAAAACAGACACACAGACCTGTGAAACAGACTTGAGAGCTCAGACATCAATCCACACATCTATGGACAGCTAATTTTTGACAAAGGAGCCAAGAACATAAAATAGACAAAGAAAAGTCTCTTCAATAAATGATGTTGGGAAAACTGGACAGCTATATCCACAAGAATGAAAGTAGACAACTATTGTATACTATACACAAAAATTAACTCAAAATGGATTAAAGACTTGAAGGTAATACCTGAAACCACAAAACTCCTGGAAGAAAAGATGGGCAGTACACTCTTTGACATTGATCTTAGTGGTATCTTTTAGAATACAATGTCTCTTCAGAAAAGGGAAACAAAAGAAAAAATAAACCAACAGAACAAATCAAACTAAAAAGCTTCTGCACAGCAAAGGAAACCATCAATAAAATGAAAAGATAACCTATGGATTGGGAGAAGATATTTTCAAATCATGTATCTGATAAGGAGTTAATACCCAAAATATAAAAAAACTCATACAATTCAAAGACAAAAAATACAACCCAATTGAAAAATGGACAGAGGATCTGAACAGACATTTTCCAAAGAAGACATACAGATGGCCAAAAGGCACATGAAAAGATGTTCAACATCACTAATTATTAGGGAAATGAAAATCAAAACCACAATGAGATATCACCTCATGCCCATCAGAATGGTTATTATTAAAAAGACAAGAAATAACAAGTGTTGGAGAGAATGTGGAGAAAAGGGAACTCTCATACACTGCTGGTGGGAATGTAAATTGGTGCAGCCACTTTAGAAAACAGTCCTCAAAACAGAGAGTCCTCAAAAAGTTAAGAACAGAACTACTATATGATCCAGGCTTGACACCTTGGGTATTTATCCAAAGAATACAAAAACACTAATTTGAAAAGATATATGCAACACTATGTTCATTGCAGTATTATTTAAAATAGCCAAGACTTGGAAACAACCTAAGTGCCCATTAACAGATGAATGGATAAAGAAAACATGGTGTTTATATATACAATGGAATACTACTCAGACATAAAAAAGATGAAATCTTGCCATTTGCTACAACATGGATAGACCTTGAGGGTATTATGCTCAGTGAAATAAGTCAGACGGAGAAAGACAAATACCATATGACTTTATTCATATGTGGAAGATAAAAAACAAAACAAAACAATAAACTACAGAGAAACAGAGAACAGATTGGTGGTTACCAGAAGGGAAGGGAGTTAGGGGGAGGGTGAAAGGGGTAAAAGCAGATGTTTGTACGGTGAAAGATGGAAACTAGTCTTTTGGTGTTGAACACGATGTAGTGTGTACAGAAGTCGAATTATAATGATGTACACGTGAAATCTATATAATGTTATAAACCAATGTTACCTCAATCAAAAAAAATAAAGAAGAAAAAAGGACAAAAAGAGTTGTTGCCATTGAAATCTTAGGTGTATAAATATATATAGATAGATAGATATATACCTAAGATTTCAATATATATATATTGAAAGTATATATATATATAAATATATACTGTACATTGAAATATACATATACACTGAAATATACATATATACTGTATATATATATATATATATATACTGTAGTATTGAAAGTGTATATATATATATACCTGTATATTCAAGTGTGTGTGTGTGTGTATATATATATATACACATATATATATATACCTGTATATTCAAGTACATATATATATACTTGTCCTTCAATTACAAGTTGCTTCAAATTGCACAAAAAGAAATGTGCTTTTCAAAGAATGTACCAACGTAAAAGAGGGAAAAGAAAATCTTAGATAAATCTAGCATAGCCACACTGTTTCTTCATTCATTCATTCATTCATTTTATCCTTATTCACATATTTGTTCATTCAACAAATTTTCATTGAATAACTATCATGTTCCAGGAACTACAGTAAATGCTGGAGATAGGGTAGCATGAAATTACATCAAGACTATGGAATTAACCAGGGTCTGGTTAAATAGACCAGCCTTCCAAGTTAACACTTGACTGAGGATACTAAAAGCAATGAGAAGAGCAATAAGAGGGAACAAGTACTTACTGTCCCATTTATTCATTGGCAGCCACAGAGACTGAATAACTTCTCCTAATTGAAGCATGTCTATGTAACAATAAATACCAAGATGAAGCTAAGAAAAGGTGTGCTATAAAAACAAGTGGAGATACCATAACCCAGAATGTAAAAAAGGATGCTTTTGAGATTTATAAACTACAGAAATAGAAGGCATTTATATATACTCAATTTTTTCTCAATGGAAATTCAGAAAGTCAAGACAAAAAATAAGGCCATTAACACCACAAGCTATTGATAATGTTATTTAGACACATTCAAACACATATTAAGACATTCAAAACACCATCAAAGCTATGTGTTCAGAGAGTTTTATCAGTGATACATTTCAAATTCAGGTATAGACAATGCTAATAATGATAATTATTTTGAAAGTTTATATTATGTCACATTATTTTTAAGGGGTCTGCTAATCTTTCCAGGCCATCACAAAAGAAATCACAAACTGATTATGAAACAGTGGTCAGATATTACTTCAGTGGTCATGGATGCCAAAATTTGATGAGTAACGAAAGTTAGTCTGGTTTTCATAATCTTTGGATATTTTAATGGATTTTGGTAATCTTGCATTAATTTTTGAGTAAGCTGTCATATTTCAATATCAGATTAAAAGAGTACAATTTGACAAATGCTACAAAGGGAAAATTTCCTTTTCTCTTTCAAATAATTATCTAATTTCCTTCAAGGTCACATAGCTTCACCACAGCAATCCACAGTCAAAAATAAGTGGCCAGGGAATCACCAAGAAATACCAGAGAAATGAGCCTGTCTATTGGAGATGATTGACGTCTCAACAAGAGCATCTTATTTTGTTGAAAGTCATTGACATTTAGTGACATATGACATAATGATATACCCACAATAGTGTGAAAGTTGCCAAATAGGTCTGGAGAATTATGACATAGAAGCCATGATATTTGTTCTAACCCAAGTCTATTTCAATTTGGATCTACTATAAAGAAGGAGATAAAATGTAAACTGTGTGAACTGAGATCTAATTCATAATTTTGATTAACTGAATTCACAATTATGACATTTTCATAATTAAACAAAACAATTTACTTGTAAATGTCAAGTGAAATAAATTGAATGTCAGCATTAAAACTATCAAGTATTATTAAATTTACAGTTTGGAGATGGCTTGTATTAAAAATAAACATAAATTTTGTTCACAATTTAAGGATTCAGAATTGCATTTTTGTATTACAATCCATTATGTTTGTTTCAGTATTTCGTAGTTTGATTCAAATTTTATGTGTGCTTCATTTATTTCAAGTGACAATTTTCTTGAAATATTTTATGGAATTCAAGTTTTATAGACCAAATAATATAACAAAAAATATCCAAGGATATATTTGGAGAAAAGAGCATATTATTTTTCTTTTATAAAGTAGTGTATTCTCTCATTTCCATACCAAAAATCCCTGAGAATAGAGTGAAAGAGTATTCATTAAGAAGTAAAAAAACAGCTCCTCAATGTGAATGGAACCTAAGCTTTTCAGATTTGATTTATAATTTTAAGAAATTTTCTTTTCTTATACATCATCCATTTCTATAAAGTAAAATAGTATTTTGATTTGAAAATTATGATACCTTTTAAATTGTGTTTTAGTATATAATACTATTACAAGTTCAATGAAATATAGAATAAGTGGAAATTAATTTGGAGAAAAAATACATCTTAGTTACAGATTCTGCGATGCTAACTTGGAGGGTCAAGTACTGATGAAAGGCATATAGCACAAAAAAAACTGCTTTATCCAGTCTGCCTGAAATAATATCCATATTGTCTTCATTCCTCAAAGGTTATTAACATTTTACATGATCATAGATTTAATTTTAATGGAAGAGCAGTGTGTAATTAAAATTTAAAATGCATTATTAATTCTAATTGTGTTTGTGGTGATCCTTATTTTATAGATTATTATGCCATTTTAAAAGACGCTGCTTCCAAATATAAATGAGGTGAGCATCCCAGACATCTTGTAAAGTCTACATCTATATTTGTATTATCTATCTTCGAGGAAAAGGAGAAAAGTTTTAAATACAAAACACTAAAGTGTAGGTATGAATGTGATACTGACTCATTTTTAATCAGAAGACTCCATCAAAATATTACCTTAGAAAAAGAGATTAACTCTTCCTAAGCCAACTTTTAATAGTAACTATATGGTTGTAGATATCAGTTTCTCCATTAAGGCACCACTATTTACATCTCATTTTAATAAATGATTACTAGAAATTGTGTATATTATGCATAAATAAGCAATTTTATACACTGTTAATGTAATATATTCTTATGCAAAATATAATGATTTTATACACATTATTTTAAAACAAGAATATTTCCAGACAATTTGAGATTTTATTAGAGAAGATTAAAATGCTTTATTCTTTCAGATTTTACACAAATATCATAAATATCATATCAGTTCACATAATCCATAATTTATAATCCACCTGTACCTGAAAATCTCAAACTTCTTTATTTGAAGATTATTATTTCATGAAGAAAACTTTCATTGTATTCTTTTGGAGACTATCTTGGTAAACTTCCTAAATTTTTTACTATAAAAGAATCTGCCTTGGATAATCATATCCTCCACTACCTCTGGCAATATTTGTTGACTGGATTTTTTTCTTAGACATAGGAAAAAAATAGTTGTTTATTCACATAAAGATAGTTATTCTGCATCTCATCTTTCTAATTGGCAGTGTTAAATATGAAAATTAATATAAATAGTTTTCTATGATGTATTTGCATAAAACAAACTGCATAAACTTGATACTTTAAAAAATGACAAATACATTTTCCTACCTATTATGTCAGAATTGAAATCTGATTCACTTGCAAGTCCATAAATTATTTTGCCCTATATTTATTACTGTTTTGAAAATAAGTTCTGTTATTTTATGCTGAATATTTAATTTATTTAAGGTAGTGTCTATTTAATTGAGATTTTAATAGGACATTAATTGTCTCAAATCTGCCTTACTCTTTTCATGTGAGCAAAATTCCATTTTTGAGCCAATATCTACTTTACATTAAATGCAAGTCTGTGTTCTCAGAAGAAAACACTCATGCCCAGTATTTATCAATGTGAATTAAAATAATTCTCTAAAAATATTTCACACTCTCTGAATAAAATTTGATGTGGCTTCCTTCCTCACTTTACTCAATTCTCTTTTCAAATGCTACTGTCTCAGAGAGATCTTTTCTCACATTTGCATGTGAAATATTCCTGTCCCTTCACTCTTTACTTCAATAACATACTTTACCATTAATTCTTAGAAACTTTAATTGTCTCAGAATTTGTGTCATATTTATTTGTTCTTAGGAACTTTTTTTCTCTTGCTAATAGGAATGTAAGCTCCATGAAAGGACTTTGCACCTATTCTGAATCTTTTATCCCTACTTAGATGATTATCTGGCAAATAGGCAAACAGTCAATTAACATCTCTGAACTCATGAATAGTTTCAGTGAACGCAGAACAGTTTCTTAAAATATTAAACACACCTACAAAAACTGTTCCATTCCTATGTATTTACCCAAAGGAAATAAAAATGTATGCATCAAAGGAATTGTACACCAATGTTTATAACAGCTTTGTTCACAAAAGCCTGAAAGTGGAAATAACCTCAATTTCCATTGCTGAGTGAATGGATAAATAAATGGGGGATAGAATATTACACAGGGGGTGAAAAAGAAGAAGGAACTACTAATCTATGGAACTACATGCCTGAATCTAAAATCAGTTTGCCGAATGAAAGAAGCCAGATCCCAGAAGAGTACCATATTATTTGTTCTATTTATTTAAAACTATAGAAAATACAAATTCTCCCGTACTGTCAAAAAAGCAGATGAGAATTTGCCTGGGGCTGGGGCACAAGACAGAAGGAACTGAAAGGGAGCACAAAGAATCTATAGGAGTGTTGGAAGTCTTGCAACATAATTGTAGTAGTGATTTCATATGTCTATACACCTGTCAACAGTCATCAAATGGACTTTAGATGGAAACAGCTCATTGTATTGAAGCAAAGCTGTTCATTTTTATTTATTCATCTTAGAATAAAGGGACAAATTTAATTTGCTATTTCAAAACAGAATGCTTAGGAATTGCAGCCAGTCCAAAGACAAGCAAAATGAGAGCTACATTAGGTGGAGAATTGAGGATTCCCAGTAAGCTTTAGGGAGATGAGGTTATATTGAGGAAAACGGTCCAGGAGGGAAAAGGAATCAGATCCAGCTAACCAGAATGTTTAAGACTCAAGCACAGTCAGTTCCATTCAGATGTTTGCTATCATAACGCCACCAGAAACAACGGGTTTCAAATATGTCAAGTGTTCCTAGGAGAGGATACTGTCCAAATTTCTTTGACCATGAAGGGTGGAAGAGAAATGAATGGTCTTACATCACAGCCAGCATGTTCAGTTAGTAAGCGGGTGGAGGGATTCCTTCATCAAATCTGACTGAACACTTCAGAGGCTGCCAGGGGAGGATGGTGTTGAGGCTGAAGCTGTGGAATATCTTCAAATAACTCCAGCTCTCATGGATGCTTTAAGAAGCTGGAGATGGGAGCTCATGACTTCAGGTATCCATTCAGCTCTGAAATTTTATATTAGTTCCACTATGAGGACCCTTTTATGTTTGCTAAAGAGTAAAGCCAAAGCAGGCATTCCATCTTTAGAAGTTTTATCTTGGCTCTAATTATATTGATCAGCATGCAAATACTTCTACAGTAGTTGTGATGGTCCTTATCCTTTTGAAGAAATAATCATTTGACACAAGTGAGCATTAATGGCCTAAAGAAAAAATATATTACATTTAGGGCCTGTTAATCTATAACTTGTGATTATCTGAAGTAAAGTAGACCCAGAAATTACATTTGCACTATTTTATGGGAAAATAGAGGACTTTATGTAGTTGGGGAAAATTAAACCCCAACATAATCTATTGATTATAATAGTGGTGAAGACATTTTAATATGTTTACGTGTAGGAGATGAAAATAAAAATAAAATATTGTATTATTGTACATCAGCCTTAAACAGTTAGAAAATAGTTATAAAATAAAACATAACATTAAAAAGACCCAGAAAATATAAAGAATCTTGAAATACATATAAGAATTGGATAGCCTTGTATAAATATAATTTTTAAATTATTGAAAATATTAATAAAATACTACATAATTTAATCCATTCAATATTTTAAAATATCACTTTTCCTTAAATTGATCTCTAAATTAAAGGTAATTCTAATTAATATCATGACTATGCAAGTGTCTATGTGAGTGAGTGTCTAACCTAATAGCATGGATCTAATTTAGGGAGGGAATAGAGTGAAAAATAATAACTGTCAAGATTTCCTTGAAGAGAAGAACAAGGTTAGGATTCTGGCAATACCAGGAAGCAAAACATTATGAAGCTATAATTAATGCAATTTCATATTAGAAGGAATATACATTGATCAGGGGAATAAAATTGTCAGAATCAATACTTATTTTCAGATATTTGATATATAAAAAATTACCACTCTAGACACTTGGAGGAAGGATACAATGACAGACCATTATCCATATGGGAAAAAATAATTCTGTACTTGACACATCATACAAAAATCAGTTTCTATTTTATTAGATAATTAAAATAAAAGAAAAGATCAAAATTATTTTGAAAAAATATAGAAGCAAACCTTCTTTTGTATTTTTCCAGAAGACAGTTTCTTCAAGACACAGATATGTCACATACAAAGGAAGAAATTGATAAATTACACATTAACTTTAAGAGTTTTGGTTTACAAAAGGCATACCATAAAAAGATACCCTAGAATTAAAAATATATATTAGGGCACATGTAACCAAATATAATGATTGAGATTTGGATTCTGTTTTCAACAAAACCAGTTGCAGGTATACATGTCAGAGAAAACAGGGAATTTCAATATGAAAAGGATGTAAAGTGACACCAAGAAATACTCCTAATTTGATGAGGTTTCATAATAGTATGGCAGTTATCTAAAGACAAAATCCATTTTTAGAGATGGCTACTGAAATATTTACAGTATCACAGTATTGCAGTCTAGGCCTTTCTTTAAAGTAAACATATTTCAAAAGTTGGAGTCGAAGCAACATTGGCAAAATGTTGATAACTTCACAGCTAAGTCATGCGCACATGGGGTTTTTGTAAATTTCTGTCTCTAATTTGGCATGTGTGTGAAACAGTGCCATAGTAAATTGTTGAAATTAAGAAAAAAAGTAGCACAGAGAATGAAAGACAGTTACTAAGCTGATATAAGTTGAGTCCTAAAAAAGAATAAATAGCAAGAAAATATAGATAAGTGCTGGTTATTATTAAGAAAACTATAAATCACCCCAAAATTGTAGGCAATAGAATTTGACACTAGAGTAGTTAGGAGAGGCTTCTATAAATATAACGGCTTATACAAATATAAGAAAGTATGCTGCACCTCATTAGTAATCCCAAGAATCAGTAATCACTCTTAGAGTCATGTACCTTAAGAAACTCTCACACCTCACCACCAATGGCTCCCCATAAGAATGATAATGCTTTTATAGTGGGAGAGAAAAAAACGTTTAAGGCATTGACTAGTTAGATACATTATGGTATATTTCCCAATGAAATATCACAGAGCAGAGAAAATATAGCTTTAGAATGCATCTAGAAAACAAAATATATTGATAATAAAAAAGAAATTTGCACTAGACTGCACAATTTTACTAAATGGGCAGAATTATAAATGCACATACATATATACATAAATGTATTCATACATATACACATATGTATGAATATACACATAGGCACATATATATGCATTTTAGGAAACAGATGTGTGGTTAAACATTTTTAAAAATCTAAAACAATCATGTATACGTACAAAATGAGGCTACTGGTTAACCTGGGATAGAAGAAAAAGGTTAGAAAAAATGAATGTGGCAATCCTGTTGACTTTGGGCTTGTTAGATTGAGTAGACGATTCAGAAGTAGGTTTTCATTAAGTATTGTGCTTTTAACCTCACAAATTTGTTTCATATATTCTTTCATGTATCACATATTATATAATAAGTTAATTAAAATTGATTAGTATGAAGACATTTATATCAATAAAAGTTACTCAGTATCCAAACCAGGATGTGAATATTATGTAATCATAAAGAAAATAATCTATTTTTTTAATTTTTATTTTATTTTATTTTTTTAATTATTGTTTTCTTTTTGGTGAGGAAGACTAGTCCTGAGCTAACATCCATTGCCAATCCTCCTCTTTTTTGCTGAGGAAGACTGGCCCTGGGCTAACTTCTGAGCCCACCTTCCTCTACTGTATATGGGACACCACCACAGGATGGCTTGACAAGCGATGCATCTGTCCGCACCCGGGATCTGAACCTGAGGAAACCCGGGCCTCCGAAGTGGCGTGCGTGAACTCAACCATTATGCCACTGGACCAGCCCCAAGAGAATAATCTATTGATAAATTATGTTAATAATATACTTAACATACCAATGGATATTCCATTTAATTAGCTAAAGTTAAAACTCATAAAATAAGAACTTTAAAACAAAAAAATTTGAGTTGAAATATTTCATGTGTCTATTTTCACATGTGACCAATTTGGCAAAAACAAAGTAGGTCAATTAGCAATGATTTGAATAAATTTATCAACAAGATTAAATCATGTATATACACATAAAACTCTTTGTGCTGCAAAAAAAAAAAAAAAAAAATGCCTTTAATATCAGTGAAGGAAGCCCAAGTGCATTCAATAAAAAATAAAGTTGCAAGGCATATGCTTTTTGAAAAAATCATAATCCAATAATAAAGTAACATAAAAGGTGACTAAGCCCTATTCCCATACAAATTATTTCAAAATGAGGAAATATTTTCATAAGTAATGCCAGTATCAAAAAAACCCTGAACTTAAATTTATCTAGAAATATATTAAAATAGAATAGGCAAGAGCATGAGTAAACTTAAATCCTTGATAAAAATATACTAAAGAAAATAACTAATTATCATTTATAATACTATCATGAAAGAAAAAAAAACTTTTCCACACAAAATGTTCTTATGATAAAGTAGGTGAGCAAGAGTCTTGCAATTAATCTCAAATCCATTATACAAAATAATCGCTTCATAGCCAGACCCCATATTCTTTATTCATTATCTAGTTATTCTTTTTATGTAGCAACATTTTCACAAATTATAATATAAAATTTTAATAATATCCCATGTGCTCCATTCATTTAACATATGCTGTTGAATAAGAGATGAAAGTCTAATTTGAGAATGTTAATCTTGTTAACTGCATCTGAGAATCTTTTAAATTTCGTTGCACTTTTTGCTATATTGTACAATGATTGGCACTCAGTATAAGTTAACTATATAAATTGAATTATGGTCTTTGCAGATATGAGGTACACTTTTTTTATACTAGTAACGATGTTTTTAGGTCATTGGTAGATGCACGGTTTTCTTCTGCTTTGCATGCATATTTGCTTCTGGTTTGCAATTACCATAACAAAGGTAAAGTTTTTATCTTAAAAGTTTTAGATAGTACTTGTTTTAGATTTTTATAATCTCCCCAATTTTCTTATCATAAATGGAGAATTGAACAAGCATGTTAAGTTTGCTTTTATTAATTCTACCAAATGATGGAAATTAATTTTGCAAAGTCTTTAATTATAGGGAGATGAAAGCATCACAATTAGCTAATTTGAGAAAAACAAAAAGCTGAACCCATGGAGAGAGTGGGATTTGCTGAGGATCAACTAGTTTTTTCCTCAGGAACTTCTATTGGCTTCATAATTATAAGAACCAAAGACCTCAGAAGTGGAATGTTTAAATAGCCTGATCAATGGATTGTTGAAAATCTTTTCAGGAAGCATCTAGATTCTCTAGGTATCCACTCCATCCAGGGAAAAGACTAGATGTTCATTTTCTGGAGAAGCTGAAATATGTGAGTTCTGGTGTAGAGATCCCTGGACACAACTGAAGGCAGGAGTATCACACTGAGACCTGGAGGGTTAGATGAAAGGCTTTTCTTGTCTTTGAGACTCCCGACTTCCTTGACACACTTGATGCCCAAAATCTGGCAGCCAGGTTTACAACAATCAAATGTGACTTTGAAAGAATATTCTCTAGGAATCTAACTCTAATAAAAGAAAAGAATAAATGCACTAATATTTAGCTTCTCCCTCATACTGCCTGATTATATATTACTTCTTAACAAAATACCCCAAAATAAAATGGCTTGACATAATGTATTAACAAATATATGCATATCATTATTTCTTGCAGTTCTGTGGGTTGATGAGTGTTTCTTGGAGTCCTTCATAGTGGCAGTCAGATGGTCACTAAGGTTGGCATCACTGGAGAGCTTCTTCACTCATATGTGTGGCTCTTGGGCTGGAACAGCTGGGGCTGTTGAGGAATCTCTCTCAGTGAGGTCTCTCCATGTGAATAGCTTCTTCTTTTACAAAGCATCGTGACTTCAGGAAAGCTGGGCTTGGTACTTGATAGTTGGCTTCTCCCATGGTGAGTGTTCCTTAGAATCAGGAGTTGGCAGCTGCCAGTGTAATGACCTGACAATGGTAAAATGTCACTTTCACTGTATTCCATTGGTCAAAGCAGTCCAGAGCCTACTCACATTTAAGTGGAGAGGACATAGACAAAACCTATTTGTGGGAGACATGTCAAACAATATGTAGCCACCTTTAATTCACCATACAAACAAAATGAAATGGCCTGGAGAGATAACCCTTCAATAAAGCCCACCTTTTGGGACAGCTTAACAGATCATACACAGACAGATCTTCCTAACAGCTTTGAATCATGTCATTTAAAAATGGTCAGACAGCCAGGGAAAACCAGATACTTGAAAAGTATCTAAGGCAAAAAACAGAGCTAAAATAAACCAACACAAACAAAGGAATTCAGAGAAAAGTGACAATGCAGGTGAAATAAACCTCAAAAATCCTATCACTGATATTCTCAAAAAAGATAATGTACTCATGAAAAAAGAAGAGGATACTATAAGTAGTCAAATTCAGAAAACCAAAAAATGAAGTCTAATAAATTTTTTAAATGGTACCATAATTTAAAAAATCATTTGAAAAGAATGGTCTTTTGATATATTTGAGGAAATCTCCTAAAATTGGAATAAAAAGAATATAAGTTAAAATATAGTACATAGTAAAATGACACCACCAGTAGACTGTAAGATATATATTTAATTCTGATGTGTTTATAGTGTTCATTATCTATTTGTACAGGTTTTTAGTGGTTGTTCAGGTTATTACTATATATACATATATAGTATATGCCACACACCGAGCAATCCAGCCAAAAAACAAAGACTGCAGCCTAAATTCCAAATATCAGAGACTGAAATCTTCAGCCTTGCCTAAGGGAATACCTTGATCACTGAAGTTTTATCAAAATCAAATTAAACTAAAAAATTAAACTTTAACAAATGTTGAGGTAGCCACAAGAAAGTTGGTAAAAGAAAACAAAGGAACAACAAATAGAACAAACAACAAAACAAAAATAAAATGTCAAACAAGCTCTAAACTATCAATAATTACATTAAATGTAAATTTTCTAGATACATCAATTAAAAGACAGAGATTAGCAGAATGAATTTAAACACATAATCCAACTATCTGTCCACAAAATAAACTTACTTCAAATATAACAATATAGTCAGATTGAAAGTAAAACGATGAAAAAGGTACATCACGCAAAAATTTATTTTCACGAAAAGAATGGGTAGTCTTCAACTGTAGTAGTCTTCAGAGCAAATAAAATCACTAGAGACATTAAGGGATATAATATTATGATGAAAAGAGTAATTCTTCAAGAAGGCATAGCTGTCCTAAATGTGCATGCACCAAACAATAGAGCTGCTAAATATGAAACTATTTATGCATACTCAGCTGCTAGTTTAGACTATTTAATATAGACAATTATAAATTTAAAATATAATCACTGATTGTATCCTGAATATTTGAATATTTATATAATTTTTCTGATGCATTCACTATGTGACAGTGTTGTTATTTTATACTGGGTACTTGATATTTTTTAAGAAAAAAGAAAGCAAAGCAACATTTTCAAAGATCTCTACTGTTAAGCTGTCACCTGATTTACAGTAGTTGCAAAATTCATGGATAGTTGGAAAGCCTTTTCAGTAAAGGTACCAACTCCAGAAAATGATGTGAAAGAAGTGCTTTTAAGAGCTGAAAGCAGTGGCCACATGGAACAAAAGAATGATTGGTGAGGGTTCTGTATGATGTTCATATTGAAGTTGTATTCTTTTATAGCTCGACAGATCAAATGCGAGGAGCCACTTGTTACTAAATAAAAGGATAAAAGGCTTTCACTTTCACAAAGCCAAAGAATCCAATTGCTCTTTCTTTTATAAGTACTATGAGTGATTAAAGATTTGGATAAAAAAATAAAAGCAACATCCTAAATTCTGCCACCAGCTATGAGTTGTGGGCCATTGGTGCCCTAGATAGAATAGACTTCTTTTAAAAGGCACCTAAAGGGGCTCCATTATCATAACATCCCATTTTGACACCAAACACTACAAGAGAGGAAGTTTTCTTACATAAAATCTGAATAAGGACACCTGAATTTTTCCACTACCTTCAGATTCTGAATTTTTCAACTGAACAAGACACACTACACCTTTCATTATTCCTGTGAGACTAAATTTCCTTAGGTTCAATAATTTATTCTTTTAAGTTTAAATTTTCAAACTTTGAGTCAACAGCCTACATGTGGTCCTTTATGAAATATGTAATAAATATTACCTAATACGAAATATCTTTATAAAATATTATTTTAGCCCTCCTCGTCTACTCCTCTGCCCCTTCCTCACTGTCTCTGCATCCTCCCTGACCTCCTTGCTGATTCTTGAACACACCAAATTTACTTGTATCTTAGGGGCTTTGCACAGGTTTTTCTCTTTGCTTAAAATGCTCCTTACCAGGACAGTTAGGTGGCCAAAACCCTCACCTATTTTAATCTTTTTTAAGATATCTTCTTATGGCTCAAATATCACTCTACCTCCAATACTCTATAATTGCAACTTGCTCCTCTTTCTAGTATTCCTGAACTCACTTTCTTTGCATCTTTTCCTCCAAGATACTTAGCATCTTCAACATAATATTTAATTTATGTCAATTTTGTTTACTGCTTATAACATATTTCCTACTAGTGGAAAGTAAATTCCCTGCAGGCAGGAGTGTTAGTCTACCTTGTTCACAGACATAGGCCGAGTCCCTTCGGCAGTTCCTGGCATATGATGGGTAGTCACGAAATATTTTTTGAATGAATGCTGTTGTAAAATATAATACATTTATTTGTATATATTATAGGAAAAGGTTTCATTTATAGTCTCACTTCTCATTTTGCATAACTGGCATCTGTCATAATGTCTTGTTTTGTAAAATAGTAATGTGTTTAGTGCCTTCTTTTCCTTTTACTTGATTTAATATTTTTATCTTTCCACAAACTCTGCAAAAGAACAAAAGGGTAACAAAGCTTTCTTAAATATAAATAATAATATATATGGTCTAATTACAATCTCTATCACAACTCAAATGTTTTTTAAAATGATAGGGCCATACTATATATTCTAAGATCATTTATGGATCTAAGGTTTGAGAAGTCTGAGGTACTTTACCTTTGCATATACACATTTTTATGTAATGTGAATATTGTAAATATATTATATACAATTATAGTATGTAAATATACACATATATTGGTGATTTTGATTAACATACTTATTAAAACATATTCATAGGTAAACCATTTCATCCACAGCTTTCTACTGGGTATCTATTTGAGAAGAAATCCATAAGTATGCTTCTATTCTTAAACTCAGCATATACATATTGAGTACCTACAAAGTGGCATGTATTGGACTATCGTATAGGGACATAGAAAAATACAAGACAGGCAAGATTGCTGCCCTCATGAAACTTTATTTGGAGGGGTTAAAATAAAAATATCTTAAAATAAATGGAAATTTCATTGTAATCAAATATAAAATAAATTAAAATAATGAATAATCGATTGTTATAAAATGTTTTAATAGAAATGGTTAACACTTCATTTACATGTGTTTAAGGAGATACACTATTAATAGATGAATTTCTAAAGCATGATATAAATGTATACGCACATTATATTAGAGTAAAATGACGTAATGTTTTTAGTTCTTTATAGATAGTCTAGTGTTATTCATTTATTTTAAAATTTCTTTCTGAGATTGCAATATTGTGCTGCCTAATATATAATGCCTAAAAGCAGTTGCTTCATATATTTTGTTCTGTTTTATATTTGTTCATGCACGGAGGCTTATTTCAGTACCAATTATTCCATCATAGCCAGAAGTAGAAGTATCTGTTTTTTTCATATGATACATTTTATGTGATGTTACCTTTGCAGATTAAAAGTATGCAATATTTGAAAAATATTTAAAACTTCTGAGTAGACATGAAGAACCCATGTGATTCTGAAAAAGTAAAGTCCCATAAAGTACATATCATTTCATAGGAAGGTCACCTGGGAAAGGACAGATTCCTAGTGAGAGACCATTTGAGAAGTTGTTGAAGTTGTACAGACAAGCAATGATAGGACTTGAAATAGAACAGTAGTTGTGGGAATGAAAAGTAACAGATTTTTCAATATTGTAATATGAAAATGTAATATAATTCGTCATTGCCGGTATATTTCAGCGTTTCTGATATACAAAACTACTGTGATTCTGAGATGCCTAGAGCAAGGACTATGTTGTCGTAAGACTATTTATTATAATATAGACCATTGAATTTTAAACCCAACTTATCACATTGACAGATCTAATATCCCCTTGGGTTCCAAAATTGTTAAAAATGTTTCCTGTCCTGATGCTATTTCATCAATCTCTATGTTGCAATTTCTCTTTACAGCCTAAATAGAGAAGTAAGATTTACAAAGTCCTAGAGGTCAAATCAATACAATAAGAGCTATAATTTATTTCATTGGGTCATATGGGTGAGTCTTGAGCAAGAGTGAGAAAATTATGGTTGAAACTGTTTCTAGTGACAGAGTAAGACCCAGAGTATTAGAACTTTAGATAAGACACTCTACGAAAGTAAGCAAGCAAGCAGGTCATTGAACAGTGCATAATTAAGGTTATGGGCTACAGCTACTGACAAATGAAGATATGAGCCCACTAGTTTCTGAGAAATTACAGATCAGGGCTCATGACTTTCTTTTTTCTCCAGATATTGTCACATTGCCCAATTCATAGTAGGCATGCAGTATGCTGTTACTAACTATGAAATGAATGCCCTTCCCTCTTCTAAAAAAAAAAAAAAAATCCAATGACGGATGAGAATCACATTGTTAGAAAAGGCTCACATTTTCCCAATAGCTCTTCCACTTACTGGATACTCATGTAAGAAGTATTAAGCCAATTAGATTACATTGGGGATCACAAACTTATTTCTGTGACCGTTTCATAGTCATTCTTGGTCACAATTATCCTTTCAGATGATAAGGTATGTCCTTGTTGGAGTACAAAGGACTCATCTTGGAATAGCTATCAAGCCTGGAAGTACAAGATCAATGAATTGACGGTCACGGGCCTATTCCTGTACACATTTTTTCTGTAAAGTAGGTCCCCTGCAATTATGTAAGTTTAAGTATAATTTGATGCCAGTTGGTCAAATAAGTCCTTGAGTATACTGACTATGCAGGTAATGAAGATAAACGTATACCCAAGTACATATCTATTGCCTGAAAACAACCACTAGTCCTTACCACCCAGCTGCAGGCTGAACACTGGACTCTAGAAGTAGCTAGACTAACATTGGTAATATGAGTCAATGCTGTTGGACTCTGGCATTGCCTTCATGACGGCCACTATGGCTCTTCATCCATGTGCCCATTATTCTAGGCTTACAGTTGCCAGTTACAAAGGCTTGCTAAGGCCCCCTGGGTGGGTCTTTTGTCTGTTTGGTGGATTGATCCTCATTCAGAGGAGGATTCATTCTAGTTGATAATAATATGTTCATCATCATTCATACATCATATGCCTATACCCTGGACCTCTTTTTCCTCAATATTGCAATATTTTTTCCTTTCGGGATCCTGAACAACTTCTCAGCCATTTACTACTACCCATGAGTCTATGTTTACGCTTTCCTCGGTCCATTTCTCTGTCCATGCAAAGTGGATGACCAGATTCACAGTCTGAAGTTATGCCCATTGGGAAGATTTTCCATTGTCACTATTTTTCAAGATTAACAGTGTATAGTAATATATTGCAGTTGCTATTGATTTTGACTTGCACCCTCATACAGAAGACAAACCATCAATAAACCAAATTAAAGGTTTCTTCTCCTCTTTCTTCTTATCATAAGGGATCCCCATAGACATGAGTTGAAGAAAGGACCCTGGTTCAATGATGATGGGTATTATGGGCATCTAGGCTTCTTCCACATATGCCTGACTTGTGTAGTCTGTCACTAATTGTAATGCATACCAGATGTACCACTTCACTCATATATCAGTGAATCATGTCAATGGTGGTTTACAGAATATTCTGATAGTCCATATCTCTTCTGACTAAATTATGACAGAGTTGGAAGTTAACATAGCACTGGAACAAAATCATGACTGTATATTTTTGTTTATTCCGTGTGCATGTGAACTGGTTTTAATTATGTTTTCTTATAGGGATATAGAAGAACACATTTTCCAAATCAATGGTCACACATCCTATTACTGAGGCTATATTAATTTTTAGGAAAGCTATTTGAGATTTGGGCTACATTTAGCTTGAGCTTGTGGTAGTCTACAGTCATCCTCTAGCATCCAGCCTATTTCTACAGGAGACAGACTGGTCAATGAAATTAGATATGATAGGAACCACTACTCTTGCCTCTTTTAAATTATAGAGGGTGGCATTAGGATTTTTTAAGTCACCTGGGATGCAATATTGTTTTTGAATTACTTTCTTGTGCAGGGAACAGTAGTCTCTGAAGACTCCTGCTAACATTTTCTACCATAATATTTCTTCCTCTATGGACTGAAAACTATTGTGATAAAATGGCAACCAGGTCACCACTATAAGGTCTGTAAGCCAGTCCTTGGCCAGGACCTATTTATTACCTCCATTCTCCTCATATGTCTCAATATACCCCATTTTAATAGGGAAGGAGCATGATGACGTGTTGGTGCTTTAGGTCTCCAGGTATAAGTGTCAGCACAGACTCTATTTCTAACACCTCTCAACATATCGGGGAGTCTTCTACTCTTCAGTCTACAGTTAGCAGAGAAAATGACCAAAGGTCTCTTCAGTAAAGGACTCGGGTATCCATCTGTGCATACTAAATATGGTTTTGTGTGGTCTTTCCGCCCAGGTACCTCACTATCTGCTCAGACAATGAGTTCTAGGTCTGATGACTGGCTTAGCTCTAGAAACTGGGCAAGAGGTCATGACTTTTAAATAGACTAGCTGTTTTCAGTCCCCTTCCATCCTTGATTTCTTCTGTTAAAACAAACTGAATAGTAACTTGTTGGCTGCCACTTGTACTTTCCCTGGGACGGTTGTGTTTTATTAACCATATCCATAACCCTCTGCATGTTACATCCCCTTGGCTACCAGTTGAAACTTGCCGGTCATTATTATGGTTATAATTACTTCTCTTCTGATGGTTAAACACCACTTCCTGGCCTCTCTTGTCTTGCTATTAATGGGCCAAGTTCTGTAACAGCCTTGCCTACTTTCAGCACTGGTATCAGAAAGAATGACCCTCTTCCCATTACATTGCTAAGGGTTTGGTCTTCCTGTGAAACGCTGCCATTTCGTGAGTCTCATGACTACATGTAATATATCCAATCCAGCATGGTTCTTCCTTCACCATCTATGAGGTGATTCTGGCATTTAATCTTTATGCAGTACAGGCCATCAATTTTCCATAGTTCTAGGAGGCATTATAGAAGTTAGTTTGATCAAATTCTGGGGTACTTTCTGGGGAGTTATATCCTTGGGATAACACTCCCAAGTCCAAATTTAAATCCCAACTCTCTTAATTGGCACTCACAGAATGTAGTTTCATGTTTAAACCTATAAATGACAGCTATGCCTTGTACTTCCTTTGTGGTATAGTCCTATTTCTCCTTTATGAGACCAATATGTCCCCAGATAGGTTATGCAATGAATTAACCCTATTTAGACCTACTGGTCAAGAAGGGAGCAGATTTTAAGGTGGATTGTAGTGATTTTGTACTGTCATTTACCTAAGAAGGAAACTTTTTTTACATTATCTTTTTTTTTTTAATTTTTATGTTCCTTTATTGGAGCAACATTCCTGACCGGTTTACCGTGATGCATTTACTAAAAGGAGACCTGTGCATAAATTCCATACTATCCATCTAGGTTAGCATGGTTTTCTTTATGCTTTACCTGTTGATGGAATAGTTCCATTCATAAAGTTTTATACATCACATAGCTTTGAATTTGACCAAGCTCTGAAAAAGTTGTGGCATTTAATTTTAGCTACAATATTTTACGGCATTAAAAGTTTATAAATTAGGTAACTTCGCAAAATGTTATTCTATGCACAATGTCATTTAGCAAGCAGAGCAGAGTCCGTTGTCTCACCTAGATTCACAAGAATGTGTCTCATTTGAGAGCTATCTGCTAAATAGCTGGTACTTAGGGACAAAAGTACTCCTAACTTGAGTTTTGTGCCACCAATAGGGACTTCCAAATCTAAGGGCTTGTCTTGGTCACATTTTACAGTGCCAATGAAGACATGCCAGCCATTGCCCCGTGTGTAACTAGACATTAGAGTACAAGTTCTGCCTGATGGTGGTGGCAGACACTATTATTATATATAGGTAAATAAAGCCCTATTTTTTTGAAATGCCAATTTGAAATACAAATGAAGGATACAACATACTCAGAACTGAGTTTTGAGCAATCTGGTATCCCAAATGATGTGAAAAATTATAGAAACTAATGGCAAATTGTACCTATGAAGTTTCCCAGTTATGGAGACATTGGTACGTTGATTCAAATCCTTTTACTCAATCCACACAGCCCTGAAGTCATCCTGCAAAGCACGTATGGGAAAATACGGAGTTAGAGTGACAAAGTTTGACAATGTTATACAAATGACACTTGGAAAGTCATTTTAAATATATCCGTTCTCAGAGAAAAGCATCAAATCCTTTGTGTACACATTTAGTTTTACTGTAACAAAGCACCTTCTACACTTTTAACATTCAAAGCTGAGCATCACGTTTCCTTTCCAGTGAAACAAAAAGAAGATTTAAAAATAAACAGGAACAAAATTACAATAGAGAACGTCAATTCCATAAGATCCTACAGGTTCTGCTGATTCTCCCGAGTGGCAGGGATCAAGTCATCATTAGGAGAGAACTTTATTTTAAAAGTGTCACCTTAAATTGCAAGTGTGTCCATTAAACATCACAATAAAACATGCCAAAGGAGAAGTCATGTTGTCAAAATGCCTACTTGACTCACCCAAACATCTCAAACACACCTTTTGCTAACCTTCTATAACCCAATATTGTTTTTTAAACAAGAGAAGGTAGACAGATACATGTAGGTAAATGCTAGCTGTCCATATATACAGAGAGACACAGTGTAATCTCTGAGCCCAATATACAGAGAAAGGAGGAAAAAAGCTAGAACTCTATGTATTACTACACAGGGGCCTAGCACCCTCCAGCTTCCAGCAGAGCTGGGGGAACAGAAGTTCTTCCTTTTTTGTACATGGTACAGTAGTGTTGATTCCATAAAGTTTTTGTTGAGATGGGAAGAGATAAAAATGAATTTGCAACAGAAAGGGGTAGAGATTCTTTTTCAACTGTATTCTGCTCAAAGTACCCCGCCCCCAAATAATGAGAACCATGGTATAAAGAAAAAAAAAAGGGGGACCTCAAAGACAGGTCAACTGACTGAGAACAAAAGAAAAAAAAGATTGCAACTTGCTACCAGGGACTGGAGAAAATTAAGAAAGGAAGATTATAATCCATCAGAGTTTCATGAGTCATCTTCTCTTTCACCCTCCTCCTCCTCATTATCTTCATCTTCATCCTCATCCCCTACTTCATTAATATCTTGCAATCATTCCTCCTGTTCCTCCTCCTCATCTATCTTCTTCTACTTCTTCTCCTTCACCTTCTTTAACATCCATGTCAGGAAACAAGCTGTACGGTAATGAATTTGGCCAAATATCATCTCTGATGACCTCCCCTAACTCATCTGCACCCACATCAGAATGGTTAGTAAACCAAGTAAAGAAGCTTTCTGACTCCTCATGCTGTCTCTTCCTGCTGGCTTCATTCTGTGCTTGACTTCAACGTTTCTGCAAATCCTTTCCAGATTTCCATTTGATTTCAGTGGACTTTAAAGATGGCTCACCCCTCTCAGTCATCCAAAACTCTCTGGAGAGCACCTTATTTTTGAAATGAGCGTTTTCTTCAAAGTAAAAATCTATTCTGTAACCTGATTTAATATCTTCAAATTCTCTCATTTCAACTCTCATCTAATAATGCAGTGCCTCTTCACCCTCCTCACCAAGCAGTGCAGACACTTCTGGATGGCTGACAAATGTTCCCATAAAACTGGGATTTTGGCAATCAATTCAGACCTCTTCTGAAGAAACGGTTAGTGGAGTTTGTTATATTTTTGTTCTACTTTCAAAATCTCCTCACGGGCTTGTTCATTAAGTTTGTCTATTTCATTTTGTATTTCATCAATAGGTTCAATTGCTTCTTGCTGTTCTTTTTCTGAGGTCTCCTAGGTCCCATTGTGGGTGGAACTGAGCTCCTTTCTATTGACTTAGGCCAAGAGCAAGACTACATGGTGCTGCTCTGCCTTTGGGGGTAGGAATGGGAGCAGGGAGAAAAGGGAAAGTGAAGAGGGTGAAGAGGGTGGGCAGCGGCTTCTCCTTGCAGCACACTACAGGTGCTCTCTCTCTTGCTCTTCCTCCCACCAGGCTCCAGAGCTGCCCTTGGGGCCTGGTGAGGAGGAAGGGGCTGGGGCAGCTTGAGCCTGGTCTGGGCTCCTGCTTACTGAGGGGTGACAGATCTGCTCCCTCCCTCAGGCTCTGTGCTCTAGCTCCCTGCTTGCTCTCCCTAGCTGCATCCTCCCCTAACTTCTCCTCACGAAGAGAGGTCTTATGCTATCTTAAAGGAGGTCGTATTTTTCTTAACTTTGTGATAGTTTCTTTTTTTTTTTTTTCTTTTTATTGGGGCAAGAAAACTTAATGTAAGGTCTACTTTCTTAGGAAATTTGTAAGTGTACTATACAGTATTGCTAACTATGGGTGTAATGTTGTATAGCAGATCTATAGAACATATTCATCTAGCATAAATAAAAGTTCATACCCTTTGAACAGCAACTCCCTATATCCCTCTCCCTCCAGCTCCTAGAAGCCCTCATTCTACTCTCTGTTTCTGAGTTTTATTATTCTAATACCTCATATAACTGGAATAATGCTGTATTTGTCCTTCTGTGTCTAACTTATTTCACTTGGCCTAATGGTCTCCAGATTCATCCATATTGTTGCGAATAGCAGGATTTCCATCTTGTTTAAGGCTGAATAGTATTCTATTGCATGTAAGTGCCATAGTTCTTTTATCCATTCATCCATGGGTGGTGTTAAAAGTTCAGGAAAAGCAGAACCAAAACCAATGAATCATCACAGTAGTAATTAGTAAAAGTTTATTGTGAAGGCACCAAAAAGTTTGCAAACTAGGAGCACTCAAACCAAAACATGGAATAAGGCTCAGGAATATATTGTTATAAAGTAATTTATATAGTGAGAAGGCAGTGGCTGTTTATTTTTCACAGAGATTGGTTATAATATTAGTATTTTCTTAAATGTTAGGGAATTAGTGGTTACTTCATATCAACCTTGGGAAACAGTTTAAGTTTTGCTTATGATTTCCAGAGACATACACAAGAAGTGACCAAGTCAAGTTAGTCTTGCAAAATAAGTTAAATTAAGCTTCATTTGTATAACTAAACCGGTTTTATCTGCTGAGGGAATTTTCAAGGCTGGTCTCCCTTTGTTTTTGATTTTAACAATGGATATTTAGGTTGTTTGCATATCTCGGGTATCAATAGTAATGCTGCAGTGACCTTGGGAGTGCAGGTATCTCTGAGATCCCGATTTAATTTCTTTTGGATGCATACCTAGAAATGGGATTCCTAAATTGTATGATAGTTCTATTTGTAATTTTTTGAGCAAGCATCATACTGTTTCCCATAGGGACTTCCCCATTTTACTACCACCAACAGTTACAAGGTTACAGTTTCTCCACATGCTTGCCAACATGTCATCTTTTGTTTTTTTTTATTAATAGCCATCCTAATAGATGTGAGGTAACATCTCATTATGATGTTGATTTGCATTTCTCTGGTGATTAGTGATACAGAGCTTATTTCCATATACCTGTTGGCCATTTGTATGTGTTCTGTGGAGAAATGTCTATTAAACTTCTTTGCTTAATTTTTATTCAGCTTATTTGTTTTGTTTGTTGTTGTTGGTTTTTTTTTTATTTTTTGCTTTTGAATTGAAGGACTTTCTTATGTATTTTGGACATTAACCCCTTATCGAATATATGGTTTGCAAATATTTTCTCCCATTCCATAAGTTGCCCTTTCACGCTGTTGATTGTTTCCAAGAGAAAGCTGTGCAGAAGGCTTTTAGTTTGATGTAGTCCCAGTTATCTATTTTTGCTTCTATTGTCTGTTCTTTTGGTATCATATCCAAGAAATCATTGCCAAGAGCAATGTCATGAAGATCCACCTTGATGTTTTCTTCTGAAATTTTATAGTTACAGATTTTATGTTTAAGTCTTTAATCCATTTTAAATTGGTTTTTGTGCATGATATAAGGCACCAATTTCATTCTTTTGATATATGGATATCCAATTTTTCCAACGCTATTTGTTGAAGAGACTATCCATTCTCCAGTGTAGATTCTTGGCACTATATTTATATTCTTGAATAATTTAGACAAAGATATAGACTATATGACGTTTTAGGATACTTCTGTATCATAGTTCCAAGAATGAAAGAGAAAAATAAGTTATAGAAATGGCAAAGAGAAACTAACTTTCCAACTATTTTCAGATTCTCATATAAACTTATATTTTTAAGAAAGAGAAGTGAATTTTTATGTTAAAATTTCAAAAGTTGAAATAAAACAGCATTACTATTATAATATCATTTTCAATTCCATTTTGGGGTATATATCCAAAAGAATTGAAATTGGGATCTGGAAGAGATATCTGCAGTCCCATGATCATTGCAGCATTTTTCACAATACCCAGACATAGAAACAATGTCCATTAAATGTCCATGAAATGTCCATTAAAAGAATAATGGATACAGAAAATGTTATATAAATAAATACACACACACATACGCACGCACACACACAATGGAATAATATTAAGCCTTGAAAAAGAAGGAAATTCTGCCATTTGCCACAACATAAATGAACCTGTAGGACATTGTGTTTCATAAAATAATCCAGTTATAGAAGGACAAGTACTATATGATTCCACTTATATAAGGTATCTAAAATAGTCAAACTGATAGAAACATAGAGTGGAATGACGGCTTGGAAGAGGGGGAAAAAGGGAGTTACTATTCAATGAGTACAGAATTTCAGTTAATCAAGATGAGTAAGATCTAGAGATGTATACAACACTTGGTCTATGTACTTTATTGTGCACCTAAAAAGTTTTTAAGAGGATAGATCTCACATTAACTGTTCTTACCACAATTACAGAAGAATAAGAAAGAGCTTGGCTGTGTTCCAGTAAAATATTATTTATGGATCGTGAAATTTGAGTTTCATGTAATTTCTACATGCCAAGAAATATCGTTATTCTTTTACTTTTTTTCAACCATTTAAAAATTTTTAAACCATTCTTAAGGTGTACAACATAGATTCGATGCATTTATATATTGCAGTATGATTACCATCTTAGTGTGGGCTAGCACCTTTATCATGTCACATAATTACCATTTCCTGTTTGTGGTGAAGACATTTAAGATTTACTCTATTAACAACATTGAAATTAACAATATGGTATTGTTGACTGTAATCACTGTGCAGTGCATTAGATCTCCAGGACTTATTTATTTATTAGTTGCAAGTTTACATGCCTTTATTAATAGCATATATATAATTTGTCTTTTTGAAAAAGGACCTTTATAATTATGACAAAAATGAAATAATGTTTTATAACGTTTTAACTTAAAGAGGAAAAGAATGCATATATCTCTCCATATATTCATTTATATGTGTATATGTGTTTGTTCATATGAATATGTTAGTACACACACCTTATATATGCATTTTTCAATAGTGATAAAGAGATGACAGTTTTAACAGAGATGGAGAAGAATTTTTTCTACATACATTTGATTTGAAAATCTCTTATTTTCTGATCCAAATAATCAGTTTTATATGTGAATAGCCATAAGTTCAAATAAGCAAAAAATAGTTATTTGTTTGCCTGGATTTACACCTTTAAAATGTGTATATGTATATTTTTCCTGTTATATTGAGGCATGTAATGAGTTGACTGTTAATACTCAGAGGAAAGATTGACTGAAGTCTGCAATGACATCGTTACCTTTTCTATAAATTTCTGACATGGTATGGGAATGTACATAAGATGAATTCAGTGAAATTATATGCACATATATTTTCATGAGACTATTTAACTCAGCAAACCAGTGCTTTAAAAAATTATATATGTGCTATTAATAAAGGCATGTAAACTTGCAACTAATATTCAAGTTCCGGAGATCTAATGCACAGCAGAGTGATTATAGTCAACAATACTGTATGATAAACTTCAAAGTTTCTAAGAGAGTAAATCTTAAATGTTAAAATGTTGAACATAGCTGCTAAAATAAGTTAATATTATTTACTAGTTGCAAGATTTTGGCAGCAAATAGTAGACTATTGGTCTAACAGTGGCTCACTTACCTGACATATTGCATTATCTCACATTGCAAAATATTTACAGAAAAGACGCATGTTGACTCATGTTTACAAGAGGGCTGCTGCAGCTCCAAGCATCATATCAGACAATTTCATCCAAAGGGAAGTCCAGGCAAAATGAATTTATCATTTTTATATAAGACTAGCCTCTTTTTTTCATGTGTTTTTAACTTGAATAAAATATTTTCCAGAATTCTTCCATAGAATTATCCTTAGGACTCATTCAATTTGGTCACATACATCCTGTCATTTGTGACTAAAATATATCAAAAGATAATCAGTTAATAAGATGATTTCAGAGTAATAATGTCTCTCTCTCACTTAGAAGAAAAGGTTAACATGTTATTTTAAATATTAAGTTGAAAATGTAGGAAATAGAATAAAATTGAGAGAGGCATTTGATAGTTAATAAATTATGAATCCATATAGTTAATCATTCTTCCCACCTACATCCCTCCACAGACTTTAATCCTAGTGGTAGGTAAATATAAATAGTTAATTAGATACCTAAAACTTTCAGAAATATTTCTATTTAATACCATAATTTGTTAGGATAAATGATATTGATTTCTACATGGCAGTATATTGAATTCTTAAATACAGAGTTAAGCAGATTGACAAAAGTCCTCCAAGTTAAACATGAATGAAAATTATAGAATAAAACATGAACTGTAATTCCTTAACATAATCCTATATAATTCATGAATAAATAAAGCTCAACATTTGCTTTTAGAAGCAGGCATTAGTTCATTAAAATATTCTTTTATAAAATAATATCTGTGCCAAGGCACATATCAGGGATTAACTTTAGTTAAAGCAATTTCCTGAACAGTTATTTGCTTTTCTTCACCATAGTCTATATTTTAATAGAGGCATGTTGCAGAGAGAGATTGAGTCAAAGAAATTTCAGTAACTTAATCAAAGTCACAAACTGTATCGTGGATAGAGCTGATATTGAAATCTAGGCATGATCCATTCTTTCTTTTCTAATTTTGAATTAGAATCTTCTGTTTTCATCAGTATGCTAACAACAAACCCTTCTGGTTTTGCTATTAATTGGAAAGGAAACAGCCAAAGAATAGCTATTGTTTTAACTTTTCAGTCACCATTTTCCCCCCTAACACCTGCTCAAAATCTTCAAAAAATGCTCGGAGTTTTAAAACAGTGCTTCTCAAAAATGCAGCATTAGTAATCACCTATAAGCAGGTTAGTAATGAGAGTTCACGGCCTCCACCCTGACATACAGAAACTTACTATCTGGGATGAGTAAGGAAATTCTTTTCACAAGTTTTCCATGGATTCTTAGGCATAGTAGAGTCCGAGAACCATCATTTTATTGTATACATTTTAAGGTAAATTTTATACTGAATCCACAATGTTTTTAAGCTAATTTCTATTTTGATTCTTTAATGAAAATTTACAAATATTAGATCGGATTTCATTTTCAGCATAACCTCAATATTGGGTGAAATTCTTCTTCTATCATGAGACAATTAAAAACTTGTTTTTTTTTGTAGTTTAGAGAATGGAATAAAAGGTAGAAGAATGCCAAGAAATTCAATTAATTTAAGAACCACTGCCAGAGTTTGCAGTAATTTTCATATATCATGAAAAATCAGAGGAAAAGTACTATTTATGCAATTATTATACAGATATATGTGTATATATAATTTAAAACATGTGTGTATTATTCTCTCACTCTATATATATAAAACACCTAATTAAATATAAAAGAGTAATGATTTCTTTGGCTTATATAGAATTCTATTTTTGCAAATGGTTATACTTTGATTACAATGTATTTGGAATTACCATTTTATTTCTGACAACCTTTGTGGTCTGGTTAGATAAATATTTCTTTGTTTTGATATTTCTTACATAATTAAAATTATTATAAGAAATGCAAAATTAATGTTCTTTTACATGCCTGCTAACAAAGTTGTTTGAATGTGCTATAATGAATATTAAAGCATGAAAAATCTTTACTTAACTCTACCTTCATAACTTACAGGTAAGGTAATGAACTTCAGTGAATTTGAGTTACTTTTCCAGATGACTTGAAGAGTTTAATCACATTGAATACACCTTGGGTTCTTTTCTTCTAAGAGAAATTGCTCCACCCCCAGCTCCACTGGAGGACTAGAGCCTTTAATGAAAAGAAATGTGTATGTGTGTATTGTCTGTACCCAGGGTATAGGTGATGGGACGAAGGTTGGTTATCTGAATCCAGGAAATTTGCACAGTGGCAAGTCTGGACTGACCTTGATCCATGAATTGACTTGTTGAGAAACGCTATGTTGAAATGAGTAAAAATGATTCTAAGACCATTTTTTTTTTTCAAAACTAAATGCTATGAAACATGGAAAGAACCTGATTGAGACAGAGAGAGAGAAAGAGAGAAGCAGAAATACAGAAAATAGTATATATACATTAAGGGAAAAATAGAGAGCAGATTTAAGAATTTCACCATCAGTGTGTTAACCATAGAATTGGCTTAGATCTTGAATGACCTCCCAGTTTTAATGTTAATTGTATTTAGGAAAATTCTTGCTATTCATGTGCAGTTCTGTAAGAATACTCACACTATACCTCCGTTACTTTACCAAGGCTTAGTGGTTCTGTACTTGTTCATGAAAGGATTCTAAAATGCCTATCATATAGGTTATGATAGGAATGAGTCACAAATCTACCATCATTCTAGTACCAGTTATTCTAAACCCAGATATAATTAATTTGGTATCCATTGCAGATCTTCAAAGAAATCCATTGCTAAGACAGAATGTGTATATATTCAGATGGTCATTTTTCTGGGTAGAAGAGCCATGTATTATGGCTCTGTACATTATTGATGTACAGAGACATCAATGACTAATATAAAAACATGTTATCTTAAGACTATTTATTCAATTTCATATCGGCATGTCTCAGATTTTGTTCCATGGATGTCCTACCTCAGAATTCCCTGGAGTGCTTGCTTAGAATGTAAGTTTATGGCATAATCTTTCATTTAGTGGGTCACAGTCTTGACAGATGAGGCTGATATCTGTAGCTTAACAAGCTATTCATATATTTTTAGGCACAAAAAATCGTGTATACTACATGAAAATAAAGTGAGTTTTTCCATACTTGCATCACCAACTTCAACCTTGTGACAAGAGTATTTTTGTTTTTTTCAATTGAGCTAAGAACACTTATCATGAGATCTATCCTTTTAACAAATTTTTAAATGAATACCGTATTTTTAATTCTAGGCACAACATTGTACAGTCTATCTCTACAACTTCTTCATCTTACATAACAAACTTTATACCCATTGAACAGGAGGTCCACATGAGTTTGAGGTAAGCATGATACTCATTCAGTGCTAATGTGTTTTTGTGAAGCAACCTGAGCTAGATAAGTCACTAACAGTTTCTTCTATATTTGACAGAGGTGGAAACCCAGTCAAACCTATGGAAAGACCCATAAACTTGGTATTGATTGGTACCCATTGTGAGAATAGATGATCCTAAAAAAAACCTCAATCACTTAAGAAGTAGAGCTCCATAGCCGGCCTGGTGGCGCAGCGGTTTAGTTCGCGCTTGGCAGCCCGGGGTTCACGGGTTCGATCCTGGGCGCCAGCCAACACACTGCTTGTCAGCCATGCTGTGGCGCTGTCCCATATAAAGTAGAGGAAGATGGGCACGATGTTAGCCCAGGGCCAGTCTCCCTCAGAAAAAAGAGGAGGATTGGCAACAAATGTTAGCTCAGGGCTGGTCTTCCTCACAAAAAAGAAAAAAAAACTAGAGCTCCACAATGCTTATCTGTCAATATCCATAATGCTACTAGGGACATACCAGGCCATATTTTGCTTGGATACTTAGTGCAATAAATCTCCTCAGAAACTCACAGTGGTTAGAAAATGTGACTGGCATAATGCCTGCTAGAATATAGGTCTGAAAGAGACTTCTATAACATTGACTGATGTCAAACAGCCTGGAACTAAGGGAATCAGTTGGTGACAAAAATATAATAGAACATATACAAGAGTATTGTAAAAGTGAACTGGGAACTATTTTATGTACATGCGGAAAAAAGTGGCTTCATTCAAAATTGTTTTCCCCGTGTTTGGTCTATTATTATTGCTGTATATATGAAACTATCCTAAAAACATGTGTTAGCTGATTATTTTTGGAATGAATGAATATTTGTGTTGTTTTGTTTTAATATGCTTATGGCCCTTGAAAAACTACCTCATAATAAACAACTAAGAAAATCAACAAGAAATAGCATTTTTCCTTGTAATACATTGTATTATCTTTTGCCCTTATGATTTATTCAACATCAAATTCTGTCACATTTGAGAATGTTTTATTTTATCTACAGATAAACTTGAATCAACTAATTCATTAAAAAACCCTTTATTCCATATTATTCTAAGCTCGTGTATAATTTATTCTCTGAGAGGCACTATAAATTCCCAGTTGTGATAACATTGTTCTTTTAAATATGTAAAGTGACAGATTCTTTTATTTTATGATGTTTAAGGCAACTATTACTTCCCTCCATTACCTAAAATTCCTTTCACTATGCTCTAAATGTATGAATTTTACAATTACATGTCTTCTTTAATAAAAAAAAATTGACATACCCCCTCTAAAAAGGAAATATGTAAAATAGGGAATGAACATATAGCTGAATTTTTGAAGGATTTTAGGAGAGTATCTCTTGAGTTCTTATTGTATGAATGGAAAGAGTAATGATATCTCGGGGAGTAAAATGAACAGTGTTGGAATAAAAGGGGAATTCCTGCCTAAATATTTAAGTCTTGGGGTTACTTCAAACACTCAACATCAATTACCCCAAACATTAAATAAGGGCACAAATAGAAACTCTCAGAATTGTTGTAATTATAAAATTCAGAATAAGTAATGTGAGTTACTGATTCCTAATAGCTGTTAAGTTTACAATTTTTAGCAGCAGCATCTATATCATGGGTTGGCAAACTTTTTCTGAAAAGATTAGATAATAAATATCCTACGTCTTGCAGGCCATACCGTGTCTTCACAACTGCTGGACACTGATGTTATAACAGAAAAACAGGCAAAGACAATATGTAATTGAATGGGTCTGACTGTGTTTTAATAAATCTTTATTTACCAAAATAGGTGATGGGCCAGATTTGATTTGTGGTCTGTAGTTTGCTGATCTCTGGACTAGCTGATAGCCAGTTGGTAAATTGATACTAATGGAAAATGAATGAGTTGACATTAACTTTTAAAAAATCTCTAGTAGTTCCTGCATGCCCTTTCCTTGGATCTCTCCCATGAAATCATTTCTATCATAAATTTTATTTTTTCACAGTTAGCATAGTCATTAAACTTGTATACTTAATGAAGCTGGAATAGGCAATAAAGAATTGAGAAAAAATACATACATATATTTCTATCTTTCTATATTTTATGTATATATATATATAGAAAGGAAAAGTTGAATGTGATAATAATCAGAATCTTAAACTCAGTAAGCTGGAATGATAGAATACATTTATTATAGTTAAGCAATATATTGATAATATAAAATCTAATACATGGTTAATATAACTGTCTAGGTAGAGGAAGAGAGAGGTATGACAACATTTTTGAAAAAATATATAGGTTACAGTCTGATATAATTGCTAAAATAATGAATTTTGGATTAGCAGTAGAGAAAGAATATTAGAAGACCTACCCTCTAATTTGAGTTCTCCTGCTTGAGCAAACATTTCATCTGTCTGAGCCAGTTTCCTTACCTATAAAATTAACTTGAGATATCTGTTTCATTATAAATTAATTGGCATCTCACTTTTCTTTCTTTTTCATGTAGCAAACATCTATCTTGATCAAAATTCATGATAATTTCCACCTGTCTGGTGAAGACCAATATGAAATTTATAAATTTGGCTTCTTGATAATCCCTATTCATTTACATCTCAAAAAAGCATGTAACTTTGACTTACATTTAACTTTCTTGGAACTAATGTTCAATAAAAATGAGTGGACATTTTAATTTCTCCAGGTGTATAATAACATTTAATTGTAAATATATTACTTATTAAAGTAGTCCATTAATATTCTACATAATATTATTAAGTGAGAAACACAAAATATATCATTCTACTTTGCATAACAAATATAAAAACATGCCATACATTATATATTCTTATTAGGGAAAACATAGGAAATCCAATTCATATATTGGTTTATGCACACTTGCTTTTACGTAAACAAATATATGCATACATTTTATATGTACCTGCTTTTTTTCTTCAGGATCTTTTTTTCTCCCAGTTTTATTGAGATATAATATTGTAAATTTAAAGTGTACAATATGATTTGATACATGTGTATTTTGAGAAATATTTATCACAATAAGGTTAGTCAATACATCCATCGCCTCACATAGTTACCTTTTTGTTTTTTAGTGAGAACATTTAAGATTTACTCCCTTAGCAACTTTCAAGTACATAATACAGTATTGTTAGCTATAGTCACCATGCTGCACATTAGATCCCTTCAACTTATTCATCCTCTAACTGTAAGTTTGTACACTTTGACCAACGTCTCCCCATTTCTTCCACCACCCCTCCCCTGGCAACCACCATTCTACTCTCTGTTTCAATGAGTTTGGCTTTTCAGATTTCACATTTAAGTGAGATCATGCAGTATTTGTCTTTCTCTGTCCGACATATTTCATGTGACATACTGCCCTGAAGTTCATTCCATTTTGTCACAAATGGCAATATCTCATTTTTTATAGTTGAATATTACATATATATATATATATATATATAATGGCATATATGTACCATTTTTCTTTATTCATTCATCAATTGATGGTTACTTAGATGGTTTCCCTATCTTGATATTCTGACTAATGCTGCAATGCACATTGGAGTGCAGATATCTCTTAGAGACAATGATTTCATTTTCTTTGGATATATACCCAGAAGTGGAATTACTGGATCATATGGCAGTTCTAGTTTAGTTTTTTGAAGAACCTTCATGCTATTTTCCATAGTGGCTGTACCAATTTACATTTCCACCAACAGTGCATAAGGGTTCCCTTTTCTCTATATCCTTGCCAACATTTGCTGTCTCTTGTCTTTTTGATAATGCCAATCTAACAGGTTGAAGTGATAACTAATTGTGGTTTTAATTTGCATTTCTCTGGTAATTAGTGATGTTGAGTGTCTTTTCATGTACCTGTTGGCCATTTGGATGTCTTCTTTGGAAAAATGTCTACTCAGGTCCTCTGCCCATTTTGTAATCAAATTATTTGTTATTTTTTTATTGAGTTGTATGCATTTCTTACATATTTTGGACATTAACCCCTTATCAGATACATGGTTTGCAAATATTTTCTCCCATTGTATAAATTGTCTTTTCATTTTGTTGATGATTTCTTTTGCTGTGTGGAAAATTTTTAGTTTGATTTAGTTCCACTTGTTTATTTTTCCTTTTGTTGTTTACAGTTTTTGTATCATATCCAAAAAGTTGTTGCCAGGACCAATATCAAGTTTTTCCCCTATGTTTACTTCTAGGAGTTTATGGTTTCAGCTCTTTCATTTAGCCTTTAATCCATTTTGCATTAATTTTATGAGTGGTGTAAGATAGAGGTCCTATTTCATTCTTTTGCATGCGAATATCCACTTTTCCCAGCACCATTTATTGAAGAGACTATGTTTTCCCCATTGAGTAGTCCCTTGTCAAATATTGGTTGACCATAAATGTGTGGATTTATTTCTGGACTCTTGATTCTGTTATATCAGTCTATGCGTCTGTTTTTATGCCAGTACCATACTGTTTTGGTTATTATAGCTTTGTAATATAATATGAAGTCAGGAAGTGTGATACTTTTTTTATTCTTTTTCAGGATTGCTTTATCTATTTTGGGTGTTTTGTGGTTCCAAATGAGTTTTAGATTTGTTTTTTCTATTTCTTTGAAAATGCCATTGGAATATCAAGAGGGATTTTAATGTATCTATAGATGGCTTAGGGTAGTATGGGCATTTTAACATACTAAATTTCCCAACCCGTGAACACAGGATATCTTTCCATTTATTTGTGTCTTCTTCAATTTCTTTCATCAGTGGGTTATCATTTTCAGTGTATAGGTCTTTCACTTGCTTGGTTAAATTTATTCCTAAGTGTTGTATTGTTTTTAAGTCTGTTATAAATGGGATTGTTTGCTTTATTTCTTTTTTAGGTAGTTTGTTGCCAGTATATAGAAACAACTGAGATTTGTATGTTGGTTTTGTATCCTGTAACTTTATTGATTCTAACAGTTTTTTGGTGATCTATGGGTTTTTCTCCATATAAGATCATATCTTTTTCTTTGTGAGGAACATTTGCCTGGAGCTAACATCCGTTGCCAAGCATCCTCTTTTTGCTGAGGAAGACTGTCTGTGGCCAATATCTGTGCCCATCTTCCTCCACTCTATATGGGATGCCGCCACAGCATGGCTTGACAAGTGGTGCGTCAGTCTGTGCCCAGGATCGAACCTGTGAACCCCAGGCCGCCTAAGTGAGTGCACGAACTTTACCGCTACACCACCGGGCTGGCCCCCAGATGGTATCCTCTAAAAACAGAGATGATGATTTCACTTTTTCCTTTCCAAACTAGATGTCCTTTATTTCTTGCTTGCCTAATTGCTCTGTCTAGGACTTGCAGTCCTATGCTGCATAGGTTGGTGAGAGTTGGCATCTTTGTCAGTTTCCTGAACTTAGAGGAAAAGCTTTGAACCTTTCACCATTGTGTATGATGTTAGCTGTGGGCTTGTCATATATGACCTTTATTATATTGAGGTACATTCCTTCTTTACCCATTTTGTGGAGAGTTTTTATCATGAAAGGATGTTGAATTTTGCCAAATGCTTTTTCTGTATCTATTGAAATGATGATATGATTTTTATCTTTTATTCTATTAATGTAGTGACCTACATTGATTGAACTGCATATCTTCTACCATCCTTGCATCCCAGGGATCAATCCCTCCTAATCAGGGTATACAATCCTTTGTATGTGCCATTGAATTTGGTTTGAGAATTTGGCATCTATACTTTGTTGAGAATTTTGCTGAGAATATTTGCATCTGTATTCATTGGAAATATTGGCCTGTTGCTTTCTCCTCTTATAGTGTCCTAAACTGACTTTGGTATCAGGGCTAATGCTGACCTCATAAAATGAGCTTGAGAATATTCCTTTCTCTTGGATTTTTTGGAAGAGTTTGAGAAAAATTGGTATTAACTCTTATTTAAACATTTGGTAGAATTTACCAGTGAAACCATCTGGTCCTGGACTTTTCTTTGTTGGAAAATTTTTTGATAACTGATTTAGCCTCCTTACTCCTAACTGATCTGTTCAGATTTACAACTTCTTCTTGATTCAGTCTTGGTAGGTTGCATGTATCTGGGAATGTATTCATTTCTTCCAGGTTGTCTAGTTTGTTGGCATAGTATTGTTAATATTAGTCTTTTATGATCCTTTGTATTTCTGTTGTAACAGTTGTAATGTTTCCTTTTTTATTCCAAATTTTATTTATATGAGTCTTCTCTTTTTTCTTGTTAGTCTAGCTAAAGATTTATCAATTTTGTTCATCTTTCCAAAGAAACAGCTCTTAGTTTTGTTGATCTTTTCTATGTTTTTCTGCTCTGTATTCCATTTATTTATGTTCTGATCTTTGTTATTTCTGTCCTTCTGCTGACTCTGGGATTAATTTGTCATTCTTTTTCTAGTTCTTGGAGGTGAAAAGTTAGGTTGTTTATTTGAGATCTTTCTTTTTCCTTAATGTAAGCATTTATCTCTGTAAACTTTCCTCTTAGAACTGCTTTTGCTGCATCTCACAAGTTGTAGTATGTTGTGTTTCCATATTTGTTTGTTTCAAGATATTTTTGAACTTCCCTTTTGATATCTTCTTTGGCCCATTGGTTGTTGAGGGATGCATTGTTAATCTCCATATATTTGTGAGTTTTTCAGTTTTCCTCCACTTATTTATTTCTAGTTTTATACTATTGTGGTCAGAAAAGATACTTGGTATAATTTCAACCTTGTTAAATTGGCTAAGACTTGTTTTGTGACCTAACACATGATCTATTATGGAAAATGATCCGTGTGCACTTAATAGAATGTGGATTCTGCTGCTATTGGTTGCAATGCTCTGTATATGTCTGTTAGGTCCATTTCATCTAAAGTGTAGTTCAAGTTCAACGTTTCCTCAATGATTTTTCTGTCTGGACAATATATCCATTGTTGAAAGTGGGATATTGAAGTCCAGTACTATTATTTTATTGCTGTCTATTTCTCCCTTTCTACCTATTATTTTTTTCTTAATATATTTAGGTGTTCTGATGTTGGGAACAGATATATTTATGACTGTTATATCCTCTTGATGAATTGGCATTGTTATCATTATATAATGATCTTCTTTATCTCTTGTTACAGATTTTGATTTAAAGTCTATTTTGTCTGATATAAGTCTAGCTACCTCTGCTCTCTTTTGGTTTCCATTTGCATGAAATATCTTTGTCCATCACTTGACTTTGAGCCTATGGGTGTCCTTAAAGCTGAAGTGAGTGTGTTATAAGCAGCATATATAGACCCAAATATAGTTGGGTCTTGTTTCTCTCCATTCATCCACTCTAAGTTTTTATTGGAGAACTTAATCTTTTTACATTTAAAATAATTATTGATAGGTAAGGACTTAATAATGTCATCTTATGACTTGTTTTCTGGCTGCTTTGTAGTTCCTTTGTTCTTTTCTTTCTTTCCTGCTGTTTTCTTTGTGAATCGATGATTTTCTGTACTGGTATGCTTTGTTTCCTCTCTCTTTAGCTTGTGTGTATCTACATTGGGTTTTTGCTTTGTGGTTACTGTGAGGTTTACATAAAACATATTATAGATATAGCAGTCTATTTTAAGCTGTTAACAGCTTAACATTGTTTGCATCCAAAAACTCTACATTTTACCTCCCCCGAGACATTTTATGTTTTGACGTCACAGTTTACCTTTTTGTATCGTGTCTACTTTAACAGATTATTGCAGCTATAGTTATTTTTAATATTTTTGTCCCTTAACCTTTCTACTAGAGTTAAATGTTTAATACACCACCGTATTGCAGTATTAGAATATTCTGAATTTGGCTTTCTACTTATCTTTACCAGTGTGTTTCATGTTTTCCCATATTTATATGTTACCGGTTAGCATTCTTTCATTTCAGCTTGAAGAACTCCTCTCAGCATTTCTCGTAAGGCAGGTATATTGATGATGAACTCCCTCAACTTTTGTTTGTTTGAGAAAGTCTTTATCTCTCTTTCATCTCTGAAGAAAAACTTTGCTGAGTAAAGTGTTCTTGGTTGGCTGTCTTTTTCTTTCAGTGCTTTGAATACGTCATCCCACTCCCTCCTAGCCTGTAAGATTTCTGCTGAGAAATCCTCTGACAGTCTTATAGGGCTTCTCTTGTATGTGAGTTGTTTTTCTCTTACTATTTTAATTTTTCTCTTTGTCTTTAATTTTAGACAGTATTATTATAATGTCTTGGAGATATTTTGAGGTTGAAGTTTGGGGGGGGGTTGACTTTATGAACCTGTGTATCTATATCTCTCCCCAGATTTGGAAAGTTCTCAGCCATCATTTACTTAAATAAGTTTTCTGCTCCTTTCTCTTTCTCTTCTCCTTCTGGGACTCCAACAATGCACAGATTATTTTTTTAATGATAACTCATAGTTCATATAGATTTTCTTCATTCTTTTACATTGTTATTTCTTTGTTCTCCTCTGATTGGATAATTTTAAATCATATTCTTCTACTGCAGATTATATTATCTGTTTGATCAAGTCTGCTTTGATGCTCTCTATTGTATTTTGCATTTTATTTGTTGCTCTCTTCAGCTCCAGAATTTGTTTGGTTATTTTTTATTATTTTTACCTGTCTTTCAAACTTCTCAGTTTGTTCATGTATTCTTTTCCTGATTTCTTTGTAATGTCTTTCTGTGTTTTCTTTTTGCTTACTGAGCTTCCTGAAAAAAACTGTTTTGGATTCTTGATCAGACAACCACAGATCTCCATTTGTTTGTTGTTGGTTAGTGGAAAATCATCCTGTTCTTTTGATGGTTTTATGTTTCCATGATTTTTCATGTTCCTTAAAGCTTTGCATTGCTCTCTTCACATTGAAGTACTTGCTTTCTCCAGTCTTTACTGACTGACTTCAGGAGAGATACACCTTCCCTCAGCCCTAGTGATTCTGAGTCATTCTCAGACCTTTTCTATGGATGCATCTGCTCCACACTTCTTACTCCTTCTCGAGGGAGAATTATTAAGACTGTATGCCTGCAAAGCCAGGTTGCTTACTGATAGTCTCTCATTTGCTTTCCCTAGGGTGGTGCTGACTGCTCAGGTTTGTGTACTTCCTTCTAATATTGTAGAGCTGGACTGGCTTTCTGTGTGTTCTCATTAGCTGTCTGCAAAGGCTCACTCTTGCTGCTTGTGGGAACATGCACATGGAGCTGTCCACAGGATGTGGGTTGTGTGGGTGAAGCATCTGGAGCAGTGGGGGTGCCTGTGGGCCAGTCGGGGGGATTTGCAAATGAGGCATACCCAGAGGCTCACGGCTGGATTCCTGATGTAGTCCCTGAAGTGGTTAGTTGGATTCCTGTCCCTTTGATATGCTCCATTTTGAGCCCTGGATGCTGAATTCCAAGTCACTCCCTATCCCCCACCCATGCAATTCATAACTCATTATTCTTGATGGGGTGAAAAAGAAATGAAGCCTCTTTGTCAGCTGTCTGCACAGCTGGAGAAGCTGGGTATTCACTCACATGCTCTCACTTTCCCCTGTGGGAGAAATCATGGACTGAAGTGGTCACTCTTGGTACTAAGCTGTAGTGCTTTTGGGAAGGGATGATGCGAGTAAAGTGAAACTCTCTCTTACCCTCTTTAATGCGTCTAATCTCAGATTGTTTTGTTCCAACTGTGTCCTAGAACTTTTCCACTGGACTCTCAGAGTTCCGCAGAGGCTCTCTTATTTGTGGGTGGTTGTCAAAATTGGTGTTCTTTGTGGGGAAGACAGTGGGAAACTCCTATACCACCATTTTGATGAACTCATTCCTCTACTTACATTTGATTACATAAATTTAACAATGGAAGGATACTCACCACTTGGTTACCATTCCCTGTGGTATTGGGGAAGAAAGGATGTGTAAGTGATGTAGACGTGGGTGAGTAGAAGGGGGTAGGAAAGATTTTTAATAAATACGGAATAAATGTTGAACAAGTACTAATTAAACAAAACAGAACAAAAACACTAAAATCTTAGGTATAAAGGACAGTAAGCAAGGAAGTATCTTGACACAAATTGGTTTGTCTTTCCCAGAACATTTCCTTTAGCCAAATTAATTAGGGTTATAACCAATTCCTTAGTGAAGAAGCTTCAGAAACTGATATCAGAAACTAATCTGTATAAAAAATTCTATTAAAGTATGTATAGAAAATTTATATAACTTTAATTTATAATATATATCTATGTTTCATTCTCATGCTACTTTGTAGTACATATGTATGGTATGATAAACATATTTCCAAAGAGCACTACTATATTATGGTTTATGTAAAAATATAATAAATTAATTGAAAAGTTAACTAATTTGTTTATTAAAAGTTAACTACAGGTTTATTAGGAAAAGTTTAATTAAAACTTGAAATTTATTTTGATTAAATATTATTTTAAGTTAATAATAAATATTAAGTACAATATAGTTGTTGGTTCTAACACAATTGACTGAGATTGTGCAATTTTGCTGTTCAAGAAGGGAAGGATCAGTAATCAATGTATATCACAGTCAAATTCTAAAATCCTAAGTTGCTATTTAAGGATGCTATGGTCTGAAAGATGTACTCTAGTTAAGTAATAAAGACTCTAGCAGCTATGCAATAAAAATAAAGAAAATATTTATTTATATGAATAGCAGTAGGAAAATATAGAGTTACAAAGTTACATTTTAGTCCCATTAGAACATTTTAAAAGCATAAGAAAATTTTGAAATTCTATTTAAAGGCTACTAAATTTTACCTTTTTAGTACTTATATATTATTTTTGTTTTTCAAATTGTTAATCTTGTTTTCAAAAGCTATAAATCATTTTCATAACACAGAATACTTGATTTAAGCAGCATACATACACATATAGCAGCTCTTCTGTAAGGAATAACCAAAGAGATGTCCAAATTCAAGAATCCATAAAATTCAGAAGTCATCATTATTGGTATTACAATTCTACTGCTGATTCAGTCATTGCACAATTTCATGCTGGGTAATTACTCTGAAATTTGTGCCAACTGAGTTGTTATCTGTCTCAGTAATAAGTTTTGCTAAAATCACTCCCTTTCTGAGAGTAAATTGCCCTGTTCAGAAGAAATGTCAGTTGTGAATATAAAATTTAAAATATGTTTAAAAATACAGTAGAACTACTAAAGGTAGGTAATGAATGTCGTACACTTGCAGTAATCAATTGATTTATATTAAACCTGAAATTCTTTGCAAAACATGCATGATCAGTAAGGATGATGAAAGGATATTAAAATAAACAATTACTTGGTTTAGATTCTAAGAAAGAACTCATTAAATATTCTGGTTTTTAGGGTTAAAATCCGTTAAGATCATAGTTTTTAAATGCAGTTTACTTTTATCTAAGCTTAAAGAACATGAAAAATAATACCTTAGTCTCCTTTTTTGCCAAAAAAATACTTTAAAATTATATACTTCTCTACCTCCTATTAAGTTATAAATATTAGGGTTAGAAATATAGTTAAATTTGCTGTCTAGCAGCATCTTTATAATTGTTTAAGAGACTCTTACTACTGGACTTTTATTTCTTAAGTTATCCTTATTTCCTTTATTCAAATGAACAACTAATTAATAGCCTTATTCTACATTTGAAGAGAAAACTCATTAACCAAAAGATTCCTGTCTAAAATGTTGATCTTTGAAAGTATTTACTTTGACCCCATATTTCTAATTAATTTGGCAGTTTCTTTCCTCCTCTCATAACCTTCCCCACTCAGGCATGCCTGTGGGTGCACACACATGCACCTACACCCTTCTGCTTTTATACCTTTACATCCCTCAATACCATCATGTAACTCCATGGCTCCCCAATACCTTTTGCTTCTCATTCCCTCCAGAAATACCATGTTCCAGATTCTCACTAGTGTTCTTATTTCTCATCCTAGTCATGCTTAAAGAATATTCATGACTAGAAGGGAGAAACACACACACACAACACACAGACACACACACACCAGTGATTTATTTTCTGCCCAACAGAGAAGGCCCAGAGACTCTATCCAAAGTCCAACAATTTTTGCCACCTATCTTCACTCAGGGCAATCTCCCATCTTTGTTACTAAAATACCCTCCTAACTAGTCCCTCTGTTTCCACCATTGCTCTCTGTTGGAGGTTGAATGTGTTTCCCCAAAAGAGAGGTTTAAGTCCTAAACACAGATATAGGTGCATATAAGTGTGACCTTATTTGGAAATAGTGTCTTTGTACATGTAATCAAGTTAAGATGAAGTCATGCTGGGATAGGGTGTCCCTTAATGTAATGATTGGTGTCCTTGTAAGAAGAAAGACATTTGAACACAGAGACACACAGGGAGACCACCACATGAAGACTGAGGCGGAGGTTGGAGTGATGCACCAACAAGTCAAGGACATCAAGGATTGCCAGAAACCACGAGAAGCTAGGAAAATGCAAGGAAGGATCATCCCCTAAGGATTTCAGACAAAGCATGTCCCTGCCAACATCTTTATTTCAGACTCCTATCCTCCAGAACTATGAGAGAACAAATCTCTGTTATTTTAAGCCACCCAGTTTATGGTAGTTTGTTATGGCAGCCTTCAGAAACACACTTGCGAGAAACACACTTGCGAGAAAGCGAGAAATACACTCACTTTCAGTTCAATCTCAACAGAATAGCAGAAAGATCCTTTGTCCCCATAACATATTCTTTTTTTTTTTGGTGGGGAAGACCAGCCCTGAGCTAACATCTGTTGCCAATCCTCCCCTTTTTGCTGAGGAAGACTGGCTCTGGGCTAACATCCGTGCCCATCTTCCTCCACTTTATATGGGACGCCACCACGGCATGGCTGACAGGCAGTGCGTCGGCGGGCGCCCGGGATCCGAACTCGCAAACCCCGGGCTGCCAAGCGCGGACTGAACCGCTGCGCCACCGGGCGGCCCCCCCATAACATATTCTTAAGTGTACTCTGAGTGATATTTTAAAATATGTACCAAATCTTGTCCCATTTGTGCTCAAAATGCTCCAGTGTCTCCACAGGTCTCTTACAGTAAAAGCCATTATATTACGATTTCTGTAGAGTTATATTTGGTCTGGTCCTTGTTAGGTCTCCTGTTTCAATTCGTAGACTTTCTGCCTTGCTGACTCTGCTTTAAGCAACTGGCCTTCTTATTGTTCCTGAAATATAGCTGAAATTTCATTTTCAGGCATTAGTATTGTGAATTCTTTGTCCCTGGAATATTTTTTGACTCAGCTATTTGTGTGCTTAATTTGCTTGCTTCCATCATTTACTTGTGCAGTTGTCACTGCTTCTTCCCATACTGTTTTAATTGGACTTTTTTGTCTTCTAAATTCTATAAATGTTAAGTTGTTTTTGTTTATTATCTCTCCCTGCCAGAATATATCTAAAAAATCATCTCAGTTTTTTCTCTCTCTATTTTAGAACTGCTCCATCCAAAACAGCAGCTACTAGCCATATGTAGCTGTTGAATCTTTTGATATTCACAGTTAACATGTGCTGTAAGTGTGAAATGCACACAAGGTTTCAAAACTCAATATAAAAAATAATTTAAATTATGTCACTCATATTAATATGTTGATTACATATTGAATGATAATATTTTAGATATATACAGCAAATATATAAAATTTCAACTTTTTAAACTTTAAAATGTGACTTCTAGAAAAATGTTCAATTGCATGTTCATCTCACAATTCTGGCCTGCACTAAATTTCTGTTGGAGGAATGGTGATCTGGGTGAAACTGATCTTTAACGGTTGGGAGGGGAGATGAGTGGGGTGAATGAGTCCTAAAGTGCTCATGCTTCTTAGGAAATACATTTATGTTTTATGAAAGAATTTCTGAATGCACTTTCTTAAGTTAAACAGCACATTGTTTCATAGTGATTTTGGTGACAATGTAAAGTCAATTAGGGGCACATTTTAAGGAGGTCTCAAGTTAGAAACTGCTTATTGTGTGAGCCCAGTTTTATGAATTGAAATAGAATAAGTGTGTAAAAATAGTTATATTAAAAAATGTCATGTTACCCCAAACAGAATGCATAGCTTTAAAATTGTATCCTAATTTCAGAAGTGATGTTTTTATGTTTCTTATTTATGCAGCCTAGTGTTACACCATAAATCTAGCTTTAAAGTACATGTAGCGCATGAACTATGCTTTGGAAAGAGCTTTTGATCATCTGATAAAGTATAACATTAGTAATCATCTCAAAATATAAGGGATCAAAGGTCAGTCTATTACATGGATGAAAAAAAAAACTCATGTTATTTTTGAAAAGTAGTAATCAGAACAATGTCATTTCATCCTTACATTCCCTAAACTAATACACTGTGCATAAAGAGTACATTAATTTTGTTGCTTTGATGATACATGCATCTGTACCATGACACATACATCAACACACATTGAGAAATACCAGTAAGAAATGAAGGCTGTTGGCCATTCACCAGAATTCATTCATCCCTTTTTCTATTGTTACAGAATTATAACTAGAGATATGGACATCTAATAGTGACTATATTTCTCAGCCTGTTTGCTGTGAGGTGTGGCATATGACTAATCTCTTGACAATGAAAAGTGAACTAAATTGTGTATGACAATTTGGGGTCAGTCCTAAAAACATTAGTTTTCCACTCTCCCATATTGTCTCTACCTTTCTACCACCTTTCTACAACCTTGAAAGTGGGCAATAGGAAATCTAGTTTGACACCAATGCCAATACCTTGTGGTGTATCACAGCAATTAGATGGTAGAGACATTCATTCCTGAATGAATGCAGGGAGCAACACTGCCTTACAAACCTGGACCTCTTACCTCAGAACTGTTATAAGGAAGATAAATTCCTATTTTCCTTAACCCACTATATTTTGACACCTCTTGCTTACAGCAGCTTAGCCTTTAACCTAACTTAATAAAATGTTGCATCTAGAAAATTTCTCAAAGAGCAAAGAAGATAGTAGTTTTTACACTAGTTTAGTATGAATTATTTGCTATCTAACATGCACATGTGTAAGAAACAGATTATCTTTATTCCATTAAGATCATTCTCCCCCTCTGAAAACACTATTCACCCACTCCCAATCACTGGACTGTGATCAAATTACCCAGATTCTACTTCTGTGGAGGATTTTCACTTCCCATTGAAAACTAATGTGGTGACTTGTATGAATGTTCTATCCCTATGAAGTTCAATACAATGTGTTTTAAATTTGAGCCTATTAGTTCAAGAGCTTCTATGAGAGTTTCTTAGTTTAATAATACCCAGTTTACCAAGTCGTCTTTCTTTGCATTTATAACATTAATCAGGCAGTATGTACCATTTGAGGGGCAGCATATCATAAAGGTCAAAAATGAAGTTTGACAGCCCTGAGGCTCCAGGCTCAGGCCCCATAGTCTGTCTTTGGGCATTTTCCTTTTCACATAGAAATGAGGACATCACCAGCACCTGACCCACAGATTGGTTCTGGATATTGGATAGGGTAATGTGTGTAAATTGTTAAGGATAATGGCAGACACATAACAAAGTAAAAGTTATTTATCATGTTTGTATATATTTCCAAAAAATAATGTAGTTTTCTACTAGGTTGCCTTTTAACCTAGTGAAATGCTAAGAATTCTTTTTTTTCTTCCTTCCTTCCTTCTTTCTTTTTTATTGAGGTAACATTGGTTTATAACATTATATAAATTTCAGGTGTACATCACTATATTTTGATTTCTGTATACTATATCGTGTTCACCACCATAAGTCTAGTTGCCATCTGTGACCGTACAAATGTGCCCTTTTACCCCTTTTGATCTCCCCCTCCCGCCTTCCCCTCTGGTAACCACCAATCTATTCTCTGTATCTATGTGTTTGTTTGTTGTTATCGCTTTTATCTTCCACATATGAGTGGAATCATATGGTATTTTTCTTAGCATAATACCTTCAAGGTCTACCCATGGTGTTGCAAATGGCAAGATTTCATCTTTTTTTCATGGCTGAGTAATATTCAATTGTATGTATGTATATGTATATATATACATACCATATATATATATATTTATCATATATATATATATGTGTGTGTGTATATATATATATGTATATATACACCACATTTTCTTTATCCATTCATCTATCTATGGTCACTTAGGTTGTTTCCAAGTCTTGGCTATTTTGAATAACACTGCAATAAGCATAGGGGTGCATATATGTTTTCAAATTAGTGTTTTTGTATTCTTTGGATAAATACCCAGAAGTGGAATAGTTGGATCATATTGTAGTTGTATTCTTAATTTTTTGAGGAATATCCATACTGTTTTTCATAGTGACTGTACTAGTTTACATTCCCAATAGCAGTGTATGACAGTTCCCTTTTCTTCACATCCTATTCAACATTTGTTATTTCTTTTCTTTTTATGATGGGTGTGAAGTGATATCTTATTGTGGTTTTTATTTGCCTTTCCCTAATAGTGATGTTGAACATCTTTTCATGTGCCTGTTGGCCATCTGTATATCTTCTTTGGAGAAATGTCTGTTCAGATCCTCTGCCCATTTTTTTAATTGAGTTGTTTGTTTTTTGTTGTTGAGTTGTATGAGTTCTTCATATATTTTGGATATTAACCCCTTATTGGATATATGACTTGGAAATATCTTCTCCCAATTGGTACATTGTCATTTCATTTTGTTAATGGTTTCCTTTGCCATGTTTTTTAGTTGGATGTAGTCTCATTTGTATATTTTTTTCTTTTGCCTCCATGGCCTGAGGAGACATGATATTCCAAGATACTGCTAAGACTGATGTGAAAGAACATACTGCCGATGTTTTCTTCTAGGAGTTTGATGGTTTCAGGTCATACATTCAAGTCTTTAATCCATTTCAAGTTAATTTTTGTGTATGGTGTAAGAGAATGGTCTGCTTTCATTATTTTGCATGTGGCTGTCCAGTTTTCCCAACACCATTTATTGAAAAGACTTTCCTTTCTCCATTGTATGCTCTTGGCTCATTTGTCAAAAATTAGCTGTCCATAGATATGTGGGTTTATTTCTGGGCTCTCAGTTCTGTTTCATTGATCTGTGTGACTGTTTTTCTGCTGGTACCATGCTATTTTGATTACTATAGCTTTGTAGTATATTTTGAAATCAGAGACTGTGATATCTCCAGCTTTATTCTTTTTTCTCAAAATTGCTTTTGCTATTCAGGGTCTTTTGTATTTCCATATAAATTTTAGGATTCTCTGTTCTCTTTCTGTGAAAAATGTCATTGGGACTTTGATAGAGATTGCATTGAATCTGTGGATTGTTTTAGGAAGTATCGACGTTTTTATTATATTAATTCTTCCAAAGCATGAGCACAGAAAATCTTTCCATTGCTTTGTTTCTTCAATTTCTTTCAACAATGTTCTATAGTTTTCAGTGTATAGGTCTTTCACCTCCTTGTTTAAATTTATTCCTAGTGTTTTATTGCAATCATAAATGGGATTGCATTCTTGATTTCTCTTTCTACTATCTCATCTTTTGTGTATGGAAATGCAACAGATTTTTATATGTTCATTTTCTACCCTGAAACTTTACTGCATTCATTTATTATTTCTAATAGTTTTTGTGCATGTGTGTGTGTGTGTGTGATTCATTAGTGCTTTCTATATATAAAATCATATCATTGGCAAATAGTGTTGGTTTTACTTTTTCTTTTCCAGTTCGGATACATTTTACTTCTTTTTCTTGCCTAATTGCTCTGGCTAGCACTTCCAATGCTATGCTGAATAAGAGTGGTGAAAGTGGGCATCCTTGTCTGTTTCAGTTCTTAGAGGGATAACTTTCAGTTTTTTCACCATTGAGTATGATGTTAGCTGTGGGTTTGTCAGCCTTTATTATATTGAAGGGCAGTCCTTCTATACCAATTTTATTCAGAGTTTTTATCATAAATGGAATTTCAATCTTGTCAAATGCTTTCTCTGCATCTATTGAGATGATCGTGTGATTTTTACTCTTCATTTTGTTAATTGGGTGCATAGATATTTACAAGTGTTATATCCTCTTGTTGGATTGTTCCCTTTATCATTATGTAATGCCCTTCTTTGTCTCTTGTTACAGTTTTGTTTTAAAGCCTATTTTGTCTGATATAAGTATTGCTACCCCAAATTTCTTTTCATTTCTATTTTCATGGAAGATCTTTTTCCATGCCTTCACTTTCAGTTTGTGAGTGTCTTTAGGTCTGAAGTGTGTCTCTTGTATGCAGCATATATATAGGTCTTGTTTGAAAATCCATTCTGTCATTCTGTCTTTCAATTAGAGCATTTAGTCCATTAACATTTAATGTAACTATTGACAAATATGTACTTGTTGCCATTTTGTTACTTTTTTTCTGGATGTTTTTGTAGTTCTTCTTCTCTTGCTCTCTTCCCTTGTGATTTGATGTTCTTAAGTGTTATGTTTGGGTTTTTTCTCTTTAATTTTTGTGCATTTATTATAGATTTTTGGTTTGCAGTTACCATGAGCTTCATATATAATAACCTATGTCAATAGTAATCTATGTTAAGTTGATGGTATCTTAACTTCAACCTCTTACTAAAAGTCCTACAGTTTTATTCTCCCCCACCATGCTTTACATTTTTCACATCATGTTTTACCTCTTTTAATTTTCTGTATCCCTTAACCTCTTATATAGCCATAGATGATTTTAGTACTTTTGTCTTTTGACCTTCATACTAGCTTTATAGGTGTTTGATCCACTATCTTTACTGTATATTTGCCTTTACCAGTGATATTTTTTCTTTGTTAATTTTCTTATTCCTTTTTCTGGCCTTTTCTTTTCCACTTAAATAATTCCTTTTAACATTTCCTGTAAGGCTGGTTTAGTGGCCATGAACTCCTTTAGCTTTTGCATGTCTGGAAAACTCTATCTCTCTTTCCATGCTGAATGATAACAGTGCCAGGTAGAGTATTCTTGGCTACTAGATTTTTTTCTTTCACCACTTTAATATATCATGCCACTCCCTTCCAAGCTATAAGGTTTGTGTTGAAAAGTCAGCTGATAGCCTAATGAGATTTCCTTTTATGTAACTTGTTGCCTTTCTCTTGAAGTTTTAGGATTCCCTGTTTATCTTTAATTCTTGACATTTTAATTATAATGTGTCTTGGTGTGGGTCCCTTTGGCTAAATCTTGTTTGGTACTCTCTGTGCTTCCTGGACCTGGATGTCTGTTTCCTTCCTTAGGTTAGGGAAGTTTTCAGTTATTATTACTTCAAATAAGTTCTCTGCCCCTTAGTCTCTCTTTTCTCCTTCTGGAACACCTATAATGCAAAGGTTGGTACACTTGATGTTGTCTCAGAGGTCCCTTAGACTGTACTCATTCTTTTTAAATTGTTTTTTATTTTTTCTGTTCAGCTTGAGTGATTTCCTCTACTCTTTCATCCAGATCACTGATTCGTTCTTCTATGTCATCCACTCTGCTGTTGATTCCCTCTAGTAAAATTTGCATTTCCATTGTATTCTTCAGCTCTGATTGGTTCTTTTTTATATTTCTAATTGTCTATTGAAATTCTGCCCAGTTCAGTGAGCATCCTTATGATCATTAATATGTACACTTTATAAGGTAGATTGTTTATTTCTCTTTTCTGAGGATTTGTCCTGTTCTTTTATTTGGAACATATTCCATTGTTTCCTCATTTTGCCTACTTCTCAGTGCTTATTTCTTTGTATTAGTTAGATCAGCTACATCTCCTGATCTTGAAAGTGTGGACTTATGTAGGTAAGAATTCTTGGTAAATTACCTTCCTAAACAAGATCTCAAAATATTCTGTTTCATTCAACTGAGGCTGGTGTGACACAATACCTTAAATTATGTGACTTATGAACAACAGAAATTTATTTCTTATTGTTTTTGAGGCTGAAAATCCAAAATACAGGTGCCAGCATTGTTGGGTTCTGGTAAAAACTCTCTTCTGGACTGCAGATGGCAGACTTTTCATTGTATCTACACATAGCAGAAAAATAGACCAAGCAAACTCTCTTCTGACTCTTATGAGGGTACTAATACCATTAAGGAGATCTCCACCCTCATGACCTCATCTAATTTTAATTACCTCCAAAGGCCCACCTCCTAATAGCATCACCTTGATGGTAGAGTCTCAACCTATGAATTTTGGGGGTCACAAACATTCACTTCATAACATATCCCACCTGAAACTCTTCCTGCCTATACCTATTACTTGTTATTTCTCTTTGGAGACATGCTGACTCAGCAGTTCCAAATCATTTTATATTTTCTCCCTTCTTTTCTCATCACACTAACTCAATCCCCATGTTATATTCATTATGTATTAGGATCATCTACTGGACTTGTCAAGTTTGTTAGTTAACACATAGTTATTTAAAATATAATAAATTATTTGACAGGCTTACTGCTGGAAATATAAAGGGAAACAAGAAAAATTCATCCTCTAACTCATAGAAATTGCAAGATATAAATGTTAAATAATCAACATAGGGTTTTATGCTCATGTTAATTTTTACCCAATCATTTCTTGTCATATTTATTGATTTAAAATTTGTGTATTCTCATTGATGAGCTTTAATAAATGTATTAACCCATGCTCTTTGATGAGTTTTGATAAATGTATACAATGCAGAACCAAAATCAGGAGATATAAAATTTATGTTTCCTTCATGACCCATTGTAGTTAATAATTCCCAACCACCACCACCCTGCCACGATTGCTGTGAATTTACAGAAGCTTAACTGGCTTTTCTTTCTATATTTTTGTCATTTTCACAATCATATCTAAGTGGAATCATATAATCAATAGCTTTGTGTCTGTCATTTCAATTAACAAAATGCTTTGAGATTCACCAATGTTGTTGCATATTTTTTAATGCTATATATTCTCCCATTGAATTGGCATACTACAATTTATTTCTCCATTCATCAGTTGATAGATATTTGGGTTCTTTCCCAAATATGTGGCTATTGTGAATGAAGCTGCCACAAATATTGTTGTAGAGGTCTTGTTGTGAAAATGTGTGTTTGCTTCTCTTGGAGATATATTAAGACTGGGATTGTGGGGTCATATAATTAATGTACATAAAACTTTAAGAGACTATTAAAATTCCGAAGTGAGTGAACATACTTTGCATTCTCATCTACAATATATGAGAGTTCCTTTTCCAAAATGTCCTTGTCATCCTTTCTTATTGTTAGATTTGATTTTGCTTTTATTTATCTTTGTTTTTGCTTTTGATTTTTCCCATTGTAGTAGCTGTGTAATAATATCAGAATGCTTTTTAATTTGTATTTCCCAAGAGACTAATAATATTGAACATTATTTCATGTGCTTAGTTGCCATCATGGTTTATTCAAATCTTTCAGCAATTTACCAAGTCTTGCCATATTGTTTTTGCTCATTTTAAAAATTCTGTCACTTTTTTTCCTAGCTTGTTATATGCTTTCTTCATATATTGTTGGCATTTGTCCTTTCTCAGATAAGAGTTTTGAATTTTCTTCAGTCAATGGCCTGTTTATTCATTTCCTTAACCAGGTGTTTGAAGGGCAGGTGTTTTTACCTTTCATGAAGTCTAATTTATCATTATTTTCTTTTATTATTCATGCTTTTTGTCTTACTTACAAAATCTTTAACACAGGCCACAAAGATTTTCTCCTAATTTTTTTGAAATCTTATTTTTTAGAAGTTTAATTTAGATCTATGAATTATCAGATTAATTTTTGTATAGGGAGTAAAGTGGGGGTTGATTCTTATCTTTTGCCCAGACTTTTCTAGGTGATCCAGTATAAATTGTTTTTAAAAAAAGCAATCTGTTCACACCGAATTAACTTGGCACTTTGTCACTCATCAATTGACAATATATGTGTAGATCTATTTCTACTCTATGTATTTTGTTTTATTAATCTATTAGTTTATCCTTATGCTAATTTTACATTGTCTTTACTGGGATAGTTTTCAAAATTGCTAAACTCAGTTTTTGTTGTTAGTGGTTCTTTGTGCATTCTTTGGAATTTCCTGGAGTCATTATGATGTATATGTAAGGACAGTTATATTTCTTTCTTTTCAACTTTTCTGCTTTTTACTTCCTTTTCTTGTTTATTGTACTGGCTAACACCTCCAAAAATATTGAGTAGGAGCGATGGTCAGATATCCTTTCTTTGATCCCAATCATAGTAGGAAATCAATCTTTCACCATTAAGTAAGATGTAAAGTACAGATTTCTTGTAGATGGACTTTATTATGTTGAGGAATTCCCCTTCTATTCCTTGTTTAGTGAGAGTTTGCAGTTAAATTTTGTATTTGATTCTAATACTTTGTTTAAAGAATTTGTCCTATATTCTTCTAAATATAGTTTTTTTCTTATAATATCTTTTTTATGATGTTGGTATCTGCATACTTCTAGCCTCATGAATTAACTTAGGAAGGTTTCCCAACTCTTTTATTCTTTAGAAAGATTGTGTAGAATTGGCAATATTTCTTTATACTTTTGGTATAATTCACAGTGAAGGTGTTTAGTCATAGAGTTTTATTTGTGGGAAAATTTTCAACTTCAAATTTAACTTTTATGAATGAATATGAGGCTATTAAAACATATATATATATATATATATTTTTTTTCATATATATCAGAGAGGTAAGGAGAGGGAGAGAGTGAGAAACAAGGCAAGGTTCATTGTATTTTGTTCATATGTGTTGGAACATAATCAATTTCTGACAAATTTTGTGAAATTAATGTAAGAAATTTTACTTTATGTCCTATTGCATATCTTTCTAATGTTTAAGATTTGAAAATAATAAACTTTATGATAGTAAATATCTGAAAATACAATAATATTTTTCAAAATATTTGTTGTCTGTATTAATGGACAAAAATAATCTTGTTCAATTAGGTTGGTGTTTGTCATATGTAACTCTTTATTCTGGGGCTGTTATAATAAAAAATAAAATTTAAAAATTTTAGGAAATTAATGTAAAAATTTTAATAGAAAATATAGTGAAAATGCTTAATATATTATATATTAAGGAATAACAGGTTATTTAAATTTTCCCTTTATTTTGCATTAGAGTCCTATTGCTGCTACAACAAATTTCCACAAACTCAGTGATTTAAAGCAACACAAATGTATTATGTTACAGTTCTGTAAGTCACAAGTCTGATGTAGGTTTCTCTGGGCTAAAATCAGTGTGTCTGTAGGGCTGAGTCACTTTCTGGAGATTCTACGGGAGAATCTGTTTCCTTATCTTTTCCAGATTACAGAGGCCATTTGCTCAACTTGGCTCATGACCTTCTTCCTACAACTTCAGGGGCAGCAACATTGAGCTGAGTCCTCACACTGCCAATTTTTGATTCTCTCTTTCTACTCCCTCTTCCACTTTTAAAGATTCTCGTGATTACACTGGGCCCACCTGATAATTCAGGATGTTCTGTTTTAAGGTCAGCTGATTATCAACCTTGCTTTCATTTGCAACCTTAATTGCCATTTGCTATGTAATCTAAAATATTCACAGATTTTAGGCATTAAGATACAGACAGATTGGAGGGCCATTATTCTTCCTACCACAATTTTTCAACAGAAAAGAAAAAAAATAATTTACAAAACATAAGTGACCATCACAGACATATTAAAAAGGAACTAACCGAAAGCTCACAATAGTAAGATAGAAGTACTGAAAGGATACTATAAATGGGAGAGGAATAGAGAATATGAATCTCCCAAGGAGAATACAACACAGAAAGGGAAGCACTTTACACTCTATGAATTATGATAGACTGAAAACACTTTCCTTTCTTCTTATTGATTTCATAATTATCGCATGTCTTCAATTACATTTTTATTTACAACATTCTGTATATTTGTATGCTGTTGGCATTCTGACTCTCATTTCATAACTTCTTTGCCTCTTCCTTCTCAGATTCTGTGAAAGCAATAAAAAAGGAAATTATTTCCTAAAACTAGCATTTGTATATTCAGGCAGAAGAAACAGCAATCTGGACTGTATCCTCAAAATTGACTTTCACCAAATTATGGAACTTGAACAAATTGCTTAATGTCCTCAAGTTCCTGTTATCATATCTGTGAATATGGGAATATCATAGTAAATTGTCCCTGTATCAATGAGGTTCTAGCAAGAAACACAGAGTACGCCCAAATTGGGTAATTCAGAGTGTTTAATACATTGAATAGCTGTAAATAGAGTAGTGGACACAAAAAGGACCCCATGACTAGTAATTGGGAGTGGAGGGATGGGGAAGTAGGGAAATCTTTATTCATGCAGCTAGGCCTAAGGAGACCAGATGACACAGCAAATTTGAACATGGACAGATCCGTGGGTGGAGAGAGCCACCTGATAGAAATTCGGAAATGTGACTTTCAGTCCAGAATCACAGCTAGTTCTCAGTAGATGGGGAGCCAGAGATATGTATAGCCCCACTTCACTCTCCACCTTCTCTCCAACTCCTGCAGGTGCTCACTAGCTCCAACACTTAATAGTATGTGACCCGGGCAATTTGCTTAACCTCTCGGAGGCCTTAGTTCTTTATAATAAGTTTATTATGAGTTTTATATACCTGCAAATCATTAAAACTGTGTTTAGGGGCCGGCCCGGTGGCACAGCGGTTTAGTCCGCGCTTGGCAGCCCGGAGTTCGCGGGTTCGGATCCTGGGCGCCGGCCGACGCACTGCCTGTCAGCCATGCCGTGGCGGGGTCCCACATAAAGTGGAGGAAGACGGGCACGGATGTTAGCCCAGGGCCAGTCTTCCTCAGCAAAAAGGGGAGGATTAGCAACGGATGTTAGCTCAGGGCTGGTCTTCCTCACCAAAAAAAACAAAAAAAAAAAACCTGTGTTTAGCCCTTAATAAGAGCTCAGGAAGCGCTGATCCGCAATTACTATTAGAAGTAGTATCATCATATGCTTGTTGGTCGTGGGGAATTAATTCAGAACAGAATAATAAAAATGGCATGGTAGGGCATAGGACTGAAAAAGGAGACATAAATAATGAGAAATAAATTATTTATTTCAATAGTTGAGTAGTTAATACACATCAGGAACTTTTCTAGGCATTGCAAATAGACCATGGCATTGGGTATACTTCCAATCTAAAATTCAAGATGATTTATGGCAGAATTGAATTTTGAACAAAAGCAGTTAAAGTGGAATGTAAAATAATCAATTTTGTATTTTTCTGAGACATCTGCAGAAGCAGCTTCTATGATGAATATAATGAAGGAGAAAGTGACTTAGAAAAATCAGTTAGCAAAATATATGACAGTCAAATCACATTCCTCTCTAACAAGAGGACAAATCACTGGCTATCACCAATCTGAGAGCCAACATCTGAAAGAAAGCATCAGAAAAAATTTAATCAAAGAAAAAGTGTCATACATTTTTAAAGTATAGTTCTTCCCTCAGAATTATTAAAGCTGCTCTATTGCCTTGAGAATTCCACACAAAATGAATTCGTAAGAAGACTAAGATATAATCCTTGGTTTCTTTTGTGAGCTATATTGATGGGGAGGATACAGTTATACTGATGCATTATTTTACAAATCTCTCATTTGAAGATTTTAAATAGAATGGTAAATTTAAATTAAATATACCATACTTGAAAATGAATTTGAGTAATATGTGCTGTCCTTAGAGTTATAAAAGATCTGTACAGTGTTGTACAAGACTGTCCTTGAGCAAACGGTAAAAGAAAGTGTGACTAAGTAGAGAGGTGAAACTCTTCCTCCCTCATCCTTCACTTGGCTCCTGCAGTTTGTGCACAAAAACCAGCTCACACACATAATATGTAACACAGGACTTATAAACGAGTACATACTGGAAAGAGTTTTCTTGTTTGGAAGGCTGTATGTGCTTATGTGTAAAATGCTATGGCGTCATTAAAGAGAAATACATTAGATGGTACAGTATAAATTAGTATTATGCAGTGTGGAATAGTGGAGAAACGGTAGCTTGGATATAATCAAGGGTTTTTAGTAATTGTTGGCGCATCAGGGTTTTAACATAGTGGTTTACATATATGGATCCTAAACCTAGATTGTGGAATTTGAATCATGGCTCCACAACATAACAGCCTGTGCATGACCAACTCGAGCAAGCCACTCATCCTGGCTGTACCTCAGTTTCTTCATCACTAAGTTGGGGTCATGGTCAGGATTTAATACAAAACACATATGAGTGTCTTCCATGGTTGCTGTTAATTTGTTATTATTGATATAAATGTTATACTATCCTACTTAGAAATGAGAGATAGAGAGGCCTCCTCCATTTTACAGACTATCCAGCCCTCTGTCACTCATTGGCTTTGTTTTCTTAGACAAGTCACATAACCTTAAACAATGTTTCTTCATTTGTAATGTGTGTGTAAAGGGATTGACAATATGTAGTATCCTTCAAACTGTCGAAATCTCTAATGATTAAAAGCTAAAACAAAAGAGACACTTCATCATGAGATGGTTGATATTTTGAGAGGAACTTGTGAAGAAATTGTAAATCCAGGAAGATATCTAAATGCTCGCTGAAGTTGGCCAATTCGTTGGGACTTGACTTTCAGCTAAAAGTAAATTCTGATGCTCTGGCTATTTGTGACATGTTATTCATCTGCTGATGGATGAGCCAGTGTTTAAATGGTAATGCCATTATACACACACACATACATGCACACGCACACGTGCACTCCCACACAAAAGAGTCACAATTGTTTGTCTTTGCTGACTTGGGAGGTTTTATAGAATTTTTTATAATGAAGCTGCCGTATTAAAACTGAAAAGTTAAAGGTAAAATGTAACAGTTTGTCACAATTATGCTTCATATTGGCAGGTGTTCTGAACTTTCTGTTTGATAACTAGACATATAAATTTCAGTTCTTAAAGCTTTGCAGCCAATTTAAGGGCTCATTTATTTCGCTGACAGCAAGATGTATGTGCAGCCTGGCATACTGGATGTCTGGGGCCAAAATCGGCACTTTGTTGCTTGCTTGTCTCACAGGGAGTAAATAGTAGCAATTTTTCAGCGTAGGCATCCTAGCACAAGGTGTTTAGCAAATAAATGAGCATAAGATGACCTGTGGTGTCCTGAAATTACTAAAATTCATGAATAATAAAATGATCTATAGATTGTTAGCAGAGGGCTACAGCACAGGCTAATTTGCAGCCAGTGAAGCTTTGCGGGATAATTTATAACTTTTGAAAATTTAATGACTTCATCAATTTTTACCTATTTTTTACCAATATAATCTCCTGAATACCGCTTTTAGCTATGATTTCCTCATAAGGAAATCTCTAAGATGCCTACATGTCTAGGTTATTAAAATTAACATTTCTTTGCTTAGATTTCTTGACTGTTTTATATAATTCAGAAAATAGAAGAGAAAACTTTAGCGGTTGAACATGTTTTGTTTTAATAAGATAATTTTATGAAAAGAAACTTGATATACATAACTACTTTGTTGCTGCTTTTTCAGGGGCATATCAGTTCACTTATGACAATTAAGTCTTTCACTTTAAATCCAAGCATCGACACCAATTCTTTTTTTCTTTAATATCATAGGAAAAAAATCTTTAAACAAGTACAAAAACATATATGCCTTCTTATACTCGAGTACTTAGAGAATATTTTTAAATAATTGATTCAGATAAATAATGCTTGAACTTTACTTTTATGTTCTCTCACCAAAGACAAATAATTTCTTTAAAATTCCAGAATATATTTGTATGCATGTTTTTTCTCTTATAATATTTACATCTTATAGGTAATTTGCTTAGATTAATTGTTGTGTTTAGACTGTGTTTAGACTATGGCTTTATGGTTTTCTGAATTTTCTGGTGGTTGAAATGAAGAACTTTATTATTGTCTCATGTTTGTGAATGATGCAACCTTTTATAGACAGATCCATGTTCCTTAGATTTTTCTCAATAATGTAGAATTTGTTCATTGAGGATAGTCTGATTACTGCCAAAAACCAAATGTATTTCCTGACAATTTCTAAGCAAGTTAGTCAACAAGCTGGATGATATAGGCATTATCAAAATGGAATACGAATGCAAAACAATAAAACTGCTTTTGTCTGTGATACGTAAAAAAGTAGAATGTTATTCAAGAGGAAGTATTGCAATTGTATTTGGAATAGTGGTATTACTTAAATGTGGCATGTTGGTGCATTTATTACATGTAAATTATTTCAATTTTAATAGCTTATTTTTATGACAATTCTGGTAACTTTTTTTTACATTTATTTTCATTACCTTTTTCTAATTTGTCATTGTTAAAGAGAATGTATGTTTACCACAATGCTTTCTGCTTTAAGTTTTTTTTGTTTCACAAATAAATATTTTATTTCTGTTCAACATAAAAATTAATTCAAATCATTTATAGTCTTTTAATAATTGTTTTATTTCCTTTATTAAATACAATCAGTAGAATTCTACATTGCACAATAAAGTTTAATAAATACAAATTTTAATCTATTGTATGTTATTAATATATATAAATACTAATAATAATTACTCAGAAGAAAGGGCCTTACATTTATTGTGTAGCTACTATGACCTATGAACTATGGTAAGTATTTTACATATTATTTCATTAGCTTTTCATGACCTGGTGATATACGAATTAATACTGCAATGTGTATGGCAATTAATTGAGGCTAATAAATAAAAACAACTTTTTCAAGGTCCTAGGTATATTGAATGAAAGAATCAATATTCAAATTCAGTATGTATGTACCTAAGTTGTGTGTTCTTTCCAAAATACCACAAGTTATTCCAAGATCCAAATGAAAGAAATATGCACTTATTTTTAGTGATGTTTTTATGGTGTGTATTAAAAATTGTAACATATTTTGGAATTTAAATGACATATATCACAACATTTTGGTGACCTACTTTTTATACTTACTTTTCAGGACACTTTTTATTTACTTCAGTCGACCCTACTATCCATTTTCTCCAGTTTCTGAATTGCTGCTATCTCTTATACTATCATTTCATACCTATAGAAGGAAGATAAGGAATCAAGTGGCCTGATAATCTTGTTTATGTTCCTGCCATTTAATTCCCTGAGCTTTAGTTTTTTCATCCATAAACATGAGAAACTAATAAAATTCATCATAACAATCTTGGCATTGGCGAATACCATATAGTGCATGTGATAGCCTTAAAGAACTCTAACTATAATTCCCATGAAATGAAGAGACTACTGAGTGAGAACTAGAGCATCCAAAAATAATTATGTTGCAAAGAATATTAATAAATTGCTAAAACAGAAGGAAGAAGGGGGAGGAGGCCTATTTAGAGATAAAGCAATTAATTTCAAATTGAGTTATTCTAGATTATTTCTAATTACTTATTTTGCCAGTTGCGAAAAGTTATGCAGTATAAATGTGGCTTGTCAGAAAGGAATTTTAGAGCCAAGAGGATCAGAGTAAATTATCTAAATACTATCACAATCAATTTGACCAGTATAAGATGAACTATCAGCAAACCCAATTTGATTTGTGGGAACCCTTATTTAAATCCTCACCCTTGTTTCCTGTCAGTAGTTTTCATTTTCCCTCTTTTTATTGACTCGTTAGTAAAATATCTTTTTAGATGATTTACATCATTATTTAGAGCATTTCTATGAATAGTGAAAAAATAAAATATTAAAAATATATTCAAATAGAGAGTTATAAAGCACGTGTGTGTGCGTGTGTGTGTGTGTGTGTGTGTGTGTATTTGGTTTGGAAGCTTTGGTGAATGTCTTGACATCCGGGCAGGATCTTGGTGCAGTTGGTGGCAGTAGAGGTCCTCATATGTAAATGTCATTTAAATTCTGCCTCCTTTGAAGTTGAGAGGAGAAAATGAATCAGTTATTCAACAGGCTAAATCTAACATTTGCAACATGATGCTTTCTCTGAGCCTGGATCCTACTCTTTTGCTCTTAAAAAATTCTCAGCTTGGGGCCGGCCCGGTGGCGCAGCGGTTTCATCCGCGCTTGGCAGCCCGGGGTTCGCGGGTTCGGATCCCGGGCGCCCGCGGACGCACTGCCTGTCAGCCATGCCGTGGCGGCTTCCCATATAAAGTAGAGGAAGATGGGCACGATGTTAGCCCAGGGCCAGTCTTCCTCAGCAAAAAGAGGAGGATTCGCAACGGATGTTAGCTCAGGGCTGGTCTTCCTCACCAAAAAAAAAAAAAAAAAAAAAAAAAAAAAAAATTCTCGGCTAGAAGCTAGGATAATTCAAATTTTAAACTTTCACAAATTTTCTGATCTGTTGGTTTAACAAACTCTTTGATTATTTAGCTCCTTCTGACAACCTAGGCATTGGTTACTTCAGCCATGATAAGAATACTCTTAAAAGCTTGTAAGAATTAGGATGATTCCTAGGAACATTCAATTGTTTTCTTGCTGGTCAACCATGTTAATGACATACAGGGACAAAAAAATATTTACTCAAGTTTACATCTTATTTGAAAATAAGCAAATTATGGAGATTCAAAGTGAGGATACATGATTAACTTCCCTTCGCCACCGGTTTTGGCCCACGCAGAATGTGATGGGTCCCCTTGTCCCACAGATGATCCTCTTTGAAGGAATGCATTTTCATATATCTATAAGTTAACTCTTTGAAATTGATACCTGATGTCTAGGAAACATCAAATTTGGCCCTCCCTTTGACTAGGTGGTGTTCTTTACCTTGCAACTACCTTTCTTTGCTCTGGCACAGGGCCAAAAGCTGCAAGCATAAACTTTCCACTTTAGTTCTCCTAACACGGAAATTATCCTTATGTTTATAAATTCTAACATTACTGAGGGCTCCATGTGGTCCTTCTCGCTAAACTTGAAATGAAGCAGTTGCATCATCCTTCACTTCCATTGAAAGATGGTGAACACTACACTGATGACTCTCTAAAATAAATGCACTTTCCTCAAATCTTCAACCATCATCTTTCCATAGTGAGATAGTCAAGAGGAAGGTGATAATTAACACAGGTGGAAAGAATACTGCAATCTCTTACTATGCTTTGATGAATACAGCACTTTCCTCTAGAATGAGGTGACCCTTGGTACCTATTTATTTTTCTCAGTGCTTTGGCTTTAGCTAAAAGGGAGACTGAAATTGTTACACATGTAAAATAATAAATGATACAATATGCCTTAGTATGTTATTAATATTTTAGAGGGTATTTTAATGAATTGTATGTCATTTTAGAAAACCCTCATGATATTGCTTCCTTTCTCAAATTTGTCATTTCTCAGGTACCTAAAAAAAAAAACCTTGACCTTGAGATCACTTAACTATATTACAGAATTGAAGGGAATCTGACAGTGTAGACAACAGTCCCTTCCTGGAAAAGCTTATCTTGGATCATTCCAAGTAAAGAGATTTCAGGAAAAAATAAATCACTGCTGTCTATTGGATTTTTTCTTGCTTTACAAACCTTTTCTTTTCTTGGAATTTATTTATGGTTCTAGACTTACATATTTAATGAAATTAGATCAACAGACAGTGAAGCTTCAACAAAAAGGTTGGTAACTTCTACTTTTGTTCATTTATGTCATGATTCCAAGTAAATTAAAGGGAAATAGTTAAATATATAAAATGAAAATTAACAACAATAGTTTAAACTTCACCTGCTTGCCAAGCTCCACGTGTCAGTGGCACCCTTTTTAGGACTGACAAAATGGGTTGAGAAGAGATGAATTATAGCCAGTCCTACTCTTGCCTACAGTCCTTCACACTGACACCTTTAATAAAGCAACTCTGATGAGAGCCATTTTACTAAGTGGGTTTGCAAGATCATATGAAGAAAGCAGACCACACACACAAGCATACAAATTTAAATACAACTAATTTATAAAATGGAATAAACAAATTTAGCTAATAGGAGTTGTCCGGTTAAAGTAGCATATAAGCTGTGTAGTACATAGTCAGTACTTAAAAATGGTGGCTTATATTATTGTACTACTCCTTTATAACCGCTTCTGGTATGAGGTTAGATTCCACAGCAGCCGACATTGACAAATGCTTTCTTCACTCACAACTAGTTTTTGCTGTACTCTAATTTCACAGAGAGATCTAGTCATTATTATTCCCCCCCAAAATTGACAATTCTTTCAGTTGACCTTGAATATTACAGTCTCTGTTTAAAGTCCTTTGAGTCACCTAAATTGTAAGCCTACACTTTTCAGTTAAAGTTGCCACTGTGGGGACCTAAAAGAAATGCTCAAATGTTGGAATATTATCACTTTTTAGATATGTCCATTATTTCTTCTCAACTACCCTAAAGCAATCTATCTATCATATTTTCGTTATGATATTATATGCTTTATATGTCTGGTATTATATAGAATTATATGCTTGGATATGTTTATATTAGATTTTTTTTTTTTTGTGTGGGGAAGACCAGCCCTGAGCTAACATCTGTTCCAATCCTCTCCTTTTTGCTGAGGAAGACTGGCCCTGGGCTAACATCCGTGCCCATCTTCCTCCGCTTTATATGGGACGCCGCCTCGGCGTGGCTGACAGGCAGTGCGTCAGCGGGCGCCCGGGATCCGAACTCGCGAACCCTGGGCTGCCAAGCGCGGACGAAACCGCTGCGCCACCGGGCGGCCCCTTATATTAGATTTTTAAAGCAAATTTAGAATAACTTTTCTGAATGTAAAAATAATAGCATGAAAATTGAAAACTAAAATAAGAGAATTATCATTACATCACTATGAAAAAATAGATATGCTCTTATATGTGTACATATATGATCATATTGTACATATTGTTTAGTAACATTTTTTGAAATTAATAATATTTTGTAATATATTGTAACACTTTTCCCTACAATAACATACTCTTGGTAAACTCTATGGATATGCCATATTTTCTCTAAATTGTTTTACTATTCTTGTTAAAAATCTGCAACAAAATCTTGCATCTATTTTCTTTGGAAGTTCATATAAAAAGTTCAAAGTCTGCATAAACTTCTTTGGAAGTTTTATAGAATTGATTTTAAAAAATGTTTATATAATTTCCAAGATAAACAATTTGGAGGAATAATACAAAGAACTTTGGTATACCTTTGCTTAAATTTACACATAGTTAAATTTTGACATTTTTGTTTTTACCTTTTACCTCTATTATTACTCACATACTATATATAATATTATATATCATATAATATGTATATTTGAAACATCATGCCCTCTTATACCTAAAAACAATAACTCAGTGTGCATTTCTTAAAACAAGGCATTCTATTACTTAACCATAGTAGAATTATTAAAGTGTGAAAATTTAAGATCAGTTTAATGCTATTACATATTCCATAGTCCATATTCAGTTATATGAATTACCCAAATAGTGTTATTTAGGTTATTTTTCTCTAGGTATGAATTTGACCAATGATCACACATTGTTTTTAGTTGACATGTCTTTTATTTGGCTTTAATCTAGAGATGATTTTCTTCGTCTTTCATGACTTTTTATTTTTTGAAGAGCCCTGGCTAGTTATTTTGAAGAACATCCCACAATTTGAGTTTGAAATTTTCTCGTAATTACACTCAGGTTTTGCATTGGTATGTCAGGTTAAAGTGGTGTCTCCATTGTAAAATAAAATTACTGTTTTTCCTTTTTAATTAATAAGTACTTAGTGGAAAATATTAGGGAATATGTAGATATCTTAGTGTTGTTCAAGTTTTAATCAGTGATTTTAGCATCCATTGATGTTTAAAAGTCATTTTAATGAAAGTTGGAAAATAGAGGTTAACTCCAGTATTCCTTCTATAATTTTTGTATTGTATTCCTTGTATAATTTTGGCATTTTACTCTAAAGAAGCCCCGCCTCCAGTTTTAGATTTTGTTATTCATTAATTGGCATGACTATGGAAACAGATTCCCATTTTTTTTTTTTTTTTGCTGAGGAAGACCGGCCCTGGGCTAACATCCATGCCCATCTTCCTCTACTTTATATGGGACGCCGCCACGGCATGGCTGACAGGCAGTGCGTCAGCAGGCGCCCGGGATCCGAACTCGCGAACCCTGGGCTGCCAAGCGCGGACTAAACCGCTGCGCCACCAGGCGGCCCCCAGATTCCCATTTTTAATGAATTATAAACTATTTCATTGTTAATGTTCAAAATGTCGAAATAAGAACTGAATCCTATGTTCTTTTGAGCTATCCACATCATTTTTTTTTTTTTTTTGGTCCCTTAGATATTTTGGTCCCTTAGATATTTTTTGTCCTAGACTTCTCTTACTCTTTTCTTGCCCAGCCCTTAAATCAGCCATATGTAGACATAGGTATTCCTAGAGCCTCTAGACACTCTCTGTGTATAATGACTGGAAACTTTGTATCTATTTATATGTTTCTCTTTATGTCTGTTTGTTTGTATGCCCGTGTATGTATGCATGTAGTCTCCCTTTCTCTTTCTCTCTCACATACAGATATCCTTGTAATCTATAAAGCTTTGGGTTCACTCTGTTTTCTTCAGTTACAGTCCAACTATTCAGAGTTCATTTTAGGCCCTTCCTTTCTTTCTTGTAACTTCCTTTATCAGTAATGAGAAACCTGACTTCTACAATATATTTGCTATTTTCTCAAGTCCTACAATATACGGAAAGTAGGTTCAGAATTGCTAATCCATACTACTGTGGAAAACAAGTCTGCTAATTTGAGTTTAATAATTGCTTTTTCTTTTTTCTTTAGCTTGAAGCTATTGTCAGAGCACTGTATTCTAAAGTTACTTGGGATCTTATTTTTCCCATTTTACATGGTTATGCTATTTATCTGAAATGCAGTTACGTTTAGGTTATTAGTAAAATAGGCTATAGTTTGCTTTTTCCACCCTCTCCCTGTACAAAACCAATCTCAGTAATTTTTGTTTGTTTATATTATTTTGGAGAAATTACAAATCTATGTGTATTTTTACATTTCCCTATTTCTTATACATGAAGTTAGTATGCTATAGCTTTTCTTTTTAATGTAAGAAATTAAATTGTATCTGTGCACAGAGATCTTTCTATTCTTTTATAAAGTTTCTTATGTAGCTGCATATATCCATTATGTGCATGTAATAATGTTTTGTCAACCAATCTTCAATAGACATTTAGATTGTTACCAAAATATGCTGTAATGAGTAACCTTAGTCATAAGTATTTTCATATGTTTCAAAGTGTATCTTCAGGTTAAATTACTATAAATGGGATTGTTGAATCAAGAGTTAAATATTTACATAGATTGTTAGATATTTCTGAGTTTTTCTCCTTATGAGCTGTTCCAGTTTGCATTCCCACTGGCAATCAATGAGTGCCATTTCCCCACAGCTCCATTAATTACATATGTTGTCAAACATTTTAATTTTTGCCCATTTGAGAGTTAAGAAATATCATCTCAGTGTAGTAGTGATTTCTAACTTTTATCCTAACTGAGATTAAATATCTTTTCATATGTTTAAGGACCATTTTTACATATTTGTTTGTGAAATATCTGTTCACATATTTTGCACATTTTTTGGGGGGGGTTGTATTTGTATATTTTTTCTTCTAGTATTTCAATGGTTTCTTTTTAAATTTATTTCTGATCCATTTGAAATTTATTATTTTGTTTGGTATGAGATATAGATTTAAAATGATCATTTCTCAAATGTTTATACAGTTGCTATAGCACCATTTATTAAGAAGTCTATCTTTGCCCCACTTATTTGAAATGCTACTATTATCATACAATTAATTATATGTGTGTTGAAGACAATTTTTAGACTAGACATCCTATTGCATAAACTGTCTATGTATTATGTGTCTATATTCCACTATTTTAATTAAAGAGTTTTTGAAGTACATTTTTAAGTACTTCAAATGTAGGCTAGTCAACTCTCACAGCTTTTCTGTTCAGTGTTTGCCAATTTAGATGTTCAATGGGAGTTAACACAGTTCTGCTGGATATGGTTGTGATTTTCTATTGACATTGAGGTTTGTGATCTTTCTCCTATTTATGAATGAACATGTGGGTTTTATGTGGTTCATTGTTTTTTTTAATATACGTAGTTATTTTGGAGAATGTTTGGAGTGATTTGGATTTAAGTGACAATTTTCCTCAGGTCAGGCAAAAAATGTTTTTTAAATATATACTCAAAACTAAGTTTGGCAAAATACTATATATTATTTTCGGTAAATTTGTATGAATATTTGGAGTAAACTTTGGAAGAAACCTAAGGAATAAATTGCATAAATAACTCTTTTAAAATTAAAAAAAAGCAGGAAATGAGATGGGATTTTATCAAATATTTTTGAGAATCCATCAGAATAATGGTAGATATTACATACTGATGTGTTAGATTACATTCCTATGTTTTCTAACATTAAATCTTATTTGGGTCACTCAACTAAATTTTATTTGAGAATTATAATACACTGTTCTAAGTGTCCACAGTTTCTCATTATTCAAGATATATTTTCCAGACTTTAGCATGGTAGTTTACCTTTATATTTTAAAACTAATTGTGAATTTTAGTTCTTTTTCCTTGCTTTGGAAAAAAAAAATAGATAATATCTATATGGTTCTTCCTCACTGTTAGAAATAAACCTCACCTGTGAAAATGTACCCATCCATTAGTCTTGTGCATATTTGTTTCCTTTGATAAATTTCCTGACTTTCCTTTACCAATATTTCACATGCGAATTACTAGTTCTTATTGAATTAAAAATTTGGCCATATTCTTTTTTTTGTTTTACATATGTCCCATGTCAATAAAGTTATCAAATGTTTTAGCAGAGAATTTTCATAGGATTTGACTTTTTGGGGGGGGAGTCTATCTCTTTGTTGTATTTTATCCCATTTCTAGTTCCTTACACTGCATTATGGTGTTTCTATCCACTTTGCCAGAAGTCTCACCAATACCGAATGACAGGGGGAGGGTGAAGGAAAAGGAATCTGAATAATATTGATTGTTTTTTTTTTCTTTTTAAGTTTACTATTATTTTCCTTTTTTGTATGTTATTATTATTCTTTTTAGTTTACTAAGTCACATACTATATTTATATTTTTCAATAGAAAATTATCAAAGAACGTGAATATTTTCTTGTGTTTAAGCTTGTTGTGTCAGGAACACTTTGATAACATTTTTGCAAATGTTGAAATTTTATAATATTTATATCTAAATTCATTTATTACAGAGGAAATTATAGGGTTTTTTTCCCAGATTTTTGTATGAATCTGTCAAATATTGTTTGGTTTTAGTCAATGAATACATGGAAAAGTCATACATGGCTCTTTTTTTTTTTTTTTCTGCTGAGGAAGATTCACCCTGAGCTAACATGTGTCACCAATCCTCCTCTACTTTGTATGTGAGCTGCCACCACAGCATAGGCAGTACGAGTGGCTATGCTGGGAATCGAACCCAGACTGCTGAAGCTGAGGGTGTCGAACTTAACCACTAGGCCACCAAGGTGGCCCATAAATAGCTCTTTTATTCTCTGAGATCTAAGATCCAGTAGTCTATGGATGACAGTGGGGGTGATAATGTGGATAGAGACAGCTTCAATAGAGAGATATATCTCTACGCAATTATTTTCTTTACCAAGGGGGTAATGTCTATAATTTGTTATGGCCGTGTTCCAATTTTAAAAATAATACTATAGATAGATGTAGACACAAGATATTCCAGAGTTAATAGTATTTTTGACAAATGATGGTGGTGCAACTACATATTCAAATGCAAAAGAATTAAACTGGATCCCTACCCCACACACTATAAAAAGTTAACTCAAAACAGATCAAAGACTTAAATATATAAGCTGAACTATAAATCTCTTAGAAGAAAAATTAGGTGTAAATCTTTGTGACCTTGGATTAAGAAATGGCTTCTCAGGTATGACTCCAAACCATAAGCATCAAAAGAAAAAATGATGAATTGGACTTCAAAATTAAAACTCTTTCTGTGTTTCAAAGGACATCAAAACAGTGAAAAGGCAATCCATACAATGAGAGATAATATTTGCAAATCATATATGATAAGGATCTAGTACCCAGAATATATAAAATAATCTTACAACTCAACATTACGAAGACAAGTTATAGAATTTTAAACTTGGGCATAGAATTTGAATAGATATATTGCTAAGGAAGATATACAAATGTCCAATAAACACATGAAAAGATACCCAACATCATTAGTCATTAGGGAAATAAAAATCAAACTGCAGTATCACTTCATACCCACTAAGATGGCTATAATAGATGATAGACAGATAGATAGATAGATAGATAGATAGATAGATAGATAGATAGATTGATAGAGAGAGAGATACATAGAGAGAGAGAGAGATAATAATAATAATAATATAAGAGATAATAAGTATTTCTGAGAATGTGGAGAAATTGAAACTCTTATAGATTGTTGGTGGGGATGGAAAATGGTGCAGCTCCTTTGGAAAGAGAGTTTGACATTTTCTCAAAATATTAAATGTAGAGTTACCATAAAACCTTGCAATTCCACTCTTAGGTATATAGCCAAGATAACTGAAAACATATGCTCTCACCGACAATTTTGTATGGATATTTATATTTATCCAAATGTCCATCAGCAGATGACTATATACACCAAATATGTTTTATCCATAGAAAGGCATATTAATCAGCCACAAAAGGTTGGACATGCTAATACATGCTACAACAGAGATGAACCTTGAAAACATTATGCTAAATGAAAAAGGCCAGACACAAAAGGCAACATAGTGTATCATTCCATTCATAGGAAACGTCCAGAATAAGCAAACCCAGAGAGACAGAAAGTAGATTAAGTGGTTGCCAAGGGCCTGAGAGAAGGGATAATGGCAACTGAATGTTAATAGATAAAGCATTTCTTTTCGGTGTGATGAAAACATTCTGAATTAGATAATGGTGATGGTTGCACAAATATTGTGAATATTCTAACGGTTCTAAAAATACTGAAACTCACTGAATTGTACACTTTACAAAAGGTGAATTTTATAGTATGTGAATTGTATCTCAATTTTAAAATGCTGAAAAAATATGTTGCAGTATGATGTTTGTGTGTGTCAGTTACTGAGACCTGCAATCTGGCGATTTACATTTGGACTCAGTTTGCCTGCAAGAGTTGTGGAAGTGGTGGAAATTAATGAGATTTCAAAGAGAAGTATAAAGGAAAAGTTTAGAGATTCAGATATGGACTTTGAGGAAAGTTCACAACTAATAGGGAAAAGAAAGGAAAGGAAGCAAAAACTGCCACTGAGAATACCTAGGGAATGTGTCACTGCAGCCACCTAAGTATGTGAACCACAGTGAGCCATAATCAGTATAGGAAGTGCCCCTGTATCTAATCCAAATCTGAATCTCTGTTTAACTCCTTAACGGTGAGCTCGTTTACAACACATAATTAGGAGAATCTTTTATTCATCTGAGGATTCCATTAATTTGTTAATATATATATATACAGTATACCTTCTATCTGCCAATCAGTGTTCTATGCTCTAGAATTCGAGTATTAAAAAAGAAAAAATGTCTTCCCTTCATAAAACTTACATTTCAGTGAAGGTGGAGAAGCCATATATTAAATGGATACAAAAGAGTGTACCGTGTTTCAGTACAGTGGTCATTAATGCTATGGAGAAAAATAAAGAAGGGAAATGGTTCAGGGTATTGGGGGCACCGTGGGGTAGACTAGGGTTTTCATTCACTTTCAAATTTATTTTTAAATATGAGTATAATTTTAAATACAGAAGTCAGGGAAGGCCTAACTACAAAGACGTATTTGAATAAATTCCTAGAGTTCATAAGGGAGGAAGACGTGAGCCTTTGAGGGAAAGATATTTAGGCATAAGAACAGGGATGTGAATGCTTTGAGGCAAGAGCCTCTAATATATTATAAGAACTTAGAATTAAAAACAGGTTCCACCTTTTACAAACTAATATTAATGTGAAGAATATTAATTATTTTTCAAAGTACTACTTTTCATACTTTGTATTCATACGTAGGCTAATCTGTGATTTGGGTCCCATATATCATCAGATATACCATTTTCTGGAAAAGTGTGAAGATTACCACGTGAGATTTTACACAGGTTCAGGTAGGTTTAACTTCCACATATTCAGTTATTCTAAGAGTTAATGATTATGGAAAACCTAGGTATTTTTTATAGGTTCTCTCACAGTTCCTTTCTCTCTCTGTCTCTCTTCTGAGAGAGGAGTGGGAAGTACTTCATGGTATAAACCTTGCTCTCTATGCCCACTTTACAGTCATGGTTTTAGGTTTGTAATTTTTCTTCTCATCAAGCAATAGGATTACACATTATGATTTTAAAATAAACATCATTTATACATTATTGAAATGTAAACAATCCATAATATATTAATTAAGCGTCTTGGATTAGTATTTTTATTAATCCAAACGACATATTACCTGTCTTTGTTTTCATCCTTTATGAATCAATGTAATTTAATATAAAATTATGGTAAGAATATAAAGATAATGCTATTTTAACCCATTATTTCTCCTCTGGTATTCAATAAGTCTTCACAGTTGTGACAGCTATAAAAGGATGTGGTTAGATTATCTACAGCAAGCTGCAAAGGTAAAAATGGTCAAGTAATATGCTTCCACAAATTGATTTTTAAGTCATTTGCTTTTATATGTAAAATTAATTAAATATGCAAGGTTAGAAGTTGAAGATTTTATTCCTTTTGCCTAATGTAACTTATTATTTCTATCTGAAAAAAGAATATTCTGTTGTAATTTTCCTTTTATTTTCTTCTCTTAAAATATCTAAAAGTTTAGTTAACGATATCCAGCATTATGTGGAAAAATGCTTCTTTCTAGCATGTGTATTTTTGTATTTTTTTGTATACAGATCAGGTATTTTCACACATCATGTAAAACTCAGTCTGTCATAACTAAACCAGAAAGATTTTTCTATGATAAAACACAATATGTGCAGTTTGAATTTTTGCACACATTAGAGAGACAGTAAAGATGAATTTAGTTGTAAAACATAAATAGCCTTTATAAGAACCTCAAAGGTGCTATTGAAGCAGAAAAAGGAAAATAATTTTCTCTGACAGGTGTTCTAATGATATTCACACTGGAAAAAGAGGAATTTATTAATATATCAGTATTTTATCATACTTTATAAAGATAAACACAATTAGGGTGGGATACCATAACCAATTATGCAATTTAAGGGAAACATAATTTAGTATTTTTTATCATTGTAAAAACATTTTATCTGCTTGAATATTGTTTTGTAGAAAATACAGGGCTTTTGCTAATAAAGTGATTAGTTGTTGAAGGCACTTCAGATATTTTATTAGCTCACAATAAAGATGAATTTCTATATCAGAACTATCATATTACCTTCTAGATTTATGTGTTTTTGGCTTTGGTCATTTATAAACATTCACATGGCTATTTATTTAGGTCCCAGAGCTGAATGAATGGCATTTAATAGATATGTGCAAGAAAACCTATGCTTAATTAGTAGAAAAAAATTAAACAACAAAAAAGCCCTTTACAATTACCCAGGAGATATTACTTACTTAGCTCTTTATTGCTCAGACAGCTGTTCTAAAATAAGAAAAAACTTATTTTACCAAAAAAGAATTGTTATAGAAATTCAAAGTTCATTTATGTATGAGTTTTTAACATGGTAGTTTTTATTTTCAGCATTGAATATCCACCTTTATACAAAGATCATATACGTAAACTTTTGAAAGAAAGCCTTTAAATATCATTTTAGTGATAATTTTATTTTTAACTTGCTTTGCATTGCCACTAGGTGGAACTAGTAAACTTTATAATTTCTATTAATGCATTTTTGTCCTATATGTGTACATTTATAAACTCTTCAAATAAAAATCCTGGAAATAGTTTAACACTTAAACTTCTTAACTGTGGATAGGCATCAAAACTCAAGTAATTACCAACCCAAGAATACTGTGGGCAAACCCTAGTGCAAAAACAAACAGGGCTGGACTGGTGGTGCAGTGGTTGTTTGTGTGCCCACTTCAGTGGCCCAAGGTTCACAGATTCCAATCCCAGGCGTGTACCTACTCACCACTTATCAAGCCATGCTGTGCCAGATGACCCACATATAAAGTAGAGGAAGATGGCATGGATGTTAGCCCAGGGCCAATCTTCTGCAGCAAAAAAGGCAGGATTGGCAACAGACGTTAGCTCAGGGCTAATCTTCCTCACACACACAAAAAAATGAACAAAATATCATCAGCAACAACAAAAAATCTGAGTAGTTTAAATTTATCAAGAGAGAATATGCAGTCTTTGAACAATCAGGAGGAAAACTAAATCATAATCAGAAACTGTTCTAACATATTTGGTGATAAATATTGAATTGTGTCTTGGCAGAAATCTATTAAATGAATCAAAATAGATATATACCAATTTTTCAAATTTTGATATTCATTGGAAACCATTAAATCATAAATCAAACCTATTTTAAATGGATCCATGTAAAAATTGCTAGTGATCCACAATAGTCAGCTTATTGGCAATTTGAGCTTGTGTTAATACTTTATTTCTCAAATTAGTAATTTTTACCTGGACCTTTATAAGGGATAAAATGAGGGAGCAATTAAGAAATAGACAATACATGGTGGTGCACATAATAAACTTTTTCTGCCTTCATTTAGAGGGTTGATTGTTTTCAGTATATCCAATTTCCAGAACTGGAAAAGCCTAGTCATGCTCCACAAAAGACAGGAGCAGGTAAGAAGACTGATTGGATAGCTATAGAGTAGCATTGTTGGATACTTTTATAACTTCATTTTATAGGTCTGAAAACTGAGACTTAAAAACTTTACTGGCTTTCCCAAAGACAACTAGTTTTTAGAGCTGGTTTCTGGTCTAAGAAACCATGCTCTTAGTCCCTATGCAAAAGACTAGCGTGTGGAGTATACGGGGCACATATAAAGCAATGAACCTTAAAAAACAAGCCTAGAGCATCAAAAGCCTAGAATGTCATGTAAAGATTTTTCCCAGTGATGATGGTAATTGTAGAGACTGTAACTGATAAGATGGCACATGGAGAATATGAAGATTCAGAACAGAAGGAAACCAAAGGCAGATATCAAAAAACCACCATCTGTATTAGTTTACTAAGGCTGCATAACAGAGTATCACAAACTGGATGGCTTCATGCAACAGAAATTGATGTCTCACAGTTCTGGAGATTACAAATCTGAAATCAAGATGTCAGCAGTGCTACGCTTTTTTGGGGACTCTAAGAGGAAGCAGAATCCCCCCTTGTCTCTTCCTACCTTCTGGTGGTGGCCAGAAATCGTTGGCTTGCATATCATTGGTCCTGCCTGTGTCTCAATCATCATGATAGAAATCTGTTAAATGTATCAAAATAGATATATACTATTTTTTCAATTTTGATATTCATTGGGAACCATTAAATCATAAATCAAACCTATTTTAAACAGTTCCATGTAAAATTATTGCTAGTGATCAACAATAATCAGCTACTTGGCAATTTGTGCTTGTATTGGTATTTTATATCCCAAATTAGTCATTGTTATCTGGACCTTTATAAAGGACAAAAATGAGGGAGCAATTAAGAAATAGAAAACACATGGCTGTCTTCACATTATCTTACCACTGTGCATCTGTGTCCAAATTTCTCCTTTTTTTTTTGTGAGGAAGATCTGTTGACAGTCCTCCTCTTTTTGTTTGAGGAAGATTGTCCCTGAGCTAATGTCTGTGCCAATCCTCCTCTACTTTATATGTGAGATGCTGCCACAGCATGGCTTGATTAGCAGTGTGCAGGTCCGTGCCAGGGATCCGAACCTGCCAACCCCAAGTCGCCAAAGTAGAGTGAACGAACTTAACCACTACACCACTGGGCTGGTCCCCAAATTTCTCCTTTTTATTAGAACACCAATCATATTTGACTGGGACTCATCATAATCACCTTAACTTAATTATCTGCAAAGATCTTATTTCCAAATGAAATCACATTCACAAGTAGGAGAGGTTAGAAATTCAACACATTTTGAGGGAGATACAAGTTGGGTAATACGATATTTAAAGAAAGTGCTAGAGATATATTATTCTGCATACATCTAATGGAAGAATCTGCTAAAGATGTAGATTTGATGCCATTTGTCAAATGTCACAGATTTTTAAGTAAGAGTAGAACTAAAGTCTTTCCGTTAAATTTAGCAGCAAGGAGGTTGGTGATTTTGGTAGGAATTGCTTTAAGGAGCAGTGTAGATATAGTAGAACTCATTTTTATTGGTTGATTATGAAATGAGATATTTTCTCAGGAATCTTAGTTTCAAATGGACAACAATATTGTCATTGCTTAAGATGGGAAAGATGTGTGCAATTTTAACTGCTACGGGGAAAAAAGCAGTAGAGAATGTGTTTGCACCTGCTAGATATTAATGGGAAAACTCACTGAGTGAGGTTCATAGGATGATATAAGGGCATTTGAGTCAAAACACAATTGAATTGATTTATCTTTCGTAGAGTCTTTAGAGAATATGAGAAGGTTGTTAGCCATCAGATGTTCTAAAGCTATGGTGAACTAAGGTATAACAAATAATAATTACTTTTTAGAAGTAAAATCAACTTTTGAATGGAAGTGGATCTTGGAAAGGAGATGACTGAGGAAAGTGTTGAAGGTTTGAATTATTACCACATGGAGGAAATGAGAAAGCTGTCAGAGAAATATAGCATGATTGCTTTAAGTGTCCAGTGGTAGGTGGCCATTTATTTACAAAGATTACAGTTGCACTTAACAACAAAAACACGGATTGGAAAAATCACAAAATTAGAATGATGGAGATTTGGGCTTGAGGGTAATTATGTAGCTGATAAGAGGATTGTGGGATGGATACAGAAGTAGATAATAAGGGCTGATCAATGGTGATAGGTATAAAAAAGAAGGAAAAATACAAGACTAGAAAACAGGCTCTGTAGTTAAACAAAATTATCCCATGTTACTCTCTGAACATTTAAGAGATCAAATTGAAACATAACTGTGTGTGCTTTGAACTAAAGATTTTTAATATAAAAATATGCAGATATATCAAAGTAAACTTTGGTTTTGTCTCAATGTAATTGTCCAACTAATTGGATTGTTTCTTGACTTACAAATTTAGGTCAATAAGGATACTATTTAATTCTGTGTTAAATGAAGAAAAATAAATAAATTGTGATTTAGGACTTGTAGCTTTATTAAACATGTAGAAGAATATGGAAAACTTTTTAAAAAAAAGTTATAATGAAACATTATTGAATATCTCTGGTTTGAATCAGTATTTACAGTGATATGGCCACAACAGAGATATATAATGTTTTGTTAAAACTCTCAAAGTATGTAAAACTAGCACGCATCAGTCATAATCATAATAATGAGTTGGTCCATGGGCTAAATCAGGAAAAATTAATAGGCTCTTGATGCAAAATAATGTTGATGAGTCATAGTGTCTCCATTTAAGATGAGAGGTTTTTCTTTTTCTTTTTTTCTCTTTTTAATGAAAATGTCAGCAAGCTAGAAGTTGACCTCAGCACATAAAAGCTTATCACTGGAGGTGAAACTTCAACTCTTTTAGTTAAATTTGTAATTATGTCTAAGCATCCAGAGACAAGAACACAAGTCAAATAAGAGGCAAACTCATTATTATCGCCGGTGACCTACTCCTGCACTAAGGAACCAGAACTAATTACAAAATCAACATATCATTGTCAAAGTGGGTTGTTCACAGGTCAAGGGAAAAAATGCAGAGGAGATGGTTGTGAAAGATAAAAAAAACAAAGTTAAAGAAAAGAAAAAGAGACAGCTAAATAAGCTTCATTAACTAGATGAAAATAAAAGCAGCAAAGCTAAGGCAAATCTATTTTGGTGTGGTATTTATACACCAGCCATTATCTTTAACATTTCAGAACCAAACACAAAATTAGAACAACAAAATTTTCAAATAAAATTTTATTTCAGTAAGTTTTGCAGAACTCAAAGAAAAGCAAAACTCATCTTCTTTTATTTTTTAATTCTCCATTCACGAAATATAAATTCTTCTGGATTAAATCAATTCATTTAAAACACATATTCTATGAAAAAATATTGGTAATATACAGTTGGATAAGGCAGAATTATTTCTCTTTGAAGCATTCATGACTCCTAGTTTAACAAATAACAGAAAATACTAACCAGCTCAAAGAATAAGGGAGTCATTATGACCTGGATTGAAAATCTGATGGTATGGCTGGCTTTAGTCACAAATAGATTAGAGTCTGGGTCCATTTCTCCATGGTTCTCTTCACTGTATTTTCCTCTGTTTTCACTTGACCCCAGATTACTTTATCTAATGGCAACAAAATGACTGAGGTAGTTCTAGGCCTCATGCCTGCAGACCCCACCACTCTAAGCAAGTGAAAGGTACAGTCTTCAACACACATCCTGTTCTTCATTCTCACTGGATAATCCTGAGCCAGTTACTATGGTAACGAGGACCAGGATCACTCTGATTTTTCTAAAGCAGAATGGTTGTCACTCCTAGAAGCATGGATAGATTCAATCCTACCTGGAATGCTTTGTCCTCCACAACAGTGATGAATCAAATGGATGTGGGGTTATGAGGCCAGAGCAGAAACGTATTGTGAAGTTCTTTACCGAGCACTTGAAGCTGTGGGGAGCCGGCAGTGATGTAGCTAGTGCAGTGGAGAGGGGAAGATCTGCCCACAGAGCAGTTAATAGAAAGTACATTGTCTCTAAAGAATTTAAAAACAACTATAAAGCCAACTAAAAGTTCCTCTGCTTCTTATTATAGCCATGCTTTGGCAATTCTAAACAATTCAGTGGTAAATTACTCATCCCTAAAAAATCTTCTTTTTTGAACTATCTAAATTTTATTTTAAGGATATGTAATCTACATACAATGAAATGAATTTATTCAAGCATACAGCTTGATGAATTTTGACACATACATACAACTATATAACACTAACTACTTCATGAACGTATAGGCCATTTCCATCAACTCTGAAAGTTCTCTTGTACTCCATTTCTAGTCATTCCTGGCTGAACGCTGAGAAACAAACATTATTGTGAGGTCTATTATCATATATTAGTGTTTTCTGTTATTTAACTTCATATAAAAGGAGTCACATAATGTGTACTCTTTTTTCTCTGGCTTCTTGTGCTGAATATAATAATGTTCAGTATCAGCATTTATTCTGTTTGATTTCTGAATAATATCCCATTGCATGAATACAGTACAATGTGCTTATCCATTTCTCTTTACGGATATTTGATTTTTTGCCCCAGTTTTTGTCTATTATGAACAAAGCTGCTATGAACACTTTCGTCTGATACTTTTTGTAGATATGCTTTCATTTCCTTTGGGTAAGGAAAAATTCTAGCATAATTGGTTGGCCATAAGGTAGATTTATTTTTAATTTATAAAAGACTGCCAAGAGTTTTTCAAAGTAGTTATTTCATATTCAACACCCCTGCATATTATATGAGAGTTCCATTTGATCCACATCCTTGTTGGCACTTGGTTTTCTCAATCTGTTCAAACTGAGCCATTCTCATGGTGTATGTGGCTACTTCATTGTGGTTTAAATATACATTTCTCTAATAATAAATGATGCTGAGCACAATTTAGATCAACTATTTGTCTATCTTCCTTTATGTAGATCATTTTCTCACTAATAATTCCTCAAACTCTACAATGGAGGTTCGCATAGGTTTACCATCTAAAAATAATAAAATGAATAAAGAAAGGGAAAATAAATGAATCTCATCTCCACTTTCAGAGGTTTCCCCTTTTCAGAATCTTGGTTCCTTGACTCCTGTTTGCTTGATCAGCTTTATGAAGGCTTTAATCAAGTATCTTTTCAATTTTAGTTTATTTGCTTACTTGTTAATTTTAGTTGGTTAGAGGAGATGGGGTGGGGACCATTTGTTGGCTACGATCCTCCTTGTCTGAAGTATGTCCTCATTTGTATTCACTAATTTTTATATTTGAAATTATTCTTATTATAATTCTAGATTTTTTTTTTTGCTATTTGGATCTCCATTTAAAAATTTTGTATATTTATCTGTCTTTTTCAGCATTCTATTCCACTGCATACGCTTGCTTTAAATCTCTGTTGCAATATCACTTTATCAGAGAGAATTTCTTAACTATTCTTTAAAATAGCAAAATAGAATAATTTTTGCCCCATGATACTGATGTTTTATAATCCAAACACTTATCACCCAATGTATAGCATATGATTATTTTAATTTATTTTCTATCTTTTTTATCCTCTGCCTGCCTCTCCACTAAATTGCAAGGTTCATGAGATGTGAAACTCCATCCTATTTCTTCTATGCTGTGTCTCAGCTGATAGCATAAGAGATCAATACATATTTATTATATGAAACAAATGCATTCATAATTGAATGCACGCTTGTCCAGCCATATTTTCCTCCCAAACTGCCAGTAGCCTCTGAACTTGATGTAACTACACTGTGGTATCCTAGAGGCCCTCTGTCCTTTGTAGGTTCACTCTGAGATCATATAAGAGGCAAGAAGATCCAGACATCCCATTCAGCCTCATCCAGTATCTGGGAATAGTGATGTTCATGAAGGACTGACGCACTTGTGTTTGGGCCAATGAAAATGTCCTAACGGACAAGATCTTCCCAGGTTCTGCACCTTTTCACTTGTTATGGACTGAATTGTGCCTCCCGCTCTGCCCCAGTTCACATGTTGAAGCCCCAACCCCCGATGTAACTATATGTATTTGGAGATAGGGCCTTTAAGAAGGTAATTAAGGTCAAAAGAGGTCATAAGGGAGAGACTCTAAATCAATAGGATTGGTGTCCTTATAAGAAGAAACATCATAGATCTCTCTCTCCACACACACCAAGAAATGGCCATGTGAGGACACAACGAGAAGGTGGCCATCTACAATCCAGGAAGACAAGCCTAGGCAGAAACCAGTCCTGATGGCACCTTGATCTTGGACTTCTAGTCTCCGGAACTGTGAGAAATAAATTTCTGTTTTTCAAGCCACCTGTTCTGTGGTATTTTGTTACGGCAGCCCTACCACAATAATATGCCTGTTCTTTCCTGCTGTATCTCAGGCAGTTCACTAGAGAGTTGTCCAGCTAAGTGTAGGGAATCTCACATAGTTCTCTTACTCATTCAGTAGGTCCCCAACAGGGCTCCAGTTCTCACACATACATAGGTGCCATAAGTCCCAGCAAGCCTTCAGCTCAGGAGAGGCAAAATACTTGGAGCTCTGAGTAAAGGCAAAATGAGTCACATTCATTTGCATTATTCCCAACACCTGCTGTTTGCTTTTAATCTTTTATTGAAAACTTTATGCTTACCTAAAATAGTATCTTCTGCTCCAAACCCTGATGTCCTGTCTGGAACTATCATATGGATGGAAATATCCCGTAAAATGATAATTTATGATATGTTAGTCAAGACATTTCAAACACTGCATTCTAACAAAGACAATTCCATACAGAGAGCACTTCTTGTTCTGAGCCTCTCATCCACTAACCTTATATTCCTATCTCACTTATGGAAGTTATAATATTGTACTCTGTATGCTTACCATATATTTATGCGATTGTCTTCTCTATCAATAGTACATTCATCGCATGTAGTGACCATATACCATTCATCTCTCAATTTAATAGACGATGTTTATTAATTAAATTGAAATTCAATAAATATTAATTAAATTGTATGCAATCTGAAGGAAGAGTTTCAGTTTAGGGCGTTCTTGAGTGATGAATTAATGAATGTCCTTAATTTCAAGGACTCTAGTTAGCAATCCTACAAAGGTAACTAAAGTCTAGCTTGTTGGATATAATTTAATTCCATAAAGTTAATTATCAAACCTCTCATTTATTTCCATTTTATATGCCCAGGACTTAGCACGGTGGTCAACAAATATTTTTTTAATGTAGTAAAATACACATAACATAAAATTTACCATCTTAACCATTTTAAGTGTAGAGTTCAGTGGTATTGATTACATTCATAATGTTGTACAACCATCACCACCATTTATCTCAGTTACTCTTTTCATCTTTCAAAATGGAAACTCAAAACATATTAGGCAGCAACTTCCCATTCCCTCTCCCCTCAGCTCCTGGCAACTGCCATTCTACTTTCTATAATTTTAACTACTCTAGGTACTTCATAAAGTAGAATCGTACACTATTGTTTTTTTGTGATTGGCTTATTTCACGCAGCATTATGTCCTCAAAGTTCATGCACGTTGCAGCATATGTTGGATTTTCCTTCCTTTTTAAGGCTGAATAATGTCCATTGTATATATATAACACATTTTACTTGTCCATTGCTTACTTATCCATTGATGGGCGCTTGAGTTACTTTCACACTTTAGCTATTATAGATAATTCTACCATGAACATTGTAGTAAAATATGTCTTCCAGACCCAAATTTCAATCCTTTGTGTATCTACCCAGGTTGCGAATGCTCAACCATCCTTGAATCCCTGGATCATACAGTAATTCTATTTTTAATTTTTTGAGGAAGCACCACAGTGACTCTACCATTTTACATTCTTACCAACAGTACACAGGGTTCCAATTTCTCCATATCTTTGCCAACACTTATTTTCTGTTTTTTGATAGTAGTCGTCCTAATAGATGTGAGGTGGTATATCATTGTAGTTTTCATTTGCATGTCCCCAGTGACTAGTCATGTTGAGCATCTTTTCATGTACTTCATAGCCATTTGTATATCTTCTTTGGAGAAATGTCTATTCACTTCCTTTGCCCATTTTTGAACCGGGTTGTTTGTTTTGCTGTTGAGTTTTAGAAGTTCCCTATATATTGTGGATATTAATCACTTATCAAACTTATGATTTGCAAATACTATCTCCTATTTTGTGGTGTGTCTTTTTACTCTTTTGATAGTGTCTTCTGGTGCACAGAATTTTAAATTTTCATTAAGTCCAATTTGTCTATTTTTTCTTTTGTTGCCTGTACCTTTGGTGTCAGATCCAAGAAATTGTTGCTGAATTGTCATAAAGCTTTTGCCCTATGTTTTCTTATAAGGTTTTTATAGTTTTAACTCTTATAAATGTAATGTAGGTCTTTGATCCATTTTGAGTTAATTTTTGTATATGGTGTTGGGTAAGGGTCCAACTTCATTCTTTTGCAAGTGGATATCCAGTTTTCCCAGGACCATTTCTTGAAAAAACAGTCCTTTACCCATTGAATGGTCTTTGGACCTTTGTCAAATATTATTGACCATATGTACAAGGGTTTACTTCTGGGTTCTCTATTCTATTCCATTCATATATAAGTCTGTCTATATGCCAGTACCACACTGTTTTGAGTACTTTAGTTTCGTGGTGTGTTTTGAGATCAGGAAGCATGAGTCCTCCAATTTTGTTCTTTTTAAAGGTTGCTTTGGCTATTTGGGGGTCCTTCAAAATCCATGGAAATTTTGAGATGAGTTTTTCTATTTCTGCAAAACACATCATCAGAATTTTGAAAGCAATTGCATTGAATCTGTAGATCACTTTGGATGGTATTGATGTTTTAACAATATTAGATCTTCTAATCCTTGAAAATGGGGTTTGTTTCTATTTATGTCTTCTTTAATTCTTTTGTCAATGTTTTGTGATTTTCATTTTACAAATTTTTACCTCCTTAGTCAAGTTAATTCCTAAGTATTTTATTCATTTTGATACATATTATAAATGGAATTGTTTTGTAATTTCCTTTTTAGATTGTTTATTGTTAGTGCATATAATACAACTAATTTTTATGGGTTGATTTTGTATCCTGCTGGTTTGCTGAATTCATTAATAGTTCTAACTTTTTTTGTGTGGATCCTTTAGAGTTTTCTCTAAAGAAATCATATCGTCTGTGAACAGAGATAATTTTACTTCTTCCTTTCCAATGTAGTTTCCTTTAATTTCTTTTTCTTGTCTAATTGTCCTTGCTAGACTTTCCTGTACTACATTAAATAGACCTGGTAAGAATGGGAATTCTTGCCGTGTTCCTGATCTTAGAGGAAAAGCTATTAGTTTTTCACCATTGAGTATGATATTTGCTGTGGGGTTTTGATATATGGTTTTATTATGTTTAGGTTATTTTCTTCTATTTCTAGTTTGATAAGTGTTTAAATCATACACGAATATGAAATTTTGTCACATTTTTTCTGTATCTATTGAAATGATCCTATGATTTTCATCCTTCCCTTTGTTAATGTGGTGTATCACATTAATTGATTTGTGGATGTTGAACCATACTTGCATCCCTGGAATAAATTCCATTTGATCATGATGTATGATCCTTTTAATGCATTGTTGAATTCAGTTTGTTAATATTTTGTTGCAGGGTTTTGCACCTATGTTCATCAGGGATACTGCCTTGTATTTATCTTTTATTGTAGTGGGCTTGTCTGGTATTGGTATCAGGCTAATTCTGGCCTCATATTATGAGTTAGGAAATGTTCCCTGCTCTGCAATGTTTTGGAAAAATTTGAGAAGGATCGATATTAATTCTTTTTTAAATGTTTGGCAGAATTCACAAGTGAAGGCATCATGTCCAGGACCTTCTTTCAGGAGATTTTTGATTACTAATTCTATCTCGTTACTAGTTATAGATCTATTCAGAATTTTCTATTTCTTCATGACAGTGTTGGTAGGTTTTGTGTTTTTTGCACATTTCATCTAGGTTATGCAATTTCTTGGCATACAAATGTTAATAGTACTCTCTTATAATCCTTTTTATTTCTGTAATGTCCCCATTTTTATTTTTGATTTTAGTAATTTGAGTCCTCTTCTTTTTTTAGTCAATCTAGCTAAAGGTTTGTCAATTTTCTTGATCTTTTCAAAGAACCAACTTTTGATTTCATTGATTTTCTCTATTATTTTTCTATTTTCTGTTTTATTTATTTCTTATCTAATCTTTCTTATTTCCTTTCTTCTGCTAACTTTGGGTAAATTTATTCTTCTCTTTCTAGTTCCTTGAGTTATAAAGTTAGGTTGCTGATTTGAAATCTATTTTGTTTTTTAATATAAGAGTTTATAGCTATAAACTTTTCCTTTAGCACTGCTTTTTCTATGTCCCATAAGTTTTGGTTTTTTTTTTTTTTTTTTTTTTTGTGGGGAAGACCACAAAAAGTTAACATCCATCGCCAATCCTCCCCTTTTTGCTGAGGAAGACTGGCCCTGGGCTAACATCTGTGCCCATCTTCCTCTACTTTATATGGGACACTGCCACGGCATGGCTGACAATCGGTGCGTTGGCGGGCGCCCAGGATCCAAACTCGTGAACCCCGGGCTGCCTAGCGCGAACTAAACTGCTGTGCCACCGGGTGGCCCCCAAGTTTTGGTATGTTTTGTTGTCATTTTCATTCATCTCTAAGTACTTTCTACTTTTCCTTGTGATTTCTTCTTGGATCCATTGGCTGTTAATAGTGTGTTGTGTAATTTCCACAAATTTGTGAATTATCTAGTTTCTTTTCTGTTATAGAGCTCTAACTCTATCCTGTTGTGGTCAGAGAATATACTTTGTATGATATCTATCTTTAAAATCGATTGAGCATTAATTTGTGATCTAATATATGGTGTACTACAAAAAAATGTCCCATGTACACTTGAACACTTGAGAAGAATGTGTATCCATTGATCTTGTGTAGAGTGTTCTTTATATGTCTGTTAGATCTAGTTGGTTTATTGTGTTGTTTTTGTTCTCTGTATCCTCACTTATCTTCTATCTCATTGTTCTATCCATTATGTAGAGGGAAGTGTTGAAGTCTCTGACAATTATTGCAGAACTATTTATTCCTCCCTTCAATTCTCTGAGTTTTTTCTTTTATATATATTGGTGGTCTGTTATTAGGTGCATAAATATTTATAGTTGCTATATTTTCTTGCTGTATTAAACCTTACATTAATATATAATGTCCTTCTTTGTCTCTTGTAACATTTTTTGATTTGAAGTCTATTTTGTCTGATATTAGTATAGCTACCCCTGCTCTCTTTTGGTTACAGTTTGCATGGAATATATTTTTCTACCCCTCCACTCTTAATCTATTTATATCCTTAGTTCTGAAGTGAGTCTCTTGGGCTGGCCTAGTGGTGTAGTGGTTAAGTTCACACACTCCACTTCAGCAGCCTGGGGTTTGCAGGTTTGGATCGCGGGTGCAGACCAATGCAGTGGTTGTCAAGCCATGCTGTGGCAGTGTCCCATATAAAGTAGAGGAAGATGGGCAACAGAAATTAACTCAGGGCCAATCCTCCTCACACAAACACACACAAAATTCTAAAGTGAGTCTCTTGTAGACAGTACATAGTTAGAATGTGTTTTTATCCATTCTGCCAATCTCCAACTTTTGATCAGAGAGTTTAATCCATTTACACTTAAAGTAATTACAGATAAAGGGGGACTCACTTTTGTCATTTTGCTATTTGTTTTCTAACTGCTTTACAGCTTTTTTTGTCCTTTATTTCCTGTATTACTATCTTCTTTTTTGTTTAGTTGATTTTTTGAAGTGAAATGTTTAAATACCTTTCTCATTTCCTTTTATGTATATTCTATTGCTATTTTATTTGTGGTTACCATGGATATTATATTTAACATTCTAAAGGTATAATACTCTAATTTAAATTTATACCAGCTTAACTCCAATAACTTACTAAAACTGCTCCTTTACAGCTCAGCTTAACTTCAATAACTTACTAAAACTGCTCCTGTACAACTCCATTCTCTTCCCATTGGTTGTTGATATCACACAATTGCACTTTTATACATTATGTGCCCCAAGATATAAACTAATAATTCTTTTCAATGCATTAGTCTCTTAAGTTTTGCTTAAAACAAAATGTACTGATACAAATCATAGTTACAACAATACTAACCTTTAAATTAACAATTTTTTAAAGTATATCTCTTAAATCATGTGGAAAACAAAAAGTAGAGTTACAAACTATTGTTACAAAAATACTAGCTTTTATAATTGCCAATGTATTTATCTTTATTGAGATATTTAATTCTTCATATGTCTGAGTTATTGCCTAGTGTCCTTTTATCTCACACTATAAGACTCCCTTGAGCATTTCTCACAGGGCAGATCCACTTGTAACACACTCCCTCACCTTTTGCTTATCTAGGAATTACTTAATTTTGTCCTCATTTTTGAAAGACAGTTTTGCTGGATATAGGATTCTTGATTTTTTCTTTTAGCATTTTAATATATCAAAGTCCATTGCCTTCTGCCTCCAAAGTGTCTGCTGAGAAAACTGCTGATAATCTTATTGAAGATCCCTTGTATATGATGAATTGCTTCTCTTGGTGTTTTCTAGATTCTCTCTTCATGTTTGTCTTTAGAATATTTGATTATAATGTATCTTTGTGTGAGTTAAACTTAATTGGACTTTGCTGAGTTTCTTGAATGTCTTTCATCAAATTTGGCAAGTTTTCTATTATTATTTATTCAAATATTCTCTCTGCCCCTTTCTCTCACTCATCTCCCTATGAGATTTCCATAATATGTATATTGACCCACTTGATGTTTTCCTGCAAGTCCTTTAGTCTCTGTTCACTTCAATTGTTTTTCTTTTTGTTTTCAGACTCAATACTTTTCATGGCCTTATCTTCATATTGGCTTATTTTTTTCTTCTACCTGGTCAGATTTGCTTTTGTATCCCTCTAGCAAAATTTTTATTTCAGTTATTGTACTTTTCAGCTCCAGAAATTCTTTTTAGTTTCTGTTTTAGGTTTTCTATCTCTTTGATAATATTTCCATTTTGTTTATGCATCATTTTGTTGACTTTCTTCACATCTTCCTTTAGTTCTTTGAGCATCTTTAAGACTGTTGTTTTAAAACCTTTGTCTAGTAGGTTTGCTATTAGGTCTTTTAAAGGGACAATTTCTGCTGACTTATTTTTTTCCTTTGAATGGGCCATGCTTTTCTGTTTCTTTGTATACTTTGTGATTTTTTGTTGTTGTTGTTTAAAACTGTGTGTTTGAATCTAACGATGTTCTAACTCTGGAAATCCGATTCTCTCCTTTCCTTGGGGTTTATTATTTTTTGTTATAGTTTTTTTTTTTAATTGTTATAAACTATCTCTGTACCACAGATTAGCCTGAGGTATAAAATTAAGGTATTCTGATGTCTTTTTTGAGCTTTTATCTTTCCATGTGCATGTGCAATCACTTTCTAATTTTCTCTGTATAGGCAGTTGTTTTTTAATATCTGGCTCTTAAAAGAGGAAAAAGAGAAAAATGAATAGTTTGGGGGAAGTACAAGTCACTACCTCTTTTAATCTCCTGGAAGTCACTTCAGAAGGAGGGAGAGGGGCTTACAGCAATGGAGGGAGGTGCAACAACAATGTCGACTATTTCATCCGCATCTTTGTAATCAGAAGCAGCAATTAGTGATCACACACTGATCCCCAATATTTGGAGAACAAGGTACTTTTTAGCTCACCCTGGCTCTCACAATCTGTGTGTAAGGTGCTTCAGGAACGCTTGCACATCTGCCTGCCTTGTGGCTGGGAGTAGAGTATGAATAGTTGCTACTGTACTAAGAGCTGAAATTGACCAAAATTAACCACAATTTACTTTCCAACACTTCCTCTGGAAGTTGCAAGTTTCACTAGACTCCAGAGTTCCATGATAGTTTCATCAGATATATTCTGCCAGCACAATTATTATGTAGGTGGAGAGATAGGTTCCTGGTGCTTCTTACTCTGCCGTCTTCCCATAATAAATATTATTTTGAAGAAAGAGTGACTTATATAGGGGACCTTGAAAAATGTGAAGGACTTAGGACCCCAACTTATCAGTGCCTTTAAGGTATTCCAATAGGGACTTCAAAATTAGTAAGTTTGAGTATCTTTTCCAGTATCTTAGCTAAGTTATCACTATGAAGAACCCCAAATATGGGGGTGCCTTTGCTAACAGTATTTTAAAAACCTTTCCAACTCTCATTGTGTGAAAGTGTACTAAAAAAATCACTGGAAAGCTACATTTAATAAGGCAAGCTATGCTCTGATATTGTTGCAAATTCTTTCTGCTTTATTGAAGCTTACAATGAAGTGAACTGAACAGTTTTTTTAGCACATTAAATCACAATAATATAAATATATCCAACAAGGAAAGATAAGAAACATTTTCTTTAACAAAATCAGAAGACCTCTTAATTTACAGTAAATGTATTACATAAATTTAAACTAATAGTTATATTTTTATTGTTCCACTTCAACTGATTCCTACTTTCAGAAAAAAAGTAACAAAAGTTGAAAGAAATAACCTTTATTTTAATAAATTGTTATTTTAATTGGTTCAACAGTTTCTTTTATTATTTTGTAATGAAAACTTTTATAGTTCATTTGCTTAATATCATAGTGGTATATATGTATATTTGTTTATTTGAGTTTTTTACTTAGGGATTAATTTTAATATTGTATTGTCCAAACAAGGTAATAATGATACTACCTGCTAATTAGCATATGTAATTGATGAATAAGTTTAATATCACTTGCAATTCTTAGGTATTCATAAAACTCTCATTTCTACTAATAAAGCTGAGTTGTTTTGAAGTTCTGATGACTTAGAAAGCAATACTTGGATAATTATATTTAGGCTAAAGCTACATTTATAAAGATTTTATGATAATGAGATATAAGAATATATTTCCCAAATGAAATCATTTCTATTTGAATCATATTACATATTATTAATTCAATATAATGCATCCATACTCCATCATTTTATCTATCTATAGAAATGGATTAACAGGGACAATCTCAAGATATATTACATTATTATTGCTTTCTGGCGCTCCTATAAGATCCTATTCAATATTGAAAAGTCAGAATAAATGTAATTTGTATTTTAGAGCTGGTTTCTGTCATTTTGTGTTGAAATACATGTTTCTGATCCCATCAAAATCTAGAAAATGTTTCCTTTAAAAGCAAATTCACTACTCTGTGATTGGATTTAAGATATAATTTTATAAAATGTCTTAAATGGTATATTTTTTAAAAATTATACTTTTATTATAATTATTAATCCATGATGCTAGAAATATTTCCAATTTTGTTGTTGACTTATGATATATTCCAAAGATATATCTTTAAAAATATTTAATTATATTTCCACAGTTCATGTAATAACACATACTATTATGAATCTATAAATAATCCTTATTATGTATTTTATAAAAGGCTGTAGTTTGAGTTACCACAAACATCCCCTTAATAAAAAGAAAACATGCAACTGCATGTTGAACTCAAAAGCTAAAATAAGGAGTCAAGAAATGGCAGATATCTAAATTTTATATTGTATTTTATTTATATTTATTTAGATTCGGCCTTCTAAAATCAATGATATTAATATGTCTGAATTACGCTAATACCTATATTAAATACAAGATACATGGATTAATTACTGAAGACCATAATTAATAAAATATATCACTGTCTCCCTGCAAAGGTTTATTATTACTGTAAGGCCAACTAATTAAAAAGAAAAGCCATACCTTCAGCACAGAAGTGAACTAGTTAATTTTACCCTTTACAAGCCTGATTGGCTTAGCTATTATTAGTAGAATGTCAATATTATTAAATTTTACTTATTTACCAAAAAATGACTTTACTTTCAAAACGTAAAGTTATTGGTTAATTTTTATATTGATAATTCACAAACATTTTAACAAAGCATGAATTAAAATCCATTAGATAGGCTTTTCATGGAAAATTCGGCATTGTATTATAAAGATAAAGCTTTATGCCTTTTATATCTTTAAAAATCTTGGGAGACAAATGTTGAATTTTATAACAAAGAACATATTATTTCAAATACATTTAAGGACACATTCCAGAAATAAACTCTATTTACCTGTATAGTTGTCAGAAATAATGTTTTTTCCATTTTATTTTTCATTTTAAAATATATGGTAGTGTAAAATTATTCATGATGAAAAGTCTAAAATGTAGGAGAAAAAGGAATATAGTAGCAAGAGAGTGAGCCAAAATTCTATTTATAAATAATCTCTCTTAAAACTTCATCATTTGATGTTAAACATATCAATTGCTGGAAATAACACTGGATGAGTATTTGCTGTCATTTATGCAAGGATCTGTGCATAGCAATTTGCTGGTATTTGTTAGGCAACTTCCATATGCATATCAATTAACTATAAAAGTGAAACTTTAAATTTTTCTGGAATCTAATTGTAATTGAAGCACTTTTTTATTTTGGGCATTTGAAAATTCTGTCTTCTTTTATCCTATCAAGAATATGGATAGATAGGTATTGCTGGTCTAATTAGTCAAATAACACTCAGAAATTATAAACATATGCCATAAATTATAAAATAACAGCTAGGACTTAAATCCAGGGCTCTGAATAATAAAATATATGTCCTTCCCAATGAGTAGATTATGCTCTAATGTTTTCACTTAGATTATCTTCAAGGAAATATTCTTTGAGATCAAAACACAAAAGGAACAAAAAAAATCAACAAAAATTTGCAAAATAAAATAATTCATGGTATATTAGAGACTCTTAGAAATCAATATAAAAACACATGAGCCCTACTATAAGATGGATAAAATATTTGAACAGTCATTTTGTTGGGAGAAAATTCTGCATGGCATATCTACGTATCTTGTATCAACTTTGCTTCTGGACTATATATTTAAGCATATTTAGATGGGAAAAAGCTTGCAGTTTTTCCTGTTTTAACCTAAAATGAATAGAATAATTAGTAAACTAATATTCTCTTATGATATGCTCCTTAACTCAATATAAAGAATGTGTTTCACCACTCTTTTTTTTTTTTTTGGTGAAGAAGATTTGTCCTGATCTACTATCTATTGCCAATCTTCCTCTTTTTTGCGTGAGGAGGATTAGCCCTGAGCCAACATCTGTGCCAATCTTCCTCTATTTTGTATGTGGGTCACCACCACAGCATGGGTTGATGTGTGGTGTAGGTCTGCACCCAGGATCCAAACCCAAGAACCCAGGCCACCAAAATGAAGTGTGCCAGACTTGACAACTATGCCACGGGGCTGACCCACCTGTTTCATCATTTTTCGCTTATACTTAGTTTATTTGCTTACATATATAATATTCTATTGTATGATCATACTATAATTTATGCATTCTACTTATGAAGTAAGATAATGTCACTCTCTGGGTGCAGAAAGTAGATTTGTTTCCTGGAAAGTATAGTAAAGATGTTTTCCTTTCAGTCAAAGTCATGGCAGTCTTGTTAGTACCATTGTACAAAAGCTTTGGGTTCCTCAGCTGTGATGCAAAACAACTGTGTGCTCAGCATCCATCTAGGCCTGTCTCTATACTGCCTTGAAGGTACTTTGGAAACAAAAGCAGCCAAAGTCAACATGAAGCTCATGCTCTATGCTGTGCCATGAATAATACAGTCATTTTTACCTGACCCAGGAATCCTATGTCTTTTGCCAGCATCTATGAAACTGTGTCAGACTAACTTGTTAACTCATAAGCAGAGTGAAATCTCAAATCGTTCTAGACACACTTCACTAAAACATAAAATCTAAATAGCCAATATACATGTGGAATAATGAACAAAAAGATCATACTATAAGCAAAATACAAAGAATCATATGCTTGCTGTTGAGTAAAGAAGGATATCACAGAAGAGTATTAGTTTCTTAATTATCCTATTCATTTTAAGTTAAAACAGGTAAAACTAAACTAAAACATTCTCTAATATATACATGGTTTGTCATCTATTAAGAAAAGAAAAATCTGAGTCACTTGATGGATGTAGTTACCATCATGTGATATTGGGAAGAGTGCAGATAGATCAGTTATTTTTCTGTAGTATGAGAGAAAAATCTGGGCTGGGTATATAAGTTGGGAGTTGTCAGCGTACATGTAGCATTTAACACCATGAGACAATGTCATCACCAAGACAGAGTATACATAGTGATGATCAAGGGCTGATTCCCAGAATCAGTCAACGATAATCTTCACAGCAAAGAAAGAGAATCATTGGATAATATTGACAAGGAGTGATAAGTGTGGTATAAGGTAAACCAGCAGAGTGGAGTATCTCAGAAAAGTGAAAAGTTTTATCAAGGAGCAGAAAGTACTACTCTTCATTAAATGCTCCTGAGTAGTCAAGTAAGATGAGAACTAAGTATAATATATAAAGTATATGTTAAAATATAAATATTTTGTATAGTAACATGGAATTCAAATGACTATGACAAGTGCCATTTTAGCAGAGTACTGAGAGTGAACGTCTGATCTAGGAGAAGATAGGAGGAGAACAGTAGACAAAAGCAAGAATTTAAAGAAATTTTGAGAAACGGTAACAAAGTATTTGGAGAATAGCTGTCAGGAAAATGAGTTCAAGAGAATTTATCTCATAAGATGGAAAAATATCAGCATGTAATTATACTGAAAAAAGCGATGGAGTAGAGAGCAAGCAAACAAACAAAATCTAATAATGGTAATGACATCATCAAAAATGGTGGAATAAGGACCTCCAAAAAATTCTTCCCTTAGAAACAACATATAAGCTTACTAAAATATCACAATCAAATTTTTCAGAAAACTGGAAATTAATCAAAAACTTGAAATGAGGTCAAATGAAGACTACAACGAAGAAACAGATGAAGAAATAATACATAACATATAGAAGACAAGTAGCAAAATGGCAAACAAATCCTACCTGCGTTATGAGTAATAATTGCATGATATGTAGATTGATTAAAAACTCCAATTAAATGCATAGATTGGCAAAATGAATGAGAAAACATGATCCAACTATATGCTGTCTACAGGATACACACTTGAGATTTAAAGGCATAAGTAGTTTGAAAGTAAAAGGATGGATAAAGATCTATCATGTAAACAGTCACCAAAAAGAACTGGTGTGAGTATATGAACATGAGACCACTAAACTTTAAGGTAACTGTTTACCAGAGACAAAGCAAGACATTTTATAATTATAAAAGTATCAATTCATCAATAAGATATGCCAATTATAAACATATTTGTACATAACAACAGAGCCCCAAAATATCTGAAACAAAAGCTGACAGAATTAAAGAGAAGAGTAGGCAATTCAACAATATAAGTTGGTGACTTCAATATCACACTTTCAATAATGGATAGAATAGGCAAAAGAACAACAAAGAAATGAGACATGAACAACACTATAAAACAAGTGGACCTCACAGAAGTCTATGAAACACTCCAATTAACAACTGCAGAATACATATTCTTTCTCAAGTGCACATAGAAATTTCTCAGGATAGACTGTATGTTAGATCATAAAACTCTCAAAAAATATAAGAAGGATTGAAAGCATAGAAAACATGGTATCTAGCCAAAAAACTTATAGATGCAGTGAAATCGGTACTTAGGGGGAAATTATAGTTGTAAACACCTATATAGAAAGAAAGAAAGAGATATCTCAAAACAACAACCTAATCTTTTGCTTAAAACAATGGAAAAACAAAAGTAAACTAAACTAAAGCAAGAAGAATGAAAAAAATAATAAAGATTAGAGCAGAAATAAATGAAACATAAAATAGGAATACGATAGAGAAATCAACCAACTCAAAAATCAGTTCTTTTAAAAGACCAACAACAATAAAGTAATGGTGTATTCATCCAAGTAAAGTAATATTGACTAAAATGATTTTCTCTTATCCTAATTGATTCCGCACTGCCTAGAATTTCTTGATATATAATATGTATTAACTATGGTACCTTTCTAAGTTAATAGTAAGTCTTTAATATAGCTAAATACCTACTAATATTTTGCAAAAATGGCCCTAATTCTTCATTCCTTCTTGTTTCCCTACCATTTGCCATACAACTTTGTAGTACATTTTAAATCTGATCCTAGGTTCAGGCATGTGACTTTTTTAGCCAGTAGGATGTTAGCAAACAGGACATGAATAGAGAACTAATAGCCATATACCAGATTAGGCTTGCTCTTACTCCTCCTTATCAAGAATTTCTATGAGAATCTCCCTAGGCTAGCCTGATGGAAAATGAAAAATGTGAAAAAGAGACATTTGGTCCAGGTTATCCCAACTAAAGCTATCTTAGATTAAACCAGAAATAGCTCACTAATAGCATGTGAATGAGCTTAACCAAGAGCAACAGAGCTATTTTGAAGACCAACAAGATATGAGAGCGATAGATTCTTACTACCGTATGATGCTGGAGTTCGTAGTTGCATTATTGTGGTTAAAAATATTTATATATATATAATATTTCTATAATATTACAGATACTAAAGTTGCAGATAGAATTAAGGTTGATAATCACCTGAGCTTGATATGGGGAGATTAACTTGGACTCCACATGAATGGAATGAAAATCCTCATGAATGAAAGAGGGAGGCGAGAATGTCCATGTGGGCATCAGAGGGATGCAGTGTGAGATAGACTCAACCTGCAGTTGCTGACCATGAATATGAAAGAGGGCTACTAATGAAGGAATGTAGGTGGTCTCTAGAAGCTAAAGCAAGAAAGTAAATTCTCCTCTAAGGGAATGCAGCCCTGTCAATGCCTTCAATTTAGCTCAGTGAGATGCGTTTTGGAATTCTGACCACCAGAATTATAAAATAACAAATTTGTGTTTTTTTAAGCTGCGAAGTTTGTGGCAATTTCTATAGTAGCAACAGGAAACCAATGCATATATGAATATCATGTAGGATATGTGTATGTTTAATTTAATAATGTATAATTATTGTAAAAAGAATGTATTGTATATATGTATTATTATAATAATTTACATTGTGGAACACTTATTCACATTTAATTAATGAATAGAATTAAGTATAGACATTAAAAGTGATATGGCTCCACATTAAACCAAGATCTGTTTGAATTCAAATCCAAGGATTTTAATCACCACATTAAACTGCTTATATCACACCAAATGTTAGGTATTTCCTCCAATGAATAAAATTATTTAATATTTTTTATTTCAAAATGTCACCTTAAATTATGTGGTTGATGTCAGTTAATATACTTCATGAAAGAAATAATTTCTAATTTTAGAGATGTAGCTTTATAAAACTTATATTCATGTGAATTTATATTAACTTCAGATGACTCATTCTGGAACCACTAATAGTAGTTGTTGTAAAAGCACATATCATATTCTTCAGAGAAAAATATTCATATTTACAACTCTAATTTTGTTGTCAGATGTATAAAGCAGTTGAATAAATTCCAGGTGACTAATAAGCTGTAATTTTTAAAGAGCACTACTTATTTCAACATAGGCGAGCATTAACATGTCTATCTGCAAAATATTTTTCTGGGTATTCCGTTTGTTTGGATGGCAATAGATAACTCAAAGTTGAATCCAAAATAAAAACCTAACAAATGAGATGATTTTTTTTTTTTGGAAATTAATCATTGGATCCTAAGTTGGAAAGTAAGTGAATGCTATATATAACAAGTGTTTTCAAATATGATTGGTCTTGGGTGGTGGGTCTATCTCAGTCATTTGGTAGTATCTATCAGTTAAACAATGCTTTATTGACTTGTGATTCATTTTTTGGTCATCATTCTCACAAGATTCCATGCTATATTAATAATACAAGGAAACTCTTTCTATTTTGTGTGAGGAATATGAGTTTGAAAATCAAGAGATTGGAGGGTAACTATTCTGGGCCAAGCCAACACTTTGAAGAAAAATAAGCAAATTTAATAATATTAAGAGTTAACTTACAAACTACCAGATTAAGACAATTCCTTTCCAATCTAAAATGTTGTTGAACCACCTTCAAAGTTCATCAGGAGTGGTTTATACACCATGACCTTTTTTAGCTTTTTTATCATAATTGCCCACTTTGAGTGTTAAATGTTTTTGCAGGACATTTTAAGATAAAACATCTATAAATAGAGTATAATAGTGCAGAACAATACTAAAAACACATACATATGCAATAATCATTATGATAGTATCATGATTTTTCATAGATTTTTAAAGCATTTGTGATTATTATACTTTTAGTTAAATGCATTTCAGCCTGTGCAGCTACGCATGAAAAGCTTATACTGCCCGCCTATACTTTCTGTTGAACTGCTAGACAAAATTTTCTATGTCTTATGTAACATACATTATTTTGTTGGTCCCAGCCATGAGCTTTATAGTTTTATTACACTTTTACATCACTTTATACAATCTAGTCAGTGAAATGCTACCTGTGCTGTACCTATGCTAGCATGTACTCATAGCTGTAGCCAAAACAAACAGAAAACATTAGTCAAAATTTGTCAGTCCACTAACTGCTGAATTGTTCATAATACATCCAAGTACTGACATACATGTGCAAACTCATTTGTGTCATCGAGGTTAAGAAGCATAAAACTTGGTACGTCCCTTAAGTCAGAAAAAGGGAATGTGTGAATGTAAATACACACACACACACTGTATAAAGTGTCTTAATCTATAGTATTAAAATAAATTCCTTATAAGAGTATACTAAATATTGAGGGGAATTATATATATATAAGGCATGTAACATAACTGGTTAATATATGGCACATAGTGAATTCTCAATAGATGGAACAATCGACATTATTGCTGTTATTGTTTTTATTTATATATGAAAGACAATGGGGAAACTTATCCAGGTTTGCATTCCCTTAGTAGTCTTTCACAGTATTTGAGAACCTGAATATCTTTTTATGGAACTATATTTTAACCTCCACATTACTTCTACTCCAATAGAAAAAAAAATTGAAAGTAAGATTTGATATTTATATTGAAGCAATTGTTACTTAGGCAAAAGAAATGGCTGATTAAATGGAACAGTGCAGTAGATAAAATTGGGTAACTGCAAGTAAATAAAATCACGGGCTCTACACTCAGCCCTGTATTCACCGTATGATGCTTCCAGACACAACAATGTTACTGTGTGTGCATTACTTACGTTTCGTGATCCTAACTATCCTCTTCTGTAAAGTATATTAAAAAAAAACACTCCACAGAATTATCATAAGTATTTAATGGAAAAAATAAATGTAAAGTTCATTATATATATAAAGCTCATAACTTAATTAAGGACCAATACATATTAGCTGTTATAATTGATAAAATTATTACTATTTTATCCACAGCCACTACTTTAAGAGTCAACCTTTTATGTTCTGGACATGAAGTAATCACTACTTTTCTTAACTACAGAAGTTTTACATTCTCGTTCCATTTTAAATCTGGCCATATTGCCAGTTTGATAAAACCGACAAGATCAGAGTGAGGAAGTTTCAAACAACTAATGATATACCATATCAAAAGGAAAAGTCTGTTTTAGATCTGTGACAGAATCCCACCAAATTTGCTGAATTTAGAATTCATAGCTTGGAGACTGGTGTATACTGTGGAACAGTCCTTAACAGTCAAATTAACGGTTTATAGTCAAATTTGATTGAAATGATGAATCAAAAGTTCCTAAAAGTGCTCCTGGTGATGGAATTTATGAAAATTAGAAACATTATTGTGGTCTCTGTGACTTTTAAACACGATATTGATGATGCACTACACAAATGGTGATTCCTTATGAGAAAATTCTTACAAGATAAAGAAAGGTTTATTGAACAAATTAACTGTGGTTGCCTCTAAAAGATAGAACATAAACAAAGGCCAAAAAAAGTTATAATAATGATTGATCCATTTTATTCAGGTCTCACTCTACCACTTGGATTCACTTTTAATCTCACTTTAATTCATATTTTCAGTTTTATTCAAGGAGACATTGTATTAACAGAGTAAAAGCATGAGGCTACATAATCAATAACTTGAATTATGAAAAGATTTCCTATAGATAAAAACATATAGACAAATATGAAAATTCATTAGCATAACTCAGCAGCAAATGGGAGAATAAAAATTAATGAGAAAGACCGAGCTGAGCTATTCTCCTAAAACACAAAAGAAAAGACACGTCTCTTAAATTACAGTAAAATGAACAAACTTGAAGAATAAAGGTAGGAGATCCTACAATCATCTAATAGGTATTCCATTATGGGTAAAGTGAGGAAGTAATTCACTCACCCCTCCATCGTTCATTCATACATCCATTCATTTATTATCCAATTATATATATTCCAGAATATATCTCTCAGATTTGGAGATAGAATGATAAATCTAAGAAAAAAATAATGAATCTACTCTTAATGAGTCATACTGAGTATGCAATGGCAGGCATGATCTGAGGATAAACATACAAAAAAAAATTTTAAATGAAATATATAACATGGTAGGTAGTGAGCAGTGCTATGAAATGAAGAAAGGCAAGGTTATGAAGAGCAATGGTGTGTGGGTTTCTGTGGGAATCCATGTTGATCTGCTGGTTTTGCTAAAGTACCTGTGTATCTGTGAAAGTGGCATTGGAGTAAAGACAGACAGAAGACTGGGCTTATGACTGTCAGAAGAGTGTTCCAAAGTAATGATAAATGTGTAAAACCTTTAGGCAAGGATGTGTTTGCAGTGTCTGAGGAACAACCAAAAAGCCCGGCAGAGGAGGAGAGGTAGGGAGGGCACTAGGAGAGGCACCCAAACCAATAATAGCGTAAACAATGGAAGATGGGCAAATAAATTTATAAAAGAAAAATCCTCTATCTGAAGAAAGATTTTAGTTCAGAGATCAAATGTGTTAACAATAATAGGTAATACTGATTAAGATAAATTTGCAATTAGATAGATATTGGTGCTTTAAAAAAAATAAAAAATAAAGAAGAAACCCTCCAATCAAGAAGAGAGAAATGGAGAAATAATGAGGTTGATGCTAGGCTGTTCTGCAACATTAAATGTCAAAGACAAGGGCTCATTATCAGCATTATGTGAGAAACAGTTTGCGTGCCCTCTGTGACATAACTCATCAGGCTGTCTTTCATGTGGGAGGACAGAGAAGGGCATTCGTTGACACGTAAGGAGTCAGAAAGTATGCTATTTCTATAAGCTCTTTAGGAAAAAATTAGAGAACACAGGATATGAATCAGCAGCAGTGGGGAAAAGATTTGTAAAATAAACATTGACTATCAATGATATCTACAGAAAGTCTAAATAAGTGGTGCTAACATCATTACAAAACAGTGTTGAAAATTCTTAAAATATAAGCTATTATAAAAATCTCAGTAAAATCTGTGAAAAAATACCATTTCATTTTGACAAAATTCTGTAGATGATAAAGAGTTGAATAAGAGTAAAAACGTATGGAAGTGTGGGGAAAATGCTGTTTGTCTGTAAAAACAATAATAATTAACATGGATTGTATAGTTACCTTAGGGTCTGCTTACAGCACATTTTATTTAGGAACAAATTTAAACCTCCCAACAATGTAACGTAGTGTTGCCTCTAAACAAAATCATAGTTTTAAGCCAGAATTGACTTCTAAGGAAGACAAATGATTTTTAAAGGGAAGAAATACATAACCTCAATTTCAGAGCAGTCCATACATTCACCTAGGTAGCAATGATTTTGCATACACAAAAGTGATTCTGGGGCATCATTTGAAAGAAATGTGAAAGTGGATAAAAGAAAGATGGATAGATGGGAAGAAATAGGAAAGGAAACAAAACGGTCAACTTCTAGAGAGAGTAACATGCTCAGTGAATAATTATCAATATCAAGCTGTCCAAAAAGGACTTCCGGTGATAGGGATGACAAATATGCAATTTCAACTTTGACTGTGATAGGCATTGAAATGATGTAACTTTTCATGATGTGATCCCAAAACTTTAAAGTTTCATTATACGTGACAAGCTTGAATTCCTGATTTCTGTAGGGTGGTGTCAGTGTGTAAATATGATAGAGGTACAGCTGAGAAGAGCTTTGCAGTGAATTCAGAGGTGAGGGAGCTTTGGGCCAGAAGTGACTGACTCTTTGGCAAGAGCACTGGGTTTTCTGCAATATGGAGAATGGAGGCATAGATCAATTTTATTTGGATATTAAACTGATAGAAAAAATGCATCGTTACAGATAACTAATAATGTAATATTTAAAATTAAGTATCTCTAGCAAACAACCATCTATGAAGATGATCACAATAGCAGTGTTTATAAAAGGAAACACTTTCAAAAGTAACTTTTACTCCAAAGAAGAGGCTTAGTTAAATACTAAGCAAATATATATTAGAATACTATATGGCCATTCTACATTAAAGGTAACGATTATCATGATAAGATTTTTCAGGACAGATTAAGGGGAGAAAAGGGACAAACTCTAGTAGCTGCACTATAGTATGATACTCCCAGAGGGAGTGAATATACAGAGAAAACCTCCATATTCATATGGTTTAGAAATGTTATAGGGATTCTGTTGTTTACACTATCTGATTCTCTTTCTCTTGTGGATACATAGGAAACTGCATTTCTCAACCCCTTTGCAGTTGGGTGGGCTGCATGACAAATTCTGGCTAATTGGTTATGAGTGGAAACAACTTCCAGGTCAAAAGATCTAATTTCCTATGTGAGACTTTCCTTCTCTCCTGGAATAACCATGTAAGATGCCTCTTAATAAGAGGGTGGAACCGTAAGCCTGTATCTTTGAAGAGCTTTGGAAAGTTGCTTGGAGTCACAACTGACTTTGCATAGTTGAGAAATAAACCTTTGTCATCATAAGTAATTGCCATCTATTTTTGTTGTTACTGTTTTTGTTTTGTTTCTAAGCCTCAACATAACCTTAGGTATCCACAATAATATACAGTAGGAAGCAGCAGTCTGCTGCATATTCTTTAAAGTTCATACAAAAATGAACTGTAGCAATTATCTCAAAAAAAGTACATGATGTTTTCACCTCTAAGATCAATTTTAAACTTAAAAAATATTTATATTATTACCCTGAAATTGACTTGTTCTTTATTTAAATTTTTTCTTCATTTGTAGCATTTCTTAGCTTTAATTTTCTGCATTCACCTCTCTATCCCCCATCTGAGCACTAAGTAAACTATTGATTAGTTACCACAGATATAGACCTCAGAGAGACTGTTATTTGTCATAACATTACCTACCTGAATTGGTTTAATTTTAATACCTACCTGATTATCTTTTTTCATTACCTTATTTTATTTAGTCACAAATTTACCAAGAGTGACAAAATTGCTTCTATAATAAAATAAAATAATTCCAAAGAAAAATGAAATTCCTATATACTCTGAAGAGATTAGTATCATTCTGTTTGGAACCATACCAGAAATTATATGAAAAATTTCTGGAGAAATTTTGCATGTTTTGGTTTATGTAGAGACTAATAGATGCAAACAAATATGCAAAATACTGTTATTTCTTAAAGTTTGAGTGATATGCATGTCTATTTAAATCCAAAGCCTGGATTTAAAAGAAATATTTCTTAGGAATGCAAAGTGCATCATGAATTATTTATAATAAATCATATTTTATAATCCTTCTCAATGTTTTGTAAATTGTATCCATCTATTCTCCTTGGTATTCTCTCCAGAATGGTAAAAGGCAGGTATTTTTTTTAATTCTAAAAGATGTTTAGCAGTATATACAGCATTTCCTATGTCTAATCTAAGTGTTTCAAAGATTGTTTCAATATTAGGTTATTTTACTTCTCTTCAAAATATAGGCCTTTTGACAGCAATTTATTATTATTATAAAGTTTTATAAAATTTGATATTTCGGTCCTTTTGCGGTCAGTGTATCTCAGATTGAATATATTTACGCATGTTGGTTAAACACTTGCCATGAATTGGGAACCTCTATTTTATGTGTATTTTATTATTTTATTTGATAAATGTATTATATTAGATGGTCATAAACTATAGCATAAAGTTCAAGAAGTGTAACTTTATAAAAGCTACTAATTTTATGAAACTTTTATTCTGCTCGATGATATCGAAGTTCGACTTTAAGTATAGTTCTTAAAATCTCTATATTATTTGAAATTCTCTTTAACCTCCTCATTTTTATTAAAACTTTAGTTTTCCTTAAGGACAATTTTTACTGCATTCTTCAGCAATTGAGACTCTTTTTCCAACAATGAGCAAAGAAGGATGAAGTATTTCTTTTTCTAATTGTCACTTTCTAACTCATCACTCACTGTCACCCTAACATAGACGATAGTGCATTAGCCTCTCTCTTACAGATTCAAATTTTCCTTTTCTAGAATAATATTCTTACAAACATATAAATATGACACAGTAAATCCCTACTAAGGGTTTTTTTAAAGACCTCATCCTCTTCTAGCTAGTACACTAAAGTGTGGTTTCCTTTAATTGAAATATATTTGACATATAACAATGTGTAAATTTAAGGTACACAACATTTTGATTTGATACATTTGTATATTGTAATTTGATTGTTGTAGCAATAATTAGCACCTGTATCATGTCCCATAATTATCATTTCTATTTTGTGATGGGAATAATTAAGATCTAATCTCTTAGCAAGTTTGATGATTATCACATAATATGATGGTCTATATTCACTGTACTGTTCATTAGATCTCTAGGACTTACTATTCATTGCGAATTTGTACTCTTAAACATCTCTTCTATCCTCCCACCTCCCAGCCCCTGGTAACCACCATTTTACTTTGTTTCTACAAGTTGAGTTTTTTAGACTCCACACATAAATGTGACATCATACAATACTTGTCGTTCTCAATTTGACTTATGTCACTTAGCATAATAGCATGTTGTACCTAAGCACTACCTCAGCTCACATTTACTCTTCCACTGACTCAGGCTCAGATTAGTTCATACCAGTTGACCCTCAACATTATTATCATTGCTGCCATTTGCCAAATAACTTCCTTGACACAGTATTGATTTGTTTGTTTATTTCCCTCTGCCTTCTATTTCTCCTTCTAATTAACTGATCTTTCTCCTCTAGTTCCTTTGAAATGATTCCTGAAGTGAACTCTTTCTTTAAGAAAGAGTATTCTAGTTTTCCATGATTCTTCTCCATTGTTATCAAGCTTTTAAATTTCTTTAATATGCTAATTACTCATCAATTGAAATCCAATCTAGTCATCTCTTCTGAGCACAGATATATATGACTGCCTTTTTGAAATCTGAACTTAGTCATCACTAGGCATCTTAAATGCAAGGTTTTTAAAATTGTACTTGTGTTCTTACTCTTCACCTCACTTCTTTCACTTAATCCACTGACTACTCAAGACACAACCCTTCAAGTCATTTTTAACATCATCTTGTCATACCCTCCAGACCTTAGCCCATAGGCAGATTGTATTTATTTTATTTGCAAATGTATCCTGATCCTAGTCACATCTTTACTATACCACCATCATCATCACCTCAATCTAAGTCACTACGTCTAGCTAGAGAAGCGAGTAATTACTAGTTGGTCTCCTCACTTCTGTCTTTCTATTTTCTCTATGCAGTAACCAGGAGTATCCCTCTAACATGCTGAAATCCATGTGCCACGTACTGATTACAATCTTTCAAGGCTTCCGCTGCACGTGGGACAAAACCCAATTTTTTTAAAGTGAACTACAAAGCACAGTATGAGCTGAACTCTGCCTCGCTCATCAACCTCATCTTGTCCAACTCTCTCCCTTCTGTTACTACCCTCCAGACACAGTAAGCTTTAAACAGGTTATACTCTTTTCAGACTCAGGATCCTTGTATATGCTTTTACCCTCTCCCTGAAGTGATGTTGTTCTGATTGATTTCTTCTCATTATCTTTGCCCTGTTTAAATATCACCTTTTCAGAAAATGTAATCCTATTCCTGTCATACAAAAATATCTTTTCACTTGAGATGTCTCACAGACCCTATTCCTATACATCACTGCATGTATGTGTATTTGTCACTTTACTCATTTAGTGTCCCCATCAGGAAAGCAGGACTCATATCTGTTTTATTCACCTGTAAACCTAGTGTACTGTGTATTGTTGGTATTTGGTTTATGTTTTTTGAATGAATGAATGATTAAATATTCTTACCTCTTTTGCAAGTCAAATCATCATCTTGTAGCATTCATTCACCATGTACATTATTTTTGCCTGAACTCTAATTCATTTTCAAATAATTAGTTAATTGGCTCCAGTATCTGACTCATAGCTAAATCTACATGTGCTTTCTCTTGATGATGCATCTTACACCTTTACTTTTACTTAATTTGCATTAACTTAATATTTTAGTTTATAGAATCCTTCTAATATTACTACCTTTTCTTTGTGTTTGTACCCTATCATGTACTAATTCAACATAGCTATATTTTCAAAAGTTTCTGCACACCAATTTTGAGCATTCACTAATTGTTATCATGTAATCAGCCTACTCCCATTTCCAAGATTAGCTAAACATGCTGAATTAAGTCTTAGTTTATTGATTGTAATTTCAGTGAGTACATGCTGTCCGACCTCGATATGCTCACAATAGTGGTTTGTGACTAAGATTAACTCATGTAAACTCCTTAACATCTATGTGATTTCAAATATTTCTTTATTGTTTCCAATTTAAAAAGCCATCTGGCTAGTAAATTATGACAAGACTTCTCTCACACCTGTAATATCATTAGTTATGTAATCATAGTGAAAAGTTAAAATGATCAACATAAAATACTAGAATACGATAACTAGATCCAAGAATAATTTACAACAGCTATTTTGCATTGTCTCATAGTAATTTAAAATTTAGTGAACAAATAAGGCAAAGCACAAAAGCATTCTTACCTTCGTATCTTTTTATAAAGTTTGAAAACAAGAAAAGTAGACATTATTTATGTGATAAAACTATATGTAGATTTTGTGTGTGGTCGTGTGTGTGTAAGTAAAGGAATTCCTAATACAAAATTTTCACTGATTGCTACTCTAGGAGTGTCACAAGGATGAAACAAGGCCGTTCATGGAAAAATGGTGATAATGTTATAAAACAAGGATTATAGTCAATTTCTAAAATTCAGAGGATTAAATAAGATGGGGAAGAAAAGAAAAGCAATTGTGATGGAACATTATCTCACTATTCTTCAGCAGCCTGGGAGATATAATTTTTTTTCAAGTGAAAAGCATGCATATGTCATATCCTTATGGTTTTTACCAAATTTGGTTTATTTGTTTGAAAATATCTGCTCCCACAAGTGTATTTTACTTTCTTTTAGGTGCCTTTTAATAGTAAGTTCTTAATTTTAGTATAGTAATTTTCACCAACACACTCTTGTACCTTTTAAATATATAAGATGATTTTATTATTTTTAATACATAAACTTTTGCTTTAGTCATTTAAGTTTTCAGTCCATATTGATTTTAAACAATAATGCCTTTAATGAGCTGGGGAGCCAATGTCATATATATGTGTATATATGTATATGAGATATAGATTATATACATATTTTTTAATGAGAATACCTCATTTTCTCATTGAACTGACAAGCTAACTGTATAAAATATCAATGTTACAGTAGACGTGGTTTTTTTGGACTCTTCATCCTGTTATATTTCTTTCAAATTTTTCTGTTTTTACTGCAATATCACTAATTTCCTGTAGCAATACTATCCAATTTCCTGTTACTTTATCTTAATATCTGGCAAAGTAAATTTTCTTCATTCTTCATTAGTAGGATAATGCTTTTCCACATAAATCAACATACAAAAATAAAAATAGAGCCTTTGGGTATTTGGTAGAAGTTGTTCTGAATTGACAAACCAATACAATGAGAAATTTCATATTTTTTAAAGCCTCTGATGTCTTAACATTTAGTTTTATAATTTTCTATGTATAGGTATTACATATCTTTTAATTAATTTTTCACTAGGTACTTTATAGCAATTCTTCTATTGTAATGTTACTTTTAAATTACATTTATCAATTGTTTGCTGCTTACCTAGACTTTTGCATAATAATCAATGTCCAGCCACCTTGCTTAACTTTTTATCATCCATAATAATTTATTTGATGAAACTATTGGTTTTTATCTATAGTCACCGTTTTCTCCAAATAGTTATAGTTGTAGCATCTCTTTCATATCTTGTAATTAATTCATTTGTATTTCTTACTGCCATAGTGAGGACCTTCACTACAATGATAACTGGAAGTGATGGGTGATAGCAGGCATCTTTGTTTTATTATTGATTTAAAGAGAATAATTACCATCTTTCCCCATTTAGAAAAATGTTTGCTGTAAATTTTTATAGATATGCTTTATCATGATGAGGAATTTCTCTTTTATTCTTCATTTATTAAGAGTTTTATTTATGAACAAGTGTTGATTTTCATCAAATACTTTCCTGCATTTATTGAAATGCTCATATAACTTTTCTTTGTTTTTTTTAATGTAGTGAATAACCTTTATGAATTTTCCAAGAGTAAATTTCTTTGTACTAACTCCGTAAATATTCTTGAATTAACCTCAAATTTTTTATGAAGAGTTTTATCTTTAATACACTTTTGGATTAGGTTTGCTACTATTTTACTTAGAATTTTTCATCCACATTCATTAGAAAATTAGGAATTTTAGCAATTTTCCTTCTCCTTCTATTTTTGTTTGGTTTTGGTAGCATGGATCACACTAGCCTCATATAAACAATTTTGGAGTTTATATTTCCTCCATTTTATATTCCCAAATGATTTTCAGTAAGATTAGAATTCTGAGCTTTAAATATAGAATGTTTGGCAGAATTCACCTGTAAAGCAATTTGAGCTGGTGATTCTTTGAAAAACATATTACTATTTAATAATTTAATAATTATTCTCTTTCAAGTTTTACAATAGAAAAAAATATCTTCAATAACCTTTGGTCCTTTATGAAAGCTACACATTCCTGGGACTTTTCCTATTATATCATGTTTTGGAACTTATTTGCATAAAGATGTAGATAGCATTTCCCTCTTTCTTTTTTAGTCTCTTCCTCATCTTTATTTGATTTCCTTTGTTCATTCACAAGAATGTTTATGTATCCTTGCTCTCTCTTTATTTATGTATTTATTTCAGAAAATGTCTATTAAGTTAGGTGCTTCAAAGATTCAAATTTTGTCATTTGGTGTTTATTATTTCAAATTTTGTTAAGCATTTCAAGTGTTTCTGTTCTTTTTTGTCTCGTCCCTATTATCTCTGAATTTTTATGTTGTTCTTCTTATAACTTTGTCAATTGTACATTTAAATAATTAATATTTAGACTTTTTTTTCCTAAAACAGGCATTTAAGGCAATGTTTCCCTCAAAATGCTGATTTTGCTTCATCCTTCAAGTTTCATATACAATGTTCTTATCTTCATTCAGTTTTAAATATTTTTAAAAATTCTATTATGATTTATCTTTGATCCTAGATATATATATATGATTGTATTACTTAATTTCTAGATTTCTAGATGGGGATTTCTAGAAGATATTCTCTCATTCAAAATTTTACATTCAAAAGTTGGGAAGTTGTACTATGAAATAATTGATAGTCAGAATTGAAAACTATTAACCTTTGGGTAGTTAACTCTCAGTAGTTAGGATTAATTGTAGGATGTCTTTTGCTTCTAGAAAGGTGGAGTAGATGTACTTTTCTCTATTACTTCCAGTATTTTCAACCATAAACTCTAGATGTTATGTATAAAACAATCGTAAGAGGACTGTTAAAGGTAGAGAGAAGAACTTCCTAGCTAGGGACCTCAGGAGGCAAAGAATGACATGGTAGAGAGTTAAAAGGATCTTCTCTTTGCCTCATATACCCAGACTTGGAGCTAGAGAAGGTGGCAAACTGGGAACCAATGGGACACAGGAAAAAAAAAAAATCCAACAAAGCTACTGTCTTTAGCCAAAGGACCAGTAAAGGGGCACCTTAACAAGATATAAAAATTTTAAACAATAATCAATCTAATCCAGTCAAACACCAAGGAAAAATATTGTGGCCCCACCCTTAGCAATGCAAGATAAGGCTGAATGGAGAACCCAGTCTTACATCATTGAAAGGCTGTTAGAAAATTCTCCAATACCACTGTTGAGATGATGACAGAGAAGGTCGAGTAGGGAGTGAGGACTTTCATTCATTCCACCAGTAATGAGCCCCACCCATAGGTGTTAAAAGAGAGCACTTGGGGAAGCTGGACCTTCACCCATGCACAGCCATAATGAGGCATCCTTCTCTATCCACACTGTAGTGGTGTCAGAGGAGACTAGTAGAGTCAGGAATTGCATCATTCTCCTTTATAATGCAGTCAACTCCAACAAGGTGTCAGTAGACAGCATATGGGAAACCTGAACATTCAAGCCTATGCAACTGTAATGAGGAACCAAGGTCACCTCAGGTACCAATGGAAGCCAAGTGGGAAATTTAGATGTATTAGTTTTCTGTTGCTGATGTAACAAGTTACCACAAACATGGTGGCTCAAAACCTATAAATTTATCAGCTACAGTTCTGGAGGTAAGAAGTCCGAAATGGACCTTGCTGAGTTAAAATCAAGGTGTTGTCAGGACTGAATTTCTTCTGGAGTCTCGGTAGGAAAAATTGTTTTCTTGCCTTCTCCAGCTTCTAGAGGCCACCTGCATTTCTTGGCTCATGACATCTTCATTCATCTTCAAATTCAGCAATGTCATCTTCAGATCACTGATTCTGACACTCCCACCTCCTTTCACTTATAGGGACCCTTGTGATTACATTGGACCCACTCAAGTAATCCAGGATAATCTCTGCATTTCCTGGTCTATTAGAGAGCTTAATTATATCTGCAACCTTAATTCTGTAACATAACATATTCACAGGTACCAGGTTTTAAGAAATGGGTGTCCTGAGGGATGGGGCATTATTCTTTGTACCACACTAGACTTCTACCTCTACTTGGCAGTAATGAGACAAAAGCATCCTTCTGCTGATGGAGTGGTGTCACAGAAAGTCACCTAAAAGAGAACGTTTAAATAAAATCCAGAATTTTTAACATAATCTGAAAATGTACTTGGATCAGTTGAAAATCACTTGTCATGAAAAGAACTGGGAAGATTGTCAAAAGAATGAAAAAACAGTCAATATATGCCAAGATCAAGATAACTGAGTTGTTAGAATTAGCTAAAAAAGATTTTAAATCAGCCCTTATATAAATGCTTCCATGGACAATTAAAAGCACACTTGAAACAAGTGAGTAAACAGAAAGTATTCAAATATTTTCTTCCTTTCTGAAGTTTGAATTTTCATTTTGTTGGTTATTTCCTTTGATGTGCAGAGGGTTTTAGTTTGACACAATCCCACTTGTCCATTTTGCTTTTGTTGCCTGTGCTTTTGTTGTTATATCCAATAAATCATCGCCAAGGCCAATGTCAAGAAACTTTTCACTTCTAGGATTTTTATGGTTTCATAAAAACCATGTCATTCAAGACGTTTCAGTCTTTAATCCATTTTGAGTTGCTTTTTATGTATGGTATAGGTAAGGATCCAATTTCATTCTTTTGCATGTAGATATTAAGTTTTCCCAACAATATATATTAAGGAAATTATCCTCCCCCCATTGTATATCTTGGCTTCCTTGTTGAAGGTTAGTTGATAGTGTATCCCTGGATTTATTCCTGGGTTCTCTATTCTGTTCCATTGGTTAATATGTCTATTTTTATGGCAGTATCATACTATTATGATTATTGTAGCTATGTAATATATTTTGAAATCAGGAAATGTGATGTCTCTCCCTTTGTTCTTGCTCAAAAGTGCTTTGGCTATTTGGGGTCTTTTGTTGTTCCATGTAAATTTTTTGTAAAGACTTTTTTTTTTCTTTGTTTTAGGGCAGATTCATAGCAAAATTGAGAGGAAGGTACAGAGATTCTCCATTTACTGCCCTGCTCCCTGGTACATTTGTTAGCACTGATGAACCTACATTGACACATCATAATTGCACAAAGTCCTTTAGGTAGTGTGGATATTTTAACAATATTAATTCTTCCAATCCATCAACATGAGATGTCTTTCCATTTATTTGTGTCTGCTTTAGTTTCTTTCATCAGTTTTTTTATAGTTTTCAGTATATAAGCCTTTCACTTCTTGGGGTAAGTTTACTCCTAAGTATTTTATTCTTTTTGATGCTATTATAAATGAGATTGTCTTCTTAATTTACATTTCACATAATTCTTTTTTAGTGTATAGACACAACTGATTTTTGTGTGTTGACTTTGTATGCTGCAACTTTGCTGAATTGCAAATTTACTGAATTTGTTTATTAGTTCTAACAGTTTTTTGGTGGAGTCTTTAGTGTTTTCTACATATAAGATCATGTCATCTGCAAACAGAGATCATTCCACTTTTCTTTCCTAGTTGAATGGCTCTAATTCTTTATCTTTCCTAATTGCTCTGGCTAGGACTTCCAGTACTATGTTGAATAGAAGTGGTATGCAGGTAAAGCCAATATGGTGGCTGTAGGTTAGGTGCTTAAGTGATAAATTTAGGAAATCCAATAGACAAGACTCAACTACATATTTGTGAATGGGAGAATGAGTTGCTGAGGATAAATTCCGGATTTCTGGATGGAGCATCTGGGTGGATGGGAATGCTTTTATTGATATATATAGAAGACTTGGGAAGTAACAGGTATTTGGAAAAAAAAAAAAAAAACAAGATAAAATTTTATAATAATATATGCAAATTCTCAAATCCTACAAAAACGTGTTTCTTAAGTTTAGGGGGACTTCAAAATCTATGCTTTCTTAAAATTAGTTTTGCTTTCTTTATTTCTTCTTTTTGAATTTTCTTTATCAGCTTTTTTAAAGTCACATTTAGTGTTGTAATTTCCTTGCAGTAAAATTGGCACTTTTTTGTGGTACAATTCAATGAGTTTTGATAGATTAATAAAGTCATATAACAGAAACCAAGATATTGAACATTTCTGTTACTCCCCAAACACTCTTAGGCCACTTTTGCTTTTCACAATTAACCCCAGCCCATAGTTACTGCCAATTTGTGTTGTTTCTTTATAGTTCTGCCTTTTGCAGAATGTCACACAAATACATAGACTTTGTATCTAACTTTTTCAATTAGCATGGTGCTTTGGAGATACATCCATGTTGTTGCATGTATTGCTAGTTTTTGTTTGTTTATTGTTGAATACAACTTATTGTATAGATACACTATCATTCATTTATCCACTCATCTGTTGATTTAGATTGCTTAAACATTAATTTAGATTGTTTCCAGTTTTGGCCTGTTAAAAATAAAGATGCTGTGGGGCCCACCCAGTGGTGTAGTGGTTAAGTTCAAGAGCTCCACTTTGGCAGCCCAGGGTTTGTGGGTTCAGATCCCAGGCACTGACCTACACACTGCTCATCAAGCCATGCTGTGGCAGCATCCCATTTACAAAATAAAGGAGGATTGACACAGACGTTAGCTCAGGGACAATCTTCCTCAAGCAAAAAGAGGAAGATTGGCAACAGATATTAGCTCAGAGCCAATCTTCCTCACCAAAAAAATTAATAAAGCTGCTGTAAAAATTCAATTACAGGTCTTTGTGTGACTATGTGTCTTCATTTCTATTAGGTAAATACCTATGAGTAAGATTTGTGGGCCATATGTTAAGTCTACTTTTATAGTAATTTCGATTTAATTATATATTTACAGGTTGAAATACACTCAACTGATTATTTGTTACTACAAATCTACTTTTTTGAGGACTGCATTTTGATTTATTTGGTTAGTTAAAAAAAAGAATAACTCAAGTAATGTATGTAGATGAGTGGTATGCGTTCTAAATCCCTGAGCATCTAACAGTATCTTATTGCTTTTTTAATGTGTGGATGACATTTAATTTGGAATATGACTTTTTTCTCCAAAACTTTAAGGATTCATTTTTTCCAGTTCTGAATGGAAATCTGCAACCACAAGAAAGGTCTCTGTCCAGTTATAGATAACATATTAGGTGTCCTGGATATGTAATACATGAGATTCTGTTGTGGGTGGCATTTTTTATGGGTTATGTGTGTTACCTTTATTATGTAGTACATGGTAAATTATTTTCATCCACCATTCATGTAGATTACTTTTTACTTTTGTTTTCCATACTGTAATATCAAATATTGTTTCAGCTCCTTTTCTTAATCTTTATTTTGAGTTCCAAAAGATGAATCTCAGCTCTTTATGTATGCCACAAAATTCATAGCCTTTATTTATAGTAATATATTTTCTCATCTTGTATATTTTATTTTCAAATTGTGCTCAATTGTTATTTGCATACTTACGTTATATTTCTTTTCTGCTTCTTCTCTTTAATTGTGGAGTTAGGATTATAGCTGTGTGACACTGGGAAAGTAAGGTCATCCTTTTATGCATAAATTTTCTCTTGAAAATTAGAGTATTGTAGGATTTATCAAATATTGTTGTGGTGGTTATTTAAAAAGGGATGATTCTAAAAAAAAATCACTTTGGCCTCAATTTGGCACAGAGTACAACTTTATTATATATTATTTTTGCTGTATTTCACATTGTTTTCTATGGAATTTATATTATTGCAAATTTAAAAAATTAATCAGCTTTCTTGGAGAGATGCAAATACTACTGTGTCAAAAAAGATGATCACCTAAGCAAAATATATTGGCATTTATTGGTTGAATGTTCCATGTTCTTCTTTTGCCTAACAGTACAGACCAAACTTAGCACTATTCTTTGCAGGACTATGGCATACTTTACATTGACTTCTTAAGTGTGTGAGTGGGTATTCATAAACAGGAGCAGAGCAGAAAGCACCCCAACGTATCTGCCATAAATATGCTGATGTAATTACATGATGGTATATAATGAGATATCATAAATCATAATCAATGCTATGTTTATAATATATAACTTTGTTATTATAAGCAAGATATACAATTTGTAACTATGTATGGTGATGGACATTAACTAAATTTGTGGTAATCATTTTGCAATATATATGTATGTTAAATCATTATGTTGTATAACTAAAACTAATGCAATGTTATATGCCAGTTATATCTCAATAAAATTTTTTAAAAGATGCACATATGCATGAAGTAGCCATATTTTAATAATAGAATGATTAGGTCTCATAGAAAAAAATTTGGAAGCAAATAGACCAAAATATTATCACTACTGATTTATTCTTGCAACATCAAGATTGATTTTTCTTTTACACTGATTTCCTTATATAGCTCTATTAACTGCCACAAACATGCATTATTTTTAGAACCTTAAAATTATCATTTGAAATTGCATTTATTGAATATACATTTCTTAATTTACAAAATGCTAGACATTTTATATCTATACAGATCCAATCAATACATCATCAGTAATTTCTAAGTAAAATATGTATTTGGTAAGAATCTAAGAAAACTGAATCAGTGTCTTATTTTGAAGATTGCTGCAGCATCTCTCACTTTCTTAAGTTTCTAAATTAACTAGAATGTACATAGTATAGCTGTGGGAAATGGTAATCATAAGTTGAAGTTGAACAGAAATTGCTAACATTTTAATGTTCCATCTTGACTGTAAAAGTGGTTGCCCAATAGCCTGAGGTATTCATAGAATTCAAAGTATTGTCAAAGGGGCCACAGACCACAAGTAGTAAAAATTCTTCCCAAATATCTATATTCCCTAGATGTTCGTTGAACATGTCTTGTTTTCTACTCAGCAGTCATCAGTACTACTAAACATTTCAACATAGAAAATACTTGGATCAATGAGTAGAAGATCAAAATATAGTATAGGTTTAATGTTCTGCACTGAAAATACATGAAGCATATTGTGAGAAATTCTCTGTTGGGTTTAAACAAACTTCATAAGTTCACTGAGCAAGCAGTTCTATGAACCTCAGTTCTGTGTCGATATATTAACTGTAGTATGTAAGATATATACTACGACTTTCTGTTCTCTTGTAGGAAATAAAGAAACGAGGATAACAGAGCAATCCAGAAAATGGCATGAATTGTTAAGGTTTTTGATCTATAATTACTGTCCACTTTTTCACCTTTTCAAATTAAGTTCTATAAAAATCTCTTTTGCAAGAGAAGCAACTGAAGTGATATTAGGGATATTAGGGACTTGCCTGAAGGTAAGCATCAGACTCCAGGAAAATAAAATCCTTAATCTAGGTTTTAGGTATTTACCAACAGGTTTTTGTACTACAAAACAGATATAGCTATGGAACAACCAATGATATAACTGTAGGCCAAGAAACCCACAAAAACACTACAGTCATGCATCACTTAACAGCAGGATATGTCCTGAGAAATGTGTGAACATCCTAAAGTGTTACACAAACCTGGGTGCTATAGCCTACTCCACACCTAGGCTATATGGTACTAATCTTATGGACCTCTATCGTAAATGCGGTTTCTTGTTGACTGAAATGTCCTTACGTGGTACATGACTGTACTGAGTCTGACTATTTTAGATTCCTTATATGAGTGGTGTCATGTAGTATTTGCCTTCTGTGTCTGACTTATGTCACTCATAGAATCATGATTTCACTTATATGTGGAATCTAAAAACAACAAACTCGTAGAAACTGAGATCAGATTAGTGGTTGCCAGAGCCTGGGTAGGAGATGGGGAAATTAGGTGAAAGTGGTCAAAAGGTACAAGCATTCAGTTATAAGATAAACAACTTCTGAAGATGTAAAGTACAACATGATGACTATAGTTAACAATGCTGCATTGTATATTTGAAAGTTTCTAAGAGAGTAAATCTTAAAAGTTCTCATCACAAGGAAGAAATTGTAACTATGTGAGGTGATGGATGTTAACTAAACTTAAAGTGGCAATCATTCCACAATATACACATTTATCAAATCATTATGCTGTATACTTTAAACATAGAATATTATATGTCAATTATATCTCAATAAAACTGGAAAAAATAAAATAATAAAAGTAAAAATATTAACACATGCCATCTACAGGACAATCATAAGAAATAGACGTAGAAAGTTTAAAAATAACAGAAATGCAGTTTAAAAAAGAAAAGAAAAGAAACATATATGTATGTATACATATGGTGTATACATACCATATAATGTGGCTGTATATGTGGTATATATACAGTATAATGTTGTATAATGGTGGCTGCCAGGGGCTGAGAGGAGGAGAAAATGAGTAGTTTAGTCATAGAATACGAAGTTTCAGTTATGCAAAATGGATAAGTCCTAGAGACCTCCAACACAGTATAGTGCCTATAGCTAATAATATTGTATTGAATACATAAGAATTTGCTAAGAGGGTAAATCTTTTGTGTTCTTAAAAATAATAATAAATAAAGAAGGAGGGAGGAAAATTTTGGAGGTGATGAATATGTTTATGACATAGATTGTTGTGATGGTTTCATGAACCTATACTGGTCTCCAAATTCATCAGGTTATATACATTAAATACCTACAACTTTTTGTATGTCAGTCATATCTCAATAAAGTGGTTTAAAAAATTATTGGGTTTCCAAATGCTATTGTATGATTTTAGCACCATCTAATAAGATTAGACTTGTTCCAAATTGCAAGATTTATAATAGAGAAATCAAATGAATTTAAAGTGTTCAGTTGAGCTTAAAATGTGAGCTTTCCTTGTAGTTTCAGTAAATTGAGGGAGCTTTAGAGTGTAGCATCTGATTCATAGTTGCCGAACAAGAACTACATCTGTGAAGGATTAGTTACAATGTCAACCTACTATATAACGTCTCGAGGAATTGTTTTAGTGAGATAAGAGACTCTCTTCCTAAGAGTGATATGATAGGTGGTCTTAAACTTTTGGCTGCCTGGCCCGTTGTGGTCTTCATCATCTAGAATGCTATTTGTTGATTGAGTCCAATTAGCCCAGAAATCAACCGAATTATTTCTAGGTACTGACACTGAAGGAAAGGAGGTGGCATCTAAAGGATAATGGGTAGAAACATAAGCAAAAAAACTGAGACTAGATTTTAGACCCATACCAAGGAATGACTAGAGATTCAAACAAGAGTGTTAAGGGTAGAGGCCTATTAGAATCAGAGTTAATGGGTGTTAAGTGACAACAATTCAGACATTGAAACAAGAAATAAAAATTCCTAGGAAAAAAACTAACAAACAAGATCATGCAGATCAAAGCATGAATATCTGTGGTATTAGTCATCTGCCTTTTGCTCAGGGGGTCTTAGGTGAAAGTTGTCTACTTCAAACAATCTTTCGATGGTGTGTAAAATGCCAAGAATTTTTACACTCTTTTTTGTTGTTCAAATCATAGGTAAAAACAAAGAATTAATTATCTATTCTTGAGACCAAGTTTTAATTTATTGATGAATTAGGTGGATGTGGTTATATATAGTAAATTAAATTTTTGTGATATGATAGACTGGACATTGAATATATTTACAAATAAAGAAATCTCCCTATACTAGGACTTTCCATTGTCTATTGTTTCATAAGCCCAAAAAACATTAAGTGGGAAATTAAAGTTCTACATTTATGGTTAAATATCCTCAATGTTCTAAGTAGGTTAATCAAAACTAAAAGCTGGCTTGGAGAAAATTAGTTATTACTGTCTCTTTTTAAAAATAGAAAATAAATGTTTTATTTTTAAATTTGAAAATACAGCTCAATGAAAATTGAAGTCATTAATGCAACTTTTCCTAGATCACCTAATAATGAATTTAATTCTCTTTGCTCTCATTCATTTGGATAATATTAGCATACTGTTATGTAGTAAACTTACATGAATTATGATGATATTAAAAGACGATTTTGAGTGTTTTGGGCAAGAATCAGAAAGTATATACGTTCTTTTTATACCAAATTTCCCCCTGAAATTCCTAAAAGAGATATTTACACAGAAAACAAAAAATATAGAATTCCTATTTTGATACAGGCTGGAAATTTTGCCCCTAACCTTCAGTGCAAAACAGTGAGCTATATAGAAACCTTGGAGAAATCATTGTCAAGAAAGAATTTCCCCCAAACTACAAAAAGTGAAGGAAGAAAGAGACAGCTGGGCAACCTATGCAGATAAAATTTACATCTAAATAAGAAACTAGGCATGATAGGGCTCTCTTGCCAGTCTGGACCCACTGAAAATAGAGAAAGCATAAAAGAAAAGTTATTCACTCAAATACTTCAAATTTTAACTGGGAAGTTCTGCACTTGTCTTTTGCTATAAAACCTGTCCTTGCTAAATTTAGCTGTAGTTTATGGGACGGAAACCCCCAAAATCCTTATCTCTGACATTTATCCATTTTAGAGCTTCTATTCAACATTTTAATTGCCCATCAGAAGTCATATTCTCAATATTCAACAGGCATCACATATTAAATATGTCAAAATTGGAGTTCAATTTCTCATTTTTAGACTTTCCTTCATCTTTTATTCTCTAATTTGATTAATGGTACAGCCAGCAGCCTATGAGTTTCTCTTATAAATAAAACATAATGTATAAGTATCTTTTTTCTTGCCTTCTATATCTAGCCAATAAGATATTCTGTTGATTGGTTCTCTACCATATCGCTCATAAACAGGTATTCATAAACACTGCACTTCTTATTGGTATAGTTATTTTTATATTTTTATTTAAATTGGTGGAATAATTAAAACATAAGCAGAATATTAAAAAATAAAATGAAATACCTACTTATTTCCTAAGTCAAAACCAATGTTAACATTTTACCACATGCATTTCAGATATTCTAGTGAAGTGACATGTTTCTACTTTCTGACCAAAAAAAGCAATCTGAATTGCTGACAGCCTCCCGTGAACTGCAAACTGAAGACAACTTGTAAGTAAAGAGTTGTGGAAGAATCTGAGAAACTAATGTAAAGCTTTGAGAGATTCTTGTGAAAGAACATATTTGTTTCCCAGAGCTAGAAGGGCTGGAAACTAGAGAGATATTGTAGAATAAGGGAAGCTTTCTGGTTAGGGTATTTGCTCTTTCCCTCCACAGGTTGTTCATGAAATAATATTTTTAAAGATTTTTAAAAGAATTTATTTCTAATAAAATTACAATTAAAGTGTGAAGGAAAACATAAGTATAGTAGGACTACAAATCCTCAGAAAGTTTCGACACTCTGTAAAAAACACCTTTGGAGCAAGAAGAGCGAGGGAGAGAGAAAAGGAAAGGGGGAGAGAGAGAGAGAAAGACATTGAAGTGCAATGTTATTTCCGTTGGCTCAGGGAATTCCTTAAGTTTTTGTAAGTCTTCACTTAGAAACATCTTCCTATGTCTTATTTTCTATTTCTGTCTCCACGCTTCACACTTGCATTCTCTCTCTCTCTGCCTTGCCTCTCACATTATCATCTCAGTTGAAATGTCTTTCTCTCTACCTATCTACCTCTCTTTCTACCTACCTACCTTCCTGTCTGCTTACTTTTTCTTTATGTATAGCATAATATTATATAGGATTCAAATTTAAAGTGTGTCAGTTGATGAATTGTTACATTTACATATAACCTTTAACTCCCACTCAGATGCCTAAGGCAGCATTGACTTTAATCAGAATCCTTTGCAAACATTTATGATAAAATTTACTATCTGGAATGTTTGGAGGTTTGCCATATACTTCATTTAAAACTAAGAACTGTTTTAGCTGGATATGCCTCCTCTGTCTGGATTGTTTATTGTAAATAAATTGCAGTTTGTAGAGTAGTGGGATGTATCAACTGTATAATATTTATGTATAAAACTGAGAAATCTCACAACTCTTTGCTAACTCCTTCTGCTCTAACTTCATCCTAATATGGAAATGGAGACTTGAGGAACAATCTGATGGATTGAGGACTTCTCAATGTGGCATATGGGGTTGCACCTTTCTTGTGTGCTTCGATAATATTAGTAAAACTTGGTGCTGGATAAGACTAAAATTTTGTGAGTCTGATTGAAAAACTGGATTTTTTTAAAATGAGGAACAAGACAGACAGTCTTTCAGACCCACAGTACTTAATGAAATAATGTCTAAGGATTCTTTGGAAGAAATAGAAGGGGAAAAGAGACACAATTAGAATTTGATATCCAGAGAGTTGCAACCTATGCATGATGTGAAATGGCTAAAGCTTTGTGATGGATTATACGGCACATATCATATTAATGAAATTTGATGAGATAAACTAAAAGTAGGGAGATTAATAAGTTGATAGACGAGGATAGGATCACTTTCGGGTACGAATTCATTCAGTGACCAAAGTGACTTAAAAAGCTTTGAGAGGTTGAGAGAGGGAGAGTGAAAAATCATTTTCAACTGATCTTTTTTCAGCTTTATTGATATACAATTAACATATAACATTGTGTAAGTTTAAGATGTGCCATGTGATAATTTGTACACATATATACTGCAAAATGATTACTATAATAAGATTAGTTAATGCATCCATCACCTCACATAACTACAATTTTTGTGTGTGGGTGTGTGTGGTGAGAACATTTAAGACCTACCCTCTTAGCAACTTTAAAGTATATAACACAATATTGTTAACTATAGTCACCATGTTGAATATCAGATCCCCAGAATTTGTTCATCTTATAACCAGAAAGCTGTACCCTTTGACCATCTCCCCATTTCCTCTGCCCCTCAGCCCCTGGTGACCACCATTCTACTCTGTTTCTAAGAATCTAGCTTTTTTTAGATTTGATATATAAGTGAGATAATACAGTATTTGTCATTCTCTGTCTGATTTATTTCACTTGGCATAATTCCCTCAAGGTCTGCCCATGTTGTCACAAATGGCAGAAATTCCTTCTTTTTTGTGGCTGAATAATATTTCATTGTATATACATAAAACACATTTTCTTTATCCATTTATCCATTGATGGACACAGGTCATTTCCATACCTTGGCTATTGTTAATAATGCTGCAATGAACATGGGGGTGAAGATATCTTTTTGTGATAGTGCTTTCATTTCCTTTAGCTATATACCCAGAAATGGGATTGCTGGATTGTATAGTAGCCCTATTTTTAATTTTGGGGGGACATTTCATATATTTTCCACAGTTACTACCAATTTACTTTCCCACCAAGAGTGCGCTAGGTTTCCCTTTTATCCACATCCTTGTTAGCAGATATCTCTTGTCTTTCTGATAATGGCCATTCTAACAGGTGTGAGGAGATATCTCATTATGGTTTTGATTTGCATTTCCCTGATAATTAATGATGTTAACTTTTGAGGAAGTAGTTACAATGCTCAAAAAATTCAGATGCCTGTGGGTGGCAGTGTGCATGGAAGATTCAATGAATGCCTTGACAGTTATCTCATTGTTGAATGACATTTGTAAGGAAAGGTACATCATTGTCAGACTGAGAATGGTCCAGAAAGGCAAACACATAATATTGTTTAGTTTCAAGGGCCACAACTGGCCAGTGTTGGCTGATTGAACTTGAATAGCAACAACACCGAGAGTAGTGAGACACCATCAATAACCCCGAGAAGAGAATCAAAGTTCTGATTTAGCTAATCTGCTAGGAGTGAGTGCGGCAATGTATCATACAACATGGTCTCCATTACCAAGAAAACTGGGTCAACTTTTGACTGAATTTACAAGTCTGGCATACGATTGTAACTTCTGTGTCAGAAACACAGAGCTTTTTACTTTCTGCCTGGTTTATTGTTGCTATGTCCAGGATGATTATGGATCCATACATCAATTGGCAGCATTCTGGAAAATGTAGACTCAATCAGCAACTTGATTCCATTTGATCTTATCAGTGAATGACCCTTTACCATGGATCTACAAGAGTGACCCAGACAATTCAATCACATCCTTGTCTTGTTTGCACAGTTTATGGCCCCAAAGAGTAGTGTCTTTACTGTGCCATTCTGTGGTTTTCCAACTGTCAGACCAAACAGGTCATTGGCAATAGCCCAAGGTCAGTAAAAATATAACAACTCCATCAAGGAAAGTATTAGAGAAAGCTAAGAGAATGAACTTGATTTCTGCCCACGGAATGGAGCAACTATGCCTGCTTTCAGTTCTACATAACTGCAACTGAGTTTAAAAATGAGCAGCATTCCATTGCACGCCATTGGGTTTCAGCTTGGTTCAACCACCAGTGAACAAATCCTAGTTATTTAGAGGAAACTGTGTATTGAAGGCCTCATGGAGTTACTGTGTTTGCTTAGAGAATTTAATTGGGGAAGACAGTCATACTTCACTCTAAAGAAAAGCTTTCCACTTCTTAATGTAAAGCCAAGGCAACTCTGAGACCAGGTTGGTGCTTTCTTTTCCATTTGACATTTACATTTGACAGGTGAAGCTTAGTGAGCCCTTACCACCTTTTTAGTCATTCAGCCTGATTTAACCCCACCCCAAAATAGGACTATCAACTGGAAACTCATATGACATCTATGGATCAAATGTCTAGTTTAGACACAAATCTAGTGTAAGTCATTACCTCTTTTCCAAAGGGGTATATCAAAACTTCCACTTTCCAGTTCTGTAAACAAGGAGCTTGGAAGTTACCACTCCATTCTAACAAGTAAAAAGCTGAACAGACTGCAAAATCAAAAACTTCTCTTGGATCCATAAGAAAGGGGAGGACACAGGGCAAACCACTGTCCCCAAGATTGGAGAGACAGACAGGTTAATCCAGAGAATCGTGGTTTACCTGAGCAGAGACTCATGAGTGGAAACTACCATGGGAGTCAGTTCCAGGTAGGAAATCTGAACTGTAATTGAAAAATTACAGTGGCTCAGTGTGGACAAGTCTGAGAGTTAAAAAGTTCAGGGGATATCAGTCATGAGAGCAGCCCCAACAGTACTGTGAGACTTACCTCTTCGAGTTGGACCAGGTTCTCACAGTAAAATTGGAAAAAATCCCATCTTGCTTCCAGCAGTGGAAGGGGAAAAGGAACCATTTTGAAATATGCCAGAGGACTCTTAACAAGGTCTGCCACTGAGGGAAACTAGTTAACCAGAGCCTAATGTACTGGGGTTTTATCAGACTAACTGACTTGAGAGAAGGGAAATACCCAACTCCAAAGGGGTATATCTGGCAGCAAGGTCAGGAAAGCAACAGTCTTAAAACTCTAAGGGGTGACAGGTAGGTTTTTCCCTTCAGCAGGTACTTGAGTTGGCAAAAGTCAGTCACCAGAACTTGTAGCTCAAAGGTGTCATTTGGATTGTTGGGCCTCAAAAGTAGAGATTAAGCCATAGCTTGCTAAATATTTTCCAATATGGCTTGTTGGTTTGAGAGCCCCCTCCCCCCAAAGGATGCTGGTTTGTGGGCCAAGTAGAATGCTCATGTGTATCATTTAACAATGCAAAAATATGTTTTTATATATCCAGTGGATGTCTTACAAATATAAAATTCTTTAAGAACCCTGAGAATATGTTAAGATTCTTTCCTTTAAAAAAATGGAGAGCCAGCTCTGATGGCCTAGTGGTTAAAATTTGGTGCACTCCGCTTCAGCGGCCCAGATTCATTTCCCAGGTGCAGAATAACATCATTTGTTTGTCAGTAGCCATGCTGTTGTGGCGGGTCACATAAAAGAACTAGAAGGACTTGCAACTAGAATATACAACTATGCACTGGTGATTTGGGGAGGAAAAAAAAGAGAGAGGAGGATTGGCAACAGATCTTAGCTCAGGGTAAATCTTTCCTGGGAGGGAGAAAACAATGGAGAGGTGCTAATATATTATGACAATACTAAAAAATATCATTAATCAATATCCACTTAATTGTCAACTATCTATGTTTTATCCATTTGTTAACATTTGACATGTAATACAAAGGCCATCACTGCATGTAGTTCTTTTGGCCTACAGTGGATTATATTACTTTTTCTCTCTGTACTTAAACCTTTTCCAATTACACAGTAGAGAGAGATGACAAAGGCAAAGTGCCCCAGGAAAAAGATTTAAAAATTTTTTTTCTGAAAATTTGGGTAATTTTTTTCAAAGCATGCTGTGTCTTAACTATCCTCTTCTCCCCTGAGATACCCAACTTTCTGCCTTGTACATAACAGACTCTCAACAAATATTTACTGAATTCAACAGTTCAAGGGGAGAGGTATAGGTAATAATTGGAAATTTCTTAGCAAGTTTTTGTTTATTTGTGTCTTTTCTTATTTATTTATGGAATTTTTCATAATAAATGTCACTGACAAATTATCTTGTCCCCATTCCTTTAACAGATATGGAAGTGGAAAGAAGTAGCAGTTGGGTTTTCCAGTTTTGACTTGGAAACTGAAGAACTGTGTAAAGTTTGCAAGATATCGGGTTCCTTTGGTGTTTTCATATAGTGAAGGGAACTAGTTGGGGCAGCAATATATTTGATTCATCTCCAGAAGAAGCAAACTTCTTACAAAGAGAGGTGTCAAAATGAGTCAGAATCAATAACAGTTGCCAAGCGGTCAAAGCCTGCTCTAGCATGTCAGTCATGGGGCCACTGGGGGAAAAAAGCAATTTTGCTGGGCAGTGGAGATAACACTGCAAAAAACTTGGGAAAAAAAGGCATCTTACTTGTCTGTATATTTTGGTGAAATATATAATGAAAAATAAAATTGTCATTTCTAAAGTTTAGCTCAAAAAATGTTTCATATCCTATTACTCGCTCTACTACATAGTTTGCAAATGATTAGGAATATCCTTCTACACAATATGACCCCGAGTGACAGTATGCCTAAGTATATTGTTGTGGATATGAAACTGAGGACCATTGTTACTTGGAAGAGCAAGAAGAGAAGGTTACTGGTTATTAGAGAGAGGTGGAAAAGAAGGGTGGGTAAGGGTCAAAAGTAAACTTTACCTAACTGCCCCATTTGCTTTACACTTCTTTGAAGTAATAACCTCACATGCCAATAAAATCAACTTTATTTCTCCATCTTCCAGATGTATGTCATATATGTTTATAATGTCTAAAATGAGAGGTAAATTTCAAATAAAATTGTACAGGAAACATTAGCTATCATTTTGCATATGTCCGACATCATATCTCCTAGATGCTTTGCATATCTTATTTGTTTTCCCAAAACAAATCTATGAAGAAGGAAGCATTTACTCAAAATTTTATAAATAAGAAAAACTGAGGCACATATGGATTAAGATCAAGGTCACAGTTAATGAGTGATAGAAATAGGATATGATCCCGTAGATCAGGCTCCAAAACCTATGTTCTAGCCACTAGACTCTAAATTTTAGTTCCCGTTTTTTTCCTTCCTAAACTAACAAGTAGTTTGACATGATATTCAAACATTAGTTCTTTATCTGTAAAACTAACATTTAACACCCTTCTGCCTTGTCTAACAAATAAATTTGTTGTGAGAATAAATGTGGGATGGAAATAACATTAATAAACCCCACTACATTTTAGGCACCTTATTGGATTCTTTTACAGATTGGGAAGTGAAATTTAGAGTATTGATGATTATCCAAGTCATACATCTACAAAAGGACATATCATATTCTAAAGTCTAAACCATTCCACCTGAGTACTTGTCACCCAATGAAATAAAAGAAGATATTATAGAGCATGAAATATAAGCATGACATATTTTAAAGAGATAAAGAAAAAAAGAGATTAAAATTTACTAGAAAATGATAAATACCAGTTATTGACATTGTAGCTGTTGGGATCCACATAGTATTTTGGCAAACTTTGTCTGTAAAAGGCTAGATAGTAAATGTTTTAGGCTTTGTGGGCTGTATAGTCTCCTGTGCAACTTTTCAGTTCTTCTGTTATAGTGCAAAAGCAATCATAGGTAATACATAAATGAATGAACGTGAGCTGTGTTCCAATAAAACTTTATTTCAGATGTACATGGAAATGTTGCTTTTTATGTTTATCACCATATAGTCAGTAAAACTCATATCACCAAATACAGGTTATTTTACCTGAAACTATACTTAATATTATTGACCAAAAAAAGTCTTAATCAACATTATAAACATGCAAAAGATACATAAATTATTAAGTTAAATTCTATAAGATTTTGAATGTTTAGGTTTTGTAGGGCCAATGCCTAGATAGCACAATATCCTTTCTTTACGATGGTGTAGTCATGAATGGGACCTGCAGAATAGAAATCAACTAATCGTTTTATCACTGCAAGGAAGTTTTTCATCTTCAAGTGAAGGTTCGTTTGTATCAATTTATATTTACAATGATAAGGCATGTTAATACTATTTATTATTAAGGTTGGTAACAACAAGAAAATATTAGGTCTTAACAAGGAAATATTTTATTTGAAGATAGATGTTTGAAATTACTAAATTTAGTAGGCTTCTTAATATTACAAGCTATATACTAGCATATGTTCGAATGTTTCCTTTGCCAGAAACAAGAATAAGATGCTTTATATAAAGTTTTTTAGTTAGCAGTAGCCAAATTTTTAAATTCCATTCTAAGGAAACTACATAAAAATATTTTAATTTTAATAGCAACATTGATACTACATTTAATTGGAAAATCCCGTAAAATTGCAAATAAGATATTTGAGTATATATCTTGAGAAAAAAACAACATTTTATTGCAACTTGTCACAAAAAAGTTACTAAAAATAAAATCATGTTGAAGTCTCATTTAATTTTAACAAATTCTGTGACATAAAATTTTAACAAAACATTTTGTTTCTCACTTTACTCAGTATTTTTTAAATAGATGTTAATTATACTGTTATGTTAAAAAGCTCAACACATTATGCTACGAAGGCTTAGGGAAAAAAATATCCAATAAACTCCCTTCAGTCTAAATTGCCATCAAGGGAACAGAAATGAGTATGTGTCAGTATGCTCAGTATTGTAGCCCAGGGGGACATAACACTTGCTACGGTGGGGAAGAAACAGCAGGACTTTTCAGTAAAAAGAAGACAGAGGGAAAACTTGTGATCGCAAAACAGAAAAGCATATTGCTGATAAGACATAAGTGTTAGAAGTTTTCTACAACCTCAAGCTGTGCTTCTCCCAACAAAAATCTCATACTAATTTACACGAGGCAATTTTAGTTGTACAGCTAGAAAGAACTGCGAAAAATGAAATTAGTTGTTCTTTTACTAGGAAAGATTCATTGCAAACTTCTGAAATGACTTTCTTTTTTGAACTCTGTTAAAATAGCTAACACTAGAATTGCCTTATAAAATGATTTATTTAAAAAAAGGGAGAATACTGGTTTTTTAAATACATTTGGATGCATTCTTACTCTTTTCCGTGATAAACAATTTTCATGAAATTCATATGCCTGGATGAAAGGAAGATGGAGCCCAACATAATGTTGCTTAGAGCCCAAAGTTTTAGCCATGCTCTAATTAAAGATCCACTATCACCCATAGAAACACTATTCATTGTTTATTTTGGAAGTTGAGTGTAAACAAGAGGAGCTGTGAGGGAAGTGGAGTGCAAACAGTGTATCCCATCCAAATCATCTCCTAGCTTGGCTTCTGATTTTTCTATTGTTTCTTGGCCCCGAATCTATAGATTTGTTCCAATGACATGTAAAGAGGAAGAGATGCTCTCTTTTTCAGTCAATGTGTTTATAACGTCATGAATTTAAATTAAAAGGAAAAATATTTGAATCAAATCAATTGTGTTGAAAACATCCTATAGAGTGTAATATGTAATGTTTCTGTCTATTTATGATTTTCCAGAAGTGATTCAGGGCTGGCTATAGCCTGACATGGTGTATCTATGACTCACGAGCAATTCCAGTTAGGCTCATACTTTCCCATGACCAGAAAGCCCAGAGAGAAGTTGTGTCAGAGAAAAACGAATTTTCTAGGAGTGAGTTCACAAATAAATCAATGACTTTCACTTAGTTATTAATTTTACTGAGGCTAAATTGTATTCATATTTCTATCATTAGAGTTATATTAGAGTTATAATAACACAGGATTTTTAAAGTGCAGTTCTTGCTTTTGAAACTAGTCCACTCCTTATTCTGTAAACCAACCAATCATTATCCATGTTGAGAATATTCTGGATGAGATTTCTACAGCTAATAATAGTAATACCTAGCATTCACTGTATACTGCGTGCCAGGAACTATTTGCTGCCCTTACACATCGTATCATATCCCATTTGATTATTGGAAACTTCTAACTTGAGCTTTAATTGTGACCCGTTACAGACGAAGACATTGAGGCTCAGACAATTTAACAAAATCACCCAAATACCTCAGAGATAGTTAGTCGCTATTCCAGGACTCAAACACTGTGCTTACTGCGTTTAAGATCCATTTCTGGAAACTAAACCTGTACATGTATAGTGTCTCATCCCCATATCTGAGAGCTGGTTTTGCTGTCTTCTATTTATTACTATCCCAATTATGACTATACAACTGTCATGAAATTCTGCTCGAAAGGCTAAGGGTACAGCCCACAAATGTAGCCTTCAGCTAAGCATTCCATGATTAAACTTGCTGATATTTTAAATCTACCATCTTCCCTTAATTTCTCTTTAGTCTCTGACACAGATGTCTATCAAGTCACTCCAGTTAACCTAATTAGTTTGCTATTCTCAGAAGTTCCCACTCATTCCAGGTACTCTGTAAGCCTCTCTTTCTATGAAGTATTCTAGGAAGTACACCAAACTTATGGCTATTCAGATCACCTGCAAACGGGGTAGTGAAAACTTTTCATTCTTTCTTTGATCATGTACTAATAATGCAACAATAATTTTGAGATATTTATTCAGAGTATCCTCTATCTTTATTAGTAGAACTACTTTCATTTATAACAAAATAATTTGAAAGGATGAAGAAAGATGAAAGAAGGACTGAAGGAAGGAAGGAAATCCTAAAACATTTACAAAATAATTCATAAAATAATGAAATTTGATTCTTGATCTGAGTTAAGCCATTCTCAGTATATCTATATTTATTTATGTATATCCATATATTTATATACACATACACACATATATACTTAGTCTTTGAAATATTATTACATCCTTGGGTAATATCTGAAAAAGGAAAGCTAACTTTCTATCTAAGATATACTCCTTACCCTATTAACAGAATGAATATTCTGTAGGCTTTTTAATATAGAAAGCATTTCCTTGTGCATTATAAATTACAGTACTAAAATAGAAGTAGTAAGTATCACATAGTGGATAAGAACAGTTGCTGTGGAGTTACAATATCTTTTAATTCTGCCTTCAGCACTTATTAGCCATGAGACCTGTCGTCTGCTGATCTCAGCCTATTGATAAACAGTGTTGTGGCTGGACTGGTCCTTGTGGTTCTTGTCATGATTGCAAGACACCCTCAGCAATAACCATTAGAAAAATGAAAACAAAGATTTATTACTTACAGGTCCTGGAAATTACATGGCACACTGGGGGCACACAGCGAGGTCCAGTATGTGCGGGGAGAGAGAGCAAGTAGAGGTGGAGTTTTAGAGTCTCATTCTTCATTAGTGAATTTAAAGCATAAGAGTGGGAATTTAAAGAGCTGGAAAAGAAAAAACAAGCAGCCCAAATGATGTTTTGAAATCAACAAAGAGCTCTACAACAAAGGAGCGTGGGTAGGTGGGGGGCCTGGCTCTTTATCTAGTCATGTGGCTGGCAATGTGTTTATTCCAGGTAGCCATCTTTTAAGTGGATGCCTCTGCAATCAAAGCTTGTCAGGCACATGCAGTACAAAAAGAAAAGTCAGCTGTCAGGGCTTACACTATAAGACCTTAGACTCCCTATCTCACCTCTCTGTATTTCAGTTTCCTCCATGATAAAATATGCTTGATTTTAAATTATGCTTTGTTGAGTTATGATAATTAACTGAGATAATGCATAAGAGGGCTAAGCACAGTGCCTCAATGTATCAAGCATCCAATAAATGGTAGTCATCATTATCACTATTATTAACAAACATTTTTGTTTTTTAAAAATATATATCAGAATATGCTGGATTGCAGAATATGCTATTGCAGATGGCGTTGTGGACTTCTCTTTCTTATTTAAAACCTTTTGACGTTAGTGATACCACCATTATTTGGAGCTCCTCATAGCTAGTTTCAATCTGTAAGCACCAGTATGGATGTAAAAAATGCTGAAATACTGAAACACCTCCTTTTTTAGTAAATAATCCAATAATATCTGATATACTACATGATACAATGTGATGCTGTCATATATTTATTAGTAGTTTAAATGCTAAAACAAAATTTTTAGTTCTAGCTAATTTTCATAAGATTGCATGTCAATCAGTGATAAATCAGTCCCTGTTATGGCATGATTTAGTTAATAATAGAGAAAGTGAATACATAAAAATTTCAGCTAGTATTGTAAGGGCTAGAAAAAAAATTATTGCATTTTCTAGAAGTTAAACAGAAGGCAAGAAAAGAGTCAGTGCTATGACATTCTTGGTTTTAATTTTAAATCTATGAGGAACGGAATCCATGTAAAGATGCTACCTAGTGGAGGCTGCACAGTCAGGTGAAGTGGCCCGGATGCAGGGCCAGGGAGAGGGGGACATGTGCAGCTCCTACTCACCGTTCCTAAGCTGTCCTGCATTGATGGGGACAGTGGGGCAGGGGACAGGGACAGTGATAGTATTCTTGCTGGGGTCAAGGTAGACACTCTCTGGGTTCAGGTGACACAGAAATGGCCAACCTCAAGGTGAGTGTATAGATATAACATTTGTCACCACCTGCAGCCTCTGGAGACCTAATGACTATCAGTTTAATTGTTGGAAGGATTTCATGCAGTTTCCTATATCAAATCCTGTTTCAGATAAGGACATCTTTTAGCTAGTGATCAAACATCAAACAATAAATTCACATCAAAAATTTCTAAAAATTAACAAGTGATTTGAATATTATTAGATGATATCATACAGAATTTATATGCAATTTTATACTGGAGTGAGCAATTTAAAGATGATGTATATAATAGATACACATAAATGTATAGTTTCATTTCTTAGTGAATAAAAAATTTACATTTTTAAATTTATAGGGCATATATTGAATGAAATATTAATTTACAAATTATTCAGTTATTGTTTTTTAAATATTGTTATGACTTTCTGTAAGCTCTCTGAATACTGCTGAAGCTTCCTTGTGGACTCTTTTATTTCTGCTATTTCTTTTATTACCTTTGTACATTTTGCATATCTCTAAATCATATTTTGGGGGAACTTCTTTGTTACAACCTGGAGATTTTGATATCTTAGCTCTTGACCTGACTGCCTGACATATAAATCTATGTATACGTCCAAAAGACACCTCCTGGGCAACAGTCCAAACAGGGAACAAAGTTCTTTTTCTTTCCCTCCCTCCTTCTCTCTCTCTCTCTCTCTCTCTTCACTTTTAATTGCTGAGGCCCATGCTGCAATTATTTTGGTTGAAGAGGAGTGCTAGCATTTGTTAATTCCAAGCAAATTGCTTAAGTCTGGGGAAATACATATCAAACAGCCACTTATCTCCTGGGGAGAGCAGAGAGGGTGGGGTCAGGGAAATTGCAGCACATGGTCACACGAAAATAACAGAATGTTTTATGGCTTAAAATTTGGCACCCTGGAATTTAAAAGACAGCCTCACATAAAGGCGACTTGATGCAATGGTGAAAAGATGTCATTTCATTACTTGGTGTTGGCCACTAGGCTATGGAGAAAGAAAATATTCATCTTACTGCAAATATGCACAAAAATTAATTTGAATGGATTGGAGATTTAAGTATGAATGGTGAAACAATAAACATTTAGAGAAACAAATGAGGAAAAATAATTTTATCAACTTGAAATAGGCAAAGGACACGTAAACAGGATAAAACATTGAGAATTTAAAGGGATTTAAATCAACTGTAACACTCATACATAGTTGGTTGGCTTGCAAGTTGATAACATCTTTGGAAAACTCTCAGTATCAACCATAGATGAATATGTATGTATCTTTACTCCTATTCATTTGGCTTCAGTCTCTTGTTTTGCCATCTGCTAGAACATTCTTCTGTTTTTCCTCCTAGTAATTCCTCCTCATTTTCCTAACCTTCTAACGGCATAGTCTTGAGATGGATTTTTTTCTTCTTCTCCATCTACTGCTCTTCTCTATCTATCACTCTGATCTCAGAGTGATTCAACACGATCTTATGTGGGTAAAATTTGATGTATATGATAATGATATACACATTTATGTTTCTTGCTCATTTATATCCTCTAAACTCCAGCTGGAATTTTCATAGGTAGTGTGCCCTGTATACGTGTGTTTGCCCGCAACAGTCCTAGTATGCTTATTAACCCGATGTAATTATTAAGTTATGGTGACCAGATCCAAACTCTTTATTACCCTACACAAACTTCCTCCTGCTCAAGGATTCCTTGTTTTAATAAACAACTCTATTAACCTTGAAAGTCAGAACTGAACACTTGACTCCTCACTTTCTTTCAACCCTCCTCATCTAATATTCCTGGAAATCCTGTTGATGGTATCAATAAAATATATTATTGAACATGACCATTATTCTCCATATTCACTTCTAAAACCCTGATCTAATCGATTATTATTCTTCTCCTAAAACATAGACATCAAACACTACTTGATCATTCTGCTTCTGCTCTTGCTGCCATAGAATTCATTTTTTATGTTTAAGCCAGAATAATTCTTTCAAAATATAAATCTGAACTCAAAACTCATAACTCTGAACAAAACCCAACACCCATGCCCTGACTTGGAAGGCCTTATATTACATGACTTCTGATTTCTGCTTAAATCTCATCTCCCCTCACTTTTATTCTCACTCATCTTACCTCTTCACACTGTTTCCATACAGTTTCTCAAATACTCCAAGTACATTCCACTCATGACCATTGCATTTGTTGTTCCCTCTGCCTGAAATGCAGCTCCCTTGGATATTAATATGGCTAATTCCTTCAATTTAGTAAAGGTACTGTCCAAATATCCTCTCTGCAGACAAAGCCTTTTCAACCATTCTTTCTAAAGTCAGGCTCCCATAATTAGCTTGGGTCCTGCACTGTTTGAATTCAAAACAATTATAACCACTTCACATTATTGATCACTTATTTGATGTGCATCCTCCTCACTAGGCTGTATACTCGGAGGGCAAGTTCTTTGTCTATTTTATTAAACACTCTATTCCAAGGGCCAAAAAGCCCACAAAACACAGGGCATGTAGGAGATACTCAATATATATATTAATGATGATTGAATGAGTTTAATATTCATTTGAGGTATGATAAATATATCCATTTCTAACAGCTTTATTAAGGTATAATTGATACACAAAGGACTGCACATATTTAATGTGTACAATTTGATGAGTTTGGACGTATGAAAACACTCATGATGCCATTACCACAATGAAGGTAATAGACACATCCAGCACCTCTCAGAGTTTCCTTGTGCCCCTTTATTTATTTATTTTGTGTGTGTTAAGAAGACTAATATGCCGTGATTGAAGAATCTTCATTCAAAAGTATTTCACAGGTGTCTATTATTTTTAAAGTAGTGTGTTCAAGTTCTCACCCTTCAATAGTAAGCATTATACAGGAAAGAAAGATATTAATCGATAATCACACACATCTTGCAATCATCAGCAAGTTCAAGATGTTCTAGGTTAGCAGTATTTGAGTAAGTTGGAGAATCAGGCTTGGCTTTCTTGAGGAAATAATAATTTAGCTTACACACGATTAACATTTAGGCGTTATTAATGCCAAGAGGTAGAAGGGAGACTTTGATGCAAAAGGGTGGATACTTGAGATATGCTATCATTCTTGAACTTCAAAAAGTTCTGCACTCTGACTGAGGTATGGAGAAGGATTCATTGAAAGTAGATGATAGAAGGGGCAGAACAAAAGACTACAGAAGAAGGCAACACAGTTATTTGTTGGCAGGCCTGAGACTGGATCCCAGTTGTTTCTCATTCTAAAGTCCATTCTCCAAGGTCCATGTACATAGGTATGATATCTGTATATATCCACCACTGTTATTAGATCGTAGACGTTATGGACTGAGCTTTGGTCATCTTTGTATCTCCAACTCTTAACACAGTGTCTTGAACATAGTAAGCACTCAATAACTATCTGCTGAATACAAGTATGGAATATGAGTCTCTTAAAGATCGCCATTAAAATGTCTGCAACTAGTCTTTGGTGGGATTAGATCCAAACTCTAGGCCAATGGCAAGAATTGAGACAAATCTTGAAACTCAGAGATAAAATTGGTGTCTTAGTCTTGTGATTTAACATTTAAGTTCTTTCCACCTTGCCGCTCTCTCCATGAATGTTTAATGGTGTTTCATGACTATGAATTGAATAGTGATCTTCAGTAAGTGAATGATGATGATAAGATTAATGCCACCTTTATTAAAATAGCCTTATATTATATTCCTTAACCAGTAAAATGGGGTTAAACTTGTATAGCTAAAAAGGAAAGATGAATGCATAATAAATTTAACATTCAACTATACAAACACCTCTCTCTTCATTTCTCTCTCTCTCTCTCTCTAACATCCTTAGTGCTCAGAACAGTGCATAGCACATTTTAGGCACTCAAGAAATATTAATATAATGATTTGTTTTAAGAGATTCTTTGTGAAATATCTATTTTATCATTTTTATGTGATATCAGATATCAATATATTTCCAAATGATAATACAAAATGTTACCACTCAGCAGTATCTGTGATGCATAAATGAGATGACTGTTCACTTTAAATATTTACTTGAATTCCTTCAATGACCAAATTAACTCGGCACTTCCTTCATCCAATCTAACTTTTTTAAAGCCAACCCCCTACAAGTTAACCTAATGATAGAAATAATGTATCAGTAGGAGACAGTATTCATTTTATTTACATTTAAGAAGTGATTCTTGTTGTTATCCACAGAGACCTGTATGTTGTTATTAATCACTATTTAAAAAACCACCATTTTAAAAATCTGCATTTATTGACATAGATTGTTTTGAAATAATTTGGCATGAGAAATTAACATTGATTCAAATAGTACCTAACTTAGAATAAGTTAATTTTACTAGAGTCTCTTACAAAGGTCATTCTCTGTATTCCAGGCATCATCCTATCATCCCATATATATTTAATGTACATATTTAAATTTGTGCTAATTTTGCCTTTACTAGCTAAGCAGACACCATACATGATATTTGAAAGGAGAAAAGACAATGAAATTAAAAAAATTCTTTTTAATAATTTACATTTTAATTATCTTTTTCAAAATTAGATCTTACCCTTGGCTTGATTACAACTAGATTATCAGGGTGTATATACTGTCCCTTTTTAAGCCACATTCAAAATAGATACTTATACATTAAGGCTCTGTGTGTACAGATAATCTTGATTAAACAGGAACGCAATAGCCCTGTCTATATAAGGTTTATGGGATCGGCAAAACAACATATGATTTATGTATAGACAGTGTTTCTCCTCCAAAATCAATTAAACTAATATTGAATAGGATAATCTTAAATGAGAATAGTTTATATAAAGCCCACATATGATAAAAATAAATTCCTGATGTGATTTTTTGGCACAACCCTGATTTAGTACCACTGTGGAAATGTTATGTAAAAAACAAAAAATAAATTTGGATTGTAGTTACTTTGATTACTATACTATACTTTGATTACATTTATTTAAAAAGATATAAATAATAAAAGTTAGATATTGAGGTGGATTAAAAATGGCCACAAATTCTTTGCTGATTCTTCCCTTAATCTGTAGAATCCATTCCCCTTCCCTTGGATCTGAGGTGTCCTTCTGATTAATGCAATGAAATGACATTGGGTGATTTCTGAGCCTCAGGGTTAAGGAAACTTTCAGCTTTCCCTTACGTTCTGTCGGAACTCTGAGACTATTCTGCTGAGATGAAGCCCAAACTGAAGGGCTACATGGAGAAAGAGGCTCAGTGAAACACCTTCGCACACGAGTGAGACCATCTTAGACATCTAGCTCCAGCCAAGCAGTAAGTTGACTACAACCAGAGGAAGGAGCTCAGGCGTACTCACCAGAGACTCATGTAGCCAACCCACAAAATTATAGGAAATCATTATCTTTATCATTTTAGGTCACGAGTTCTGGGGTGGTTTGTAAAACAGTGATAGATATTTGATACAGTCCATATAAATAGATATAGATACATATATACATAGGATGGTGTGATAAAGTGAATACCTAATGACATAGGGGAAAACTTATCTAAGCTCAATATACAAGGAAGAAGGAAAATTTCAAAAAGAATAATTAAAGAATACATAATTAAGCATAGACGCTTCAAAGGGATTAAATTCATTAGAAATGGAGTCATATTGTTGATTCTTTACCCTCTACTTTTATTCTTTAAAATTCCTTGCATTCTGATTGTGCTCAGGTTCAGAAACTGAGCTATTGCTTTTTTCTTCTTCTTAGTTTACATTCTTAAAGACATGTTAAACATTGAATTTACTAGGGAAAACACGTGACCTGAGTAATAATAGGAACATTTTACTTTCACATCCAGTTCATCAAGTGTTTTCTTTTTCTCTTTTATTAACCTCTTAGATTTTTCTCATTACATTAATTAATAAAATAAAGAAAATATACTTATGTGATATATATACAGATGCATATATATGTATTTATATATGTCTATATGATTTAAGTCAAAACAATTGTTTCGGAAGAGACATTAATACAATTGATCTCAACTAAGCATCATTCCATATTGAATGTCCACATGACAAAATGTTAATTTCTGTAATAGGGTAATTTGTCCTATATATGTCACAATCATGTTTTCTTTATTGCATTAAATAACCTAAGATTATGCTGATGCTGCTGGTTAGGGACCACACATTGAGAATTACTCTATTAGATTTTTTTTTGGAGCAACTGGAAATAAAATAGCTACAGCTATATAAAATGTATGCAAATAAAAAAATACTCATTAACTATTAAAAGCAAAAAATTGCATAATAAAGTAATCACAGTAATGAACAATAGTTACATAATCCATAATAATGTAAACACTTTATTAATTTAAGAAAAAATGTGATATTTGGACTTAAGGGTTGTAGAAAGTCGGGGCATTATAATGCAATAGAATCAATTCTCAGCAACTAAAAGAAAAACTGGCTATATAAGCTTACTGTACAGAAAATTGATGTAAATAAAAAATTGTCCAAATTTTATATCTCAACCTTGTTCAGGGAGCAGGATAGAGTTTGAGATTAGGGTGGTATAAGAGTCTGTCACTTGTCATTAAAAAAATTAAATCTGTTTAATTTGCAATTCTGTGCATTTTGAGATAGAGATATATAGATATAGATAGATCTCTCCATATATGTGGATGTGTGCATATTTCTCTTTCTCTCTAATATATATATAGAAATGTAGACCTATATATCTATATATATAAAGAGAAATACACATATATATTGAAATATATATCTATATATCTCTATCTTTATCTATCTATCTATAGATAGAAACACACACACGTTTACTCTATTGTTTCTGTTTCTCTGGAGAATCTTGTATACAACTTGTATTGATCATATTTTGGATCAATCATTATTCCCATACATGATAAATCTCTAAAATACTATAACACTTTGGAAAAAACACTTTGGATTGTTAAGGGAAGTTGAAAACATTTATTCCTGATGACTTAGCAGTTCTAGCCATGAAATATCTGAATATATGGAAGAATATACTTTGCAGGGTGGTTTGTCATAGCTTCAGAGTACAAACAGCTCAGAGGTTCAACCATAAAATAGATAAATTATGTTATTAACAAAATGGAATATTAAAAGCTTCGAAAGGGAATAAACTCCAGCTATATACAATAAGTATATAAATGCGAGAAACATAATGTTATACACATACATAACTAGGCACAAAATAATGCATCTAGTATGATTTTAGTAAAATAAAATTTGAAATAGATACATACGTAAATGATAAACACCCCAAAAATCAGGATAGTAGTTATCTCTGGGAGGGATGAAGAGGGTGTTAATCATGAAGGAACACTCAGCAGGGAGAGGGGCAGAAGATTTCTTGAGGGTTATCATCATTCTATTTCTTTTTCTTTTTTCTTTTTTCTTTTTTTTGGTGAGGAAGACTGACCCTGAACTAACACTCGTTGCCAATCTTCCTCCTTTTGCTAAGGAAAATTAGCCCACGGATTAGCTAACGTCTGTGCCCATCTTCCTCTACTTTGTACATGGGACGCCACCATAGCATGGTTTGATGAGCGATGTGTAGGTGCACCCGGGATCCAAACCCATGAACCCCGGGCCACTGAAGCAGTGTGCGAAGTCAACCAGTATGCCACCGGGCTGGCCCCACAATGGCTAGCCCCATCTTGACCTGGGCTCTATTTACTCAGGTGTTTGCTTTATAAATATTTATGAAATTATTCTTGTACTTTTTACACACTTCTCTGAATATGTTATACATTATAAATAACTTTAATAATCTGTTTTGCAATATAGTTTCACTTTGTTAAGAAAAATAGATAAACATACATAAAGAGGACTTTATGATAAAAAAATAATAGCCACACTTTTTTTATCTTAATCTCTTTCATCATGAATGTATTTTGGAGATCTGCTTTCAGATATTTAAATATCCTTCTTACTATTTAGAGAAGATAGCAAATGGGTAGACATTTCAAGTGTAATTATCTGTTTGATAAAAATCTTTGACAATGAAAAATTACTGTTAATTCTTCCTCATACAAGAAATGCAATAATTAAATATTCTCAGTCTAAAGGCTCTCCATAATCTCCAAAGAGTCACTTCATCCTTAATCTAAATTAAGGTTTCCTCTAAGAATATTTATTGTACTGTGATGCAAGTTACCACTAAAATTGGAGAATTCAGAAGTCAGAATAGTAGACAAAAAAAGAGAAAAATTCAGATACATAAATAATTTTAATATCTTATCAAAAATAAATAATTGTTGGAATAAGAATATATTCCCCATATGAGAAATGTTACCCACTGTAATTTTTGCAGTGTGTTCTGTCCTGCCGTGTGTGTCCCAAACAAGAAAAGGATCCATCCCTGTTTTTTCTGCTGACTCCTGTAAGTTATATATTCTGAGTCCCGTGTATTTTGGTTTTGCTTTTGTTTTTTTCCCCAGAATTGTGTATAAAAGATTGTAGCAGCTGCAAAACTGGCCCCTTTTAAAGTACCACAAAGAACAGCAATAGCTAGTCTACTCTGCGGGCTACATAATCCTACTGCCAAATTGTGGTGTGAAGACAAATCTATGAGCACAGAAATTCCACGTTATGAACATACATTTCCTACAGATTGGATAAATATCTTGATATGAAACCTACTGGGGAATATAAATGGGCAAGTGGGATTCTATAAAAATACCACTTGAATGGTAAAAGATCTATCTGAGAGTGTATTCTAGAATACTTTCTACCTTCAGCTATAAAAACATAAAAAAGTATCTAAGATTCTGACCAACTCTAAATCTAAATGAAAGTCAGGTAATACATCATAATGGATCTTGTAACAGTAAATCTGAAAGGTTTTGATTACAATAAACCCTCATGAAAATAACTTTTTTTCCCAAATGTGACACATAAAAAAGAGTGAACTTCACACAATTTTGTGTTAGGAAAGAAGAGTGCGAACTCCTTAAGACTAGGAGAATAAAAGCAATAGTGACATTTTAGTACTTCTAAAGAAAATTGCTGGCTGAAATAGATTTTGTACATCGACTCTGTCAGTACACATTGCAATTTCACAGGTGTTGGATAGATAACTTTAATATGACTTGTCCTGTTCCTAGTCACTCACAGTCAGGTTGAGGAAGAAGTATTTGAGACATTCCCAACTGCTTCTCTCTTACATTTTTCAGTGTTTCATGGTATAGTTAGCACAATAAAACAATAGACTATGATTTTCTCCAAACTTCATTACAGCAGGCAATCTTCATGAAATAGCCCTGCAGGGTACGCTATTCCCTCCTCTTTCACAGGCCCACATCACAGCTAGTGAGAAACTCTCGAAAATCATGATGAGGCACTAGGGCAGGTGGCTCTGTGCCGTCTCAGCAGAAGTGCTGCTTGAGATTCTTTAATAATGAATTCTAATTGGGTGGATTATTTGTTCTGCATATTTGGTTTTCCTAAGACCATGATGAGAGAACTGTTGAGCAATTTTGAAAAGTGGAATTGGCCACTGCTGCTAAAGAGCCTTTTCTGTATTTCTGACTCCAGCCTTACACACCAGTGAAGTACCCACAGAAAGCACTAATGCTTAATAGAGTCAGTTGAATTTAGAGTAAGAACCCATGTTTTCAATTTGATAAGCCATTATTACTACATGGGGGGGGGGAGATCACAGTCAGCAATAACTTTAATCCCCCAAATACTTAAATCAACTCTTCTCGCAGTGCCAAGAATATAATTATTTTCTCAGAGGCTGTGCACTCAAAGCTTGAATTTTCAGCAGCATTTCCTATTATTTTGGAGTGCACATAGCCCTAAGATCACTTTCGCATTAGGAATGCTGCTTTCTGGCAATATTCCTTCTTAAATTGTTTAATCTCAAAACTAAGAATACTATGGAATTCTTCAGGTAGCAATCACAGTGCATTTGATTTAGAAGATTATCTTTAATCAACAGATTACAGAACTTCTTGTCACTTAGGGTTTCAATTTTAAGCCATACTGCCTCTACATTAAACTTCTTTAATACTATTGCTCATTGCTATATTTACAGATGAGAAAACTGTGGTGCAGAGACATTAAGTAATTTCCGCAAAGTTACAAACATATTAAACAATATGTCCAGGATTAAAACCTAGACAGTGTGGCACCAGAACCCAAGTATTTAGTCATTATGGGCCTCACTATTGTGGCTGTTGGTTTTGTGTTTTTATTAATAACAATGTAGTTAATAACTAAGTCACCCATGACATAACTATTTCAGATATGTTAGGTAGAAACATATTAGTAAAGACATTGTGAAAGATATTTCCTATTAAAACTTGATTTCAAAAGGAAAGATCACCCCTTGATAAAACAATGTTTATCAAGGTTTGTTCCTACTTAAGTGAGTCACTTTTTGTTTGAACATGCTAAAATAAAAGAATAGATCCTATCATTAAAAATAGAGACCAAATTAGAATCACCAACACACTGATTTTTAAATAAATCAGAAACAATGGAAGGAAGTGATAGAGTGGGACAAAATGATAAAGTTAAGTATCTTGCAAATAAATTAAGGCTAAAAGAGTTATGCAAAATAAAATTATTTCTCATGTTTTCTTTTTTAGCTCCTAGTGCCACAATTAAATGTAATTGTTTTGGGTAACTTTCTCATAGAGAAATATTATTTTTCCCAACCTTATATTAAAAAGAATAGAGGGGGGTGAAAGATGATATACAAATGATCTGAACAGGCACCTCACCAAAGATAATATACAGTCGGCAAATAAGCACCTAAAAAGATGTTCGGCATCATATGTCCTTAGGGAATTGCAAATTAAAGAACAAAGAGAAACCACAGTAAACCTATCAGATTTACTAAAATCCAAAATACTGATAACCTGAAGTGCTGGCAAGGATGTGGAGCAACAGGAAGTCTTCCTCATTGCTGGTGGAAATGCAAAAACATACAACCACTTTGCAGAAGAGTTTTGCAGTTTCTTATAAAATTAATCATACTCTTATCATATGATCCAGCAATCATGCTCCCTTGAGCTTACTCAAATACATTTAAAACTTATGTCTGCACAAAAATTTGTACAATAATTTTTATAGTAGCTTTTCCATAATTGCCAAAACTCAGAAGCAACCAAGATGTCCTTCAATAGATGAATGGATAAGCAAACTGTGATATATGCATAAAACAAATGATTATTCAGCGATGAAAAACAAACAGAAAAACAACAAACAAAATTATCTAGCCATTTAAAGACATGAAGGAGTCTTAAATGCATACTGCTTAGTAAAAGAAGCCAATCTAAACAGGCTACATGCTGTATGATTCCAACTACAGAACATTCTGAGGAAGGTAAAACCGTGGAGACAGTAAAAAAAAAAAATCAATGGTTTTGCCATAAGTTTAGTAGAAGGGGGGAGGGATAAATAGGTAGATCACAGGGAATTTTAAGGGCAGTGAAATTATTCTGCATGATACTTTAATGGTAGATAAATGTTATATATTTGGCAAAACCTATAGTATGTACAATGCAAAGAGTGAGATCTAAATGTAAACTATGGAGTTTAGTTTAAAATAATGTATAAATATTGGCTGTGCCCCACCAAAGCAAGATGTTAGTAATAGGGTAAACTGAGGGTGGGGTGTGAGAAGGTGTTATAGGAACTCTGCATTTTCCAAACAATTTTTCTGTAAACCTAAAACTGGTAACAAATGATAAAGTTTATTAATTAAAAACAAATTCACCAGAGGGGCTCAATAGTAGATTTGAACTGTCAAAAGGAAAAAGCAAAATTTAAGATAGATCAATACAGATAATACAATCAGAAGAACAGACTTTAAAAAGAATGAAGAGAAATTTAAGAGAGCCTCAGAGAAACCATCAAGAGCACCAATATACACATAATGGGAAACGTGAAGGAGAGGAGAGCAAGAAAGGAACAGAAAAAAACATTTGAAGAAATCATGGCAGAAAACTTCCCAAATTTAATGTAAAACAATAACCTACACATCCAGGAAGCTCAATGAACATCAAGTAGGATAAATGCAAATTGATCCATAAAAGACTATGTAGAAGAAATGCCAAAAGTGAAAGAAAAAAGAGAAATTCTTGAAAATACAAAAAGAAAAATGACTCTTCACTTATAAGGTAAGGCAATATGATTAAGAGCTGACTTTTAAGCAGAAACATTGGCTTAACCAAGAAAAAATACTAGAATAAGAATTGAAAGAGGGGACATTACCACTAACTCTACAGAAATAAAATGAACATGAAGAAATGACAGAAAAAATTGTACAACAAATTACATAGCCTAGATAAAATGGACATATTCCTAAAAAGACAAAAACTGCAACAGGACTGAAGACTAGGCCATCTGACTAGATCTATAACAGATGAAGATTGAATTAGAAATCAAAACCTATCCACAACGTAAAGCCCAGGCCTGATGGCTTCTAAATTCTATCACACATTTCAAGAAAAATTAATTCAAATTCCTCATGAACTTTTCCAAAAACATAGAAGTAAATTTTCCCAAATCGCTTTATGAGGCCAGTATTACCCTGATGCAAAACCAAAAACTCCAAAGAAAGAAAACTATAAAGCAATATCTCTTATGAATATGGGTGCAAGCATCCTCGACAAAATTCTATTGAATCAAATCTAGCAACATATAAAAAAATTTATACACCATGACAAAGTGGAATTTATCCAAGGTATGTGAGATTGGTTTAAAATAAGAAAATCAATTAATGTGATATATCACATCAATAGAACGAGAAACAAAAATAGCATGACCACTTCAATAGATGCAGAAAAATCATTTGGCAAAATCCAAAACCCTTCCTGATTAAAAACAAAAAACTCAATAAATTAGAAATAGGAAAGAATTCAATAAATTAGGAATAGAAAAGAATGTTGAGTCTGATAAAGGGCATCTGTGAAAAACACACATGTAACATTATACTTAATGGTAAAAGACTAAATGCTTTCCCTTTAAGGTCAGGAAAAAGACAAGGATATCTCTTTTCACCACCTCTACTCAATATTGTACTGATAGTTGTAACCAGGGCCGTTAGGCAAGAAAAATAAATAACCGGCATGTATATTGCAAAGGAAGAAGTAAAACAATCTCTACTCACAGATCACATGATCTCGTATATGAGAAATCCGAAGGAATCCTCTAAAAAAATTAGAACTAATAAATTATCTCAGAAAGATGGAAGGATAAACAATCAATATATGAAATCACTCGTATGCCTATATACTAGAAACAAACAACCCAGAATGAAATTAAGAAAATAATTTTATTTAAAATAACATCTAAAAAAATCAAATACTCAGCAATAAATTTAACAAAGTTATTTGTTATTTGCAAAAGATTGACTCTTAAAACTACAAAATATTGTGGAAAGAAATTAAAAAGACTTGAGTAAAAGGAAAGACACCCCGTGTTCATGGACCAGAAGACTTAATATTGTTAAGATAGCAATAGCCTCCATACTAATGTACAAATTTAGTGCAATCCCCATCAGAATCCCAGCTGACTTCTTTGTAGAAATTGACAAGCTGATTCTAAAATTCATGTGGAATTGCAGTGGATCCAAAATGATCTTCAAAAATAAGAACAAAATAGGAGGATTCACACGTTCCAATTTCAAAACTTACTCAAAACAATAGTAATCAAGACATTGGGTTACTCACAAAAGGACAGACATATAGGTAAACAGAATAGAATGGAAAGCATAGAAATAAAACCATACATCTATGATCAAGTGATTTTCTATAAAGGTGCCAAGATCATTTGAAGAAAAAAAAATAGTCTTCTCAACAAATAGTGCTGGGACAACTGGATAGTCACATGCAAAAGAATGAAGATGGACCCTTACCTTACACTACATACAAAAATTATTTCAAAATAGATTAATCATCCAAATGCAAGAGTCAAAATTATAAAATTCTTAGAAGAAAACGTGAATTACATCTTAACAACCTCGAATTTGTCAAAAGGATTCTTAGATATGATACCAAATGCATGAGGCACAAAATTTAATAAAAAAGATAAATTGGATTTCATCAAAAATAAAAACTTTTATGTACCAAAGGACACCATCAAGAAAGTGAAAAGATAACGCACAAAATGAGAGAAGAGATTTCCACATCATATATCTGATAAGGAACTTGTATCTGGAATATACAAAGAGCCCTTACAATGCAATGATATAAAAGACAAATAACCCAATTTAAATAATGGGCAAAGAACTTGAGTAGACATTTCTCCAAGGAAGATATACAAATGACCAATAAGCACCTGAAAAGATTATCAACATCTTTAGTTATTAGGGAAATGTAAATCAAAACCACAATGAGATACCACTCACACCCTAAAGAATGGCTGTCATCAAAAAGTCAGGTAATAACAAGTGATGGCTAAAATATGAAAACATTAGAACCCTCTTGCACTGTTTGTAGGGATGTAAAATGGTACAGCTGATTTGACAGTCTGTCAGTTCCTTAAATGATTAAATATAGTTCACAATTCCACTCTAGGTACATACAAAAAAGACATGAAAACACGTCCATACAAAAACTTGTACATGAATTGTTTACTGCAGCATTATTCATAATAGCGAAAAGGTGGAAACAATCCAAATATCTATAACAGATGAATGAATGAACAATATGTGGTATATCTATACAACAGAATTTTATCTGGCCATAAAAAGGCATCAAGTTGAACACCAGCAAGATTTCAACTCAGTACTTCACTCTTTTCAATCTCTACCTTCTTCTTCTCCCCAAAGTTAAACATTATTCCATCTACTAATTCATAAAATAGTGTGAATTTTTTCTTTAACTATATATAAATGTAATCATACAGCATGTCTTCTTTTGTTTATTTGATATGTCGAACTTTTTCTTATCTCAAAACCTTTTGTTTTGCTGATATTATTTTTTTTTAATTTTTGGATGATCATGTTCTTTGTAATAACGGCTGAAATTTGACATTTTATGTTACTGAGCTTACTTTGTAATGTCCATATCCCTACTGTATTGTGATTGCCATAGAAAGAGTTATCATTTCTATTTTTATTTTATCACCAAATCACAGCAGAAATTATAGCAGTTATTAGATAGATTACTGTTGAGTTAATATAAAATGAATGGCAAATGGTTATAACAGATAAGGAGAAGGTATAAGAATCAAAAGAAGATACCAATGAAGTTGAAAAATGCATGAGCAAACAAGTTAGAAAGAGTGGAGGGAGTTACCAGAATAGGATTTTGAATTAGTAGATTTTGAGTTATAGCAAATTTCTAAGTCATTCTAGCAGTGTGGATTGTTAAAATAAATTAGAAGTGAATGGAGGTCACATAGGAGATCAAGAACTGTAAGTCTTTTATGTAGGATGTGTCATTTATTTAGATAATACAGTCACCCAGGTGGATGGGCAAAACTGAATTCAAAAGAAAGTTTTAAATGAGTTGTTGAAGAAAAGAGATTATAGCCAGATGACCTGAGCCTAAATGGATTAACATTTTGGAGAATCAATAGAGAAGAAGAAGCTGAAACATATCACACCAAGCAATTTGAAGTCACATTAATAAAAATAAAAATATCCTCCACTGGAGTGACTTACAAGGAAAGCCAAGGTCTCGGGGTGGGGTCCTGACAGCAAGATTTCTACTGAGAAGTAAAGGAGGCAATATTTTCAAAGGAGTTGGTATTAGAAAATAATTTTTTCAACATGGAGTGGCACTCTGAAAAGTACAGGGAAGGATTATGGTAGAAACAAGTGCAAATTTAGATAAAGAGAGAACAATTACAAAAGATTATAAGGGTAGCAGTTGAACAATGAAAAATTAAGTATTGATTGGTCGCAAAATAGCATTTTTTTGTGAGGCATCATAAATTTAGTCTCAACTGTCTGTTGGAGAAAACTGAAGGAAAGAAACACAGGATTCAGCTATGCTTTCACAATCGTGCCCAAGCTATACTTTAAACACATTTCACCTGGATGTTGTAGAATTGTTTCAAGAAACATGCGAATTATCATTGCATGCTATAGATTGTCTCTTCAGCTTCTATTAGTCAGCTTGTTAATTATAAATTCTGTGCACGTCCACATTAGAGGAGGAGCACTAATAAAGAGAAGTAAAAGAGAAATAATGATATTGTCATGGTTTGAGAAACATTTTAAGAGATGTTCTTGGATATAGTAAAAATAGATAAAAATTGACAGTGGTGGAATTCTAGGAATCTCTTTGTTAAACGGTAGCCTGGGCTCATTTTCCCATAAACTCCATTGGATGTGGCCAAAGCATGACTAAACACACTGAATGATTAGAGAGGAACATGGATTGACTGTTCAATCTCATAAACAGTCTCACCATTTTGACTGAATCAGTTCATTAATTTTGCACAAATTATCAACATAATAAATATGAAATTTCCTTTAAAACGTATTGTTATGTAAAACGTAAGTGTGATAACAAACAATTGAAGAATGAGCAGGTTTTAATAGTGTCATCAAGCATGTGATTATTTTCTGTGGTTATTAATTTTAAAACTGGCTACAACATCAGGTTAAGGATACAGTAACAGATGGGGATTTCCCTACAGAGGACGTTTAGCTTCACTATGCAACAAGATTTCTTTGCCTCATCAAGAAAATATATGGTAGGTCAGAAAATACAATCCTTTGGAGCTTCTTAGTCATTAAAAAACATATGAAGTTTTTCTCTGGTAAGAATTCCAAATAATTGTTCTTTCTTAATTTTTTTAGAGAAGAGTGAAATCTGTCGTTTGGAGGGTAGAAAACAAGAAAATTTCTTAGAACATTGAAGAATATGTATATATTTATACAAAATAGAATCACATATCAACAGGGGTGCTCTCTAATTACTTCATTTTTGCTTTAAAAGACGTAAGACTACTAGTTAAAACACTACATGGAAAATATTTTTGTTACTGGCTTAATTTCTAATAGTGGACATATTCCAAATCATATCACATATGCTTTAGAATAGGAATCTAGTGTGTATTCCAGTTTCATTTATTATAAAAAATCACATAAAAATCAAAACTTCCAATCTAAATTAAGATTTTACTTTTGAAATTTACAAGGAATACAATTTTAAACTTTTATTTTAAAATTTACATGGAGGAAATGCCAAATACACATAATAAATTGGTTTAATTCTAAAGGTCACATTTACAATTCATATTGTGACAGAGCTTAATTAAAATATCATAAGAATATCTCATTTATTGATGATTTTAGTTCACATTAGTGGCTTTGACCTTAGGCTAGCCTCAGGCATCTTTCAAGCTGCTTGCATGAACAGACTATGCAGACACAAATCAGTTCAGCATCGCATATCATTTTTTAGAGATGCTATTCTCTGCACTGTTGAAAGACACGAGTGACCAAACTGCCTAAATGTTGATCAGCTTTAACTCCTGTCTAATCCTGTACTGATCATAACATTGATGATTCATCTTAAAGCTTGTACAGTTTAAGTATCTAAAGACAGATGAGTTCATGAATTCAGTTAAGAACATTGGACTGCTCAACAGGTATATGAAGAAATGCTTAACATCACTAATCATCAGGGAAATGCAAACCAAAACCACCATGAGATATCACCTCACATCTCTTAGGATGGCTATTACCTAAAAGACAAGACATTACAAGTGTTGGTGAGAGTGGAGAAAAGGGAACACTTGTGCACTGTTGGTGGGAATGTAAATTGGTGCAACCATTATGGAAAACAGTATGGAGGTTCCACAAAAAATTAAAAATAGAGCTACCATATGATCTAGCAATCCCACTTCTGGGTATATGTCCAAAAGAAATGAATCAGGATCTCAAAGAGATATCTGCACTCCCGTGTTCACTGTAGCATTATTCACAATAGCCAAGACATGGAAACAACCTAAGTGTTTGCCAACAGATAAATGGATAAAGATGTGTTTTATATATATATACACACACACACACACACACACACACGATGGAATATTATTCAGCCTTAAAAATGAAGGAAATCCTGCCAATTGTGACTACATGGAAGAAACTGGAGTATATTATGCTAAGTAAAATAAGCCAGACACACAAAGACAAATAATGCATGATCTCACTTGTATGTAGAATATACAAAAGTCAAACTCACAAAAGCAGAAATAGAATGGTGGTTGCCAGGGGCTCCAGGATGGGGGAGATGGGTAGACTTTCATCAAAGGGTACACATTTTCAGTTATAAGATGAATAAATTCCAGGTATCTAATGTACAACATGGTGACTATAGTTAATAATACTTTATACTAGAAATTTGCTAAGATAGTGGATCTTAAGTGTTCTCACCACACACACACACAAAATGGTAACTAGGTGAGGTGATGGATGTGTTAATTAGCTTGATTGTGGTAATCATTTCACAATGTATATGTATATTAAATCCATATACATATTTATTTATTTACAAACATTTTCCTAGATCTACTTACTCAACACCGACCTATTAGAGTCCTTTTGTTACTATGTTGTAACTTTCTTTAGCCCATCTCTTTGTTAGGAGAGGCAAATTGCTATGGTCTCTGAATGTTCTCATTCATTCTTGCTGGGAAAGTCAAAAATACCAGGTCCTGTCTTGAGGGATGAGTTTGTGTCTACGCCCAGATAAAGAGCCAGCTTGCTTCAACTGACTATAGAGGTGGCTATTCTACCAGCTCAGTGCTCCTCTCCTGTCAATACAATCTACTGTGTGTGCAGGCATTCACAACGGGCTTTTTGCAAGGTACGTTGAGGGGCATGGGGAACTGACACTAATCAACACGAATTCTGGCTACTGCTCTTGCCATGAATAAGGAAGGGTTTGTTTCTAACCCAGGAGTCTTGTGTCTTCTTTCAGCATCCAAAGAACAGGAATAGGTATGCTTGTTAACTTTTAAGAAAGATAAAATCTCAGACCCTGCACAGTTCTTGGCAGTTTTGGTGACAGGGATGAGCTGCTAACTGAGACATGGCTTCCTAGAAGAGAAAGGACGGAGAGGAGAGATATGAGAAGACTCCCCAGAATCAGATAGTGAATGTTATCAGTCAAGTACAAGGAGGGAGGAGAGCAGAGTGAGTATCTTCCATGGCCCTATCAATTAACAAATGTTTAGAGGTTATGCAGGGAGAGGGAGAATTGAAACCAGCCTCCTGGTTGGCTGTTATTCACTCTGCTTGGCTGTTATTAACCCTCCTTTGGTAGGAAGGAGGAACGAATGTTATCCTGACAATGCACCGAGTCCACAAAGTAAAGACAAGATGGCTGTGGCTGCTGAGTCAAAAGTTCCCCAAAGTTAAAATCAGTGCATCAGCAATAGTGATACAGAACTTTGAACGGATCAAAACTACATATTCATTTGCAGAGCTCCAGTGTGCAGCTGCTCAAACCTTAAAGTACACACAAATTTTTGTTCATTGGAGCTGATCCTCTGTAAATATAAACACAAGATAATAAAGGTGTCCAGTATATTATTCTGCTAGAGCAGCCATAACAAAACACTGCAGATTGGGTGGCTTAAACAACAGAAATTGATTTTCTCACAGTTCTGGGGCCAGAAGGCCAAGATCAAAGTGCCAGCAATGTTGGTTTCAGGTGAGGATTACAGATAACCACCTTCTTGCTGTATCCTCATATAGCTTTTCCTCTGCGTGCATGTGGAGAGAGAGATCTCTGGTATCTCTTCTGCTTCTTGTAAATATACCAGTTCTATTGGATTAGGGATTAGGGCCCCACCCTTAAGGCTTCATTTAACCTAATTTCTCCTTAAAGGCCCTATCTCCAAATACAGAAATATTGAGGGTTGGGGCTTCAACGTATGAATTTGCAGGTGGTTGGAGGTGATGCAATTTAGTCTATAACAGTCAGATACAAAATTCACTTACCGAAAAAAAAATACTATTTATAATTGTACTCATTAGATAAAACCCTGGTTAAATTCAGCTCTGCCAATCCTATTCCTGGCCTAATAGAGATGTACATGGCTAGCAACAAAAAAACCCTTAAAACCACACAGACACACACACACAATTATGTAGACAGTTTTAATTTCAAATTTATGATCAATGATCTTCACTGGATCTTTAATGCTGCTCAATACTCTTACTCTATTTTCTTAGTCCATTAACTCTCTCATTGTTTAAATATTGTCCCTTCTTTCTTCAAACTCTGAAATCTCTCCTATGATTTTCAATTCCAACTGACAACCTTGCTTCCTAATTTACAGAAAAATTGATAGATCATAGGCAACTATCTGCATCTGTAGTTATAGACTTGCCTGCCTTCCTTTTTGCTATTATAGATTACAGCTCAGAGATTCTAGATAGGACCAACCTCTGCAGTTGTTTACTAGATTCCATCTCCTCTTGCTTTCTCCCTCAGAAATTCTCCCCTATCTCTCAAATATCTTATATATTTTTTCTTTCTGGAATGAATTATCCCCATTAGCACACACAGATAAAAATCTCTTTTGTCTTTGCCTTCCCTTCAAACTACCTACTTATTTCTGGCATTCCTACTTGAAAGATTTGTCTAAACTAATCTTCAATTCACTGAAATATATTTCATCCTGAACATTCTACCCAAATCGCTCTGATCGAGGTCACCAATTACCTCCACTTTGCTAAAAAGGAATGGTAATTGCTCCGCCATTATCCTTCTTGAACTGCCTGTAAGCATTTGGAGTAGCCAATTATTTTTCCTTTGTGAATAATATATTTCCTTGACTTCCTGGGCAGCTCATTTTCTGCCTACACTTATGACTTCATTTTAGTGACCTTTCTTTTTCCTTTTCCTTTTTCTTAACTGCAAATGTTTGCATCACCCTTGCTATCAGCGCTTTGATCATTTTTCTATCTGCACTCACTTTTAGTTTATCTTATACAGTCTCCTGGTTTTAAACACCATCGATGTGCTGATGACTCCAACCCTCTGAACTCTTCTGCATTTCAAAATGGTATGTCTAACTACATACTTGACATTTCCCTTTGGATGCCCAGTAGAAATCTCAAACATAGCATTCCCAAATCTGAGCTTCTCTGATGTTTCTCCAACCCTACTCCTCCTGCAGTCTTCAATCATCACAGCTGGTGGTGACAATATTCTTCTAATTGGACGCACCTACACCTGGGTTTTATCCTTAATTTTTCTCTTTTCTTCACTCTATACATCTGTTCTGTCAGCAAACACTAAGGTAGTCAACTTTAAAATATATGCAGGTTCTGGCTACTTCTTACCAAACCCTGTTCTATTACCCTTACTTAAACCACCATCTTCTCCTACAAAGACTATTTTAATCCCCTTAAGATTGTCCTCCTTGTTTCTACTCTTACTGCCTTGAATCTCTTCTCAACATAACAGCTGTGTGATATTCTTAAAACATAAATTAGATCTTGTTACTCCTCTGTTCAAAGCACTCTACTGGCTTCCCATTTCACTCTGATGGAAAGCATTGCATGACTCCCACCCTCCATCACTTCTTAAAACACAACATTACACTCTGGCTCACTCTGCTCCAACCACATGAGTTTTCTTAGTGTTCCTCAAACTTTCCAGTGATGATGTGCCTGTGCTCTTTATTCTTCTTAGAATAGTCTTCCCTTGATAACCAAATGGCTACCTCACACATTTAATCACTTCTTTTTGCAAAACTCACCTTCTCAGTCAAGCATTTGCAGGCCACTTTATATAAAAATGCAACCCCTAAACATATTTCTTTGTTTATTATCTGTTGCTCTGCTGATCAAGTGTTGTTGGAGTGAAGAAATGTTTATCTGTTTTGTTCCCTGCAGAATGGGACCAGGAACATAATAGGTGTCTAAAAAATATATTTTAAATAAAATAATTGATTAGTATGCAACATATCATAAAATATATAACGGATGATGCATTTTTCAATGCCAAGAATATAATAAAATGCCTAAAATTAACACTGACATGTATGAAAGATCTATATGAAGAAATCTTACAATAGTCTTATTGTCATAGAAGAAAATGAATTAATTTATAAAAGTACTCTCTTCTGAAATTTCAATATCAAAAAAAGCATCAATTTTCTCTACAGTAATATAAAAAGTTGTATATGATACCAATAAAACTATGAGGAGGTTTTATATTTGGAACTACGGATGCTCATTCTAATATTAATTTGAAAGAATAATCAACAAGAATGGCCAGTGAATTTTTTTCAAAAAGATCATAATAAAGATGTACAAACCTCGATTGATATTAAAATTTGTTTCAATATTTGAGATAGAATGGTGTTGGAACATGAAGAGAAGGACACATCAATGAAACATAAGTTGTGAAATAGAAACAGATAGCTAGATAGATCTGTGAACTGTTTAATATTGGTCTTTAATAGATGTGTAGCGTGTGAGTAACTTGTGACTAGCATGTGACTGACTGCTTACTTCTGTTCATATATTTTTTTCGTAGCAAGACTTCCTCAATGAAGGGAACATGACATTGCACTACATTCTGGTGCACACTCCTTAATTTGTTACAGACCTACAGCAAAGAGCACATGGATCTGCCACTTTGAATAACTGTGCTCTGGAGAACTTATTTCATTCTGCTTTGTGGTGGAGTATGTTTTTATGTTTTAACAGCTTTTTTGATACATAATTGACATAAAAACTGCACGAATTTATAGCATACAATTTGATGATTCGACATATGTTCACACGTGTGAAACCATCATCACAACCAAGCTTATGAACATATCCATCACCTCTCAAATTTTCCTCATGCCCCTTTGTTATACTTTCCTCTCACTCTTGCATCCCCAGCCAACAGTTAGTTTGCTTTCTCAATAGTTTGTATTTCTGAGAAATTTAAGTGAAAGTATACAGTATGTATATTTCTTTATTTTTTGGCTGGTTTCTTTCACTCGGCATAATTACTTTCAATACAACAATGCTGTTAGTGTATATCTAATACTTGTTTCCTTTTATTGCTGAATACCATCCCATTTTATGTGTTACTAGAGGTTGTTTATCTATTTATCTGTTGAAGAACGTTTGGATTGTTTCCAGTTTTTTATTATTGCAAATTATTACAAAACTGCTATGAATGCTCATGTATAAGTCTTTGTATACATATCTAATGGAAATGTATAATGATACAAACACTTTGAAAAAGATTTGGCAGTTTCTTAAAAAGTTAAACATATACTTACATATGATCCAACTATTTCACTCCCAGTGATTTACCTATAAAATAATGAAATCACAAGTTCATGCACATCACTTTTGATCTAACGATACCAATTCCAAGTATTTTATCCCTACAGATGCACTCACAAATGTGAAAAATGATGTGCATGCAAGTATATTCATTGCAGCACTGTACTTAGCAGATTAGAAATTACCTGTGGGCCTATATAGAGAGAATACATTAATTTGGGGTACAGTAATATAGAGATGTGTTACACATCCAAATTTTTAATTTAGAAATAGTTTCATTTCTAGTGTTTATTTGTTTCTATATATAATTTTATTTATTTATAATATTTTTATTTCTGCATTTATATAACATAATCTGCAAAATATGTGAAAAGTTCAGCACAACATGTTAGAGAGTGAAAAAAACAATGAAACAAATTTCTTGGGCTAAAAGGTTAATTTTTAATGGTAAAATTACTTTTTATTGCTTTGGTAAATAAGATTTACCTAGAGTACTCACTTTTATGGATTTGCTCTTCAACTTCTTTATGTATAAGTTTCATTATAAAGAAATTATTTTGGCACTTCAACAGCAAAACTATAAGAAAGGATGCAATAATTTCTTTTCTTGTTTGTGAGTGTGTATAAAATGTTAGATAGATTAATAGTAAGATGTCTCTTCATTTATTCACTACAGTATGTCAATCCCTTCCAGTAGAAAACTGATGATAAATGTTCACTAGTGTTTCTATTTGTTTTGTAGTTAAAAGGAACATTAACCAAGAATCAGCAGATATTAATTATTTTGGAAATTAAATGAGAAAAAAATTATCATCCTAATGATTTCAAGAAAGCAAATGTTTTAAAAATAAAGACTTTAAAAATTTTAAGTAAAACTACTCATGGTATTTGTTTTAGAATTAATGTTTTTTTTTAATACCAAAATACTATATCATACATCAGTGGCATTTTCTAAACAGTTACATTTTAAAGCAATCTTAGGTTAAAATTCATTGCACGCAATATATTAGCACTGCAAGATTTTGGAGTATAATTTTAAATTCCATTTTGCTTTGTATTAAAAATGATTTACAAGGGAAATTTGTCAATCCTGCCAATTCTAAGAAACCATTATTTTAAATGTTACATTCTTGATTAAAATTGAAAGGAATAAGCCTTATTATTTGCTTAAGAAATTGAAAATAGCATCTCTCCTAATAGTTTGTAAGAAGATGGGTAGTCTTTATACCAAGGTTTAGTGTGAAATCATAGCTTTATAATGGACTCTCAAAATCAGAAAGTCAATGTCATGCTGATATATTGAGATGGAACTAACAGGAATCTGCTGAATTAAAGCACCATTAACCATAGCACCTGTTTTACTTCCTGCAAGATTCCTTTTTAACAAATAGTCCTCCACATTTTCTCCAACATTTAGAATGCTAAAATAAATAACTGACTGAATTTTATAACTCTGAATGGGGCAATTTGGGTGTTAATTATAGCATTTTATAATATCAATAAACATCTATTGATGAGCTATTTCTTCCTAGGCTATTATGTAGCACCAGTGTCATTAGTTCCAATTTATTAATAATGTACTTTGGATTTAAAATGGCTAAATGAGTTGGCTAAATCTATCAGTGCATTAGCTAAGCTCTGAGGTTTAGGACTCAGATAACCAGTTCACAGCCTTAGCTTGGCTAAGTCCATTAAACACTCACACTTGCTAGGTCAAGCAAATAATACTTTCACATCAGCAGAAATTAGTTCTAATAGTAGGAAAAATAATCTCTGAAAATAGATTTGCTGGACTCATCCATTTTTACACATTATAGATTTGCCAACTCAGACAAAACATAACGTTTGAAAATGCAGGTACATGGGAACATAAACCATCATCCAGCTCCAATATTTATTAGATTCTTATATTGACTGTGGTTTACTAATATTTTAATATGCCAAATGTGGAGACTTTTAAATTATGTTTAATGTCAAGTGTAACCTACCTTGTATAGTAATAAAGGTTTAAAAAGTGAACATGCTGAAATGGCATTTGGCTGATCTCTAACAGTCTTTGAAGAAAGACCGTAGAGGACTGAAGTGAAGAAATAGGAAGCGCTGCATGAAGGGGGAAATGTTTTTGCATAGGGGAGTGGTATTCCCAGTAGCATGCAATGTGAAAAAATCCTTTTAAAATCTCTTTATCTATAAAAAACGTTCGCCAAGCGTCTATAAATAACCTTTCACTTGAAATGTGAATAAAAAACAGGAATCAGCATAGCAAGGTAGTTATGACAGGAAAACATCCAGCAGAATAGCATGCAAACAATGCAGTGCACGGAGAAGGCATTATCCTCAAAATAAAAACTGTAAAGAAAAGGCATTATCAAAGAAATTATATGTAAATGAGTAAGAAGGCATCAGAAAGAAATAGAGGAGAAAAGAACTGTAGCTCAAAAAATCTTGCAGAAAATGCAGCACAAGGATAAATTATGATAATTACTAAAAACAGAACAACTTGCAAAGAGATCTGCAACATTCTTGTAAAATGCATTTACACGTGTTGCAGGAGCTAATGGGACTTAGACATGTCTAAGTCTTAAGTGTTTTTCAAATTTGGTTATAATCTTATGCACGTTTATATTAATATATTACAAAGGAAATTCCAATTTTGGAAACACAAAGAGGCATTGATTATATCAGAAATATGTAAAATTTATATAAGAAATACCTGAAATTTGGTGCACTAATGCGTGCTTGGTTTCTATACTTAACACTAGATAGAATAGCATAATGCATACTTCCTGGGTAGAAGGGGAATTTTTTTAAATAGAATGAGTATCTAAATTTCAATGGATATAATACATGACTCAACATGTAGATAAACACATAACAAATGCCAGACAATCTTAAAAGTTCAACATCTATACATGTTGTTAAGTTGTATTTATATTACATAATCAGTGAGACATTCTGAAATGACTTTAGAATTTCATCCATACTGATTTCTGTATTTAATGGAAATCTAATTGTATGATGTCATGCATTAAAACAAGCACTTATCAGGGCAGGTCCTGTGGCCTAGTCATTAAGTTCAGAGCACTCCGCTTCAGCATCCCAGGTTCACTTTCCAGGGATGGACCTACACCACTCATCAGTGGCCATGCTGTGGCAGTGACCCACATACAAAATAGAGGAGGTTTGTCACAGACGTTAGTTCCAGGAGAATCTTCCTCAAGCAAAAAAGAGGAAGATTGGCAACAGATATTAGCTCAGGGAGAATCTTTCTGAGCAAAACAAAAACAAAAACAAGCACTTATCTTTTATCTGCAAACAATGGTATTTAGACGTTTTACATTTAGTCATATAAATGACTCATCAGGGGTTACATATAATATTTCATTAATTCTGAGACAAAAATTTCTCAACTTTTAAAATGTCTGAAATCATGAAGTTCAAAGTAAATGGCATTTTAGCATTGTGTCATACATAGGTGACTTGTTAGCTTGAAACCAAATTTCTTTGTGGTATATAAAATAAAGGTGTGTTTTAAAAATATAGATCTTATATTTAAAGAAGTACATTATCTAAGAAGAGTTTGATGGATCAGCTTGCAAAAAAAATAAAATTTTAATTTAAAATTCAGGTAAATTTGAATTAAAGAAAATATAAATGATTTAAACTTAATTAAAATATAGGTAAGTATAAATCAAATTTAGATTAAATTTAGCTTAATATAAATATATATATATATATATATATATATATATATATATATATATACCACTTATCTAACAGAGCACAGCGTGAAACAGAAGAGATGTCATTTTGCTTCTGCTCTCATTGTTCATCATTAACTCTGAGGCTTCATATTTTTTGTGTGTGTGTGAGGAAGACCAGCCCTGAGCTAACATCCGTTGCCAAGCCTCCTCTTTTTGCTGGGGAACATGGGCCCTGGGCTAACATCCATGCCCATCTTCCTCTATTTTATATGGGACACCGCCACAGCATGGCTTGACAAGTGGTTCATTGGTCTGCACTGTGATGTGACCCTGCAAACCTGTGGCCACCAGAAGTGGAGCTCATGAACTTAACCACTACACCACTGGGCTGGTCCCATGCTTCATGTTCTTTTAAATACAATTGAAACAATATATTGAAGTTGTCAAATGGACTGAAATTATATGATAAAATGAATTGAGTATAAGATGGAACTTAATGGTCCAAGAATTGGATTTCTGAATAAAAAATTTACATTCTTCTGTAGAAACTAAATTCTCAATATAGCTGGGTTTTTTTCCTTTTAATTAAAATTTGACAGGCTTATTGTAACACACATGTTAAATTATGTCATGAATTAAAAAATACTTTTAACGTAACTTCTAAGGACAGAAAAATGTTAGAACCATGTTATTGTGAAATTATATTTAATGATAAAAGGTATGGAATCTAATCTACTGACTCAATAATTTCTACTTATTTTCCCCAAAATTCAGAACACCGTGAAACTGGAGATATTTTAATTTAGTAGAACTGATTTTCTGTTCACTTTTTACTGTAAAGTCACAGGAGAGGAAAAGTAAGACCAAAGATAAATTTTTTTAGGAAACTATGACCCAAAATAATTTTATATTAAACACCCACACCCAAAAACACACACAGCCTGATGAAATTATAATGTTTCCTTTTAAGTTTAGAATGAAATGTCCTAGGAGAGATGATTTCTGCCCAGAGTCAAATTATTCACTCTACATACTAGAACAACACTTTTTTGCTCTCTTTCTTGTCTTGATTTTGACTTTTGACTATGCCTTGATACTTACCTGTATACTGAACAGCAGAAAACATAAATTAAAAAATAGCATTTTTCTTATGTTTTATAGTAAGGCTTTTTTGATTGAATGAATCGGGAGTTGGTTCCTAGACTCTGTAGTTAAACAAGAAAACATACTCAAAACAAAGCAAAGCATAAACATAAACAAAAAACCTCCCCAGGTAATCAGTAAATTTTAGACACCAGTGCCTATAGCACATATAATGTCAAAATTAAAGAACTTGAAATGAACTGTCTCTTTAAGTTACTAAAAGTATCTTAAAGTGTTAAAGTATGTATATAAAATTATTAAAAATTTTGCTAATTAATCATGCAACTGATTTTAAAATGTATACTATTAAAACCACTAGTCATATTAAAATTTTTAATAAAATTGAAAAATGTATAAAATATCATATTTAAAAATATATCTTAGTGAGATTTATGCTAGGAAAACATTAGTTACTTGCTATTAGGAAATCCACTAATATATTTCATGATAATAGATCTATTGAAGGATATCAAATGTTTATCTCCACAGATGCCAAATATTATCTAACATAATTTAACCTCCATTCATAGTTTAAAATAAAATCAATACTGGGAATTTGTAGTTTTCTAATATGATACTACCTTCTGGACGTATTATCTCAAATACAGGGAAGAAAAATTAAAAGCCCTCTTTTTCCACCATTATTCAGTTTTTTATTGGCAATGTTAACTGAGAACTTTGGCAAAAGAAAGAAATTAGTGACATAATAAAAAGGTAATGGAGTGGAAGAGATCAAATGTTCTCTATTCGTGAGTTATAATCATATACGTAGAAAATATTTAAGAATCAATAGCAATAACTACTACAAAATAAAATAATTTAGTTAGTAGCAAGTTATAAAATTAAAATGCAGTAAGAAGGACTTCATAAGGAACAACAATAACCAGGTATAGATATAATGAAGGGAAAACTCATTTATAATTGTCAAATCAGTAAACATAACAAGCAATGTATAAAGAAAATACTAGTAACCACTTGAAAGTCACAAAACTAGACTGCCTATGAAAATTTTTAAAATTTTTGTTATAAAAAGAAATCATTGTCAGAGGTCTAGAGCTGCCAGATATTAAAACATATTATAAAGAGTATATTAATGGACTTTTTTGCATTAATAGAACGACAAATGGAACATGAGAACCAGATATTAAGAAATATATATTTGAAAGTGTAGTATAGGATGAAGTTATCATCTTTATTTCTTGGGTAAAATGTTATTTTTAATAAAAGCAAATGAGACTGTGGGATAGCCACATGGAAAAAATCTATTTACATCATGCTGAATATATAAGGATATAGTCAAAATTGGTATTATACATATGCATACATATATATAAATAAACACATATACACATGTGTTGTGTGTGTGTGTATCTATGACTTCTAAAAGGAAACATGGGTAAATTATTTTACAGCTTGGGGATACTGAAAAGCTTCTAAAAGAAAAATGTCAAACAAAAATAAATAATTTTTCATTATATTGCAAAAGATGATTCATATCTCTAGTATCTAAAAACTTCAGCAAATTGAGGAGGGAAAAATTCCCATGGTCCAATATGATAATGAACAAAAGGAATTAACAGTTAGTTCAAAGAAAAAATAAATCATACTCAATTTCTGTTGAAATTATATGTGTATTTACATGTGATATATTCTAGGGAATATATTTCAAAAATACACTTGGAAAATAAAAAAATGAATATTGATAGTGTTATTAGTTGTGGTATTATTTGTAATGGGTAAAGGCTGACCCAGACAACATAAATCGTTAGAGGACAAGTTGAATAAGCAATAGGGCCTCCACTTAACATACCACTCTGCACTTGTAAGAAAGACGGTGGAAAGACACTAATAACAATATGAGTGATCACTGTATTAAATAAATGTATTTGCTTGTATTTTCAAAAATGAATGTTGAAATGATAGACCAAAATGTGATAAAAATGACTTTTTTATAAAGGGCTGAGTAAACACATTACTAAAAAAAAGAAAACCAGCAGTAAGAAATATGAAACTAGAATTGACAGTATTATGAATATAGTAATATCAGTATTTTTACTTTGTTTTATTTTTTTGGTGAGGAAGTTTGGCCCTGAGCTAACATCTCTGCCAATCTTCCTCTATTTTGTGTGTGGGATGCTGCCACAGCATGGCTTGATGAGTGGTGTAGGTCCATGCCTGGAATCTGAACCTGTGAACCTGACCCAGTGAAGCAGAGCATGAGAACTTAACCACTATGCCGCCGGGCTGGCCTTGAGTATTTTTATTTTTAATATAGTGCGGAAATAATTTAAGTTAAACCAAAGAGGTATTTACACTAGCTATGTTAATGTTATTAGAAACTAAGTTCTTATCATCACTAAAGGGAGATGTTATTAACTCCTAATATGATGCACTAAGAAATACACAACACAACCTGAGAAGTATTTTTACATTAATACTTAAATCCTAATCCAATCAAACTCTATATTTCATTACCAAATTGCATAAAACTTGGGGCATAGAGGAATGACTTGTAGGACACCAAGAAAAATTAATCAGCTGTACTATTCTATAGAGACATGATCCATTTTCTTAATAGACAATGCCATGAACATGCTGATGTGTCACCGAGGAGGGAGGACTGTTATAGAATAAAGAAAACAAATAAATGACCTGAAAGCCAAACCCAAGGCATGGCCCTGATTAAAAAAAATGAAAAAAAAAAGTAAAAAGACATGTTAGGGAAAATATGCATGTGAACTGGGGTATTATTTGAAAGTAAAGTTTAATAATAATAATACCAGGTGTCATTAGGGTATTGAAGTTATATGAAGTCCTTAACAAATAGAGCTCCACACTGAAATATTTATGAGTGAAATGATTTAATGTTTGAAATTTGCTTTATAATATTCTGGGAACAATAAAAGACAGTGTGTGAGAAGAAGTAGTATGAAAAGATTTTTTGATAATTTTTATAATAAAAAACTTTTCTTAAATTTTATTTGATTTCCACTAAGTAGTCTCTATATCATGGTGTCTGTATTATAATGTTTAATTTTCATTTAATCTTGACCATACATTAGTTCACTTTTCAAATAATTAATAACGTATTTCTTAATTCTTTTGGGAAAATTGTAAAGTTATAAATCATGTCAAGCAACATATTTGAGAATTACACACATATTTCTTATTTATTTTCTTTAAGTTGTTTCTCGGGAGGATTGAGCTCTTCGCTATATAGGAAAATTAGTATTAACATTTATCACAATTTATCATTTAAAAGTTAATGTATTTCTAAATTAAATATTGTGTTGTATTGAAACTCCTTTATTAATTAATCTGAAGAGATTCTTTACATCAAATTTGTTTTGGAGAATATACACAAATTACCACTTGCCAAACAGTCTATACTTTTCCATTTGCTCTTTGTGTTTCTATCCACTCCTTCTATGGGGGCCTTTGTTAACGTTAGGCTTTTGACCAAAGAATAACTATCAAGTTTTCATAACCCATGAGCAACTGGGAAGATTTATCTTGCATTTATGAAGCTTAAAGGATATAATGTTCTTCATTTTCTCCCTCTGAAATACTTGTTAATCTACCTCATTAGAGTACTAATTCTAGGAAAGATCTGAACATTAGAGAAGGTAAACAATTGTTGTACTAATGTAGCTACAATGAGAAGCACATTTGGGGTAGATCATACTGCTAAGACAAAATATAGTAAACTATGTACAGATATAAGAACTTAAATAAGACATCAAGATATATTTCTGCAATTCAATTTAGAAATGAAGTATCATCAAATAAAATAACACAGGCAAGCTACTGTTTATTTATTATAGAAAACACTAGTGTTCACCTGTTCAACATACATTTCTTCCTCTCCTGACTTGCCAGTAGGACCTTGGTTTCTTTCAGGTCTCCTGCCCTAATCAATATCACACAGAGGAAGGTGACTTCATCCTTTGCTCCAGGGTTAAATCTGTTGACCAGGTTTGTCCTTCGACCTCTGTGAACGCTGGCTCTCCTGCCTGAGATTTCCTTATCCAAAGTTCATATGGCCATACATGATTTGCTCATTGGGCAGTGTCCTTATTAGGGGCTATGCATTTTTAGGATCCCACTTTCTCTTTATGAGACTCTCGTGGCCTGGGGATAACCTTAGAGTTAAAAAGTCATAGGCTATTTCAGGACAGATTTGGTGGTTTTTTTGGGCAATGTAGCAATCTTAAAGAGCTATTAGCTATTAGCTACCTGTCATGTAAGATAAATTGTTCATTATTATGAAGGACTTTTTGAATGGGGTTTCCTCTTATTTGGAATCAAATGCCTCTTAATACTGTATAATAAATATCTACACAAGCACACACACAAACACACACATTGTTTCATATATAGTTACATACATTTTATTAAGCAACTTACATAAGTTAGCTCATACAATCCTCAAAAAAACTATATGATGAGTTATATTATTAATAGTCACTTTTTGCAGATTAACAAATTGAAATTTGCAGATGTTTAGTAAATTACAATGGTCAAACAGAATAACGGTGATGCCAAGATCCTTTCTCAGGTGGTCTTAATCTCAAATTTGTTACTTTCTCTCCTAAAATGAGAGAATATAAAGTTCCTTTTAATTTTATAGTTCACATATCAGAAGTGCATTTAATCTAAATTTTCTTTGAAACTCATGAAAAAATATACTTGAGTCAAGAAATCTTAGCACAGGAGGAACATCTCGAGTTATTTTTTAAAAATAAAAACATACTATTTTGCTTATTATCTAAACTATATCTAAAGGTAATGAGTCATTTCCCAGCCTTTCTGCCTTTACCATAAGGAAATAAAATAAAACATGACATAGGTTTTGCCACTTAGTCCCCCTCTTTATTAAATGTTTGGCCAGTGAGTCTGAATATCTATGATTCTACCTGAATTTTTCAATAAATAACAAAAGAAACAATGCATTATTCATTTTACTAATCCATTGAAGCAGATTCTGAAGTATCTTTATATACAGAATTCTAGTCGCTTAAAACTGAACCATGTCACAGGCAGCTTTATGATATGTGACAGTCACTCAAAATAAGAGATACAACAATGATAGCACCAGAATCAGGGAAGCATGGGGATGTTATTTATTTCTACAGATTTCAGTAAGTAAGCTCTCCTAAAGAACAAAAACAATTCACTTTTCCTTGAAATAGACATCAAAATTTTATTATGCCTTTGGAATTATAGGTATTCACCTTTATTCTAAATTCTAAAAGTTAAAAAATTTTAAAATACATTTTTTGATATATGTATGTCTTGAATTAAAGTTGTCTACATGTAATTAGCCTTTTAAATCTTTGAATGCTTACAAACATTTTTCAAATATATAAAATGTATAAGGGATAACCCTGAGGAGGTAACAAAAATTGGAAGAATGTGAAACTTGAGTTTTGGAATTAGGATAAGTCAGGTTCAAATTGCTTAATATAAAAGAAATCATAATCAGAAAGCAGAGTACGGAACACAACTTGAAACAGTATAATAAAACAATGTATGAAATAATCATAGCAAGAACAATCAAAAAGTCAATAGATTGAGTACAACAATGGGGAAAGTAGCCTAATGTGGCCAAGGAAGCAAGAACCCAGCATCAGGATTCCAGTTACAGTAATAAAGTTTTAGAGGCCAGGCTTTAGTCTTGGAAGAAAAGGTGTCTTCAAGAGTTATAATAAATTACATGAGGGAGGGAAATTGGTCATTATGTCAAGAAAAAGGATATGACATGGCAGAGAATGACAGAACCAAAGTAAAATTTTTGTTTTGTTTTTTCAGAAATAAGTAAAAACCTCTGTAACAGCAATGTGTCATTAGTCAGAGCAGTGTCAAAAAAGAGGATTATTAATTTGTTACTGAATCACTTCAGTACAGATCTAAAGAATTCTTATGAAAATCAGTTTTAGTTTCAGAGATAGGGTTGGGGATAGGACCACCTGAGTGATGGTAATGAAAATTTTCTAGCATTTACAAAAGTATTCATTTTGCATTAGATTTTAACTGGCAATTCCCTTTACAATATAGATTCCTGCCTATGACAATGCATAAGTTGGCTCTCATAGAAGAAAAAAGATTTCTCTAACAATGACCAAAAGTAACAGTTGGGACACAGACAAGGGCATAGGACTGCTAAAAATTCCCATTACTTGAGTAGTTTTTGTATTCCAAGGTGTATGGTTTTTCGTGGTAGTGGTGGTGGCATCTAAGTCAACAAGAAAGCCCCGTCATTGTCCACATGTATTTATAAACAGTGCATTGATTTTGGTCCTATGATTTCCTTCAAGAAATATTATTGGAGGGCGGCTGGTCCCATGGCATAGTGGTTAGATTCAACATGCTCTGCTTTGGCAGCCTGGGTTGGTAGGTTTGGTTCCTCGGCGCAGACCTACACTGCTTGTCAGCCATGCTGTGGTGGCGACCAATATACAAAACAGAGGAAGACTGGAACAGATGTTACCTCAGGGCTAATTTTTCTCAAGAAAAAAAGAGGAACAGATGTTAACTCAGGGTGAATCTTCCTCAGCAAAAAAAAAAAAAAAGAAGAAGAAGAAGTATTATTGGATGCATTTTGGACATTTGTTCTTTTTATCCTTAATCAATATGAGTTTTTGCAGTGGGCTACGTTTGTAATATTGACTGCTGTCCTTATCTTCAAGTCTCTGGTTCTTAGAGCACAGAGGATATTTTGATTTGGTACTTAATTTCAAGCTTCCTTATTTTCTAAGGCTTCTTAAAACACTCAACCACATACTGATTTCTATATTGGTTCTGTCCTATTCTAATTTATTTTTTCTAAGTTCTCTGTTTCAGGTATAAGTCCAACTTTAAAAAATAGGAATAAAAAGCAAAGCTCTGTTTTTGCAGCTCACTGTACCCCAAAACATTGTTTGAAATCTTCTTGAAATATATTCTTAGAATCTCGTATTGATCCTTTCTTATTTTATTTAAAATTTTGAATCTTTATTGTTCTACCATTAGAGAAAGAGCTTCTAAAATACACTCAAGGCCATTTTTAAATTATGCACAACTGGGTTATTTAAGTTTCTTCCTGACTTTTTCATCCTTTTACTTTTACTTTTAACCATCTTCCCTTTCTAAGAAGCTAACCACTTAGTCAACTAGTCAGTACAATAAAGGACACAGTCAGTACACAGTTGGTCAAAAGTGTGTATTTACAAATAGGGACTAGGGAAAGCTCTAATCACTGACCTCATAATTTGGACTAAAGAAAGTGCCTTTCTTTCAGATATTGATAAGACATGCATCTCTGCGCAATTTGTCCTTTTGTCTAATGAAGTTATAACCATTAGTCCTCAAGGCCAGATTGCATTAGGGGTTTCTTTAGTCTGTTTCTCATTTCTTGTCTATGGGGTACTCCACTGTAATATCCAATGGACAAAGGAAAGTAAGTGTTGTTGCTGGAAGAAGTGTTCTATACATGTCAATTAAATCAAGTTGGTCAATAGAGTTGTTCAGGTCTTATACTTCTTTTGTGATTTTCCACCTGCATGTTCTACTGATTACTAACATGCTTATCTCGTAGATTTGTCTATTTCTCCTTTCAAAGTTCTAGCAGTTTTTGCTTCAGATATTTTGAAACTCTGTTGTTAGGTCCATGAATGTTTAAAATTGTTGTATCTTCTTGGTAAATTGACCTTTCTTATCATTTTTTAATACTTTTATCTATGGTAATTTTTCTTGTTCTAATGACTATATTGTTAATATTAATAGAACCATTCTTGTTTTCTTTGGATTATATTTGTATAGTCTCTCACTTTTAGTTCTTTTATTTAATCAATATAATTTTCATTCTTAAAGTATTTCTTATTAACATCATGTAGTTGAGTCATATTTTCTTAATCCACCCTGAAAATCGCAGTCTTTTAACTTATGTGTTTAGATTATTTTCATTAATATACTTATGAATGTGGTGGGATTTAGGTATAGTATTTTTGTTGTTGTTGTTTTGCATTTGTCTTCTTTGTTTGTGATCTTCTGTTTCCCTTTTCCTGCCTTTGTTTGGGATTATTTGAATATTTGTAGTGTTCCACTTCAATTTAGACATTGGCTTATTTGGCTATGTCTCTTTGTATTATTTTATAGTAGTTTTCTAGGGATATACATTTATATTTTATATATATATAGTGATATATCTTATATGTATAGAATACATAAACAAATACATATATGTATAATAATTGTTTAAATTGATTAGTTTTTAATTACATATGATAAAATTCACTCTTGGTGTACGGTTCTATGAGTTTTGACAAATGTATCCATCACCACTATCAAGATAGAGAACAATTTAATAATCACCACAACAATAACTCCTTCATGCTGTCACCTTTGTAATCCAAATCTCCTCCATTCCTAACCATTGGCAACCACTGGTCTTTTATTAATCATTAGAGTTTTGGGTCTTCCTATATGTGATAAAATTAGAATCATAGAGTATGCAGCCTTTTGAGCCTTTTTTCATTTAGCAAAATTCACTTAAGCTCATCCATATTGTTGTGTTTATCAATAGTTTGTTCCTTTTTATTACTGAGAATAACTTAATTGTCTATACCACAGTATATTTATCTATTCCCTTGTTGATGGACATTTCCGTTATTTTCAGTTTCAGTCAATTATGAATAAAGCAGCTATAAACATTCAATAATTGTGTGTGTGTGTGTTTGTGTGAACATAGGCTTTTATTTTACTTGAAAATAAAATACTAGAAGTGGGATTTCAGGATCATGTGGTAATGTTTGTACAAAACTTCCAAACTGTTTTCCAAATTTGATACACCATTTGTATTCCCACCAACAATATATGAGTGCTCCTCTTACTCTGTGTCCTCACCAGTAATTGACATTATCAGTTTTTTATCCTTTCTAGTAGCTATCTAGTGATATCTCATTGCGGTGTTACTTTACCTTCCTGAATAACTCGTTGAGCAACTCTTCATGGACATATTTGCTATCTGTACATCTTCTTTGATGTGTCTGTTCAATTATTCTCCATTTTTGTATGGCTGGTTGTTTTCTTATAGTTGCGCTGTGAGTTTTCTTTTTATAGTCTGGATGTAAAGCCTTTGTCACTAAGTCATTTGAAAATATTTTGTCCCGTTTGTTAGCTTCTCTTTTCATTGTATTTTTCAGGGCAAAACTTTAATGGTTGGTGAAATGTGATTTGTCACTTTTTCTTTCCTGGGTGGAGCCTGGTTTTGGTGTTGTATCTAAGAACTTGTTACTAAATCAAATCCTCAAATATATTTCCCTATGTTTTCTTCTAAAACTTTTATATTTTTATCTACTACGGTTAGTGCTATGATTCAGTTTTTATACAAGGTTGAATTATGTTGAGGTTCATATTTCATATTTGGATGTCATTGAAAACACTATGCTTGCTTTTGTACTTTTTTTCAAATTGCTAATATTTGTGTAATGTCACTCTTTATCCCTGGTAATTTTTTGAGTTCTGAAGTATATTTTGTATGGTATTAATATATCCACTCCAACTTTGTTTTGATTGGTATTTGCATGGTATATATTTTTCCATCTTTCACTTTTAATCTATTGACACCTTTACAATTAAATTGGGTTTCCTGTAGGCAGCATATAATTGAGTCATATTTTTATCTGATCTCATAACATCTGTTTTGTAATTGGTGTGTTTGGCAATTTACATTATTTTAAAATTCTAATTTAAATTTATTTGCTATTTGGATATGTCTATTTGTATTTTTATTATTACTTTTGGTTAGGGATTACAACCTGCATATCTAATTTTTCACAGGCTTTAGAAATAATGTTTTACCACTTCAAATAAAACTTAGAAGCCTTACAACCACACAGGAGTCTTTACCTTCTTTATGTTATTGTTGTTTCATGTACTATATCTGCCTGCATTACAATTCTTCAGACAATGATATAATTTTTGCTTCCTAATCCAGCTTATTGTATTTACCCAGATATTTTCCAATTTGCAACTTTTCCTTTATCCTGAAGTTTCAAATTTTTATCTGGTTTAATTTCCCTTCAATCTGAAAAATCTTCCTTTTGCGTTTCTTTTGGAGCAGGTCAGCTGTCTACAAATTCTCATAGTTTTCCTCAATCTGAAAATGTCTTTATTTCATCTTTATTCCTCATGAATACAATAGCTATTCATAAAATTCTGAGTAATTGATTCTCTGTTTTGGCAGTTTGGTTGTGATGTCACTGGCATTATTTTTCTTGAGTTGATGTCTCCACTTTAGGTATTCTCTCACTCTCTCCAGCTCCCATGGGCTGTTTTCCTGGTCCACTAGCTAGAAAGCTAGGGTTCTTGCAGAATTTTCGCCATCCCCACCCTTCCCTGCTGTCCTGCAGTTCCATGTAACTGGGGGAGACCCGTCGTGAGGTGGTAAGAGAAAAGAGGGAAAAATAATAACAGGATTTCCCCCACGCTCCTTGGACTACAGGGGACTCTTGCCCAGAAAGATGTGCTCTGAGTCCTTTTTTCTTAATTTAAATTTAATTGACACATAACATCGTGTAAGTTTAAGGTATACAATATGTTGATTTGATATACTTACATGTTACAGCATAAGGACCACTGCAGATTTAGTTAACACCATCATGTCACATAATTAATATTTCTTCAGGTGAGAACATTTAAGATCTAGTCCCCTAGCAATTTTGAAGAATATAATACAGTATCATTGACTATAATCACTATCCTGTGTGTTAAAACTCTAGAACTTATTTATTTGATAGTTGCAAGTTTATACCCTTACCATTTCTGAGTCTTAATACCGCGGCACTGTGGTTTGGCCCCTGGGTCTGGCTTTGACACTGGTCTGAGAAAAAGGGAGAAAAAAGGTTTCTCTTCCACACTCTCCTCCATGCATAGACTCTTTTTCCTATTCTTCTAAATGGAAAGTGTAGTTTTCTCTGTGATTTTGTGCTATCTGCATTCACTGGCCAGTTCCAGGATTTGGAAGCGGAGTGGGGAGAAGAATAAAAACAGTGTAAGTTTACCATGATATAGGTCCTTTAACTTTGATTTCTCTCCTCATATACCTATTATTCTTTAGTTGTCAGAGTCCTCCAGGAGTTGCTTTTTGTTCTTTCCAGACTTTTAGATGTAATCAGAGGCAGAGACTTTACACTCCATCTTAGTCAACAAATCAAATCAATGTCTTTGAATCTGAAATTTGCTTCAAAGGAAAAAAGTGATTAGAATAGTTTTGAGTTAATTAAAATGTGAGAATACCAACAAATATATTTCTTTTTATTATCGTCATTTTTATGAAATGAAAACATATCTTTATATTACTAATATTAATGTTATATATTCCAGAAAACTCATAAAGAATTTGCATGTAAAATACATCTTACTAGTTTTGGTGCTCTAAATCTGGAACATTTCTTGGAAAAGGCAAAATTAGGAATAGTTTTCAGAGAAGAGAAGATATGAATATACATTCTTAGACTCAAGACAATCTATAGGCAATATTTTCAAAATCTACAACAATAAGAATTTTTAGGAACTTCACTTAAAAAAACTGTAGTATAGAAATTTAATACAACATTTTCATGATAAAATACAAACTCTTTTTGGGGCACCAGATAAATTAGCCATTGTATAGAAGAAACTCAAATTCTAATTGGTCTCCTTGCATATAATTCATGTAAAAATACACAGAGTGTTTTGTTGTTCTTTGATACTAATCTAAACATACCTCTAAATGTATATGGTTAGACATACAGCACTATATAATTATAGATACAGATGATACATTTTAAAGTGTTCCACTTAGATATATAATTAGTTTTATCAGCATAATATGTAGACAAGATATGTATTGTAATACATTTTTATCTCAACAGATTGAAACATTTTTCCTTATAAAACAAACTATGTTTATTTTCTTAAGTATTCATGTATCATTAGAACTATTACACCTAGTAGAATCTCAACCATTATGTTAAATACTACCTTAACCAAAGTAACTGATTGTTATTAATAGCAGATATGTACAAAAAATGGAAGATGGAAAACCAGGAACTGTCTTGAAACATTCTCCTGATGAGCACACATTTCATATTAATTTACAAAATTTAAGGAGTGAAAAATAAACAGAAATATTAACATCATCTACAGATACATTCATTTCCTGCTTATCTACAGACATTTTATAATATATAAGAAGTAAGGGTAAATTAAAGAAAAGTAAAGTGATCCACATTTTGTGTTTTTTCTTTCTCAGAAATAGTCTAGGTTTCCACTAATTGATCATTATTTAATTCTATCTAATAGTAATCTAATATTTTAAAGTTAACTAAGAATCTGGATATTAATCATACACCAAGGAAAAATTATCAAAACAAATAAATCATGAGAAATAAAACCCTAATCATATTAAAAAATAAAACTAGAATAAGATATTGCATTATTTAATCAAGAAGAAGAACTCTTTTTAAATGAAAATTATAAAATCAGTTTAATTAGTTCCAAGATTCTTCCTGATAGGTATATTATATAAACTTCTTAATATTAGTTTTATAACTTTTCTTTTAAGGACATTTTGATCATCTACATTTTTTCTTTTGTGAACTGATACCCAATGCCTTTTTGCATATCTAGTCTTCTAATAACAAGGCCATATGTAAATTTACTTCTCAATTGCAGTTTTAGGAAAAATAAAAACAAAATGTTATTTATTCATGTTTAAAGCATTAAAAAAGTTTCACTTTTCCTTTTTTAATTAACTTTTAGGTGGACTAGATATTCCTAGAATTATGGCATGTGTGAATATATGACACATGTAAAATAAAATAAATACATCTTTAAAATTTCCTGAGTAGGAAAAAAGAGACATAGAGGAATAATGAAAACTACAATGAAATATCACCTCACTCCCATCAGAATGGCTGCAATTAACAAGACAGGAAATAAGTGTTGGAAAGGATGTGGTGAGCAGGGAACTCTCATACACTGCTGGTGCGAACACAAACTGGTGCAGCCACTATGGAAAGCAGTATGGAGAGTCCTCAAAAAATTAAGAATAGAACTACCGTATGATCTAGCTATTCCACTGCTGGGTGTTTATCTGAAGAACATGAAAACACGAATGCGTAAAGATACGTGCTACATGCACCCCTATGTTCATTACAGCATTGTTCACCATAGCCAAGACTTGGAAGCAACCTAGGTGCCCATCAAGGGACAAAGGGATAAAGAAGATGTGTTATATCATCTAGCAATGGAATACTACTCAGCCATAAGAAATGATGAAATCCAGCAATTTGTGACAACATGGATGGACCTTGAAGGTATTATGCTAAGTGAGATAGGTCAGAGGGAGAAAGTCAAATACCGTGTGATCTCACTCATAAGTAGAAGACAAAAACCACAACAAACAATCGCGTAGAGACAGAGATCGGATTGGTGGTTACCAGAGGGGAAGGGGGGAGGGAGGGAGGTGAAAGGGATGATTAGGCATAGGTGTGTGATGATGGATTGCAATTAGTCTTTGGGTGGTGAACATGATGTAATCTATACAGAAGTCAAAATATAATGATGTACACTGGAAATTTATATAATGTTATAAACCAATGTTGCTGCAACAACAACAACAAAAAAGAACAGTGGCAAGGAATCAGATACAGACAGATATCGTGTTCTATTTTCAAATAGGAGGAAAGGCTTATATGCAGGAAACCCACTTTGAAACACAGAATTAGATTGAGAGAGAGGTACAACAGCCATTGTAAGTAATAACTTAGCTTCTTAACAATTCCTTCAAGACCATATGATTAGAAAGAATGGAGAGAGATGTCCTAAATTAAACAGACTATCTTTGAGACAGACAAGACAGAGATTCTTCTCATGAGGGTTTTCCCATTGTTTTAATATGCATTGTGTGGTAGGCAGAATAGTATCTCCCTAAAGATTTCACATCCTGATTTTTGGAACCTGTGAATATGTTACCTTTCATGGCAAAGGGGACTTTGCAGATATAATCAAGTTAAGGATCTTGAAATGGGGCCCAGTGTCATCACAAAGCTCCTTATAAGTGGGAGGGAGGAAGAGGAAGAGTTGGAATCAGAGAAAGAGATGTGATTGCCAAAGCAGACACTGAAGTGATGTGATTGCTGGCTTTGCAGATGGAAGGACCAAAAGTCAAGGAATGAGGCCAGCCTTCAGAAGCTAGAAAAGACAATAACTTCCAGAAGGAAGGTAGCCCTACCAACACCATGATTTTAGCCCCATAAAACATTTCAGGTTTCCTACCTTCAGAACTTTAAGAAAATAAATGTGTTGTTTAAGCCATGAAGTTTGCGGATAATCTGTTAGACCAGCAGGAGGAAACTAATACAACTCTCAAATGAACTATCTTTCATTTGTAAAGTTAGAACCCATGAGAACTTGGCTGATGGTAGGTCAAAGAGAAAGTACTGTTTGTGTGTATCTATTTCCTTAACCATAAAGCAGAGACATCCTTGAGCATAGATTTTAAAAATCAGGAGCCCCCTAGCAGATGGATAGGAAAGTGAGGATAGGATTGAGGATAGGAAATCCCTCCTATATTTGTCTCACAGTTTGGGGGATATATTTGGTATGATGACTATATTTTAGGCAAGTTGAGAAAGATATATTTCAGGATAGAGGATGCTGAAGAGCAAAGCATGTGCTTCCTATATGTCTGTGAATCAGGATGAGGCATTGCTGAGGCAGCTGCCTGAGTAGAGTTGAAAGCAGATTTTTTTCTACCTGAGCTGTAGGGAAGACCACCCCCACCCCCACCCCCACCCTGCCTGTGCTTCTGTTTACACTGGAGGTGAATGTGAACAGCTGAAATGTAAGGAAAGTGGAACTTGAATTGCCTAAGGAGAGTGGTGATATTTTGGCAGCATATCCCTAATGACCATCCTCTGGAGCTTCAAAAGGGCAGTTTGTGGGAAGCCTTCTGACACACCCAGACTCAGATTCCTAGAAAGAGAATATGGCCAACTGGCATTTTCGTGTGGCACCATATGCTTCATATACTTTAGGCAGCATACTGTTCAATCAAACTATACACCTGCCATGGGAACCTGACGGCAACAATTTATAGGGAAACTTGGACAGTCCTGGCCTCGACCGGCCAACAAAAAAATGGGGACTTTGGAGACTTGATTTGGAATACGGGATCAAGCCAAAGTGGCATTTGTAGAGGCTTGGCATCGTGATGAAAAAGACTTGCTCATGGACATATGGGCATTGGAGGGAGAGCTCTTTAATAAGGCTTCCTGTGGCTGGCAAACAGTTTGGAAAGATAATGGAAGAATTCCTTTGTGGACTGGATGCATTACATGACTGAAGAAGTATCGCTCAGTCAACAAATTGACTGAAGACTTGCACACTCACCCTATATATATACCACTTCAGAATCTGAAGTTTTAATGGTGAGTGACTAGGCATTATAGAGACCCAACTAGGGTGGGGTGGGGTGGAATGGGAAGGGATTGTGGAAATCTTATGATAAGATTAAATTGTGGTAGTGAGAGTTTTATTATTGTTTTTAATAGTTAGAACATAATAGTTTAAATGAGAATTTACCTTTTAACTGCTCGAAATTGGGCCAACATGGTTGCATCCTTAGGTGACATCAATAGGCAGTTTCACAGTAATATCTGGAAATTTGTATTGGCAAAAACCTGTTTTATGATATCTAGAACATCATTATGTCCATAACCTTGTTACTAAGCTGGACACTGTAAATGTGTAGTTAATGGGTAAAAGTTATTTCTGTTGGATAGGAATGCAAAATGATACTCTAATTTTAACTGGGTTTTGTGTATCAAACATTAATCTCATCTATTGCTATAGAATATATCAAAGGTTTTGTAGGATTATTAGTATAAGTAAAAAAAAAAAAAAAAGCAAATATATGGAGATGATAAACTCCAGGATGAGAAAGTATTTGGAAAGACTGAACTGAAGCCCCCAACTGGTGCTATACCAATGCAACTAAATTAGGCAGAAAAAGAGGTCAAATTGGCCTCAATAAAATTAACATGCAATAGAATGCTTCCATCAACACGTGTAAAAATGTACAAGATTCTCTTAATAAGGAGTAAAAACAACATTCCAACTGGTAAGAGATGATGAAAAGACCTGTGAAGTGAGAAGTTCACAGTTCATTTTTCTTTTAGAATAAACTCCCACTTTCCAGCAGATGATTCAAATCTTCATGATCGTCAACATGGCAGAACGTTTATTGCTTTCTAGAATATAATGCATAAATATTTTAACACAAGCTAAGAAGAGATGTTTAAGATACACGAGGTGAAGTGATACTGCTCAGGGTTAGAGTTTACCTTGGGGAGGAAGGGGGAAGTGGTAGGCAGGTCCTCCTCTGTTTGGTTTTGATCTTCACCAGAGTTCCTTGACCAGTAGGACTTATTGCTGAAAGATAAATGAGTGCCCCACAGGGTTTAACAAGTACTGATTACTTCTCTAGGAATGCTTTTAAAAGGAGATGTGTAGTGCCTTGAAGTTGTTTACTGTGAATAAACTTGTAATTTATGAACGGCAAACATACAGCTAGTGAGGTTTATCAGCTGAGAGACATTAAAACTTATTAGCTTCCCTGAGTTAACTCATCCTGTACACAGTTCTTGTATCTCTAAATCTGAATCACTTCCCAATGGGAGAAAGGGTTCATAGGAATATGCATCTGCTGGCTTTGGGGTCACCCGGGGATTGAGGGGAATTTTGTATCTACAGAGTCTCTCTTATACCCTTCACTCATCGCTATTAAATGGGTTGTGGATGCGACCAGAAAACAAAACTATTCATAATTTACTTATTTCTCACTGCTGAATTTTTCAGTTTCTGGCATTTGCATCCACGTGCTACCCCCTTTTTTGTGGTTGTTGTTCCCTCACTCTGGACACTGATTTCTTTTTCCTCTCATCTGCCCAAGGGCTTTGCTTCTCCCTGTTAGTGTCAATATTCAATTTTTAATTAGATCATTTGAATCAGCTTATAAAATATTTCAATATCTTCATACTAAAATAAATGAAATTTTCAAAATTCTAATTTAAAAAACCTACACCACAGATCCTTCAGTTATGTTGTTCTCTGCTTTTCCTCACTTTCAGAAGTGTTGCTGACAAATCTTGTCTCCACTCATGAACTCTGCTTACCCCGTTCTCTCCTGAATCAACTTTATTTTCAGTGGTATTCCTTTGAAACATCTCTTGTTTTATCACCTTTAGTCTCCACTGTGTCACATCTAAGCGGCACTTAAGAGTTGTTAACTCTTCTTCATGAAACTCTTGGTATTTAAGTTACCTTATGTACTCTCTCAGATTTTTCTTATTTCTAGTTACTTCTTTTCAGACTCCCTTGCTGAATGACTCATATCTTCCTGAAGTTTCTTGAAGTTCCTGATCTTCCTCAAAGTTCCCTAGTGTCAGTTCCTAAGTGGAGATTTTTTTCTCCTCTGTTTACCTTCACTCCCTGAGTCATCCCCTCCTAGACCCATGCCCATCATTATTTTGACTCTCCAAATTATTTCACCAGCCCCATCTGATTCTACATATTCCAGATTTGTAGATAAAATTGACTACAGAAATCTCCGTATGGATATGTAGTAGGGAACTCAGACCTTTTGTATTCAAAAGGAAATTCTTGACTTCTCACTTCAACCTCTCACTTCTCACCACTTCTCCCACTATTGCCCTAGCTCAATCCAGCATCATCTCTCAACAGGGCTACTGGAATAGCCTCGTGACCACTTTTTCTGCTTTCTTCCTTTCCTTCTGAAATAGTGCTATCCTATAAACCTTCCTACAGTGATAAAAATGTTGAAAAGGATGAAAACATCTATACTGTCCAATATGGTAGCCACTAGCCATATGTGGCTCTTGAGCACTTTAAATGTGGTGTGACTAAAGAAGTAAACTTTTAATTTTATTTAAATGAGTTTAAATTTAAGTAGCTACATGTAGCTAGTAGCTTCCATATTATCAATAAAGCTCTAGAGGCTACTCTCCACATAGAAGTCAAAATGTCCTTCTTACGTCATGAATTTAATTGTTTCAGACGCAAATTCCTCCAAATTCAATTCCTTACAATCACCTATTTGGTCCCTTCCTAATCAGCACCCAGTTTACTGCTCTGACCTAACTTCCTGTCCTGTTTCCTTTAGCTCTGTCTACCCTGGTCTTGAAATCACCCTGAGTAGTCAACATGTTGCCCCAGGGAGAGGTAGACATATTTGTGCTTCAAGGCCCATATATTTGCTATTACCTCATCCTGCAACACTCTCCTTATAGATATTTTTGTGACGTGGTCCCTACTTTGTCTGATCTCTCCTAAATGACTCTACTTTAGAGAAACCTTCCTATCAAAAGTAATACTCCCCATCAATCTCCTCCCCATCATGTGCTTTCTGTTTCTATATAACCTGAATCGATTAAAAAATGTATGGAAATGCCTATGAATAAATATAAATTTCTATTATGTTTTATTGTCTCTATAAGAGCAGAGTATTTGTCTCTTTTGTGTATAGCTCAAGCTTCAGAAGCTAGGAGAGATTTTCATATAACCAGAGTTAATATTTACTCATTTCTCAAATAAACAAAAAAATTTATATTGGTAAACATCAGAATAAAAGTATGCATTTTCCAAAGAATTTGAAAATTACATGTGGATCAAAATATAAAAAAGCAGCAAATTTAGAAATTATAACATGAAATATAGTGTTATATCAAAAATTAAATGCATGCTGTATTAATAGATGTAAATATGCAAAAAATCTATTTTAAATGCTCTTTTAAAAATAGAAAATATTTTTTAAAATAAATAGAACGAGCTAAAACAAAGGAGTCAGTTAAACACAATCGCAAACAAGCTGGCATCATAACTTATTTTCAAACAAGTGTGAACTGAAGGTAATTAATTAAAACAAATATGACCACTTAATATGATAAAAGATATAATCTATAATGAAGATCTATAAGCTGGGCTTTGTTAAACTTTCATATGTTTGTTAGAGCTACAACATACTTTTAAATTGTAATTTGTACTTTTAAATTTAAGAAATAATAGCCTTCTCTTAAAATTTGATACACACAAAAATGTGGTGCCCAATAAATTGTTGTACCATGAATCAATGCAGAATGCATCCATTTTTTAATATCTTACTGGTGATATGCCATTAAATTATACATATGTGATGATAAACCTAAAATAGTATACTTCAGATTATTGGGTTCAAACTTTATTGTGTAGAGTAATAAAGGGAGGTACACTTTATCAATGTTGTGGACACAAAGTCAGAAATCATAGAATTATTTCTTTAATTCTCTTACCTCCGTAAACATTTTATGTTACTTTGCTATTAAAACACTTTTACAATAATCTTATTATATGTTGAAAATAATACAGCAGGTAATTTAATTTTGGTAAATTAAGGTGATTATATTTTTATTAAATAAGGATAAAGTGATGAATTGAATCTCTCGTGGACTAAGATCTATTTAGCACATAGTTCAGCTGAAAATACCTGCTTATTTTGAGTTAATTGGAAGACATAACATTTGAAAAAAAGCTAAAGTCTTATTTAGATTTTATTTGCAACAAATATTTGTGATGCATTAGGGATTTCTCAAATACTTGTAAAGGAATTGATACTCACAGTAAAAGAAATGTATACCTAAGAAAATAAAATATTACATTTTACTAGGACAATCATTTCATAATTAATGTTTATGTAATCAAATGCAATCTGTAATGAGAGCTCATGAGTGTGTTATGAGGAGACACCATACACAATGTAGATGAGTGTCTGTGTACTCCACAAATCCAGAGGGGAACACTGTATGGTCTACTACATAAAAGGCATCCCCCCATATTGTGCAACAAGGTATCCTTGCTTCGTAATTGTACAATAAGGGCATTTAAGTTTTTTATAGTTTGTTTTCATGTAGTCATGTCATTTTTGTAACAGTTTATCTTCCCAATTCCAATTTTATATCAGAAAAAAAACATTAAGGTCAAAAATTATTTGGATTTCATTTCATGTCAAGAATAAGTTTGGGGCCGGCCCAGTGGTGCAGCGATTTAGTTCGTGCTTGGCAGCCCTGGGTTCACGGGTTTCGATCCCGGGCGCCCGCCGACGCACCGCTTGTCAAGCCATGCTGTGGTGGCGTCCCATATAAAGTAGAGGAAGATGGGCACGGATGTTAGCCCAGGGCCAGTCTTCCTCAGCAAAAAGAAGATTAGCAATGGATGTTAGCTCAGGGCTGGTCTTCCTCACACACACAAAAAAAGAATAAGTTTAACAATAAAATTAAGTTATTCAATGTCACTTAAAAGAAAAATCTCAAAATGGGTAAGGTCTACTGGGAAAATATGAAACTTCATTGTAAGGTAAATCAATGAGAAAAAAAGACAAAAATAATAGAAAATTGGTGATATACCTATATCTATATCTATATTTATAATTGCTGTATTTCCAGAAAATGAAAAACATGTATCCAATAAACTTTGGAATGATGTTTTAAGTAACTCATAATCAGAAAAATTAAGTAATAGGGCCAGCCCGGGTGGCCTAGTGGTTAAGTTCAACTTGCTTTGCTTCACTGGCTGGAGTTCGGTTCCCAGGTACAGACCTATACCATTCATCAGTGGTCATGCTGTGGCAATGGCTATGCACAAAATAGAAGAAGATTGGTTACAGATGTTAGCTCAGGGCAAATCTTCCTCAGGGGAGAAAAAGAATAATAAAGAATATTTTTCAAAAACAAAACATGGCAACATTTTAAAATCTTGATAATATCATTTGTTGATGGGGTTAAAAATACTGTCATACACTATAACTTATGTTTTGTTGTTATTTTAATGCCTTTTTCATTATTACATTGATAATTGGTTATTATTGGCATGGAAATATTTTGACATATTTTTTATGGTGGTCTTGTTTAAAATCAACTTACTGATTCACTAACTTTCACTAATAATGCAATTATTTACTACATTGGATTTCCTAGATTATTTCTGTAAATGATGACTTCTTTTGCAACATTTATTCTTCTTATTTCTGTTTCTTTGTTTTGACTTTAATGAAAATGCTTTAGTATTTCACTAATAATTTAGATATTTCCCTTGGTTTTCTGATAAAAGTTTACTTTTTATTCCTGTGTTCCTTTGAGATGATCTTTGTTGTCGTTTTTAAATTATCAATATCAACTAAATTTTGTATTTAGTCTATCAGAGTACTTTTTGTTATTTTCAGATCTTTTGTTTTACCATGGGTATGGAAATATTGAGGGGAAAAAGGAACTTCTTTATCTGATATGTGTTCTTGGTTATTCTTCCCTTGACCTTATTCTCCGCCATATTTCTTTCCATTGGCAGTTTTCTCAGTATTGTTTAGATTGCCATCAGCCTCTACAGTACTCAATTTTTGAAATGGATTCTCTCTCCACTTAGAAAATACTCAAAACTATTCACATTGTATTCCAATCTGCATCATATCTTTTTACAGTGGGAAGATTTCCAGTTTCAAATAATTCTTTCTAGTATTTCAAAACAAATTTGAATTTGTCATAAAATAATTGCAGATTCTTTGTTGTTTTGTTTAGGATTTTTTGAATCATATACAAAGACTTGTAGCCAAATGGCAGTGATGCACCAGGGCTTTGGGGAGGCAAAAGAAAAGAGGAAGACTGGCAACAGATGTTAACTCAGGGTGAATCTTACCCTGCAAATAAATAAATAAATAAATAAATAAATAAATATTAAATTGAATAGAAGATCTACCTTAACAGTTTAGCTCAATTTGAATATGTTTCCATATTGTTGGTAGAAATAAACTTTTAATACAGACTCCATGTTATTCTTTCCTTGGGTTTCATAAATAACCTAAGGAAGTAGTGATGTAAACTGAAAGAAGTAATGTGCTCCTCTCTAACTTGTAAAGAAACTTTTGTAAAAGATGAAGTTTGGTTTCAAGGCAATTTTCCTTTCTCTTTTGAACCTTTAACACGGTACTAACAAAAAGCCTCGTATAATGTTGAGCATGAATCTTATGAAGCGATAACGTCTATCCACTAAATGTGCTACACTGTTCTAATTGAAAACAATATTCAGCAATACCATTAAGGTAATTAGAAGCTGTATTGTAAATTAACAACTTTAAGAAAACTAATTTTCCAGTTAGGATTGCATGGATAATGCAGGCAAATATGTACCTAATAATTGTAATTTTAAAAGTATACTTACTCTCTAAAGGAACATTTTAAGACTTAACATCTTCTAATTGTTACTAACTTTCATTTAACTTTTCAATAGTTGAAGCTGTTTCTCTTAAAATATCATTGACTTTAGACCACATAGCTTATAGTGCATCAATTGCTTATTTTCTTCTAGATTAAAATAGCATTGTAGTACTTTTCAGTTATATATACTGTGCTTGTGCTAGAAACATTTTAAAATAGGCAAGAAAAAAAGAGATACCCAAAAAGGTGAAATGACTCTCTTTGAAAGAAAACCATTCATATAGAAACAAAGTACAGGAACAGTGGTTAACATACATTATCGGTCATAAAACAGAAAAAAAAAAAAAACCAGTATATAAACAAAAGTGACAATGCTTTATTCATAATATTAGCACATCCAAACTTTTTTTTGGTAAATTTGATTAATCATCAAGAATAGTTCTCTTGGACTATTTACTGCTATTCTAAAATTCAAATATAGCAAAGGTAACACCGTGCAGAAGTGTGGTCACATTCATTTACCAGTTGTACCTACGTATAAACTCATCTGTAGAATCAATACTGTGTCACTGTTTTCCATACGAATCACAATTTCTGGCACTTGCCTGTTGAAGTCACGTAGTGTAAGTGGCACTGATATAATGATATAGAAGGAACAAGATGGGAAAAACTTAAAGTTGTTCCAGTCTTTCGGCTGGGAGGTCTTTGACGAATTCCCAAACTAAAGTAAATATCCCCACTATCTCCTCCACTGCACCAACTAATTCCCCAAATCTAACTCTCAGTAGAGTTATAATTAATCTACCACTTTCTGTAATGGTCTCTGTGCTCTTTATTTACAGACATAATTTCTGCCTCATCCACCACTGTATCTGCAGCATCTAACATTGCACTTGGCATAAAGTATATACAAAATAAATACTAAATAAAATGCATAAGCAAATGGATGGATTTAACCAACTCTTCTTTCTGAGAGACACAAAATTTCTTTAAGCGGCTTGAATATTTAAAATAGATAGTTAACACGTGCTTATCAAAAATCTTCTAAATACAGAGTTGTTATAATTTAGTGCAAGCATTTTCTTACATGTTCCCCTCCTCTGGCCTGTGAACTCTTCGAGGGAAGGGAACTCTTATGTGCCTTTATATCTCCAAAGCCTACCTCAGAGTTTACTTAATAGTAAGTCTAGATGAACTTTTAATGAGCTATGTATGAACAAAATCCTGGAGACAGATCAGGAAGAATTGGTCAGAGCATCTTTTTATTCACCTTATTACAATATGACCTTATAAGTCTTTGAAAAGCTGAGAAGCTGAAGAACATATTCGGTCTTTCTATCATATTAATTTGTACATATTAAAATAAATATACACACACATTAAATGGAGAATATAAAACTTTTGCTAAATTCTTAGCTATGTGAAACTGAAGGTAGTTTCTTTAATTGTGTAAAATCGTGTGTTGCATAAATCACAAGCAGAGAATATGACCCATTTTAACCTGATGATTGACTCCTGTCATTGTTTTGTATATTAGGAAACTGTTAAAGAAAATTAGAATTTTGCATTTTTGCTACAACTGTGATAGCCTTGATTCAAACTGTGAGTCAGCATAGGTGACTATTTCATCCATTTAAATAACAGAGGTGATGTGTTATCAGGTCACCAAACAACTTTTCAAAAACTTCTCTGGGTGGCAAAAGGAAAACCAATGATAATTTCAGTCAAAAATGGGGGAGATACTTCAGCCAAAATTCCTTGTAGTGATAACTGAAAACTCAGTTGAGTTTTATTTCGTTTTTGCCCAAGAAAGGCTTTTAATTGTGTTTCTTCAAGAATGTTGGGAATGTAAATACACAAAAAATAGTATAACCTGCACCATAGGTAGCATACAGTATTAAAAAATCACAATTCCTCATAAAGTTTCCTAAACTTGATTCATATTTAATAATTATGAGAAAGAATCATTGATTTTTTTAAAAAAATTGGACTTGAATAACTGAAATAGTGCCAACAGCTCTATTCCTTGCTGTCCTATTGATTAAAATATACTTGTCAACCTAGATCACACTCATTCTGGTCAGTCTAGCTGTGCTCTCTGTTGTTCTACTTATATTTTTGACAGTTTTTCTCTCCCTCCATTATAACTTAGAAAACTATAGACAAAACTCTGATTATTCATCTGTCACACTGGATTATTTGGTATAAGGAACCCAATTAAGGAAACGGAATTAGAGAAAGAAAATAATTTGAAAAGAAAAACATTTTTTCACACCAGCTAGAAGTCATAATCTCTACATACAGCAACCCTGACCTAGCCTTAAGAGTGAAAAACAATCAACACACACACATACACACTTCCTAACCCCAGAGCAGTTTCATAAACTGGCTTAGGGCCACGCTTCTCTAAAACAAACAATGTCCCAAGAGTTTTGCCCAACACGTTTTAGTTCAAGCCCTCTGAGAAGCAGATGCCAAAGTTTGATTAGATACACAATACATTTATTAGGGGGGCTGCCTTTGAAAGAAAGTAGAGAGGGAAACTGGAGTGGCTGGGAGAGCTGTTAGCCAGCCATGAAGATCTGACCTGGAATGAAGGTGAGAGGGAAGAAAGGAAGGTTGTGTGAAAGCAAAGGGTTCACTTCTATCCAATTCTAAGGGAAGCTTCAGCAAAGCCAATGAGGAAGTCTTGAGTCAATGTCCCATTAGAAGAGTCTGATATCTCCCAGGAACAGGATTGCTTTAATTTCCCTGCTACACTCAGCCATGGGAGTCAAGAAATAAGGCTTCAGCAGAAATGCAGGGATGGATTTCTAGCAGCTGGGACCATCAATATCTTCCCTGCACTCAGAGATCTGAGAGGCTACTTCTTACACTGCCTCACTCACCCCCTGCCAAGATTTGCTCTAGACTCATTCCAATACCCGTATATTAGTCCTTTGTATTTTCTCAAACAAGGACACCAAAAATCTACCTTCCATTGGTATGCCATGGCAGGATATAAAATACAATTGTTGCCTCAAAATAGACACAAAAGTGAACGTAAATCTCATTAAGTGGAAATCTTTGGGGCCAAGAGTCAGGCTTCTCTCAGATAGATCACTATGATCACCCATGGGTATGTTCACTTTTCTGCAACAGATTAACAGCAGATTAAATGATCTGCCACAGACTTGCAGAACTCCATGTCTACAATTTTCCCCAAATTTCCTATAACCCTGAACATTTTCAAGAGGAATTATAAACCATTATGACTTGTTACAAATATCACTGGCCAAATTGTAATTAATGTCTCAAAGTTATTTTCCCAGGAGACAAATTCCATAGAGTACTTATAGAAATAGACTGACCAATAAACTAATCCCTAGAAAGTATAGAAATTTTTAGAAGCAGGAAAAGATAAATTGGCAGACATTCTTTACATTCTACTCCTAAAATGTTCATTAGTTAAAAAAAGCAAAGAGAAAAAATTGATACTTTGAGGAAGTCCTCAAACACAATTTTTTGTTCTGAAATGCCTCTGGGTTTTAGGTGTCCTGTTGTTTCACAGTCATTTATTCAAATTTCAAGAGCAATTTAGGATCATTGCAACAGTCTGAGAAGCTGACTAGCAAAGTTCATGGACAAATTGGCAAATTAGCGGATTATTGTGAAGGATGAGACCAAACTGAAAGACGTACGAAGGTGAAGTTAATGGCATGTGAAAATTCTCGTTTCGACTTAAATCATTAAGGAATATGATGTATAAATAAAGGAGGTTTGATGTAAAGAAGAGAGCAAAATCAAAGATTACTAGATTTTCAATTCGTCCTGGATCATGTCATTCCAGTGAGCAGAAAGGACAACAAAGTCACGTGTGCCAATAATCCTATTAAAGAACTTCTCCAAAATATGCTGAAAAAAAAAAAAGAAAGCCTAGCAATCACACTATTATCATTAGATATATGCTAGGGCAGCCTAAACAAATCAGAATTCAATTTAGCCACTCATATTTCTAAAACAGGAAGGTCCCTTTTTCCATTGTGAAATTTCAGTTCATCAAATCTATTTTCTCAAGGACAATGAAGCTAGCAATATTATATTGCACGAAAAAAATGCTGCAATTTCCTTTTCTTCTAAAATTGTCCACGCTGATGTTTTCTAACCATATATTTTCTTTTTCCATCTGCAAACTTCTCTATGCCTCTAGATCTATATCATGCATTTCTTCTTATTCACAGGTTAATTTTATTAGTGTGACCACTTAACTCATTTGAAATGTGTTCTCTTTAGATAATCTGATGATATCCACCTAAACATCTTCTCCTCTGGAGATAATTCAGATATTATTCATTTTCCAGTTGGAATTTCTAATATAGTATATCTTTCAGAAACCAAAAATTAATCAGTTAAGGTTACTGTCAGTTTTCTTTGAATCATTCTAATTTGTATGACTTAACTGTTGTTCATAGAATGAGTTCCATGGTGTCCCTTTACCTTGTCATCCTCAATATTTCCCTGAGGAAAGCTGTCCAACCTATTGATGATTCTCTTCTGCAGAAGGACATTGCAGTCTTTGAACAAGTCCTTACAAAACCATAATTTTCCTAATTAAGAAAACTGGGGGGCAAGTTTATCTATTTTTATAATTAAAGTAGTAGTCTCTTCTATTCCTGAAGTCACTAAACAGGCCTCTATCATTACTGATACTTTATTTTTTTTTTAATTTTTTAGTTGTGTATGTGTGTGTGCATGTGACTATTCACATTGATAGCTTGCTTTTAGCTAAGGGACAAAAATTTTGGGACCATATTACAATAAGGTTTTGTGAATCCCATTCTTTTTTGTTTGTTTGTTTTTTCCCCTCTCTCCATGAAATAAATTCTACTTGATATTTTTATCCCTGAGTTCTTGTGAATTTTGTATATTGATAATCTCATATTTTGTCCTATTTCTCTTGAGTATTTCAGAGATGATTCTCTGTTTATGATGGCTTTATAAAGCAAGTCCACAAATCAAGCAGGCAAATTCCTACTGTTTCCAACTAGAGCACAATATCTAGGATTTGATCTCTTTGTCGGTATCTTCCATGTGGCTGGTAATATTATCCGGCCATAACTGAACCCCAGACTTGCCACCATATCATATTGAATTCTTTCTTTCCCTTCATCTTGGCCATGCCTCACTTGTCAAGCCCTTCCAAAATCCAGCCAGATTAGCTTCTCTTGAATCTCTCCTCTGAGGATAGGAAAAAGAAATGTCACTTATTTTACTGAAAAGTTAATTTAAGATATCTTAAAATTCTTCCAGATCAAACATGGTTTTCACTGTCTTTCTTACTCCCAGAGTGTAGGAGCAGTAGAAAAAGAAATATAATTTTTAGAAAAAAATTAAAAAGGTCAAATCTTTTGAGCCACAGGATACCCTAGCAAACATGAAAACAAAAATCTGCTCTGAGCCTTGGTGAAATATTTAAGGGGAAACCTACATACAATCACAAAAACCATCAATGGCATTCTATTAATAAGATTCCTTAAAATCACTTCAAGGCAAAATGAGTTTGGAGAGATCTTACCTTTCACAGATTTGCAACGCATCCCAGACTCCTCTAAAAAACTTGACGTCAGTCACTTTCTGATGATTCAACCAGATTAAAAATCAGCCAAGAAAATTTTTCTGCATTCATGTTGTAAGTAACCTTAACAAATTCTTCTAATCATCCCCACCATTATAAAGTGTCAAGATTTAAGGTCTAGGATGTATATCTCTCTGTAAGAAGGTGTCTGCACCAGACAGTGATGCCGTAGTCTGTTTCCTCTACACCCTGGAATCTGCAAGTTTATTTTGCTGTTTGGAAAAAACATTTTTATGATCATTGTTGGTCATTTTACTTCTTATAGAGAAATTATGCTACTGTACCATGGACCTTAGTTGTACATGTTCCAGCCTAGTTGAATTGCCCAGAATAATGATTTCCGAATGTATGAAAAGGCCATTGATTGGCCCAGATTGAGTTAGCGTCCCCATGTGTTACATACATCACACTCCAGAGCTGAATACTACTCAAAATATTGCCTTGCTCATTTTGTCACTGGCAGCTATATTCTGCCTTAGGAGATACCATCTGACTGAGCATCTCAAAACCTCATTCAGTGGCTCTTTGAAAAATCAAGCTACCAAATATTTTCAGTCATTTTTTCCTTGGGAATAGAATTAATTTACATTATTTAAGTACAATGCCACCTCACAAATTAAATATAGTTAAATAAATCCAGGTTTTTACACTTTAAAAGCATGCTTATTACTGAATGGATTTAGAAAATAACCATTTCCACTGTAGGAAGTTGATGTAGGTGCTAAATATGTGTACATGGACTCATCAATATGCATCAGTATTCCCACCAGACAATCATCTAGCAAACATAAAACTTGTAGCAAAACAAAAAGATATTATCTGGGGCAAAGGGAAGGGACAACATCTAAACAGTCAAATATCACCATAGAAAAGTAGAAAATTAGTTCTACAGTTGAAAACCATTGTATTTTTGAAATAATGGCACCCATGAGGCAGGTTTCTGGGAAGGCAATCTCACTAACATAATAGGGTCTTAGATTACTCAAGTAAAAAATATTGAGACATTTTATTTGGAAAAAATATTTTTTCTAAATGCAAACTCTTAAATTTTAAATTTTGTGAATGGATTTATTCCTTAGCTGAAAATGGATTTTTAATATATCCCCTGTATGCTGCTACTTACTAACTAACATCTGTTCAATGTCAATAAAATTTCAGTCAGGACAATTTTCCCCTTATATAAGCTGTGAAAATACTGCAATTCCTGCTTTAGCTTACTCAGCCCATGTAATCATGTTTTGTACTGACTGTAACAACTGGGCTCATAAATTTCTATCCTTGCATTGAAAACTAGAACTATCTGTATTAATTGCATATGATTATATTGTATAATTGTATTATATAAGAAATCATTGAGAATAATCACATATATTATACCTATTCAAGAGATCCAGAAGAAATATCAAAAACTCAGACTTTTATCAGACCATGTGATTTATGATATCAGGATTAGAGTTAAACAAATTAAAGAAAACTTCGATTTTATCCCAGTTATTTTAGAACAATTAGCAATTTTACCTGGAGATTGTATCAGGAAATTTTAGATAGAATTTTGAAGCATAACAGGCATAAGCACATAAAATTGAATGGCCATTTACTCTAATATTGAAACCAATATAAAAACATTTTAGTTGGTCAATAAATCTTTGGATGTTACCCTAGTCAGTTCTTTACCTAGAATTCACAAGATATTTTAGAGAGAGATGTCTTTAAAGGAGATACAGTGGTTAAAATAAATGATTTTACATTTATTATTTCCTGTTTTTTGATAATAAATGTTTCATTAAAGCTTCTGTAGAAAAGATTTGAGAGGAGCGTCAAATGCATTCAACAGCGAGAATAAACAGGATAGGTATATTTTATACAAATCAAGCTATTAATATGGAAATTAGAGTGAAATAGAAAAGCCTGTTTTAGGAGAAAATCACAATTGTTATAAACATTCAATGAATTCATCTACTCTACCTTAATATACAATATATCTCAAATATGTCAACTGAGTTGATATCAAAAATTAACTCTCTTGTAATTTTTTTTTTCACAGAGTTAGAAAATAAAACAAGTTTTCCATTCTTTATTTAACCAGAATACTAATAATATCATTCAAATTCATGTGATAATTGCTATTTTAAAATCTGAAACTTTTTGTGGTTTTGTTCCATGTAAAAAAGAAACGACAGGCCCCAAATGAAGTCACTTGTTCTAAGCCCACCAAGACTTAATACCCAATCTAATGGTAGTTACAGCCTCTCCCTGGAATGTGGTCTTAACTGGTCAGTCTGGAATTTTCTGGTCAGCATCAGTGAGGGAACCTGCCACGTAGGCCCTTTCCATCCTCCAAAGGAAGATGCAATAATCCTTCTAATAGACCCTTTTGTCCCCCAAAGGGTGGTGACCTTGCCTAAAATAATCCTTTTTCTCATTTATGACTTCCTCATCCCACCCTCTCTCTGCCTTTAAAAACCTTTCCCTTTTTGTAGCCCTTCGGAGCTCCTTTCTACTTGCTAGATGGAATGCTGCCCAATTCATGAATTGTTTACTAAAACCAATTAGATCTTCCAATTTGCTCAGTTGAATTTTGTTTTTTAACATATTCTCATGATAATATGAAACTAGGTGATATATATATACCCAAGGCAGGGCCTGAACTCAGCTTTCACTTGATAATTGAAGCTTCTGCCATGTGGCTGCAATAAAAATCATGCTTTCCTACTGCTTTGTGGACTATGATACATATTTATTTTATTTATAACTAGCTTGTGTGTGAAATGCTCCTGTGTGTGGGGACTGCTGGCTTCCTAAGTAAGAGTTTATTTCCTTGTGTATTCTGTATGTGGGTGTGAACTCATCTTCCAAAGTACATTGTGAGAGTAACACATGCTCTGGTTCGTTAAAGTGTTCCTTGGAGAAGTTTGTGTTTTTTTTCTGCTTCTGCCAGTTTTCTACATACACCATCGGTTCAAGACCAAGTGTCACATTAATATCTCAGTTAGGGGTCCTCAACCTGATCGAGTAGTGGAATTTAAACTCTGTCCTGCAGTGTACATGATTCAAATTTAGTTTTCAAGTAAATGGCTTCATTATTCACTCATAAACCAGAGTAGAAGACCCACTCTTATGCTGAGCCTTTATGCAATTGTGCAGGGTTTGTCTATTTCTAGTTTATTAAATGGAACAAGGCTTCCACTTGGCTTTATATAACAAGCTCATCTCTAGCACCTTGATGCCCTGGGGGCTTATAGTCATGAGAAAATTAATCTATGGGGGTTTATAGTCGCCAAACCCCCATGGGCTGTTTTTGGCTTCAACTCCTGATTACTACTCTGGCTATGAGATTCTCCTTCATTTCTGCATGTCTTTCCTGAAACTATGTTTATTTTAAATGTTAATTATGTGCAATCCCAAACAATTTTAAACAACTATGGATATAATAAACAACATTGGTTATTTCAACATACATGTTATTCCATCCAAAACAAGTTGTTAGTTGTCTGTTTTTAGCATCCTGGGTTTCATTTTTAATAGTGGTATGAATATAGCAGTTTGGACACTACTTTTTGTGTGTTGTAGGATTGAACAAGGAGTAAACAGATTGACGTTTGAAGCCAGACTTCTCAATATAAGAGAACAGAGAGATACAAAGACAAAGATTGGCATAAGATTGGAATTCAATTATAATTAGGCAATCATAATTACATAGTCAATAAGGGACAAACTAATATAATGTGCTGCCTCTCGATGTGCAGACACAATGTCATACATATAGTATTTTTGCCAAAAATGAATAATATGAACATAATCATGAGGAGATATTAGGCAAGTCAAAACTAAGGGCAACTTATGAAACAGGTGACTACTTTTCTGAAGTGCAAATTTGAAAATGTAATATAATGAAAGATAAAAAGAGGTTGAAGAACTAACACATATTGAAGAAAACTTTTTTAAAAAGAGGGAGTAAAGGCAATGGGTGATTCTACCTCAGATCTTCAATCAGATGGCATAAATAAACGTATCTATGTTACGTACATTGTCCTGAAACTATAGAACTTCAAAGACAAATGTAAGCAACTGAAGTAATCAGTAAAGACTGTCTAAAAGGATGACCAACAAACAGACAATAATATTTTCATTAGGAAAAAAACAAAAAGAAACAAAATTTCTAGATTAAAAAGGCCTTGGAAAAATTATAACATCATGTCATATCTTGAATTGTGTATCCAGTTATTCTGCCATTTAATAATATAGTTGAATTTTTGAATATCATATATCAGGTGCATTATTCACCAAGCCTTTCTGAAGGAACAGATAAAGTGTGTAGTTTAACAAAAGGCAATTAATTATAAAAGAAAAATAAAATAAGCATTAGTGAGAAAGATACAGGTGCAATTTATTATATTTGACATTGATCATAAAATAGAATACAACTAATTTGAGGGTGGAAGGATCAAAAACAAGTTGGAAATAAAATTAATGATTATGAAATACATAGTTTGAAACCCAAATATTTGAAAATAAACATTATCAAATAAGAAACTGCATATTACTTAGTAAAGTCATTGAAATTAGAACAGGATACATATAAATTGTTTTCCTGTATATTAGCAAGGAACAATTGGAAATGAAATTCAATTTATTATTTTCAAAGCCACAGTAAATGAGAAATCCTTAGGAACAAATTTAATGAAATTTGCTGAAGGCTAATATGCTGAAAACTACAAAATATTTTTGAATAAATTAAAAAGGACATAAATAAATAGACAATCAATGTTCTTAGATTGGAAGACTCAATATGCTTAAAATTTCAGTTTCTCCAAAAATCATCTATAGATTAAACACAGTCCCAATCAAAATTCCAGAGCCCTTCTTATGTAGGAATTGGCAAGCTGATTCTAAAATTATATGAAAATGCAAAGAACCTAGAATAGTCAAAATAATTTTGAAAAAAAAATTGGAGGACTTATATTACCTGATCTCAGAACTCACTTTAAAATTAATACAATATAAGCAATGTGGAATTAACATAAAGATAACATAGAAATTAACAGAACAGAAGAGAGAATTCATAAACAGATCCACATATAAACGGTCAATTGATTTTAATCAAAGATGCCAAGTCGATTCATGGGCAAATAATAGTTTTTCAAGCAAATTATAGTGAAATAACTGGATTTCTATATGGAATATAATAAACCTCAAATCTTTTGTCAAACAATTCATTAAAATTATCTCAGAATGGATTATAGGCCTCAGAGTAAAAGCTAAACCTGAGATATTTCTAGTAGAAAACAGAAGATTGTTGTGACCTCAGGTTAGGCAAATATTGATTAGAAACATCACAGAAACACACGATGACAAAGGAAAATTGATAAATTGCATTTTATGAAAAGTAAAAACTTTTACTCTTTCAAAGACACCATTAAGAAAATAATGACACAACTATGGTGTGAAACAAAAAAAAATACACTATATATCGAAGAACTTGCATCAAGAGTATATAAAGAACTACAGTTCTATAAGACAAATGATATACAATGCTCTCAGTAGTGCATAAAAATATCAGTAAAGTCACAGTCTCAGCAGTATTATTAATTAATGGCTTTATTATTACCTATATTTCAGCCCTTATCATTTTAATATCCACTAGTTCATGGAGGATGAAATGATGTTTTAAAGTAATTTTTGTACACTTTTCTTTAATTAGAAATTAAATGGACATTTTCCCTTTTTTATGTGGTCATTTATTCATTAATGCTGTTTATACCTTTTGGAGGAATTTATTTTTGATGAATATGACTGGGGTCTGTATCTTTTAAAGAATATTTAATAAATACAATGAAATGTCATAAATATGCTTTACTGAAAGGTAAGTTTAGAAATGAGTAATAAAATGAAAGTGAATATTTATTGCTTGAAAGAGAAATGTATGACAACTATTTGCAGCAAAGTTTTCAGTAAATGTTTAACTCAAAGGAAAAAATAAGAAATTCCATACTATTAATTTGTTTACCTTATCATGTGAATGTAGTGACATGATTAATAAACTTTTAAGAAATATGGTCAAGGAATTGCATTTAACCTGAAGTACAGCTATAGTAGTAAGTATGAATAGGTGTTAAGATAGTCATGTGTTAAGATAGATCATATGTGAGTATAATTCAGTTATGTTCTGGATCAGAATGGCTTGATATCTGGAAAGTCAAATTCAAGTGCACAAGGTTCAAGAAATACAGTGCCATTTATTCTGGAGTATATACAAAAAAAATTTGGCTTTAGATCAGAGAGCACTTTAGGAGTAAGTTCTCCAATGCTCGTGATGGAGACACTATGAGAACATTATTTTCAATGATCTTCCTTATTTCCAGCTATTAAGATGTAAGCCTTATAATTAAAATAGTTAATCATATGCCTTAGGTTTGATGGAGCTGGAGAAGTTGTAATCACATCACCTGGCCTAATTTGGATTTCCACATGGTTATTCACCTCTCTACCTAATATACCAAATTTGTCAATGTGGACAGGATAATACTTCTCATTTGCTGTTTTGACTCTGCTATAGCATCTTATTGTAATCCAGAGGCAAATGTTTCTAGCACCATCTTCAACCCAAAGCCTGTGTCATTGGGCAAAAAGAAAATAAGACTATTAGTGTTTACATTAGGCTTCCTGGAGATGATGGGGAAAAACATTGGGTAATTACCTAAGAATTTTCCTTGTGGTCCTATAATAGGCAGAAAAGTACATTTCCAATTTTTACCATGCATATGCACGTGCAGAGTACCGAAACATAGGTACACATAAAAAAACCTATAACACCTTGTACTACTAAGTGAATATTTTTTACCATGCAAATAATCCTGGATTTTCAGTCCAGGGTACAACTGAAATAAAGAATGAATTGGTCTCCTAGAAACCCGCGTTCTGGATAGTATATAAATATCTTGATACCTTGTTAACACCCTATAAATAAAAAGCCAATAAAAGTTGCAATGACTACAGCTGCTTCAGAAAATACTTTTTTTTGCAATAAATCCAGCCAGTAAGTGGTTTTACCATATCCCTTTAGCTTATTAACAATTGAAAGTGTTACATTTTCATTTAATTGGATGAATAAGTGGATAGAAGCTGTAAGTTGTTGCATTCCAGTTGGGCACAAAATATGTAATTTAAAAAATGATCACAGTTTAGAGGCCAAAGCTATTGAGACATATGCCATTTCACATACAGAACCATCATTGTAATTTTTTCTGGGTAGACTCTGAATCCAGTGACTTTATCAACAAGAGTACTCTGGAAGAAAAAGAGGATGGTCAGTGAAGCTGCAAATGTCTTTATTATACCTCCTATCAACACACATTATTAGTGCCCTTATTGTGATATTTGCCCTTTTGATGTACATAAATCTTCTTATTAAATAACAAATTTATTTTACTGTTGTGTTTAAACCAGGAAAGTCTATCACATGGTTTAGAAGAAGGAAAATAGTGTCAAATGTTAAGATGCTTTCATCTCCTAGCAACTGAATAGAAAATAGGAAGACAACACTTACTTATGAATAGGACCTACACTAGGGGCCTAAGAGTTTATAGATTCACCTCTTTCCAGCTTCGGCACCATCAGTAGCCTTCTAAAAATTTAAACATTCTAACTGTCTCTCCATTGATAGAGACTGGAAATGGCAATATTGTCTGTGGGTGTATGTTTTAGATAACATTAACAAGTCAAGGTAAAGATAATAGGATTCTGTAAATCCATTTATTTTTGTGGAGAACATGACAGTCATTGGGTTGATATTGACGAAACAAAGAGACCATTAGCGTATGAGCATACAATACTCACATTTGAATTTTCTCAGCACACTTACATTTCTAAACATTATTAACCTTTATTAGTCTATCATATAAATTCTATATGAACTTTCAGGCAACAGGTGAATTTCTGAATCTTTGGGGGAAATTCTGCGTATGTAGAAGTACAAGCAAATTAATAGAGTCAGGTTTCCTTCAGGTGTCTTACTCTTTCAAGGGGGAATCCACTAAATTCCAAAAGTTGCTATATTAAAAAAAAAACAGTAGATGAACTGGATAGATTTTTACCCACAGTATAAAATAAATTCACCATTATCATTAAACTCTATTTGTATCCAAAAGTAAGATATTGTTTTCTAACATATTAAAAAGTATATGAGGAACATCATCATTATTTAGAAGTTTTCAAAAATTAAATAAAAGGAACTTCTTTTATATATCTCAGGCCATTTTCTATGTAATTGAGTTGCAAAGAGTGCTTGGAATAACCTCAATCTTTCCTTGGAGAATTGCTCATTAGGGGGGCCCAGTTTCTCTCATCTTAAGAAAAGACATTCAGGCCAGAATCAGAAAATGATGCAACTCGTAAGTGACAAAGCAGGAATTTGAAGCCAGATATAACTGATTCTAGTACACTTGTATGCTCTCCCCTAAACTAAGCTACACATCAGTAAGATACGATAACTGAACTTTTCATGTTTAAAGAATTCTACAATGAATTAGGTTTAATAGCAATAATTTAAAAAAGAATATCACTATCATTTTAATTGGTTTCTTTCTTATTCTTTGGCTTTGGACAAAAACTCAAACACAAATTGTAATGCTGATAATATTGCTTAAATTTAAATTGAATACTTTCAAGTGGACCAACTTAGTGCTCACACATGGCATTTTATCAAACATTTTCCCCATTCATTTTCTGATTTAGTGTACAGAGCAACAGAGTGAGATAACTCCCGTAAAAATAAATCATCTGAATTTATTGTTCTTGTAGGTCAAATATGTTCAAATGTAGACAATTTCATATAGTTCAACCTAGTATCATCCAAGTTTTATATAAAAAGCAAAGGAGGCTCATAAATCATCAGTGAGTTGATCAAGTTCATACAAGCAGGGAGAAGCAGATATGTAACCCAAGTCTTTTGAATGTCAAGTCAAATGCAATTTTCACTGCATTATGGCTGTCTTTAGTGATGATAGGTCTTTCTGAAGATGAAATGGAAAAGCAACGGAACAATACTTTCAGTGCACTCCATACCTAGTGTTTCATCTTTGATCTGCTATAAAATTGCTCTTCTTGCTGATTTACTATCCACTTGTTTTGAGTTGTTGCAAACAGGAGAGAATATGGAAATAACAGTTTCCTTTGGGAGCTGAAGCAGGAGGAATTGAAACAGGCAGGTTACTGGCCAGGCCAAAACAGAATCTTTGGTAGTAGTTCAGACATATTTTCTTTTTTTTTTTTTTTTTTTTTTGGTGAGGAAGACCAGCCCTGAGCTAACATCTGTTGCTAATCCTCCTCTTTTTGCTGAGGAAGACTGGCCCTGGGCTAACATCGTGCCTATCTTCCTCTACTTTATATGGGACGCCGCCACGGCATGGCTGACAGGCAGTGCGTCCGCGGGCGCCCGGGATCCGAACCCGCGAACCCCGGGCTGCCAAGCGCGGACGAAACCGCTGCGCCACCGAGCCGGCCCCATAGATATATTTTCTTAATGGAAACAATTTGCAGTATCCATAAATAAATTAAAAGTTATATTTCACCACAGATATTTGACACATGAAATCTATGCCCTAAAAAAATGATTCTTGAATTTACCAACCCATACAAAGCCATTTAATGTTGCATTTGATTTCTCTCATGCATTACGAGCAAAGCACCCTCTTCCAAGTTAGAACTTCTGTAGTGTACGCTTCCATATATTCCCAAGAAATGATGCTTAATGATAATTAAGAAGGAACAAAAAATAAACATAATTTTAAAATATTTACATATAAAATATTTATATTTATAATTTTATAAAGTTATAAAAGAATAATTATAAAAATAATTTATCCTTACATAAATTTCATATGTATATTCTGTAATATTGATTTGAATGAGTAAATTAAAAAATACCTCCTGTATATTTCTGTTAGAACTACTTATAAGGCAATAATCATGAATATTGAATAAAATAGGAATAAAACATTTTAATCAAATTCAAACATAAGTTTTGAAATTTCTTTTGTAAAATATTTTAAAAAGGAGTGTGCAGTGTGATATCTCTCCCCATCTACTGCATCATCGTATTTTCTATTATACTTTTCCATAAATGCAAAAACACCTTTGAACATCTCCCTTTTTTAGACAAACAAGAAACAACAAGAGTACAAACATGCAAGTGTGTGTGCAGAACATGAAAATCTCCTTTGAGCCCACAAGCCCCTCTTATGGTTACTCTATTTCCAAACAGTTTCCAGCTAAAACTCTCAGGTTGCCTACTAGCATTAATCACATTCAGAGTTTTAAAGACATTTCTGCGTTTCCCTCATATTGGAATTCCTCATACCATTCTCTATCGATACTTTTGTATATACTCTCTCACCAGCATCCCTTTTCTTTGCCTATCTCCAATTCTCTCTCTGAAAGCTTTCAAGATTGTTTCTTTATTTCTTGATCTCCAAATTACACACTAAAGTGTCTCAGTGTGGATTTTGCCATATTCATTGGGCTGAGCACTCAGAGGACGTTTGTTTGTAGACTCACACTCATTGGTACCCATGATTTTGGTGTATTCTGTTTTTAATTATTTATTACTCGTGGTTTTCTCTGTTCTCTCATTTTGTACAAATGTTAATCAAATATAGAAACCCCGCATCAATGTATTTTTTAAACAACTGCTCTCCTGTTTTTTTTTTTTTTCTGTTCTCTGGAAGATTTTCTTAACTTTGCCTACCAACTCTTTCATTGATTTCCATTTGTATGATTGTACTTAGTATTTCCTAGGACTCTATTCTGCTCTTTTGAGTGTTCTTTTTTGTCATAGAATTCTATTCTGGCTTCATACATTCAGTGTATTTTATAATATATATGAAGAGAATAGACTATTTTCTGAAGTTAATTTTTATCTCCTAGGTTTCCTCTTCATGCTCTCTGTTTTGTTTGATTTATGTTTTTTCTATTAGTCTGTTACTTTTGCTTTCTCACATGCTGAACACTTGATAATGTTCTTTCATTGACCCTCTGTGTGCATGGGTTGAGACAATCTATTAAGAATTCTTTATAGGAAAACTGGATGGTCAACCATCTTTTGTAAAATGGACCACCAAATGTTATTCTCAATAGGTCATATCTTTAGGTTGTTTTACTTTCTAAAGAGGAGTACCTTGCAGTCTCTTATCAAGATATTTTAGGAAGTTATCTGAATGTGAGGTGAGTAAGGGAAGGACCTTAAATTCCATTCAACACTAACCTATAGTGACAGAAATCAGAATAGTTGTTGCTCTGAGTTTAGAGTGGAATGGAAATATTGATTGGAAAGGGTAATGTGAAAATTATCTGAGGTTATGGGAATGTTCTTGATCTTGATTTGAGTGCATATTTTGGGTCTGTATAGACGTTTTTTTAAATGATTGAGTTTTATGCTTAAGGTTTGTGCACATTACTGTAAATTATGTATGTAAATTAAACTTGTACAAAAGTAAAATAAATAATATTAAAATCTGTTAAGATTTGTTTCATCGAGGATATTCAAAGCAATCCAGATGCTGTGATTTCAATCCTCAGTGTAGAAATTCACCGCAGTAGAGTGTCCAGGCACAGTATGAGAGGCAGCAATTTAGGAACACACGTGGAGTCTGAATGCATGGCCTCCAGCCCCCATCTCCTCAGGAGGATGACAAAAGATTGGGAAAGGGGGGGCTTGAAGAGAGAGGAAGGGGGCTGGAGAAGCTCTGCAAGGAAAATCAGGATTTTAAGGTGTTCTGTTAGAGTTCCACATTCCACTCCCCGCCGCTCACTTCTCCCGACTCCCTGAACCTGATCACCTTACAAGTACTCTGAATATTGTGAACCCGCCTCATGCTGAGGAAGAAAAAAAGAAAAATCTCATCGATTGAACTCTAGGTCCTCAGCTGGTGTAAAAGTGAAAAGCACACCCTCCAAATATCTCTAAGTACATAAACTTTTAGAAGAAAAAACTAGAAAGAAAAGTGTTTGATAAGCAACTTCATTTCCTGACCACCTTATTTCTTCCCTAGGGCAATGAACATAAAGCTCTCTGAAATGGTATAGCATACAGAAAAGGAAAAAAAAAAAAAAAGACTCACATCACAAAATATTATCTTAACCACAAATGTGTATCTTTGGCCTTAGGAATTCCAAACTCTCTGTTATTTCAGTCATATTTTCATGCACATATGGCAAGTATCATCTTCAAACAAAAGAAATGAATGTCTTTCAAAATAATATTAATGAAAGCATTTACTTTCAAATTAATTAACCTATATGAACTAGATGTACAGCTTGATGAATACTATATAATTTGCATATTGCTTTGAAGTTTAAAGTCTTGACAATCTCCTTCATGTGTTTCTAAGCTTTCCTCTTGCTCCTTGCTGGGTGTATGAAGTTAAGATTGAAAATTCAAAAATTAGTACCTATAAATAATTGAATGTCAATTTGTAAAATGCTTTGATATTAAATTTTGATGATTGTTAAACTAAATAACTTACACAAATGCATTGTGAAAATATTGTAATTCCATCTTTGTCTCCATAACAATCATTATCCCTAATTTTGTAATCAAGGTAAAAACTTTTGTGGACTTACTCAAAATAAAACAGATAGAATCAAATACATTCATAGAATAAGCATAAATCATATTCATGAGATTTTGAGTTTTTAATGTCTATACCAACATTATCCTAAACAAACACACAAGGTTTCTAGAGCAGAACAGATTATTATTTACTTAGAGCAAAGAATATCTTCATGGTTCCCCTGTGTCCTAATTCTTACATTTGATGAGACATGATGAAATCCAGATATTGCCCTATGCCTACAGGATCTGCATTGTTAGCAAGGAGCCAACCCAAAATGATTTTTTTCTGTATATATAGAGAAAGAGGAACTGTCCATCCTCCTCATCTAAGAAAGTTTCCTTTGAAACATAATTAGAAGGAGTCTTGTTTTCTTACTGTATCTCGTTGGTATATAAATAAATCTCCCCAGGGAAAAGATAGGATCAGAGTTACCAACTTTGGAACTCAAGAATATAACCACAGGATCTCACCACTCCTTGGAATGTAAATATATATCTTTGAGGAGGTAATATCTCTGGAGTTCTCTCACTATGTAATCAGTCATAAATTATCTCCCCAGTCTTGTTTTTATCACAGGTCGCAAGTCTCAGCAAGAATTGCTCAGAAAGCCCTAACTGAAGAAATATAAAACATTTTCTCCACAGTTCCACACATTTCTAAAGTTAAGTTATATTACTATGAGTAAAGAATAGATAGACATTTATGAAGAAAAACAAATTTAATTTTATGTGTGCAGTGATGATCTGGTGGAAGTATAATTATTAGGATGAGCAGGTAGTAGAAAGAATAGTGCTAATATAATTGTTCATAATTAAACATTTTTAGATTCTGGTTTATAATTACAAAATAATTTCTCTGAACATTCTTCCTTTGCCCTTGAAAACAATGTTGGTAATTAGGCAGGCACTTATTAATATATCATTGAAATTTGATTCATAGACAAGTTAGCTTATGCCAGTGCAAACTGAGTTCGCGTGGGGGACATGAAACTAGGCTTCTCATGTATCATTCAATGTCCTTTTCTCTACATCGTGTTTCTCTGAAGAAGATAATGGATGTAATCTAATTGGCCCAGTAAGTTAAAAAGATACATACATATATACGTACGTACATGCACACATAACTACAGAGATAAATAAATAGATAGTGTTAGGGAAATATAATTAAAAACAAAATCTTCTCCCAACCCAGAAATCCTCTCCACAAAGGTAGTAGAGAAAGAAAACACTTTTATTATTGAATGAGCATTAAACCGACTCTGATGTGCCTCCCAGACAATCTAAGAGATTGCAAAGGCAAAAAGAAATCACACCCTTTTATATAACCAAGCAGATACAACCCACTATTTACATGTTAAATATGAAGATAAACAATGACTAGTCCTCAGGTAAGAGGAGCTGACAGCGTCATTTGTCACGTAGTTCATCTTGAATTTACCTGGTAATCGGCTTTACATAAAGGAAAAATAAACTTCTATGTGTATAATAAGAGGTAGTTTTGCAACTTGGAGCAAGATGCCCGCTGAAGAAACTGGGAGATAGGGGTGTTATGTCCCTCGATGTTTACTTTTCAATGAGATGGAGCTCAGGCCCTTGAGAAAGATATTCCTGGGTAATAAAGCTGACAAAAGTCTTACTTAGTTTCTGAAAGGTTTAAATACATTTGAAAGAGATGAAGAAATAAATTTACTATTACAATTTGTCTGAAGTAAGTGCTCTAAGAAAAGAGATGGAGAAGTCTCTTCTTTCATTTTCAACATGGAGAATTAAGCCTATTTTTATTTTCTACTTTTCCTTACATATACTCACAAAACAGACACTAGTTTCAAAAACTTTCTTGATGACAAGATGTTTTGTCTATTAGTATCAAAAAATATTTTGACTTTTTTTTAACTTCTACTACCATGTGTGATTTTTTTCACCACTTTTTGTTAAATACTCATGAGACTACTGGTTTGTTTATCTCCTCACTGAAAACGCTTGTGAGACATCAATATAAAAAAAACCCCAAGGAGTAAATAGCATTACAATAGAATATTGCACATAAAAATATCAACTAAATGATTGTGATAAAGAGTTCTGGGTTCTTAGTAGAATAGGATTACTAATTCAGTGTTGTGTTAGAGTGTGTCTATTTATCTAAAGTTCAATAGCATTAATATGAAATTAAGGTAAATATTACTTGTCCTTGCACTTATGTTATCAAGAGTAATTTTCAGAGATAATTTTTAATGTGTATATTTAAAAATCTGCTGAAAGAAATATTTCTCAAACTCATCAGCTATGTCTTTTTCATTTAGTAGAGATAATGCCTAGAGAATTTGGAACAATGTATAATTTCGTCAGTGTGGAATATGTTTTACATGTCATGTAGTACCTTGCCATACCTGCTGATACAGCAATGACAAATGATGAACAAATGAAAAGCAATAGGATATACTGCTGTATATGAGGAAGCAATTTAGTTCAAAATTAATTTGGCCTCAATTTGTTTTTCCAGAAAGGCCTGCTGTGGCCTGTTGAGCATGCATTGTACATCGGCTTTAAACATTTACAATGCCCCAAAGCCAAGAATGATGCCCTTAAAGATAGGGATGTTGCCTCCCCCATATCAATATGCCTTTACGGATAAGCATTTCTTCCCCAAAACTAAGGATTAATTACCAATCTGCTGTGTTCACCTTGTGACCAGTGACCTGCTGTGCCAGCAAAGCATCTCGTGATGGTAGTAAAAGAGGTATTCTTGCCATATGTGACGTACATTCTTTTTTCCAAGATGGTGTAAAACCACTCCGTTACACCTCATTTTTTTGGAGTGTTTCCTTCCTTGGGGAAGGAAGCTCCGAGGCTATAGTCCTCAAAGCTGATTCATATAATAAACTCGACTCAATTTTGATTTATAGATTGATTATGGATTATTTGCATTGACACAGTTTAAAATTTTTATTTAGAGAATATAGAATATTTAGTCATGGAAGTTGATTTAAAGATGAGGTCTTATTGCTTATTGTAAGCAATAAGCTTATTGTAAGGACAAACAACAATAAAAAATATGAGATTTAAATTTAAAAAGAAACTTAGTTCTCCATGTTGAAAATAAGGAAAGATATTCCCTACCCTCCTATTTTCTTAGGTTATTTATTTTAGAAATCTTAAAATTCTAAGTATTTCATACTTTCTCTGACATACATATAAATCCTTTTGAAAACTAAATAAGACTTTTGCCAGGAACGTCTTTCTCAAGGACCTGGGCTCCATCTCTTTGAAATGTAAACATCAAGGGAGAGAGCACCCCTATCTCTCAGTCTCTGTGGGAGGGTAAGAGCCTAACTTCAGGGGGCTTCTTGCTCCAAGTTGCAAAACTACCTTCTTTCATAAAGAAAGGAAAAGTTTATTTTTACTTTGTGTCATGTCAATTATCAAGTGAATTTAAAATGAACCACAAGTGACAAATGGTGCTGTCAGCTCCTCTTACTTGAGGACTGGTCATTGTTTATCTCAAGAACATGTATGTAATGGGTTGTATCTGCTTGGCTTTCAGTTTCCCCTAAAACTGAAAGTAAAACATTTCCAGAGATATTTCATGAAAAATTACCTGTGCAATAGATGGAACATACCATGTCCTTAAAATTGGAAGAAAATATATCAGAATACTGTTGGATATGTGATGTCCTTGAAATGAGGGTAAAGATGGAAGGACTTAAAGGTAGTCCTCATTGATAGAAATTCTCATCTGGGTAAATTCATATTTAAATGAAAGCAATTGTTAGCTTTTATGCTGTCCAGTGTTTTGCAGTGTAACCAGGATTCAAATAGCTATATGATCAACTTAATAGGATTCTTTATTTCAATTTTAATTTTTCACACACACACACTACACTGATCTATAAATGCTCATGCCCTTGGCATATTAATCCTATCCAGAAAGACCATAAATTCTGTTATTTTTCACACATATTTTATGCATACATATCATGCTCAGCAGGTATCATATATACAAAGTGATAATACATTTTTAAAAAATATTTCCATTTATGTAACCAATGGACCAAATTCACACCAGGCTTAAACATATGTAACAATAAGAGGAAGAAAAACTAGTCCTGGAAAAAATAAAAGGTGAGATCAATAAAGCATGGGATGAGGAAAACATGATGTATAAGAGGCCCTGTGTAAATGTAAGTGTGTTGTGTGTCTGGGAGGGAGTATGTGCATGCCCATTGCATTGTCCCCATATCAGAATATATGGTACTGTATTAGTCTGGGTTTTCCAGAGAAATAGAACCATATACATGTGGTTTTCATTCATGTAATTATGAGCAACCCAGTCAAATGCAGTTCTCTCTCTACAGCAGGGGAAAGGTTGATTATAAGGAATTGTTTCACCCCATTGTGGAGGCTCAGAAGTCCCAAGATCTGCAGTTGGCAAGTGGAGACCCAGGAGAATTGATGGTATAGTTCCAGCTTGAGTCTGAAGGCCTGACAAGTGGGAGAGCCAATGATGTAAATTCCAGTCTGAGCCCAAGTCTGAAGGCAAGGGAGGACTAATGTCCCAGCTTGAAGACAGGTAGGAAGAGAGAACAAATTCTCCCTTTCTGAGCCTTTTTAGGTCTTCAGTCATTGGATGAGGCCCACTCACAATGGAGTGGGTAGTCTGATTCCAATGTCTATCGATTCCAATGTTGATCTCATTTAGAAACACCTTCACAGGCACACCCAAAATAACGTTTAACCAAATACCCTGTGGCCCATCAAGTTAAAACATAAAATCAACCATAGCATATGCCACTGAGTGTGGTCAGCTTGATATATTCTAAATTATGTATCAAAGCTTCCTAGTGAGCTCATGTGGAAAAGACCCATGATGTTCTGCCAAACATCCCCTTGGGGAAGATTTTCCAATTCCACCAAGATCACATATGTCATAGCCAGAATTGAGTCTAAAGAAGGAAAAGAAAAGATCTATCTGAAGTCAGGAAGAGATTGCTACTTGATCTCTTAGTTTTTAATTTACAGTGGATAATTTTTTAAATTGCATTTCAAAATATTGTGAATGGTTTAGAAAAAGGAAACTAATACAGAATAACTCCGATTCTTTTTAAATTTCATGTATGATTTTTACAGTTTTTTATTTAACATAATAAAACTTGCAGTTTTTCTATATAGCAACTTGAAGCGAGGGCATTAATGTTGATAGCAGCAAATAGTCCTTTTTTGCAACAGGAAATATTCTTCTGCTAATGCTGTTCTCAAGGCATTTTACTAGGTTGCTCACAATTACATGGATGAAAACAGACGCTTGTAAGCAAAAGAGATTCTTGATTGTTATGGGTTGAATTATGCCCCCCCCCCCCAATAAAGGTATGTTGAAGTCCTAACTCCTGGTTCCTCAGAGTGTGACCTTATTTGTATATAGGGTCTTTACAGAGGTAACTGACTAAAAAAAGAGGTCTTTAGGGTGGACCCTAATCCAACATTACTGGTGTCCTTACAAAAATGGAAACTTGGACACAGAGACAGACACACAGAGGGAAGAAGATGTGAAGACACCCAGGGAGAAGATGGCCATGTGACTGGAGTGATGCTGCAAAAGCTAAGGGATTCCGAAGATTGCAGCAAACACTGGAAGATAGAGGCTCTCCTAGAGCTGTCAGAACATGGCCCTGCTGACACTGATTTCAAACTTCTAGGCTCCAGAACAGTGAGACAATAACTTTTCTTGTTTTAAGCCACCCAGTTTGTGGCACTTTGTTATGGTAGCCCAAAGAAACTGATATTTCCCAATATTTAAGAAAATCGGGCTGTGTTGACATTTAGGTGGTTTTCATTATGTGCAGTATTATTCCCAACAAAAATCTAAATCGGGGTTTAAATTTGAAGAAAAAGAGAAAAGTGAAAATTTAGCCACACATTGGAGACCTATGTTAATGAAATATGGAAGTGTTAACTGAAGTTCTGAAAAGTTAAAGGGGTCTCCTTCTTGGAAGCTGTGATTGTGATATCTCCTATTGACTTTGTTAGCAATCTATTTCAGGCTTTGGCAAACTTCTGTAAAAGACCTGGAAATAAATATTTTTGACTTTGAGGGTTGAGAATTCTTTGCCATAACTGCTCAACATTGTTTTAGTGCCAAAGTAGCCATAGACATAGCTATGATAAAAGAGCGAGCACAGATGTGATACGACAATATACAATATATAAAATATACAATAATATTTTATTTTCACAAAGAGACTGTGGACTGATTTTGGTAGAAAGGTCATAGTTTGCCAACCCCTCGCTTATTTAATTAACCCTCAAAATTTGAACAATGTTTTAATAGGAAGATTTACGTTAGCTGTGACCATTTAACAAAGTTATGGGTAAGTAAAATCACATTTTTTAGTTCATAGAAATTACTTCCTGTGCTGAATTTAAATTTTGGATGACTTTTTAAGACCATTCATTTGAAAAAATAGTTTTCATCTTTTGATATAGGTTTTTAAAATGTAATTCAATATTGCTGATGATTTGAGGTGTGACTATGGCACCATGGTTATATCTTCTTAAAGAGTCCTTATCTTCAGAGACATATATTTTAAAAAATAGGAATTAAGTGTTGTGGTGTCAGGAGTGATCTCTAAATAATACAAAAAAGGGGAAGTTAGATGAGGGTGAAGATGAGGCATGGCTGGCCATCAGTTATCATTGTTGATCTTTGTCATGGTAGGTACATGGAAATTTCATTATTCTGTTGTATTCAGTTCTATGTACTTGTATATTACAATTATTCACACCAAAAACAATAAACATGTGTATCAGTTTCCTAGGGCTGCCATAGCAAAATACCAGACTGGATGGATTGAACAACAGAAATTTATTTTCTACTGCTCTGGACTCTAGAAGTCTAAGCTCAAGGTGTTGGCAGGTTTGGTTTTTCCTGATGTCTGTCTCCTTGGCTTGCAGAGGGCTGCAAACTGAGTCCTCACATAGCCTTTTTTCTTTCTTTCAGCTTTATTGACATATAATCGACCAATAAAATTGTAGGCGATTTAAAGTGTACACTGTGGTGATTTGGTATACACATACATTGTGAGAGGATTTCTATTCTAGTTAATCAACACATTCATCACCTCACTACTTTATCTTTTTCAGCTGTAAGATGAATAAGTTCTGACTGGCTAATGTAAAACATAGTGACAATTGTTGATAACACTGTATTGTATAAATAAAATTTGCTAAGAGAGGAGAATTTAAATGTTCTAACATAGCCTTTTCTCTATACTTCAGGAGCCTTGTGTCTCTTTCTCTACTTATAAGCACACCAGTGCTACTGAATTATGGTCTCACCATCTAGGACCCATTTTAACCTATCCTCTCTTTGAAGGCCCTAATACAGTACTCCCAATACAGTAACATGAATTGGTGCCCACTCATATGATCTCATTTAACTTTAATTACTTCTTTAAAGTCCCTAGCTCCAAGTAAGGTTACATTCTGAGATACTGGGGTTGGGACTTCAACATATGAATTTTGGGGGTACACAGTTCAGCCTATAACAATATGTTGATTCAAGCCAGCCTATAAAAATATTCATTAGACCATGTAAATAGTATGGATTGTAACATATATGGAGATAAAGTAAAAAATGAAACGATTCAAAACTACTTTTTTAAAAGAAAAGCTTTTCTGAACTTTTTAGAGAGAAAAGTCTTAGGAGCAGGTGCAATATCTTCTTCAAATCTTTACTTTCTACGTTACACACAGACTCATATTATTTTGGTGCCCAAACAATTTTAATATAACATAACAGTTTGAACATTAGAAGACAGCATAATATTCCATTCTATTGCATGCTGTTACTCTAAAGTGCTTTTAATTTGTATTTTCCTGTACATCAAGTTATTTTTTATTTTAACATAATTTAAAAAGTTCTTAGTAACCTAAAATACTCATTAAAATAACATATTAAAATTGTGTTATGTAGTAGGTAAAGGTGTTCTCAAAAGAAATATTAAAGTCATAATTACATTTTGCTGTTCAAATTTTTTCCTATGTGCGTATTTAGGAAACATCATGAAATCTTCTTCTTTTTTGTTTTTAATAATGTGACAAGCTACTTGTAAACATGTATTGATCCACTAAATATTTTATCCTGGATTTTCAGTAAATGTCACATTCTGTGGCTTAGCTAAATTAGAGTGAAAATGTTTACAAGCAAAATTCATAACCCCATGTAATCTCTGTAGAAAGAGAGGCAGCATAATAGACTAAACAGCATTTGTATACACATTGTTTTCTATAAGTATAACCATGCCTATAAAATAGTCAGCAGGACCAAGTGCTCTGTTTCTCAGTTGGAAAGAGCCCTTCTTTTTTGATTTTTTTTTCCAATATGACCAGAAGGACAATGTACATTAATCAGTCAGGTAAATCTTACTAAGTTCAGGTTAGGTTTCAACAACTTACTCTTCATAATCGCTTAGCCTACTATTTATCAACACTTAATGCAAATAATTTTGTATACTGTATATATGACTTTTTTAAACTTAATGGTAATAATAGAAGGCATAGTAAAGTGGAAATTTTTTCATGTAGATTGATTTTTTTCAGTATTTACTTATCACAACATTGTAAACAAATCTAAGTGCGTTTACTTGGAGAAGAATAAATCTTCTTAGATAAATTTTTCTAAATCTTTTATTAGAAAACCAAGTGGTGTATGCCTATATCATTTGAAAATGCAACCTACCATACCATAAAATAGCATAATTTGGGATTAAATAATTTATACATGAAACTCATGCTATAAATATAAGTCATCACTTGTTATGAGAGCAGATTAATTCTTTGCAAATCAATTATTTGGTACTATATCTGTTAAACAAGCTTCATATTTAAATAGGATTTTTAAAATTTAGTTGACTTTAAAGGTTATTACTTTCAGTAAAGATGAAATTCAATTATACACCTTATATGGCAGTCTTTGATGTTTTTATAAAAAGGTAAACACGAAGAAACAATAGCTGAAGTTTAGGTAAGATGGGAAACTGATTATATTATTACAGTTTTCTTTAATTTATGAATTTTACGTTAAACAAGACATAGTTTAATATCCTGTAAGTGTGTCTCAATCTGGAGGTGATCAGTTTTGACTTGAATTCTAGGGCTTAGATTTGCTAGCTGAATGGTCCTGGGAAAGGCCTCTGAGACTCCAGGTTATCATCTGTAGCACCCACATTTTCTAGGTTCATTTTAATATTTATATGAGATGATATATCTAAAGTTACTATATAGTACCTACATTCAACAAGTTGTGTTTATTTAATAAATTTAATAATCACCAAAATATTTGCTTAAACGTTAACAAATTTAATACTTCAGGAAACTTGGAAATCAACTTTCTAAATTTTAAGAAGAACAAATTAAATTAAAGCTCAGACTGCTCAAATAATTACTTTATAAACCTCTATGATGTTAAGTAGCAAATCTGGAATTCAACCTTTGTCTTTTTAGTGAAACTACATTTGTCATTCCGTTACTCTGGGCTGCCTTCATCCTAACTCCATATATCTTTCATTCTGTACCCATAAATGCCAGGCTTTGCTTCACTCCTGTAAGAGATAATCATACTCATGATGTTCATACACCTTTCATCCTCTTGAATCCCAAATATCTAGAAAGGAATTTAGTGTGAATATTTCCCAAAGATGCCCAGCTCTGTATTGATATGCAGAAAAAGAGGATTTTTTTCTCTCATAGAAAAGATTTCTGATGTTGCTTGTTAGCTTGGCTTTATAAATCAAACACTGGTAAATATTTTTAATTTATTTTTAATATTTTCCTCATGTCATTTAAGAAAAATATAAATACATATTTACTCAACAACTCCAAAAATCCCTTTTCCTTTATCCCCCCTCCCCCGCCTTCTTCCCCTCCGAATCCAATAAATGAAATAAGGGAAATATAGTAAAGGCATATAGTTAAATAGAGAAAACAGTGTGTACTTTAATATAATTAAAATGCAAAATATATATCAGGAACCAACAGAGTGAATAGAAGCCCCCAATATAATTCTGATAATTAAATTTATGTTTTATCCACAAAATATAGTCAAAGTTGTTTGACAATTTGGAATATTCTAAAGGAATAATTTAAGATGCCATTTTGATATAGTTAATTGTGGAAAATGTATAGATTTAGTTGTATTTTTACATCTCCATGAAATGATATAGTGACAAATTAAGAAAAATGATAACAAAAGATATCATCCAATTTTTTACTGGGTAAGATAGGCTTCATCTTAGAAGGCATAAGAGTCAGAAATCTGGGTTAATTTTAGGCATTCTTACTGGTTTGAGCTATTAATTTTAAGGTTAATAGTTTAATTTACCTCTCTTCACCATCTATGATTGAAAATTAGCAGGCATTGACATAATAAAAGGCCATTATAGGTAATTTATAATTAGTAAATATATGTATAATTTAATAAATTGTAGTGATATGAAATAGGAGTGGTATTGAAAATACCATTCAAGAAAATTACAGAGAGTAGATATTTGTGCAAGGCTGAATCAAATTGTCTCTTTTCCTGGACATTTACTTGATTTTAGCTTTCAAACCAGGAGAAAGATCCTGTTGATGTACAATATAGCACCAGAGTTTTTCCAGAAAATGTGGTCATATTTGCAAGTACATTTTGGCCCTACAGGTAGTTCTTTCTAAAGAAGCTCATGAACGTCTGTCAGTATGTGCATGAATAGTTGTAATGATATAGTTTTATTTCATGTTTTCTTGGTGTTCTTTGATGATTTATCTAGAATCCCAGAGCAAAACAGAATCCAAGATTAAATCAAGGGGAATTTGGAAGGATACGAAAGAAGAAAAAAACTTTCTAAAATCCAGCTGAAGTTATTTTAAATGAACTGAAAAGATATTTGGTGACAAAAGTCAGCATATTTACATGTTTGTGGTTACACAAAAATAACATTGGAATTTTGGATGATTTAGGCATTAAGGATGAGAGAAGAAAATAAACACAGGAACTCTACGTTCCAGGATTTTTAAAAAATTGTTTTTGTGACTCCAAAGTGAAAGGATATTGTCAAAATGAAAAAGTATTGCATTCTAAGATATATGAAGGAGCAGAAGAATTATATAGAGAAGTTGAAATAGATACAACATGAGGTATACTTTCTAAACTTGACACACATCCTGTGGAATTAGATGTTAAGGCAGCACTAAGAAAGCGGAAAGATGCTTACATGAAAAATCTTGGACTCCTCTTTGCAGCATTAGGAAAAACAAACAAATAAGCAAAAACCTCGCAAAACATTTTTTTGTAGAAGAGGATTCCATAAGAAGATGATCTATGAATGTAGTCTCTTCTCCCTTTCCATTTCATATACATTTTTAAAGAAAGTTTGATTAATTGCTCTCAGAAAAGCCAGAAAGTTGCCTGAATAAATCAAGGTATCAATAGGTAAAGTGCTGCCTATATGACATCTGGACCCTGAACTAACAGCCTTTTAAAAGCAACACAATAATAGATTTAGTCCACTATTGAAAGGACTGAACTGGTACCAAAAACTCAGCATTTGGTGGGCAGAATTTTAGAATGACTACAGTGGCATAAAATTTTAACTATGAATTAAGTTACTAGGGAAGTGTTCTAGGAATGGAATACGTCATAGACCAAGTTTCTAGTTATATTACAAAGTTTAGAGGACGCACTCCTTAACGTAGTGAATAAGTAGAGAGTGTTGATTCTAATAGTCTTTACCAGAGTAGAAACTACTTTGAAACCATAAACTAAATTCTAGACCATCCCAAACAAAGAGAATGGAAAGGGTACATGCTTTTTTAAATAAAGAGAAAAAAGTTAACTCAGGGCAGAGAAGATGGCAACAGTAAAAATGTTTTATGATGAAGTGACTCATCTAGGATAAAAGAAGGAATGATTAGAATACTGCAAAGTCAGAATCAAGGGCATATATTCTCTCCTTTTGGGGAGGAATGAGAGAGACCTCAAACAAACCCAAATGTACTTCTATCCCTCAGAGAGAAAGAGAAAAGAGGAACATGGGCTTACAGATTAGTCCATAGTGCTGGAAAACTGGAATAATGGAAAAGATAGTCAAAGAGAGGCTTTTAGCACCAGGCTATGGTGGTATTAAGTCTGAGAAAAGCAGTCAATGTGTGGATTACAGAACAGTTAGCCAATTGACCGAGACTAATTAATGCACCCTCACTGAGTTTGGAATGGCTTAGTCTCAGCTGCAGAGGGCAGGTGTTTTTCAGTGGGACCTAAGGAGGGTGCACTCTCTGAAACATCTAGCAGAAAAGATAAGGAGACCACAACTATAGCTTATCCAGCAGAGTTGGCAATGGTTAAAGGATTGCCTCATAGCTTCTCTGCAACTCTAGCTCCTTTCAGTAGCCAAAACAGATAATTATTTTAGATACTTCCTTATGTATACAATATGTCTTTGAGACTTTTTGAAAAAAAAAGAAAAATGACTACTAAAAGTGCTAAAGCACCTTGAGATAACATTGGTTGAAATAACACTCAATAATGTCAAATGACATAATTTATTAAGTATGAGTGACATAGTTTTTAAAAAAATGCATAAATATATAAACATAAAGCTCCAAATTATTTCTGCCCCATTAAACTTACTCCATCTTAGCAACTTTCAAAACGTTGAATTCCCATATTGTCGATCCTCTACTCAATTTGACTAGAGATCCTCTAGCAGGCCCTAGGACTCTTCCAGAGCAATGGGGCAGAAAACATCATCCCAGGAGGAGAAAGGCAACATTTGCTCTATTGAACTGAACAATCTGGGGAGAGATGAATAAAAACATATAGGTAGGCTTCAGAAATACTGACCCAAGATGCTGTGGGTGATATATAATTACCTTGGAAACTTCTGGAAAGAGGTAGATGCTCATCAACTTTAATAAGTGCATCATTCTGGTTGGAGATGTTGATAATTGGGTAGGGAATATATATGGAAAATTTCTGTACCTTCCCCTTAATTTTGCTGTGACCCAAACCTGCTCTTAAAAAATAAAGTCTTTAGAAACAACAACAACAACAAAAACTAAAACAGTGCCTGATCTAGAATTTCACTAAATAGGATTAATCTCTAATCCCATCTACTGATGAATGCAGCTGGTAATTACAATAGCAAATGACAGAAAAGGCACTGTATCCCATACATAAGGTGACAGGAATGAAGCCCTAATACAGAATCTTGCTACTAAATTTGTGAGTTCAAATTGAGTATTGGTAGCAGACAACTAAGAGTAGATTCCATCCCTTGATGCACACTGGTTAGGATCCATGCTTCCTTTGAAAGAAATGCCTAGAATACAAGCCTGAATTATTAAGATAATGCTGGATAGCAACTGTAGACCCTTTGGATATAGGTGGGATGGGAGAGGTCCTGACAGTACAAGGCAAATACTGTAAAAACCATGTGTCATATAGGCAGCAAATCCTTCAAGCTGGTTCAAAAAGAAACCTCAACTTCTCCATCACATGTCATGGAAGAGAGGAGGCGGAGAGCGTCCCAAACTTTTACAAAAGTAGAATCTCTCTGGAACAAGAGGGAACTATCAAACTCTGAAGACCAGTGTGCAATGACTCTCCTAGAACCATAATCGGATGGGGCGGTGTATTCTTTGCTTAGAGACTAGATGGATATAATGATAGAAGACACAGAGGAAGGAAAGCAAATGGAGGGAGAGTAAAGCCAAAATGGACTCCTACTAGTTCAGCAATTCTACACTGTGTCTACGGAAACTGGAATTTGGTAGTAAAAATAATATTTCACCTATCTTTATATTAATCTATTAACCAGATTTTGTCCTCATTAGTAATATACTGTACCTATATGCCCTGCCACACATTGCAGAACATAACAAAGGTGTTATATATAATACTAGCTGTTATGTGTCACTCACTCTTTTAAATGCTTTATATAAATATATTAATTCAATAAATCCTTATGAATCTTATGAGATAAATATTCTTTTCAATCCACCTTTTTACAAATGAAGGAATTTAAGCATACAGTGTTAACTAACTTCCTCCAATTTATACAGCTAGAAAATGGCAGAGCCAGGCTTCAAACTCAGGCTCTACACTAATAATGAATTTATAAAGAACTTTTGGCTTTTCTCATTAGCAGTCTCAGCCTCAGTACAAGAATACTTATCAACAATGGCAAGAGTTTAAGCTCTTCTCCCGATTCTGTCCTAAGGGGAACAGAAGGTAGCCTTAGAGGTTCATAGAGTCCCTATGTGTATTTAAAAATCACAGTGCTGTAGGTCATACATTCCTAAGAGGTTTTGTTTAACCTTTAGCTTCAGAGCTAGCTCCTTAAGTTAGTACTAAAAATATTCCTGCCAATATCATGGGCCAAACATGGAGCAGTAGATTAGAATATTTTTCAAGCTATGGTTCAATGATTTTATTCTGCTCTTTAAGTGGAAAATAAATTCCCTTACATAGAATCATCCTGTCTTTGAGGTATCCACTAGTGATTATGGCTTTCAAAATTCACTGACAAGAAACGTCCTTCCCAATCGTGTTCTATGTCTGTCTTGATGAATTTAACATTTAGCTGTTCTCTGCTACTTGTACAGAAATGTGGTTAGTGTTAAGAGTCATAGAGCAAGGTTGTATAATTTCAGTAACATAACACCAATCACTAACATGTGATCACACTAAAGTAAAACTATGATACTGCAGCATCATCTAGTTTATTAAAATTTTGAAATGGAAGCCAGAGCTGCTGTTACAAGCGTAAATGGCTATTTTGAGATAAATTGAACGTCAATATATTTTGAAAAGTGTTTTATTATGTTAAAAGACAAATTATAACCTTGATAGTTGTAAATGGTTCAAATGCTCACTTTGACATCTCTCAGAGGTATTGTTGCATGCTAAAATAATTTCATATTTATGTATGTTCATCTATTCTACCACAACTGAGGAAAATGGAATAATTATAGAAATCAGTTTCTATGATAAATTTTAAAATTTTATAATGGTGTCTTCTTCAAAATGAGATACAGTTGTTCTTAATTTATTGGATTAAAATTCAAGAAGCAATTTTCAAGAAGTCAAACATTTTGTAAGGCAACATTTTTTTCCATATGTAATATACAAATGGACTAGTGCTTCTTCCCCAAAAAGAACAGATACCATAAAATATCTATTTCATTTATATAAAATATTTAATTGCAGCATATTTTTAGTATGATCTTTATTTAATTTCAGACATATTTTAGGCAATTTCTATTAATAAAATATCACAGGGTTTTCCTTATTTTTCTAAATTTCAGAAACACTTTTTAGTAGAGAGACTATAATAAAATATTACATCCTAGAACTGTAATAAATGAAACTGATAGTAACAAATGATACTGAAGATATGGAAAAATTGTAATCCTTTTACATTGTTCGTGACATTGTGTAATGGTATATGTGTTTTGGAAAACAGTTTGACAGTTTCTTAAAAGGTTAAACATAAACTTGCCTAAGATCTACACTTCCATGAAGGGTCATAATGGAGTGATGAACATATTCTAATTTGGATTTATAGTGATGGTTACACAACTTGGCAAATTTACTAAAAACAATCATTAGAGTGTACGCTTGAAAAGTGTCATTCATACAATATGCAAAATACACCACAAAAAGTTATTTTACACTGAAATTATAAATAAAATTGCATAGGCATCATCTCATAGAACACAAGGTGTAGTTACAATAGCCAGATTGTTTAATTAGCTTTCTTGAAAAAATACTGAATCAATTTGAATATGGAAAGGTCTTTCCCAAAATTAAGCCACATCTCTTTAACATAGAGTTTACACAGCATACTTGATCTAAAGGACAAAAAAAAGGAAAAAAGATACTTTTTATATAGATATTTTAGAAAATTTTTGTAGACTATCCAAAACCCATTAAAGACCTTCCACCTTATTAGCAGACTTGACTTCGTTCACATAGAATTCTCAAGATAGTTGTATTCAACCAGGAGTAAACTTTGATTATAAAAAGTAGAATTACAAGAAACAATATTCTCCTGGTTATAGTATAAATAAATATATGCATTGATAATAAAATTTGGAGAAAAGAAACAGATGTATTTTTAAAAGTACTGAGTAGAAAGAAACTTAAAACTCATCTACAAGAATCTTAGGATAACAACAACAGTAAAGATATAGTTCAAAATCTATGGGACAATCACTGCTGTTTAAAAATGGTAGAATAAAGGCATTTTTAATCTTCTTGATTGTGATATGTTGAAAACAGCAAAAGTTATGTGAAGGAGATGGAATAATGATATCATCAATGAAAGGGTGAAATAGCCACAATAAAAAGTGACAATAAATGAAGAACATCAATGTTTTGAACCTAAATCAGGAAGCACGTACAAAGCTGATTCATAATTATTTCTCTTTGAGAGGATTGATAATGTCTTAAAAGGTAAGTGAAAGTTCCTGAAAAAACAAAAAAAATATTTGTCTTTATATAAAGTGACTTGTTTTGGAAGAACTGAGTGGAGCACAGAGAAGTGGGACTTTTCCCTATAGAGCTACCTCCATGGTAAAGAATGGTCTAACAGGGTAGGATTGCAAATAAACTGTTAGATAGTCTATATTTATATTTCGTGATCTGTGACTGTAAAATGGAAAAAGTGCTTGGAGATGAGAAAGGAAGCAGGACAGCGTGACCACAACCGTCACCTGTAGCTGCTGACCAAAGTCAGCTCAGCAGTGATAACCAAAAAATATCTTAATAAAAAATCCATTATTATTCTTCCATGACTCTTAGGGTATCTAAGAGTCTTAGCATACTTTGCATGAAATCTTCTGAAGATTGAGCTACTCACATATTTTTCCTTTGATTTTAAGGGTAATAATATTAAAGCTAAGAGGTGTAGAAAAGTTAGTTATTTCACCAATACTTCTCAATAAATGGAAGCATGGGCTCTAGAAAAGAAAGAAGGGATTTCAAGACACAAAAAGTGAAGAGTAAACTGGCAGAGCTCTAGAATGAAGGAATGAATAAGCAAATAAATGACTTCAATTACAGAAAATAGGTCCACATTGGTGAGAAAATAAAATCTAATTTAAAACACAATCCTGGAGAAAATATTATATACAAACATTAGGCAATTCCATAAATATGGAATTGGTGTTTCCAAAGAGAATAGTAAAAAAAAATTGAATAGGTGTATATATGCATATAATTAATATATTAATATATACATATATAATAAACAAGTAATTGTCTGAACTTTTTTAGTTCTAAAAATTTTCTGAGCTTAGAAAATAGATGAAAATTCTTCCACACTCATTTTGTGAGGCTGATATAACTACAATACTAAATCCTAACAAAAATGTAAAAAAAAAAAAAGGATATTAGAGGACAAAAACTAAATCAGATATCTAAATGACAAAAAGAATCAAATAAAATGTTAAAAAATTGAACACAATAATCTTGTATTAAAAATAATATACATTATGGATATAGGTTTTATTCCATGGATATGTTTGTTTCAATATTTGGAAACTGTGTAATACCATTCACCAAAACTAAAGAGAAAAAATATCAACAATTCTCATTATCTCAATAAATGAACAAAAATACTTGTGATAAAAATGCACCATTCTTGGTTAAAAACATCTTAGTAATCTAGGATTAAGAAAAAAAATCCCAATAAATCCTTTCAATAACACACAGGAATATCATATACTGATGAAACATTGGAAACATTGCCACTCAAATCAGAGGACAGTGCAAAATGGTGCTGATCATCACTATTATTTACATTGGATTTGAGGTCTGACAATGAACAAGGCTAAAAAAATTTTAAATATTTTTTAAAAAGAATATATTTCATCATTCATATAAAATAATCTACATAGGCATTTACAAATGAAAAGAAAGAAATAACATGAGGGTTTAGGAAAAATTAAAAAGATTAAAATCAACCAGAATTAGAGTAAATATATAGAATTTGGCACTTTCATATAATGTTGATAATAGTGAAATTTTAAAACTCAGTAGGACATTTGGATGTTTCTAAACAAAATTTAAATTAAAATATTTTGGGGCTCTATCTGTGAATGTATATGCAAAAAAATAAATATACACTTCTTTTTTTGAAATTTCTCAGGATTGCCTCGATATAAAGCAAAAAACAACCTGAATATCCATTAATTGGCAAATAGAGAGCTTATACTGCTTACAATCTATGAATTGTTACTTTTAAAATGTTTACATTATATTATATTTGATATATCCAAAAATATCTGTAACACACCAAATGAAAAAAATAATAAAAATAACAGACATAAATCTAACGACCAACATGTGATGATAACATTACCAATTTCAGTCTGTGCACTTCCTGATCACAACTTCATCCTAATCCTCAGGGAACTCCTCCTCTAAGTTCTGTGTTAATTTTCTATTGCTTACATGTATTCCCCCCTAAATCCATCTGCATTTTATTTTTTCAATAAATAGAATTTATTAAAAATTTGGGCAGATCAAGCTGTTTTCTTTGTGTGGACATACCAAATTTTATCAACCTATTCTTTTGACAGTGGGCCTTGAGTTGTTCCCAGGTTTTTGATATTATCAACAATGTTATGAACATCATTGTATGTTTCCTAATGAATTTATTGTTAGTTCCACCAAGTCAATTCCAACTCCTAGAGACCCTGTGTACAGCAGAGGTACAGCGACTGCCTGGTCATTTTGCACCATCCTCTCACTTTCTGGCGTCATATCAGGCAATGCTCTGCTGCTATTCTTAGGGTTTTCATGGCCAATTTTTTCAGAAGTGAGTGGCCAGTCCTTCCTAGTGAATACATATGAGGAAATTTCATTGATACACTTTTAAAAATAGACACTGGTAATGAAACAGTAGGACTCTGGGACTCATTACCAAGCATGAAATGCGATAATCCTGTAGGTCACGATTTGGGAATACGTTTTAAAATGAAGAAGAAGCTACAGCAAAATATTACTTAATTTTCATCATATGTGTTCCATATCATAGAATAAATGTTATAAATTAAATCATCAAGGCATTACTGCAAATCCCTCCAAATTTGCCAAATATAAAAGAGGAAAAGAGGTTCATAGGAGCTTTTATAATTTTGAAGGAATGTATAGCATGAGTCTTATTTATGTCATTAAAAATACAGACAAAAATGTATCATGTTCAAACTACTTTAATCAAACCAATACATCATTGATACCAAAACTTGAAAAAATTTACACAAAGAAAAGTAAAGCCTAAATTGAGTTGTTTAAATAGACCAAAAACACTTAAATATGAGTAATTCCTTATGGTTCAATCTCACTGATTTCACACCTAGACATAAATTAACTTCCGATGAATTTCACAGTTAAACATAAATAATAAAACAAAAAGCTCTTGGAGAAAATCATAGGAGAACATTTTATTAACACTGGATTAGGCAACGATTTCATAAACAGGACTGAACTGGTGACAATGATAAAAGAAAACAGGATAAACTATGCAATACTGAATTTTCTGTTCATCAAACAAACCACTAAAACAGCAATAACACAATTCATGAAATAGGAGAAGATATTCATAATATATCCATCTGACAAATGACTTGTACTGAGATTATAATTTAAAATCTAATAATTAATAAGAAAAGGACTTGAACACATACTTTGTAAAAGAGGATATTCAATTGACCAAAACCCTGAGAAAAAGTGTCTATATTTATTAGTCAATGGAAATCCAAAGTAAATCCTAATGAGAGCGCATCAAATGGCAACAATGAAAAGGTCAGAAAGTCCCAAATGTTGGTAAGGAGCAACTGGAACTCTTACACTTGTGGAGGGAGAGTACATTGATACAACCTCTTTGTAAAATTGGTAGCATCAACTGAAGGCAGACATAAGATTGCCCTATGACCCAACAATCCCACTCCCAGAATACTCCAATGTACACCAGAATGTTCATAGCAATGCTACTTATAACAGACAAAAGCTAGAAACTATCTAACGCCCATCAAAAAGTAGTATTCAAAAGGAAATAATATAGAACATTAAGAATAAACAACAAAAAAAGTTCACCTAAAAAAGAGAGACACAATTTAGTGCATACTAATCTTTTATTTATGTGAGGTACAAAAATGGGAAAATGAATCTATGCTGACAGTTGTCAAGATAGTGCTTGCTTACCCTTAGGAAGAAATAGAAGCTAAAACTAAACACAATAGGGCTTCCAATTTGTTGATAATGTCAGTTTCCTCCACTTCCACTATGAACTAGCAGGAAACCAGTGCATTTTTATCTTTCTCTATCACTCTATTTTTGTAATTATTTTAATCTTTATCAAGGTTATTAATAATATAGATTATCACACTAGTCTAGATTATTATCAATATTATGTACTATTCAGCAATTGATAGAGCAAACTTTTTAAAAAGTAAATGCACAGAAGATCTGAAAATTATAAATCTTCTAGACCTCATATATATATTTGTAAAATCTACACACAATTGCACAAAATGTATGGTTTTCAAATACACGTGGTAGTATACACCGTGATAGATCTTGCAATAAGCCACAAAGAAAGCTTTAGTAAATTAAAATAATTGAAATCATATAGTTAGTTATCGATTCCTGAAAAATAAACTAAAGGCAACTTTAGCTTGAGGCTCATAGTCCAATGAGGGCCATTTACAGGGAATATTAACTTTGCCTTGGGCACTTTTGAGACTTCCTTTTGCTATAAAAATGTAGATGGTTTGCTCTGATTTCATCGAGAATAAAATTCTAATTACAAAACATTTCATTTGAGGCTTCTCGTGAATTCACCCAGCATATATTTCTATCCTTAAAATCATTACACTCATAATTTTAATCAAATTCTCTCATGTCTTCTAGTATTAATAACTGGAAGCCCTCTACTCCACTTGTACAATCTACTCGGGCATTAAATGAAGACACATGGCAAATCTCATGTTCTTTTATCAAAATTGAATTATTTTTCTCTAGTCTAGAATGGAAGCTGCCTCCTTTCTCTGTTCCTATGTACGCGTGCTATAAAAATAACATTGAAACTATATCATTGTAATTGATTGTCTTTTTGTTTCTCTCTCCCTCTTTTAATTTCTTGACTTTTAACTACTGCTAACCCCCATTTTAACAGACACTGGACTATGGCAGATATTCAGTAAATATCTATTGAATTGATCGGGAGACATAGAATATTCAGAGATTTTTCAGTTTATTTTCTTCTCAGCGAATAAGCCTAAGAAAATGTTACTATGATCAAATGTCTTGGTAAATATTAAATCTCAAAAAGTAAAGTAGATTTCTATTCAATGTTAATATTATCAAGTAAAATACTCAATTAGACCACTTATTGTTTAAAAACCTATTATGTACTAGACACAGGAACTAGCAATTAAACATTCTTTTCCAGTATCAGGAAAGATTTATAAGGTTGCTCAAATTCTCTTCAATGTTTGGGATTCTTTCCAAGTTGGAAAGTTTTAAAAAGCAAGAAGTTAAAGCTATAAGTTATACCTTTTTAACTGTCCTTTTTTCTGGAAATGATGACCATGACCTTCTATTGGAATTGTTTTTAAACCTCTCTTGATTTCAACATGATGTTATAAAATGTTAAAATGCTGGAAAAATTTATTGATATTACATTCAAGTAACTTCTAAGAAACTCCATAAACTCATGAATAATATGACATAACTGCTTATGAATACTGAGTGTATTATCTGATTCGTTCCTTATGGGAAAATATAGGACACTATAAATAGTGCATGAATATTTATTAGTTTCAATTAAAGAAGTTTATTCCCTAATCTGAAAATAATTCTTTTATTTGGTATTTTGTTGAAATATTTTTTCCTTGGGTTTTAGAGACTAATTTACCCTGGTGCATTAGTTTTGTATCGCTGTCATAACAAATTACCACAAAATTTGTGGTTTAAAGCAACATAAATTCATTGTCTTACAGTTCTGGAAGTCAAAAGTATGAAATGCATCTTAAAGGCTAAAGTAAAGAAGTCAACATAATTGTGCTCATTCTAGAGACTTTAGGGAGAATCCCTCCTTGCTGTTTTCAGCTTAAGTAATTAAACTTACTTAACCACTCAAGTCCAGATGGGACTCACGACTTCTAGAAAAAGGTAGAGACATAGGTCTCCTCAAGGTTTTTTATACTCCTATTCTGAGAGTATGCCTCTTTCATAACAATTATTTTTGTTATAAAATTAAATATAATTTTTAAAAGTTGATTGCAACTTATTATATAAAATATAGAGAATGTTCCAACAATCAGTCAGCAGTTCATTTTGTTTAATGTTGCTGTCTGGATTCATAGCTGAACTATAGTCAGGCTTTTTGACTACACTTCTATTTACAGTGCATCTTTTTATACTTTTGGCTTCTAAATATTCTAGAGCACAAGAGTTTTTGGAAAATCCAGTATAAACACGGAATTTTTTTTTCATCTTTCATTAACATCTTAAGCATGTTAGCAAATTATTCTAATGCAAATTTTGTTCAGATTACTTTTGATCTCTAGAGGGAATTGTCTTACTATTCCAATTCACCATATTCTTACTAATTACTACATTTGGAATTTGGTGATTTATCTTTGAGTATTTTCTAATTAGAAATTTTTAAGGAAAAAAGTATTTTATTTTAAGGAAAAAGTAATGTTCATCAAGCTCACATTGAGTCCTATGACTTTTTCCAATCATATTTCAGTTTAAGTTTTAAATTGTTGCCTGGTATTTGGAAAGGCCATACTGATACATGTTTATCTCAGTAAAACAAACATAAACAGACTACTCAAGCACTCTGGTTGTTGAAAATGTTATCTCATCCAAACTGGTATAATGTATTTGTTTTTCTTCCATCAAAACGTTATGCTTCACTTCCAAGGCACTCTTAAAACACCATAGGTAGTAATAAAATAGAGTAAACTCAAGTTTTGTGTCATAGAGTTTAGTACCACCAGGAGCCTTTATGCAAAGCTGATGATAGGTGATATTCACTGTTCTATATTTAGCATCTCTTGATCAATGGCAGTGAATCAGTACAGTCAATTCCCCAAATATTTAAAATAAATAACTTAGGAAAACTGTCCTTTGCACATGTATTTTAAAAAATAATAATACCCATTGTATTTAAGTTAATTACAATAATTAGTACCTAAATATTCATTATTACTCTTTTTACTAAATATTTTTTTTGGTTTCCCTTTAGTTGAAAGATTCTGTAAGAGTCTAAAATTTCATTTTGAAGTATATTTTAGCAATGATACAAGGGATTTTGTTTTAACTTATTTAAAAATTTGAAGAAGCTTCAGGATATGTTATATTTTACAGAAAGTTACCTTGTAAAATCAACCTGCATTTCTGTATTTGTATGGAGTACTCTATACTCTCCACACTAGACAAACATTTTCACATGACATTGTTATACTGACATTGTTATCATGATCTATTTGAATCAAAAACTGAGTATTTTAGAAAGCCTACAACAAACTTCCCGACACAAAGCATCTGAGAATTTTCATCAGTTTCTATACTAGTTGCCTCATTTGAATCTATGAAGAGGTCATGTCGTAATCTAAGTGGACTGTTAGGAACACAAAGATGAAGCAATGGGCTCTTTTAACGTGGTTGCTTGCAGGAAAGTAGAATTAGTAGCATCCCAGAAACTAAAAGTTCAAGGTAGTTTGGATGTTGATATCTTGGCTTTCAGCAATTTTGAAGTTTGAGCTTGTAAACTAATATAACCTGAACCTAAGCATGAACGCACATTCTCAACAAAATGACATTCAGCAGTTGGATTTTGAATCTGGATCTAATAAAAATTTCAGGATCATAAGCACGAAACCTAACATTAGCTTTTTAAAAACAACAACCAACCAAAAGTATAATTATCTTAGGAGCGACAGGAAAGTTTATATATCTTCAAAAATATAGAAAAAAGGTAAGTGGAATAAAGTTTCATATCAATAATAACTAATTGACCTTAACATAAATATGGGTGATGGCAATAAGGGTAAACATTGAAAACAATCAGAGAATTGCCACTTGGGGACAAGACACAAAGGATATAGAAGATGATATAAATCGTCTTCCAATTCTAAAGTTTATTTCAACCCAATAAGAACATTTATGTCAAACTGTGTTGTTATATTTTCACTGATGATAAAATTGAAAACCACTTTTTAATTTTAATCCTTTTAATTTCTTGTTTTTTATTTGTTTTTAGTTATTATACAAAAGAAAACAGCATTAAAAAGTCGTATGTATGGAAATAAAAGAAGTACTAAAATCTTACTAAAAAACATATTTTTTTCTAGTTTATGTTTCTTTTTTATGAATGAGGTACAAATATGAATGGACACATTCACCAAAAAGCACAACCTCTCTAGTTTATAGATTACTTAGATTTTCATTATTTTCTCAGTGATAGAACTTATTGAACTAAACACATCGGGGTATATCTTAGAATTATCCAATAAAATTATACTGGAAAATGTATAATCTATCTTGTTTGAAAACAGGCATTTATCATTCAAAGCAGAACATTTTTTTTTCTTTTGGGGCCCGAATGATATACCGTTAAGTCACATATTTCCTTCTTCTTGTTAAAATCTTTATTAATTAAACTGTACATATAATTCATTTATAAGGAAGTTTTATGAAACTGATAATATCCATTTGTCAGCACAATTGGATCTTCAAGGTCCATTAAAATTAGGGATGCCTTGAGTAATCAAAAATAAGTTTTTAACTGTTTCAGAACTTTTTCTTTAGTTAGCAGAGAAAGAAGGTAAAATTATCTTTGGTATTTTAGGAATAAACTTTACTTATTTATCTATTTATTTATGAGTTAATGTTCAGGAATACACAGATTAATGAATATAATTTATTTCTGCTTAATAATTTTGCTAATTATTGACTAGTTATTTGAGGAAATATGGGTCCAAATTTAGCAGTGCCTATTTAATACATAAAAACTTGATAATCACAGTATAACAAATAACATAGGATTTCAGAAACCTGAGTATTCTAAAGCTCAATAATTTCATATGAAATATCAAGTGTCAACCGCCAAAAATTGAGGAAATTTTACTTATTCAGGTGAAAATATAAATGTGAGATTTTAAAATACAGGTTATAGAACATCAAGTATGGTATGATCTAGTTTATGTAAAATTACTCATTTGAATGTCCATAGAAAATATTCACCAAAGTATTAGCTGTAGCCACTTTTGGTTGTTAGAATTTCAGGTATGCTTCATATCTTTGAACAACGGCATGTAGGACTCTCCCTTCTTCCAAGGCTTTTGTAAAGCATGATAAAATAAACAGACTTAGGGGCTGAAGAAAACAGTCCAAAATTCACCTGCAGTGGGTAAAATGTTTAAATTCAAACCCATTTCCAATTTTTTTCATTCTTTTCTTCTACTTTGTTTTCCTACTTTAGCTAAAGATCTTTTTTCCCCAAGAAGAGAAAATTAAGAATAATATAATAATTAGCCAAAACTAACTGTATTAGATGATATCATGGACTATTTTAAGATAGTCATCAGTTTATTAAGATAACGGAGACTTGCTCGATAGATTTTCATGCTGTAATTCCAATACTTGCCTAACACACAAGGATGTGATCTAGTCAACATAGCCCAACAAAGATGATCACAGCGTGGAAATATTTGGTGGCATTGGCCAACTGTTGTTAATTTCTACATGATGATTTTTGTTATGAAGAGATCAAAGGTAAATCTGAAACAGAATAGCATAGAGTTGAGACTAAGTAGTATGCCTTTTTTTTTTCTTTTTAGAGGTATCTAAAATTGAAACAATCTCCAAAAATTCACCATGTGTTCTGCAGTTCTTTTCAAAACTCTTGTGAAAGTTTGAGGACAAAATCAACCTTATACGAAAGGTCTCTAAGTTTTGTCGCTGTGGAGACAGGAAATTCCCTTTCTCTCAGGTATGGTGACATAGGGGTTTCTAGATTTTGGGCTCTCAGCCGTGTTGTTTTGTTCGCCCCCTAACAACACAAATCATTAATTAAGACTAATTACCCAGGACCCCAACTGATGTTTTACAGGAAACTGGTTTCAAAGAAGCTGGGTAGTAAGAAGGAATATCATTAATTCTCACTTAGATGGGACTTTGAATTTCCACATCTTAACCTAATTTAAAATGGGAATATACTTGGTCAATATGAGAATCTGTCAGTTCTAAGTCGGAATTCTGGCATTACATAATGATGAATTTATCTAAGGACAAAATAATAAATCTAAGTAAAATGGAAGTTAAGATTAATAAAGAAGATATATAAAACATGAAGTGGTGAAGAACTATGTAAAAGAACTGGAGATAGTGAAATAGTTATCATGACCCTCTCCAAAATAACACACTGAGCATAAAGTTTTAATGTGAGTTAGAGAAAAATTTCAAGAAACAGGTAATTCTTAATTTTACAGTTTTAATCACCTTATCTCTTTCCTCAGGATTTACTCCATTTGAAAAGTCACTATCATGCATCTAATTGCAAAAGTTAAAAAATCGAGAAACACTTCCCTGTCCCTCACATTTACTTTCCAGTAGATCACCATAACCTGGTAATTTAATTTCTAACCATCCCTCAAATCTATCTAACTCTGTTTATTACTAACTCTACAATGCTAGTCCAAACTACCAACTTCTATCTCCCAGACCATTACAGTATATGACTAATTGTTCATATATTTTTCCAATTCTTCTAATCTATTATTCACAGAGTACCCTGGTATAATCTTTGTAAAATTTAAATCTGATTATTTTCCATCTAAGCTTAATATCTTTCAATAGCCTTAATTTTATCGGATGATAAAGAATTGTACTGCTATAAAAGGGCTTTCTCTAACTTTCAGCTTCATCTCTAACCACTCTCTTCCTTGTTGCTGTCACACTAGCCTTTCTTCATTTTTTTAAAAAAAGATCTATTCTTAATATCCTAGTTTTTATGCATATTAATGCCTGTTAATATTCAATTAAACATTAATCTTAATGAAAATGATAAAGCCAAAACTTTCAAAGTTTGAAATGATCAACATATTTATGAGAAGATTTTCAACTTTATTTTTAAATGAAAGTTTAAAAATAAATATCATTTTTAAATGATAAGGTGGGCAAACTCAAGAGTGGCAGTATCCAAAGTTGGCTATCCTGTGGAACAAATGGAATTTTCTATATTACCGGAAAAACTGCCACTGATACTTGCTTTTTTGGAGAGAAATTGCTCAGTATCTAAACCCACACTCATGTACAACTTGACCCAGCCAGAAGCCCACAGAAATCATGGCATATATACATAAAATATATTTCTTTATTCTACTTTTGGTATTATATTCATAATAGCTCAAAATTAGAAATGAATTAGATGTACATTAAAAGGTAAATAAAATAATGAATTCAATGGTAAACAACCTGAAAACTAGCATATTTCTGGTTTGTTTATTATGGCAGACTTACTGGAGGGCAGATAGTTGATGGGAGAGGGAGGAGATTTATCTTATCTTTTGTGACCACATTCCTTAAATTGCACCCTCTAACCCCTTGTAAAAGTGAAAATGAACCCTTAAGAAATTATCTAACTGCAAGCCACCTCAGACATGCCCAAACTGAATAAATTTACAGCCACTTGGAAATGCTATTCCTTTATGAATGCTCCCCTACCAACTCCTAATTTCTCTTCAGGAAAATACTTATGCTTTCAGAGTGCATACACAGCTAATATGTTGTATGCCTTACATTTCATTTTAATTATTGACCAAATGTACTTGCAATCAAGCAGTATATGTCTTTTGATTTTTTTAAGTTCTTAAAATAATTGTACTTTATGTGTAATAAAGCAGGAGCAGGTTAATTGAAGTCACTGTTAATTGCTTTGAAAAAGATCTGTCAGGAAAGTTAATCAGAACTTTAAACTCATTTCCTATGGAACTACACTTTCTATATAATCACATTCACCAAGAGGTCCTATAGTGTGAAATTGTAAAAAAATGTGCGAAACTGGAGCATAGGTTTCAATCACTTTTGAAATACAATCAATATGAAAATATTCTCAGTTATAGTTAAAGAGTTTTGGAAAAATTAAACATAGGATAACTTATCCAACATTGTCTCAACATTAGTACAAAAATCAAAATTATACTAAGTAGACAGCCTTTGATATTGTCCCTATCCCTAGGGATTTATATCTACTGTTTCTTTCAGTACCTCTCAGGTCCTTGACCTCTTCATCTCAATCACAAGTCCTTTACCTACTCCCAGAATAAATATGCTGCCCTAATGCCTTCATTTCTGAAAATCTCTTTACATGGAAATTACATTCTTTCTGTTGTTCTGGCCTCCAACATTGGAGTAATCTTTGCTTCTTCTTTATCTCTTAGCACCCACATCTTATATTAGGAAAGTCTGATGGCTATTCTGTCAAAACATGTCCAGGATATCACCACCTCTCAACACTTCCCCTGATACCATTTTGTGCATACTACCATCAGCTGTTACCTGAATTATTCCAGTTACTTCCTAACTGGTCTCCCTGGTTCCACGTTGTCCTCTCTAGATTATCGTCAATAGCAGCTATATTCCAATTTACATATAAGGCAAGTTAGAATACATTGGTCTTCTGTTTAAAACACACCTAACAACTCAGAGAAAAAAACTAAGTTCATACAATATCTAAAGGGCTCTAACTGAATAGACAACCAATTGTGACTCTGGCATCATTGTATTCTTTTCTCTCTCACTTGCTTCACTACAGCCATGTTGATACTAGTACGCTAATCTGTGACTTTTGCGTGGTGAACTCATCTTTACATATAACTGCCTAGGATTTGTAGTAACAAATGTGACTTTAATTCAACATCTGGCTGCAAGGTGTCTGGACAATTTGGGGGAGCATATGGACTATTTTCTAAGCAGTACTTTGCTACAAAGTCTTCACTAATATTTCACCTTTTCAGTAAGATCTACGCTGACCCTCCCATGTAAAATTATAGACCCCTGACATTCTTCCTTTACATCTTTCCTGATTTTTCTCCCTTACATTTGTCAGTTTCAAATTAATATCTGTAACAAATTATATTTCCAAAGGATACACAACAGTATTTCCCATCCCAAATACTCCTTTGTAGTGCGACATTAGTGGATTCTAATTGCCTGCTTCTGCAATTTGAACTGGCGTGCAAGTGACTTCTTGACCTACACAATGCAAGAGAAGTCACGTTCTGGGATGTCTATGGTTATGTCATAAGGAATCTTGCAACGTTCATTTAATTCATTTAGAGTGCTTGTTCTTGGGGCTCTTCCTCTTGGAACTCAACCACCATGCTGTGTGACGTTCAAGCCACATGGAATGGTCAGATGTATGTGCATCAACCCACATTTCCATCTGAGCTGTCAGCTGACAGTTAATATTCACTGCCAGCCGTGCGAAAGAGCCCTCTTAGATATCCAGCCCAGTCAAGCTTGCCACAGACTCAGCAGACAGCTGATTGAAGCTGCATAAAAAAATTCCAAGCAAGAACTGCCCACCTGAGCCCAGACAACCCACAGACACCTAACAGATAAAAACACTTTTTTTTTTATGTACTCAATTTCTTTTTTTTTTAAACACAGCAGTAAATCACCATTATGTATCCTGTTTATTGTCTGTCCACCCAGTAAGATGTAAGACCAATGTGGGAGGACATTTTCCTTTTCTGTTTGCTCATACACTATTTCCAATGTATGGAATATGTCTGACACCTGATCATTTTCAAGAAACATTTATTGATTGGTGAATAAACTTAATTTATGACATTCCACTCTAGAACCACTATTTCCCATTTCTCTATTTAAGTACTTTTATTTAACTACCTGTTTGCTTTTTAAACTCACTCAGTCCATTTGCCATACTTCTCATGTCCTAAATTCTTTTTTTTTTTTTTTTTTTTTTTTTTTGTGGGGCAGACCAGCCCTGAGCTAACATCTGTTCCAGTCCTCCCCTTTTTTTGCTGAGGAAGACTGGCCCTGAGCTAACATCCGTGCCCGTCTTTCCTCTGCTCTATATGGGACGCCGCCACGGCATGGCTGACAAGCAGTGCGTCGGCGGGCGCCCGGGATCCGAACTCGCGAACCCCGGGCTGCCAAGCGCGGACTAAACCGCTGCGCCACCGGGCGGCCCCCTAAATTCTTTTTTTTTAAGTGTAGTAAGAACACTTAATATGAGCTCTACCTGTTAACAACTTTTTAAGTGCACAATACAGTATTGTTATCTTCCTTTTCAGTTGAGCTTAGATGTTATTATATGTTGTTCTTGGCCTCTCTCTTTCACATACACTTAGTTGTCTTGCCCTTTGCCTCATCTTACTCACTAGAAAAATCCTAACTCTAGGTAAAACCATCTTTTTGAGACCTTTATGGCTGCACCTGAGCAGCAAAACAGGGCTGGAGAAAAGCACACAACTTTACTTACTGATTTCACTTTAAATTTATGACCACAGAATTTAACGTGGGATCTCAGCATTCCCCGGCATCCTATTACTGCTTGTGGTCAATTACTTCCCCTCTCTAACAGAAAACTAATCGACAAGTTCTTCTCTTATCGCCTATCTATAACACCTACTCTTCCTTCCCCCTCAACTGATGACTTCCTTTTTCATTTACCTGAGAAAATAGAAGCAATCTAAAGAAAATTCACTCATCCTCTGCTGCCGAACTTGCAAGACTGCCTTCCTCTGCACACATATAAAATTATAACACATTTTATTATAATGAGCAATGTCCATATTTGTGTGTATATATATATATCACCCAAATATATATATTTGAGAGTTTACTCCTATAATCATTTCATCTGTCTGCTGCATCCTGTTCCTTTATATGGTCAGCTTTAAACTTAAACCTTCCCTTGTCCCAATATGCCTTTCAATCTTCTATCAGTGTTTAGTAAAACTTTTAGTTTTTACTAAAACTAGTCAATTTTCTCATCTTTCAATCTCTGTTGAATCAACTGCATTCACCAGCAGAATCATTACACTGAGTTAATTAACTACTTCTTGAAATGATTTCTTCATTTCACCGGGACACCAAAATTTTCCAGTACATTATTTGCCATTCCTTCTTAGTTTCCAATGCTATGGACTCTTCTGTGCCTCTCCTACTTGTAAATGCTGGGATATCTCAAGGCTCTTTATACAGGCATTGCCTAGATGTTCCTATCTAGTATCACGTCTTTAATTTCATGAATCTTAGACTTATTTCTATCTAGAATATCTTCTCCATTCTTCCGACTCCCATATCCAATATATGGATGCATATCTCCACTTCTTTGTGTAATTAAATAAATCCAACTTAACATTTGCAACAACATTATCTTATTTTTGCCCACCCATTAGTTCTTTTCCCACAGTTTACTGTATCCAAATATGGTCCTACCCAGTTATTCAAGTAAGCACTCTCCCTTCCAAATGGAACTTTAATTGACTTTTTCCACCTCTTTTACACCACAGCCAATCCATTAGCAATTCTGCTTAACTACTTTCAAATTGTATCTTGTCAGACAATTTCTCTTCATTTTCATGATTATTCCCAAGTTCAAACCAGTATCATTGCTTACATTCAATTAATCTCTCATTTTTCATTCTTAACTCTAGCCTTCTATTGCATATTCTGCAAACAGCAACAAAATTAAACCTCCCAATAAGATTCTTCTCCACTCAAGTCCCTTCAAAGCCTTCTTTAAAATGATTAAATAAAAATGCAAAAAACTTACTTGCCTTACAAGTTCTTCAAGATGACATATCTGACTTCTCCAATATGTTTCCCATCAATGCTCCTTTTGCTCCAGCTAAGATAGTTACTACGCATTTTAACAACATATCAAGCATGCCCCTATCCAAGGTTTTTAAATTATGCTTAGAATACTTTACTCCACCACTTTCCTAACCTACTCCTTCAAATTATTCGTAAAACTGAAGATTACCTCCACAGAGAAGCCTTCCCTAGCTACAATATCCAAATGCCATGCTCTACACCAGGTGTCAGCAAACTTTTTGCGAGGCCAGATAGTAAATATATTATTAATCTCTAATGGTCATAAAATTTGTCACAACTACTTAAACTTTGTCACTGTAGCATGAAAGCAGCCATAGTTAACATGCAAATGAATGGGGGCGTGTCTACCTTACAATAAAATATTATTTACAAAAAAAGGCAGCTAGTTGGTAGGTCATAGTTAGCTGACACCTGCTCTACATCTTTGGCATACTTTATTGTTTTTCCACCGTTTATCTACATTGCATTCCAATATGTGTTTATATTGTTTTGCTTTATTGCCTGCTTTTCGATTGACTATCAGCCCCTGAGGGAAAGTGATTTCTCAGTTTTGTTCATTGTTGTCACAAGCATGTTAAACAAGACCTCAAACATTATGAAGCTTCAACAAATATTGGTTGAATAAACAAATGTAAATATGAAAGAATCAGTGAATACTGAATCCAAATGTGAAGAAATATTAAGAATCTACTCAATCTTTTGATTATCTTAGACCACTACAAATCTCCACTCATTGTCAATCATTATTGTTAGTTCTTTTCTTTTTTGTGTGTGAGGAAGATTGGCCCTGAGCTAATATCTGTTGTCAATCTTCCTCTTTTTGCTTGAGGAAGATCACCCCTGAGCTAACATTTGGGCCAATCTCCTATTTTGTATGTGGAACACTGCCACAGCATGGCTTGATGGGCGGTGTGTAGGTCCACGCCCAGGATCCAAACTCGCAGACCCCAGGCTGCTGAAGCAGAGCATGTGAACTTAACCACTGTGCCACGGGGCTGACCCCTACTATTTTTGATAATTACTATCCAGAAATCTTAATGAAGGTAGTCATTAGTTTTAGAATTTTTTTTTAATCCATATTTTGGATACTCCAGATACCCTACGTGTTGAAATGATAGTCCCTGTTTCTTCCTTGGTAGAGATATTTTCTGTATATAAATAGTTCTGTGTCTTCATTTACTCTCTACCACAATAAACAGTAAAGCCACTTTTTGAGGCATTATAAAGCTCAGAGAAGGATGTGCTAAATTATCAATTTTGGCTATAGTATGCAAATAGCTAATTTTAAAACAATGTAACTAAAAGTAAATGTCATATTCTAAGGTAAAATGTCTTTCCATTATGTTTTGGTAAATAAACTCCAATTGTTTCATGTTGCCTTCTCGATAATCACATTTGTCGCTATTTGATACATAGAGTATTTACTAATTTCCCTTGGAGTTCTGGCTTTCTGCCCCATGAGGATTACTTCTCTTACAAAATAGATAAAATATAGTTCTAACCATGATGAGGAGGAAAAGAAAATGTCTTTGCTATGTTTGAGGTGCAAAATTTCAGGAAATTTCAAGCGATCTGGGTGTGCAGTTGGAGAGGGATAAGAAAATGTAGTGAAAGCACACAATGTAATAACACACTACATTTTGCAGTGAAGGAATACAGTATCTCTGGACATTATTCATCTAGCATAACTGAAACTTTATATCCATTGAATAATGACTCCCCATTTCCGCCATTCCCCAGCTTCTGGTAACCACTATTGTGTTCTCTGCTGTTAAGTTTGACTATTTTAGAAACTTCATATAAGTGGAATCATGAAATATCTGTCATTCTGTGATTGGCTTATTTCACACATATCCTCAAGGTTCATCCATGTTGTCACAAATGGCAGGATTTCCTTCTTTTTAATGCTTAATAATATTCCATTGTGTGTATACACCACATTTTCTTTATCCATTCATCCATCCAAGGACTTTTAGGTTGTTTCCATATCTTTGCTATTGTGAATAATGCTGCAATGAATATGGAAGTGCAGATATCTCTTCAAGGTCTTGATTTCAATTCTTTTGGATATATATCCAAAAGTATGATTGCTGGATCATGTGTTAGTTCTATTTTTAATTTTTTAAGGAATCTTCATATTATTTTCAAAGCTGCTGCATCAAATTACTTTCCCACCAACAGTGTTTAAAGGTTCCAATTTCTCTGCTACCTGGCCAACACCTTCTATCTTTTTTTAAAATAATAACCGTTCTAACAGGTGTGAGTTAACAATATGGTATTGTGAGCTTCCAAAATTTTTAAGAGATTAGATTACATATTAAATGTTGTTACTATAAAAAAAATTTAAATAAGAGGGCACAAAGAAACTGGGAGGTATTGGATATGTCTGTTACCTTGATAGTCGTGATGGTATGTGGTGACAGTGGTGATGGATGTGTGCATATGTCCAAACCCATCAAATTATACACATTAAATATGTGCAGTTCTTTGTATATCAATTATACCTCAATAAAGCTATTAAAAAAAGAAGGAATCAATTTACAATACAATACAATACAATTTACAATACAATAAAATACAATTTACAATACAATAATATGAACTGATATTGAAATATACTATTAAGTGAAAAAAGTGAGAAAAAACAAGGCATAAAATATTGTTTTTATGTATTAAAAATCATATCAAAAACTAGTTACAATACAAAGACGAAAAAATACATGGTAAAATATTAGAATGTTTGCTAATTCAGGATGGAGGATTAATGTGAAGAATTATAATTAAAGGAAATAAATATGTACATGGAGGAAATAAATATACTCAAATAAGTTAAAAGAAATTCACTAATGAAGATAAATACAAATGTTAACAAAATGGGAACCTTATGATGGCACTACTGTTAATTAAAAAGATAATGTCTCTGCTAAAAAAAAAAAGAGAGAGAGAGAAAGAACATAAAACAACAAATGTTTGGCAAGTAGCATGAAGAAAAAGAAAATGGATACATCTACCAGCAATGACAAAGTTAACAATAAGTACTGACCAAAGAAAGATTAAAAAGTTATGATCACATATGAGAGAATTTATACAGCTTTTGTTTTTAATTAGTTAAAATAGAAATTATTTAGGAATGTTATTGCTATCGGTAAAGTTAATTGTATATCAGGACTCACAAAATGGAGGTGGTCCAGTGGCTCCGCTTGTATCACAAATCTAAACCTAAGTCAGCCTGCACCTACAGGAAACACCTCACTGTCGAGGAAACCTATGACCAATCACAGTCCTCACACTCACCTGTAGCTGGCTTACCTTACTCTAGCAAATAGAACCTGCTAGCCTTTTAAGGAAATTCTCAATCTCCTAGGCCATCATTTCCCATGGCCTCATCTAACATTCTATACAACTTTCTCTTGTCCAAAATCCCTTGAGGAAAGTGCCTATGAGGCACTGTACTCCCCCAAACCATTGATTGTTTTCCCTTGAATAAAGGACAGCAAACTCCTTACTGAATCTGGTGTTCAGGACAAAATCTTTTCCCAAAACAGATATGAGAGTCTTCAGCTTATGAATTGCTTTCAAAGTCACAGAACTGAGTGTAGGCAATGAAAGTACGTGGAGAGAAAAAAATGGAGAAAGGAGTAATGATTGTGACATACCAACATAAAGATGAAGGAAGAAGGGGAACTAACATAAGAGACTTTGTGGGAGAGGCTGGTTATATAAGAAGACAATTAAGAGTATGAGGTTTTAACAATGTCAGGTGGAGAAAGAGTCAAATATTGATGGTACTTCAAGTAAGATAAAAACTGATATTTCATCACCAGACTGGAAAATTTGGAGATCATTGCTGGCCTTGATAAAAACAATTCCCTTAAAGTGATGGCTGCAAATGTCTATTTGGGGTGGATTTAAGGAAAGAATGGAATGAGTGAAACTGGGAACAGAATATAGAAAACTATTTCCAGGACTTTTGTGGCATAGAAGACATATGGATTAGAGCATTAACTAGCAGAAAAAGTTGGGTCAAACGAAGTTGTTGCTGCTGTTATTTAAGTGGGGGAAATAAAACAGGTTTTTGTGTCAGTGAAAGTAGTCAAGAAAAATAGTCAAGAAAAGAGAGAAAAACATGTCTCAGGTGTTTTTAGAGAGAGAAGGAAGAATTGCTGTACCAATGTCTTTCAGAAGACATAGGGGAAGAGAAAATCCAGTGCAGGAGAAAAGGGATTGGCTTTAGGTAACAAGGATCACTCACTTATAGAAATAGGCAGCAAGGAAGAATAAGCAGTGAGAAATAGAAGGAAAAGTTACATAAGAAATGAGGCTTGAAGGCAGGAAGAACAAATAAGTTTTTCATAACTTAGTGTTTCTGAGAAGCATAATGCACTCAAGTTGATACTTTGCTGTTTCCACCATCAACAAAAAAATGTGCCACAAATGGGTTTAGAAAACTTGTAAAACAGATGTCAAGAAATATTTCATCATGCAGAGACCAATCAACATCAGGAACGACCTGCCACGCAAAATGGATTTGGAATCATTCGAACCCTCTAAGAAGTAATTTAAACACATCTTTAGTGATCAAAAGTTTTATGAAGAAAGGAGTTTGATGAATTGCATAGTATTTAGTGTTTTTTTTAACCAACGTTTTTTCTGTTTTATGTTTTTTTCCCCATGGTTTTGTAGGAAGATGCATTTCTTCCATCTGTTATTTACCATGTTAGGTATTCTATAGTAAACTGAAGAATTCAATCAGAAAATTAGAGGAACATCCTCACTGACAGTGAGGAATTTTAAATATAGTTGTCTACAAGCATGGAAATCTATAGTCTGAAAATGCTTAATTTAAAAATAGTAATAAATTAAATAGAACATAATGATTTTTTCCTAGTTCAACTGAAAAATTCATTTTCTCTAAACGGTCTTGGATAATTTCAGTAGATATATATGAAAAGATTTTTAATTATTTGATTCAGAAACCCTGTGAATCTCAACATCTCACTTTTTTGTTTGTTTTTGTCCATGAAAAACAGTGGATTCAGGGAAAAACATAATAAGCTAAAAATGTAGACACTAAGAAATTATTGTTATTGGCAATTAGCTTTTTGAGTATCACTTATTTTATGTCATTTTTTTCATGGATGCCATTTTTATTGTGTTAAATATTATTTACATAACTGCAAATAACTGGAAATAAGGTTTATAAAATTGCAAGTTTTCAGATGACTTCAAATGTATCAAACAAAAGAGGCGTTTTACATCATAATAACTAATGAAAGACTTATTCATGTATTTCTTTTGTGTACACTATTTGATTTCCAGTTTTTTGTTCTATCAGAATCAGAGAAAGAAAGTGCCTTTCAGATGATTATTGTTTAACTAAAGGAAGGATATGTTGGAGGGTATTCTTGATTGTTATTTATAACTATATTAGGTATTAAATGCGGAGCAAAAGTTTATATTGATTTCGCAATTACCAACCCCATTTAGTTGCTCAATTCAAATGCTATTTTATTCTTCATAATATGATGCCATAATCAGCCAGACTCAGCAAAATTTTACCTACAAGACTACCTGATTAAAAAACTGAGTTGATCATCAAAATGTATTATGTGCTTCAGCAAATTACAGTGCCTTCATTAATGGCCACATTTGATCCAACTGAATAAAAAATACATTCTTTTCAACATACAAATTTAAAACTTTCTTTTAATACTTTGCAATTGCCATTTCTAATACTGTGTATATACTTTAGCACCCTTACGTAATAAATTGATACTTGACACTTCTCTCTCTTTGTGCAATAAGGATCTAATAGTGGCTGTTATTTGGGGCATTCATATATTTATTATCATTTAACGTTACAACCCATAGTGTACATACCTTTATTGTTTTTATTTATGGTTGTGGAGAAGTTTGTCCAAGGTCACACAATAATCAATTTTAGATGGGATATTTTATTAAAGCAGATTCTTGAAAATATTTCTTAAAATACCTATGCAAATATTGACTACAATTCTATATTTTAGGAAATTATTCATTCAATTCACTTAGAATTATTTCCTGTAGTTCTTATACCAGAGACCATTCTACTTAGTGCACCAAGAAGGAGGTTACTTGTCTTAGTCAATCTTTTATTGACTAATCCTCTGTTCTTCTTCCTCTCTCCGGTGGTAATGGAGGATACATTCTTCCTCCTATCCACGGCAAATCCTTTCATCAGGGAGATAGTGTTTTTTTCTCCATCTTCTCAATGACCTCAATACAATTAACTCTCTTTTAAATCTTCTTTCCTGGGTTTTCTAAATCTCTCTTTCTGCTAAAACATTCTAATATACAGTCAGGAATTCTCATCTGAAAATAAACCAACAACTGTGTAAGAAACATCCCCTTGACTTGGGTCCTTCTATTACTACTGTCTGATCTCTATTCATCTATCTAAATGTAAACTTCTAACAGGAATTTCTTACAAATGTTGTATCCATTTACATATTTGCCATCCACACTTCATTCTTTTCTCATCAAGCTTCCCGTCTGACCTATCCCTTCAAAGTCACTCATGCTGTGTTGATGACTAACCTGTTACCTAATCAAATGAATACTCTTCATTTCTCAAGATCTTTTATCTCATCCACATTAAACCCAGCATATCACTGCCATCTTTTTAAAATAACGTTAGTAAGGTATAATTAACATACAGTAAAATCACATTTTTTTGTTATAAATTTTGAAAAGTTTTGGCATATGTAATGTGTATGCATGTAAAACATAACAATCAAAATAATACATATACCTATCATGTACACATGTTTCTTTATCTGCTTTTATATTCTCTTCTTTCTATTTTTTTCTTGCACCAGCACTCACACCTGCCTTCCATCCCCAGGATAACAGTGATATACTTTTTGTCACAGTAGATTAGTTTGCATTTTCTAGATTATGATATAAATAAAATTATACCATATTTCCTTTTTTATATGGCTTTCTTCACTCAGCATGAGATTCTTCCATGTTGAAGTGTACATCAATATTTCAGTTGATTTCAGTCTGAGTACTATTCCATCATATGGATAATACCACAGTTTATCTATTCTCATGTCGATGGATATCAGAGTTATTTCTAGTTCTCAGCTGTTACAAATAGGACTGCTGTCCACAGTCTTTAATGTTTTTATATAGACATGCTTTTATTTCTCCTGGGTAAATACCTAGGAGTGGAATGGTTGCCTCATGCAGTAGTTGAATGCTCAGCTTTATAAGAAACTGCCAAACTCTTTTCCAAAGAAGTTGTAATGTTTTGCATTCCCATCAGCAGAGTATAAGAGGTCCAGTTCTTTCAGATCCTCACCACCATGTAGTATGGTCAATTTTCTTAATTCACGCCTCTTTGCTATATGTATAATAGTATCCCATCGTGATTTCAATTTGCAATTCCCTAATGAGTAATGATGTCGTATATTTTTACATATGCTTATTTTCCTTCCATATAGGTTTTTAAATGAAGTTTGTGTTTAAATATTTGGACCGTTTTTAAATTGTCTTCTTTGTTTTCTTATTATTGTATTTTGAATCTTCTTTAGACATTCTTTATTAAATACGTTGTCTGCAAATACTTAACTTCTAGTCTGTGGCTTATCTTTTTACTATCTTTATACTGTCTTGTGAAGAAAAGTTTTTCAAAATTTGATGTAGTTTTTCAATTTGTTCTCTTATGGATCATCCTTTTGGTGTTATATCTAAGAAATCTTCATCTAACTCACAATCACAAAGATTTTCTCTAACTGCAGAAAATAGCATTGATCTTAAAGATATAGTATCAGAAACAATCCAAATTTAATTACATAAATTAAAAAGAGTGAACAAAATAAACAAAGCCTCAGTAGATTTGGGATAGTCTAACATATGTGTGACTGAGCTCCAAATAAGAGGGGAGGTAGAAGGAAGACCAGAAAATAATATTTGAAGAAACAATTGCCAGAAATTTTCAAGTTTTTCTGAAAGCATAATATACAGATCCACAAAGTCCAATGAATCACAATAAAAGATGAAAACATAGAAAACCAGTTCAAGGCACATCATAAGAAAAAAATGAAAAATAAGCCTGAGTGGAGGAAAAGAGGCACTTTATGCATGGAGGAACAAAGAAAGGCATCGCCATGGATTTGTTGTAGTGATCTAAATTAAAAGACGGAATGGCATCCTTAAGTGTATAAAGAACAAAACTCTTAACTTAGCATTCTATAACTAGTACCTTTCAAAATAAAGACAATACATTTCAAACAAGCAAAACTGAGAGAATAGATTGCCAGAAGACCTGCCATATTAGAAATGTTAGATTGTTCACACAGAAATAAATGTTACCAGATGAAAATCTGGATCTACAGAAAGGAATTTATAAAATGCTGGAAATGATAAACATATGAGCAAATGAAAATGTTTTTTCTCTTTAAAGTCTTGAAACAATAATTGATTATTTAAAGCAAAAGCAAAAACAATATATTATGGAGTTTATAACATAAATAGAGGTAAAATGCACAACAGTAGCACAAAGGATGGGAAGAGAGAAATAAAAATATATTACTTTATCATGCTTACATTATATATGAAGTGGTTTTATGTTGTTTGAATGTGGAATATCATGTGTAATGTGTGTGTGTTTACAGAAACCTCAAAAAATCAAAGAGGTGTGGCCAATAAACCAATTGTGGAAATGAAAAAGGAATACAAAAGTAAACATTCTTAATTAATTTAAATGCCAGGAGCAAAAGAAGCCAACAGGTAAGAAAGCAAAATACAAACAAATAACAAGATGATTGATACAAACCCAACCACATCACAATGAATACAAATTATCTAAGCAAAGCAGAGATTTCCGTAGTGTGTGTACACAACATAAAACTATACTGTCTATTAAAAACAGAGAAGTTAATAATAAAGTATGGAAAGCGATATACTACCCAAACTCCAGTCGTAAGAACAAGGAATGTTACTAGATATATAGTGTGACATTTCTTATTGATAAAAAGTCAATTTATCAGTAGACATAGCGATTTTAAATGTGTAGGTACTTAATAACAGAGTATCAAAATAAATAAATGATAACTCACAGAACATTAAAAGGAGAAAAAGACAATTATGGTTGAAGATTTCTACACAAATCTTTCAGAACAAATAAAGCAATAATCAATAAGATATAGAAGATATGAATAACTGTCAATCAATGTGAATAGATTAACATTTATAGGAAAATTCACTCAAACTAAGAATACGCACTCTGTTTTCAAGTGCACATCAGACTTTCACTCAAGTAGACTGCATAAAAGAATTATCAATAAATTACAAATGATTGAAATCATATAGAGTATGTTTTCTGAGCAGAATAGTATGAATAAAATTGAAACTATTAACAACTATAAAGTATATATTTGTCATTCAGAATTCTGGAATTAATTTCACCTCTGGATAATGTTGTGTAAATTGAAATTAAAATATAAAAAATATATGATACAACTGAAAAGCATGAATTCACTGATATTGAAAAATTATTGATAGTGAAAAAGTTTAAAACTCAGGTAATTGTATTAAGCATTATTAGAATACACAAAAAATGTATCTCATAATATTAATTAATTAAATATATCAGTATAAATTCCATATAATATTACTTCTTAGTATTGGTATTACCAATGTAGTATACCAGTTAAGAGCATAGATGCTGAAGTCAGATTTTCTGATTCTTTTCTGTATTGTGAGGTAAATAAATTGCTTAATTCTCCTGTTCATCAGTTTTTTCATTTGGAAAATGATATTTATCATAGAACTTTTATGATAAGGTTCTTTCTAGAAATGAAATGAATTAACCCCTATACTATGCCTGCACATTGCTTGGAATATTGTGATTACCCAGTACAATTATATCCTCTTATTAGTCACCAAGTAGCAGCAGTGGTAGTAGTAGGTGTATTATGGTAGTGTAGCCATAATATTACCATTTATTTACAAGGTGCTTATAGACTAGTAAATTTCTCCAATGCTGATGCCTTCCTATATGTATTTTAGGTCCACATTTTTTATGACTGCAATTTCCCCTTGGCTTTAGCCTTCTATTGAATTTCTTCTCTCATCCATTCTTCTATATATAATTATTTATTGATTCTCCATGATGTGCCAGACAATATATTAGATGCCAAAAATATAAAGATGAAAATATTGACATAGTTTCTGTTACCATGGAACTTGCAGTATTGGAGAGGGGCGAGGATATACAGAATAAACAAATAGACACATACTTACATAGTTTAAGGCTGCCGTGTGTGCTATAATGGAAAGCAAGAAGGTGCAGTGTTTGAAAATAATTGGGGATAGGGCATGACCTAATTTGGAATAGAATCATCAAAGTAGGCTTCTCTCTGAAGATGCTCTTTAATCTGAGACTTGAAAGTAGAAAATGGACACTGGGGATTTTTCAGGCACGTGGAGGCCGTGAAGCGCTCCAGGACAGAGACGATAGTGATTGGCCTAAGAGAACAGTAAAGCAGCTGGAGAGAGAAAATTTATTTCAAATATTTTGAATGTAAGAGATTAAGATTGGCATCTAATACAATGAGAGTCAGAATAATTAGACAGAATTTAAAACCTTTGGAATGGATTTTGGACAAAAGATATTTGAGTAGTCTAAGACAGTGCATGGATGAACTCCCACTTTTCGATATCTGAAAGAAAACTAAGGGACTGCAAAAAAACTGGTTAAGATAAGGATGTGAAAAAAAGCAGAACAAAGGATAAGTAGCTACCATAGTGCAAGAAACAAAGGTAATTAAGACAAAAGGACAGCATAAATTTACCTGAGAAATCCTAACTAGAATCCAAGGTCTAGAGATAAATAATTTATATTTTGAATTTCTTTGATATAACTGCTGACATTTATTTTTCTTAAGTTTCTTTTTTTCCGCCTTGTCATTGTAATCTTTATTCCTATCTTCAAGGGTCACCTCTATCAAGATGGCTCTTTATTTCTCTTCTCCTAAATTTTCTGACTGCTAAGGTGGAATTTCCAACTGCCTGCTAGTTGTCTCTGACATATAAACACACAAGAAAATAAAACAATCAAAGCAATATCTTAGCAACATCAGGCAGAGAATTTAGCATAATAATAGATTAAGCAGTTAAAAGTTTAGATATTTAATTTAATTTCAAAGTACTCTTGGACAATCATTCTGAACTCTAATAAATTAGATTGTTAAAGTGTTTATACAGATATGTTAGCTAGTTAGCCTAGAATGATTAATTCACTTTTGTGTGTTCACTTTGGATAATATATATGTATATTTTTAGCATAAAGTATTTCTAAAAGTCCCTTTCTCCAGTGTCCTTAGCATATGCCTTCTGTTACCGTTAGATGATTATCTGCCTACTTTGTTCCCTCTGAACTTTCACTGCTTGCTGGTTTGCTTGATATCTTGGTCGTTTCTCATAAAATATCGTCTCCCTGACTACAACAGTGCATCTAGTTGTTTCCGTAACTTCTTCATTTCCATAATCACTTCTCAGCAACCACTCTTATTGGACAAATTGTCTTACAAATACACTTTTTATTCAAATATGCTAAATATTTGCATTCCATAAGCTCAAATTGCAGTCAACTTTCTACATAACGTACACAACACTACTACTCGGAAATTACTTTCAATTCAATATAGATATTTATTTCAATGAAGTTGTTATTAGCTTATAAATATCTATATCCCTTAATGTCTCAGATGAAAATCTGAATATATTTTTTGAATCTCAAATGCAGTATAAATAAAATATAGCAAACCATTTCACTTTGCCCCCACTCACTCCTACACAAAACACTCAACTTTGGACTCTTCTATTTTCATTATTTTTGAATGAAATTCTTATTATCTAAGAAAAATGATTTTTGTTTCTCCCCTAACTTACTTTCAATTCCTGAGTCCAGAGTCTAGGTCTTTCCACAATGCTGTTAAATAAATTATTCTAAAAAACCAATTCCAATCATTTTCCTGCACAGGAATAATAAGAATGGAAAGAAAAATTGAATAAAGAATTCATTTGACCTTTCTGTATTGGGCTTGCCATACAGTTCTTGCAATTCCCATATAGATTAAACTGCCTCACCATAGCCGCTTCCACTTTTATAACTGTTGGAAAACCCTTCCTTGCAAGGGGAAGAGACAGCGCCACCATTTGTCATGCATGAACAACAGACTGACATTCATAGGCTTTGCCAGTGTCTGGTGAAGTAATTCTGTCATCAGATGTAATCTAGCTAATTTTTCTACACGTAATTAGGGAAAGTAAGAATGCCACGAGAGCATTGTAAAATCTTTTTTTGTTTTTCTAAGAAAGCTAATTTATAGTATAAATATATGAGAGAGAGATTTATCATTTCATCCTGTAGCTACTTCATGTGGTAAGTGGTTCAGTTATGAATATTGGATGGTTCTTTCTGGGTTTTAGGGAGGGTCATAGAAAAAGCAGTCAACCAGGAAGAGGGAAGAACATGGAATAGATGGTCACATAAAGAAAAAAACGAATGTATAGAATCAGAAGGCAATGTAGATTCATAGTGAGAAAGAGTATATTCAAAAGCGCTCCCATGAATTCTAGTGGGTTTCTATTTTCAGCTTCCCATATGTATCCTTGAAAATAAGCCTCTATGTTCTCAGGGAGACATGTAAGACTCTTCCCCAAAGTCCCCTGACTATATATCATCATCCGACTTACCTTACGGGTCATATTGGCTCCCTGGAATCTAATGACAGTTAGTTCCCATAGCATGTTTTAACATATTCCACTATTCTAGTTGTTTTCTTCATTGTTTCTGATATTTCTTCCGTATCACCATTCTTACAGTTTGGTAAATGCCCCTATCCTTTAAAACACATCTCAACTTTCACTTATTTTATGAGCAGATTCACCATAAAATTTATCATCCACACAAGTTTATTTGACAGTGAAAAAGGGCACTGTTCATAATACTGGATGACAGCCCCCCTAGTGGTGATGTACACCCTGATACACTTACAACCTATTGCCATGTAATTGACATTATTAAAACCTTTCACTCCTCAAAATACTTTAAATACTTTATTTGATTTAGCTTTACAATTGTAAGATAAAATGTCAATTGTGTAATTTTTGAAAAAAAGCACTTGTGGTTTGCTCAGTATGGGTGCCAAAACAAATGCATTTTCATAATAATATAGTTGAATCATGTAATATTTGATAGCTTAGTCGCTTGTTTCTGAAAAACTTTTTCAGGTCAGTACCAATAATAAAAAGGGGGATAGAAGACTTAGATGCCTACTTTCCAGCTCTCACAAATTTTGCCTAAATTTGATGACCTTTGGAAACATCCCTTAAAATATCATGCCCTTCTTTTACTTCAATCACGTAAAAACTGCAGGAATGAGGCCTGAAGGTGTGATTTTGTAGGTGCCTCTTCTAATTCTAAAATTAAAAAAAGTCTACATTGCTATGACATTTTCTTAATATCATGAGAATAATTATCAGCTATTTATTAAATCCAAATAATGTTTAATATTTTGGGAGGATCTGACTAATGGTTTTGACATAGGCATATACTTTATTTTGGGTTAGTATTTTAACATGGATCGATAAGGAATAGAGTTTATAAAATACTTCATCATGGAAAGCATTTCTGCAAATCCAGAAGTTACATTGATGCTAAAAAGATCAATAAATATAACTTTACATTGTCTGTTAAGTACCTGAAATATTATTTGCTATCACTTACATAAAAAGAGAATTGACTTTAAAAATATGAAACAGAAGCAACACTTAAAAATATACAGAAACTTTTTAAAAATATGATCAAAATCCACCCAAAACCAAAAAGCTAAACATACTTTCATATATTACTTGATATTTCGGTTGGTTTCTAAAAATTCAGTCTAGATATATGAAAGTATTTCAGATTTAAATGTTTGTGTATAGTAGAGTTGAAAAACATTTTAATGGCACGGTTTAAGAATGAAGCACCTGTGACTAACGGATCCAGTCTTGGATCCACTTGGACAATAACATTTTGAACTTAAGACATGGTAGTAACTGGTGCTGAGGAAGAGAGCTACGTTCTAGTTAATCAATTCTATTCCCAACTGGTATGTTTCACATTTACAGCAAAAGAGTATTTCCACAAAAATACAAAGAGTATTTTGCAAAGAATATTTTGTCCTAAAAAACACATGTTAAAAAGTTATTTGAAAAATAAGTAAATAATCAATCAGCCCATGCTCAAAAATTTTTGTAAAATTTTAGATTAAAAAAAGTCTTTAAAAGTTTCTCTTCTGTACATGTTCTCAGCTTCTTTAATTTCTAAGACAGTTTATATTTTGTCATTTTGTCTTCTCTGACAAAGCTACTTTTTTCCCCGGAAACATTTCCTAATAGCACACAGAACACAATTTTAGAAATGTGGACATAATAAAATACTTCAAAAGGGGACACTAAGTACATGACCAATATAAAATAATGAAAGAAGTGTTAAACAGTATTCCTGTAGTGTAAAATTATATCCCATGGGGAAATCATCTGTTAAAACATTTCAAATACTTAAAAAAGAAAACGATCATGCTTATTCATAAAGCAGTCACTTGGTTGACACTAAATCATACAATACACAAAATTTGGTTCTTCTTTATTGATGATAAAAATTTGTATACACAGCACAGATAAGTGAAAAACATAGAGAGTCATGTTGCTTTTTAAAGATATGTTTGCTATTTTCATATTTGTGGAGTGGTATAAGATTGCAGGTGAGCAGTCTGAAATCCTGAAGAGTTTCATATTCTCATCAGCAATACGGCAATATTTAAGCTGACCATTGCAACTCTATGCTCAAGTACTCAGACACCCTCTCTGTGACTGCTGCCAAAAGATGTACAATTCTGGGTGTGACTATGGGAGATTTTCTTGACCACTTGTTCTCCTGATCACTAAATATCGACACACCACGAGCGTATATAATAAGTAGTTCTGGTTGTAACCAGATCAGGAGATCCTTTTATCAGTTCTTATTTAATTGTATTAGTTCTAAATATCTTTCTTAAATCTCAGAAATCCAGTTCAATGTCTGCCCCAAGTTTTCTCACCTTAAAAATTCCCTTTTAATATTATCTTTCCTCTTTCTAATCCTCAAAAGATGGTGCTGCTAGTGATAATAAAACCGATCATGTTAATAATTATCTACACTTATTTTGCCCTATGTACTGACATTTTTCCAGTTAGTATGTCTCTTCTAGGTCTACTCTCTCAATACTTTTATTTGACTTTAAGTTTCTGTAGTCTGACAATGAAACAAACTACATTGTTACTTTTTGTCTCTAACCTGAACTCTATAGCAAATTTCCAGACTGCTTTAAATATCTTGCATTCAGAGTTCTACATGAAATGAGCACTGAAATTAGATTCAGAAAACATTTGAATGATCTTTACTTGTCATATGGATGCTGTCAATTGGCCATGATAGTCTTTCTGAGCCTCAATTTCTGCCTCATCTGTGAGGTGTAGTTACTTACATCACAGTGAGATACATAAAGTAAGATACCAGTTAGACGTGCCTGAGTTTTCTGTATATACTTTGGAATCTATAGAATGACTTTAAAAAGTTCTTATTTTTTTCTTCTCATATTTCTTCTTTTCTCTAAGTTTTTCTTCCTCATATTTCTTTTTCTTTGCTCTTTTCACAGCATCATTGAGTTCATTCTGTCAGCCTAATTAATGTTCTCTATCATCTGTTAACCTTCTCCTTGCTTCCCATCTCTTCAATGATACACCTGAAATCTAACTTTCCATCTTTTCCCTACCCAACTTTTGTAATTTAGATATCCCTTATCTCTTTCTAACTTTTTTTCCCTTGACTTTCCTATCTATGCTCCTGGCAAATATATTTCTTAGTCACCCAAATTAGAAATTTTGCTTTGACTTATTTTAAAACTTTTCAAAAAAAATTTAGTTGTTCTCATCCCTGTTTGCACCTAGGAAACTTAAAACAAAGAAACAAAGACACACAGCAATGCTAAGTAAAATAAGTCAGTCACAGGAAGACAGATATGGTATGATTCCACTTACATGAGGTACCTAGACTAGTCAAATCCATAAAGATAGAGAGTAGAATGGTGGTTGTCAGGTCCTGGGAGAGGAGGTTATTGTTTAATGGTTACAGAGTTGCAGTGATGAAAACTGAAAAGGTTTCTGGAGATGGATGGTGGTGACAGTTGCACAACAATGTGATTGTACTTAATACTGCTGATCTGTACACTTCAAAATGGTAAGATGATAAATTGTTATGTTCTATGTATTTTACCACAATTAAAAATGAAAATAATAATATGTAACATTAAACTATGGACTTTTTGCCTATACCCAAAAGGAAACCCAATCACTTGGACCACTGATTTTGAAAGAATTAGAATATAATAAAGACTTCTTAGAGGCTGGCCCAGTGGCCTAGCGGTTAGGTTCACATGCTCTGCTTCGGTGGCCCAGGGTTCACAGGTTCAGATCCCAGGTGCGGACTGACATGCTGCTTGTGAAGTCATGCCATGGAGGCGTCCCATATAAAGTAGAGGGAAGATGGGCACGGATGTTGGCCCAGGGCTAATCTTCCTCAGCAAAAAGAGGAGGATTGGCAATGGATGTTAGCTCAGGGCTGGTCTTCCTCACACACACACATACACACAAACCCTATTTGAAGATGAAAAAGAAAAACCCACAGAACAAACTAAAACAAACAAACAAGAAACAATTCCTAGAACCCCATTCAAAACAATTAAATCAGAACTTCTGAGTGGTGGTCCTGGGCATCAGTAAATGATGTGTCCCAGGTATTTATTATGCGATCAGGATTGGGAGACACTGCTTGGCCTTTTTCACTTCTGTTTCCCCATGTACAAATTCAGATATAAAGTCCTATAAAGTGAGTGTATTCACCATTGAATTGAGAAATTCTAAAGTAACAGTTGATACTCACTAAATCATGTTTAACTAATATGAGAGGAAACATTTTAAGGCTCAAAGCAATGAGTTCTGTTGTGGGCAAATGAACCATGCTTGGGAAAATTATTGGGCTACTGATGGAAATTCTGATCTAAAATGCAAAAAAAGGCAGTAGCTGTGATACAAATTTGGGCAAACTTCACATGGGGAAGACTTTTTAAGTTTTGGCAGTTTGTGATATTATAAAGCGACCACATTAGGAATGAGAAGAAAAGGAGTGAAAACTAAAACATTTAGATAAATTAAAGACTGTCATAATTTCAAACTATTTGACCTAGAATCAAAAGCCCTGCATTGTAAGTATTATAATAATCCTTGTAGGAAATTAAGCAAAATACTCATTCTCTATGAAGTGAAGTTTCTTCACTTGTTAAACAGGATTATTAATATTTGTTTAGCTTATGAGAGAAACATGCATATGATAATGAATGCTGAAAACTAATCATCTAAATATAGAATATTATTATTTTTGTAATTATTCTTGAAGTGAAGGGGAGGCAGGAATACATCAGGGAAACAGTATCAAAAAAGTACAAAATATTATATTTTTCCTCTATTACTCCCCACATTATTATTGTTCAAGGTGGAGTGAAGAGATAGGTAGGAAACAAAATGTTTTTCAAGAAAATATTTTAGAAATTGGTACTGTTTGAATCCATTTCTGAAGGAAAAAGTGAAGAAGAGAAAGCAAATATTGTCTTTGTAGAATATTGTTAGAAAATTGGCAAAAGATAGAAGATGATATGTTACATTAAAGATAATTTTTTTTAGTAACGGAAGTTTTAGAATCATTGTCAGGTGAATAGGCAAAATACAGTAAACTGTTAAAGATGGGAAAATGAAATACTCTTACATTTATCAAATTGGGCAAGATTTCAAATGATAATGATGAAGGCGATGGTGTGGTGAAATGAAGCCACTGGCCACCTGTGGTTACTGAGTGCTTGAAGTGTGCTACAAGTCGAGATATGCTGTGAGGATAAAATACATACTGGTTTTGGAAAACTTAGTATGAACAAAATGTAAATATATCTCATTAATTTTTATATTCATTACGTTATAATATTTTAGACAGGTTAAGTAATGTGTATATTAAAATTAATTTCACCTTTTTTGCTTTTTAAAATGTGGCTACTAGATGGGCCAGCCACAACGGCCTAGTTGTTAAAGTTCAGCATGCTCCACTTCGGTGCACAGGTTCTGTTCCCGGGAGTGGAACCACACCACTCGTGTGTCAGTGGCCATGCTGTGGGGGCAGCTCACGTGAAAAAAAAAAAGAGGAAGATTGGCAACAGATGTTAGCTCAGGGTGAATCTTCCTCAGCAAATTAAATAAATATATGGGCTATTAGAAAAATTTTAAATTACCTGTGTGGCTCACTTTGTATTTGTTTTGGACAGAGAATCAAATGTCCTCTATTTTATTATTTTCATTTTTTTACAAATAAATATTGAAAGTGATGATGTGTATATCAAAATAGGTCACTTTTTCTTTCAAGTTTTAAATATCGTCCACCTCCCTGTCACCTGATTAAGATTTAGTTGTAGGTGAATACTAAGACATAGTTCAGACGAGCATGCTTGGGCTTGTTCTGCATCTGTGGCTGTGAAAAGCAATGTCACTGGTGCTCATCTCCCTCCTCAGACAAGCCCCCACCCCAATGTGCCCACTCTCCTCAGGAGTCGGCCTGCTCACCTAAGTTGTGCCTCAAGGTGGAGGACCACGTGAGACTTCCTAGAATATTTCTCCCAGTATTGTCACTCCTCCTGCCCCAAACCTTCTATGGCTCCACTTCACCCAGATGATTAATACTCACATCTAGTCTAGAACTGAAAATCCTCTACAGCATGCCTGCTTCCTCTATTAGAGTAAGTTTACCTTCAGAAGACTCTTCATTTAGTCAGTGGAGGAAAACGTCCCTCGGATGCCACTGCACCACTTCTCCATTTCAGCTCAAGTTAGGATTTCTTGTTACTTGTTTTTCTGGATTTTTCATTTTCCACATGCATTTATGCATATGTGATTTTATAATAAGAACTTATAAATGTTAATTTAAAATAAATTAATAATGAAAAAAGAAATCAAACTACTCATTTGTTTTTCTTAATGTGTATTCAAATAATTATGTTTTTAAAATTCCCCGTAATAAGATACAAAGCATATTACTGATATATTTTATAATATGTTCTAATAGGGTAACAACAATATTAAACTATTTCAATAGTCAATACAAGGGGTTCAGTAGTTTACCAAAAAATAAAATGTTGAATTTGAAACAGGGAAACTGGATCCTTGCCTGGTTTACACCCCCAACCACTACAGCAGGTTTGGAGACACATCTGCAGAATGATAAATCACAAGCCTTCTATTTTATTTTGTAGGGAAATGTAAATACAAAGAAATTGTAAAGCCAAAACAGGTGTCCTTTGTCAAAAATTTCAAATATAATTTTATTAGTTTTTGAATACATATACATATTTTTAAAATATATGTTTAACTGTATTTATCAAATTTAAATTTAAATGTAGCTATATTTTATCATTTTTAATTACCTATTTTACTTTCTCCCACTCCACTAAACCAAAATTTATTATCTTCTATTATTACTGCTATCAATTTTTTAAATTATTTTTAATCTGATAACTAATGCTATTACTATATTACTTCTACTACCATTATTATAATATTAATATTATTTAATCAAACCCAGGTTTTTTTTTGTCTGAACCAAAAATTTATACTCTGTATTCAACTGTTGATATTTCTATAGACGTTTTTAAATAGTCTTTTTCTCTCTCTCGCTCCACACCAGAAACATATAGGAATATAAACATAATTACATTGATAAAAACATTCTGGATTAAAAAAAAATACAGTAGTTGAATTATTCTACAGTCAGCATTAAAGAAAATAAAACTTAAAAACATCAAAATTAAAAGTACACCATAGACATCAGCAACCCTGTTTTTCAGTCTACACTCAAATAAACTGAAAGCAAATGAAAACTTTAGTTGTCACTAAAACATAGTTTGAAATTCTGTCTACCTCTTTTATTTAAAATTATTTAAGGGGAATATTAAATGTTTTGATGGGGGATATCACCACAATAAGCAAATGGTAATGCTATAGCATAAATATTTTAGAGAGGGAATTAGCATCACTATTTAGAAACATTAGAATCTTGTGAAGTTTCATTACTTTGAGTTCCTTTTTTTTCTCCTTTCACAAGGATATTGGTCATTCATTTCTTTGTCTTCTTACATTAGCTCTGGGTAATAAATATCTATATTATTTTTTCATTTTCTATTTTATTTTCAGAATCTGTGTTTTCCTCTTTTCTTACTTCATTGCCAAACGTGGGTGAATATGTTTAATTTTAGTATTAAATTTATTCTGAGACACATTCCATTATATCAAATAGTTTTACACTGAATATGATTATGCCAGAGACCAGTGTATAATCTTCAATTCTATCTTTATTTCTCTCGAAGTTAAAATTGCAAGGGAGAACTCTGTTTTTTAATATGTAGGAAGACTCATGAATTCCTTGTCACTAAAGTCTGTCACCAAGACATCTTAAAAGAGGCCTTTGTATTGAATGTGCCATCTAAATCAGCTTTCCCATCAATTCTGAAGCTATTTGTAGTCAAAAGTAATGAGTGTCTCAGCTGCTACTTCTTAGAGTTCGAAGTAATATCTTAGAAAATCAAAGTAAAAATGCAATGAATAAAAACTTCATTGAACTTCAGATAGCAATATTGCCAAGGCAGTTACATCAAATGACAATTACCTTTTTGATGTTATTAGCAATTGTCAATTTAATTTCATTAAAGGTTGTCCCATGTTGTTCAATAATAGATATTAATATATAGGTCAAAGATAAACATTCATCATTGAATACAAATTATTTGTTGAAAGATGTGAAATAGAGAAGATTTAAAGACGTGCTCTTCTATACATGAATGCAATATTCATGCCACAGAGTCAGTTAAAGGAAGTAAGTAGGTCACAATATATTCTAGTCATTTATTTCAGTTTTAGAAAAAATAGAGTAACTGTCATTCAGAAATAAGGAACTGATTAGCAGCCCTCAATATGAGAAACAGGTCTCCCAGTTAAAGACACACTTCCCACGAAAGATAGGAAGACAGATGCAAGGGTATCACATAGATCCAAAAATTAGCTCCATCAGGAAGTGTTATGGAGGACAGCATTTCAGAAAAGTTCTCTGTAAATTTAGTTATATTTATGAGGTGTTTTGAGATTACTTTATGACTTACTCAATCCCCCAAATATAGTCAGGGCAGAAGTTTATTTAAATACATGTTTACTCTTTTTTTTTTTTTTAATTTTATTTTTTGTGTGTGTGTGAGGAAGACCAGCCCTGAGCTAACATCCGTTGCTAATCCTCCTCTTTTTGCTGAGGAAGACTGGCCCTGGGCTAACATCGTGCCCATCTTCCTCTACTTTATATGGGACGCCGCCACAGCATGGCTGACAGGCAGTGCGTCGGCGGGCGCCCGGGATCCGAACCCGCGAACCCCGGGCTGCCAAGCGCGAACTAAGCCACTGCGCCACCGGGCGGCCCCAATACATGTTTACTCTTGGTCAAAGACATCCAAGAGTGTAAAAAAATCTGATATTGATGATGAAATTTTGTTATATTATTATTGTAACTACACAAAGGGTACAATCTACTCACTGCAAGATGAAAGTCAATTGTCAAGGGCAAGATGGTGGGAAAAACAGGGTTTATTACAGTTTGCAGGCAAGAGGGAAGATGGCTGGCTAATGTCAAAAAGAACCATTGTACAGAACAAAGACTACAATTCAGTTATATTGGGGCTGGTCTCCAGGTCATGGAGGCATCTGGTCTTAGGGTGGGACATCCATCTAGTCTTAGTTCCCGGCAGTCTTTTGTTTTACTTGATATGCAGAGACCAGAGCAACGCCCTATACCCTGATCTTTTAGTTGTCCTTGATGATGGCTATTGTCCTAGATTCTCTGCCCAGGGGTCATCACATTCCTAAGGAACTCAAAAGAACAAGGTTATCAACTTATAGCAGCTGGGAGGGGCCACAAACCCCATAGAGTATGTCTGGGCTAGTTAATCAGGGTCACTCAAAGTTTCAATATGGTTTCTTTTCTACAATATGGCTTCCCTGTGTCAACCTTGTCTTGAGCCAGTATCATTATCTGGTATAGTCCCAATGGAAACGTGCCAATCAAGATTTTTGTCGTGATTATCTAAATTGTCTTCAGTAATTTTTCAGGGCCAGAATTTTGTTGAAGTAAACATAAAATTGTTCAAACTGCACAGATTAATAAGTCAAAGACAAAGATCTTCCTGTTTTAATAATTACTCCACACCAAGGGTGAATATGTTGTCTTTAATTACTCTTAACTAAATTTCATCTACTTTATTTTTGTTAGCTGTAGTTAGAATAGAGACTATCCAAAAACATCCTGCTAAAAGGATAACTGAGAATGATAACCAAGGATATTCAAAACAAAAAATATATATAATTATAGGAGATGATTTTTGATATTATATCCCTTTGAAATATTTTTAAAATACCTAAAAATGCAAGAAAATATATGATTTATCACTCTACCGAAAGGAGAGCATGAATTTAAAAATATGCCAAAGAAAGTTTCCAAAATGTTCTTTAAGTTTATATTTAAATTAAAAAAATATTTTTGATAATACATAAATAAATACTACCACATTAAATACTACCATGTTGTCATGGCATAAAGCTAGATATATAGACCAATTGAACAACAAATGGTGCTAGTAAAACTGGATATCCACATGGGAAAGGATGAAGTTGGACCCTTCCCTAATATCATTTATAAAAATTAACAGAAAATAAATTAAAAATCTAAAAGAAGGCCCAAAACTATAAAACTCCCAGAAGAAAATATAAGGGAAAACTTCAGTACATTGGATTTGGCAATGATTTCTTGGATATGATACCCAAAGTACAGGCAACAAAACAAAAAATAAGCAAGTGAGACTACATCAAACTTAAAACTTCTGTGTGTCAAAGGAAACAACAAACAGAGTTAAAAGGCTACTTACAGAATGAGAGATAATAATTGTCAATCATATATCTGACAAAGGGTTATATTCTGAATATATAAGGAACTTTTATAACTCAAGAACAACAAATTAACTCACTTTAAAAATGGGCAAAGAATTTGAATACACATTTCTCGAAAGAAGATACACAAATGACCTATAAGTACACGAAAAGATGCTCAACATCACTAATCATTAGGTAAGCATAAATCAAAACCACAATGAGATATCACCTCACATCCATCAGGAAGACCATTTTCAAAAGAAGAGAAAATAATAAGTGTTGGAGAGGATGCAATAAGTTGGAATCTTTGTGCGCTGTTGGTGGGAATGTAAAATGTTGCAGACATAATGGAAAACAGTATGGAGGTTCTTGAAAAAATTAAAAAATAAAATTACTGTGTGATCCAGCAATCCTACTTTTGGGTATATACTCCAAAGAAGTCAAAGTAGGATCTTGAAGAGATATCTGCATACACATGTTCATTGTAGCATTGCTCACAATAGCCAAGAGGTGGAAGCAACTCAAATGCTCATCAACAAATGAATGGGTAAAGAAAATGTGGTATATACATTCAATGGAATATTATGCAGCCTTTAAAAAAGGAAATTCTGTCACATGCTACTACTTTGGTGATCCTAAAGGATATTATGCTGAGAAAAATAAGTTGGTCATACAAGGACAGATACTATATGATTCCCCTCATATAAAGTCTCTAAAATAGTAAAAATCATAGAAACAGAAAATAGAAAGGTGGTTGCCAAGGGCTGGAAGAAGGGGAGGGATAATTAGTGTTTAGTGGGTTTAGATTTCCACTGTTACAAGATGAGAAAGTTCTAGAAATCCGTTGCAGAATAATGTGAATACACTTAACACTACTGAACTGTGCATTTAAGAATAGTTAAAATGATAAATATTATGTGTTTTTACCACAATTTTTAAAAAATAGGCAGAGGCTTTGAATAGACATTTATCAAAATAAGATGTTCAGCATCACTAATCATTAGGGAAATGCAAATCAAAGCCACAATGAGACACCACTTTATACCCCAAAATTGCTATTATCAAAGAAACAGAAAATAACAAGTGTTGGTGAGAATATAGAAAATTGGAACCCTCATGCACTGTTAGTGGAAATGTAAAATGGTGCCGCCATTATGGAAAATAGTATGGTGGTTTCACAAAAAATTAAAAATAGAATTACCATATGATCCAGCAATTCAGATCCACTTCTGGGCATATATGCCAAAATGGAAAACAGGGACTCACACAGATCCTTTTGCACAGATGTTCATGACAACATATTCACAAAAGTCAAAAGGTGGAAGGGAAGAAACCCAAGGCCCACTGACTAATGAATAGAAAAAATGTGGTATATACATATAAAGGAATATTATTCAGCCTTCGAAATTAAGGTAATTCTGACACATGCTACAATATGGGTAAACCTTAAGGACGTTATAGTAAGTGAAATAAGTCAATCACAAAAAGAACAAATACTGTATAATTCCACTAGTATGAGGTACTTAAAGTAGTCGAATTCATAGAGACAAAAAGTAGAATTTAGTGTAGGCTAAAAGGAGGGGCAATGGGGAGTGAATGCTTAAGGAGTAGAGACTTTCTGTTTGGAATAATAAAAGAGTTATTGAAAAAGACAGTGGTAATGGTTATACAACATCGTGAATATAGTTAATGCTATTAAAATGAATACTTAAAAATGGTTAACATGATGAATCTTGTTATGTATATTTTACCACAATTAAAAATGGAAACAAATGAACCCGAGTTTATTATAAAGGATATTTATGACAAGAGAGAGTAAAGAATATATTTATATTTAAGCTAGACAGTAAGAGAAGGAACATTTTAGAAGACAGGAAGCAAATGAACAAAGAAATTTATTTGGGGAAGTAAATTGTGTAGCAACACAGTGATAATTTGTGATTTGAAATGTGTGAGGAGTGTCAAAATAAAAGTTTGGAATCAATTCTACAGATAACAAAAGGAAGCTGAGCCATATAGCTTCCATTGTTGGATAGAATGTTGGTTTGTCTATTTGTTGGATATTGTCCTTTTACATGTTGAATAATGTCTCCTAAACTGTATGTTTCAGTATATTTGATAATGAAGTATACTTCAGTCAGTATTAGCAACAGTTTTTTTGTTGTTTTTTTCAGTTTTGATGGCATTCCTTTGCACCTCAGATCAGAAACAGCAATCAGCAATCAAGTCAGAGATCTCCAATATTTGGAGGACAGGATCCTTTTGCCCACCCTGGATCCCACAAGCTGTGTGGGCAAGCTGCTTCTGGAATAATTGCTCAGACGCTGCCATAGGGCAGGTGGGTGGAGGATGGGTAACTTCTACTGTGCTAAGAGCTGAAAGTGACTCAAGTTAACCTCAATTTACCATCCAAGCCATCCGCTGGAAGTTGTAAGCCTTCAACAGACCCCAGAGTTCCAAAATTATTACATCAGGCAGATTCTGCCATTGCAATGTTGTCTTGGTGGGAAGACGGATTCCAGCTATGCCATCTCCCCAGATGATGATGATGATACATACATATATATATTTATATTTATATCTGGGTGTATATGTACGTATATATGTGTGCATACATACATGTATATAGACTATGCATGCATATATATATATTATATGTATATATCTTATATATAAGATGATAATATGTTTAAACTGTTAAAGGTAATGTAGATAGTGAGGGGAAATTTGGAGGAATGTAATATAGACGGCTCCAAAAAATTCTTGAAATGTAAGGAAATCAAGAAGTACATTCTGTATGTGGGATACATATTTTCTAACAGCTAGAAGAAATAAGGTAATCTGGTAATGTGTTGAACTTAAATCATGAAAATCCTGGATTGTTAGTTATTAAATATTTGAATTTGTGTCTGTATGTTTCTGTAACTTCTGATTATGTATTGTTATAACCAAGTTGACCAAAGAAGAAGAGGCGACTAACTACAAGTGGAGGTGATTATATGATACATTTTTATTTTTGTCTTTAGGGAGAGTGTGATGATATGATTCCACATATTGAGCTTCCAGAATCCATACAAATTTCCTTATTATTACTGGTTAGCTTTTGTTTGTTACTTTTCCCTATTTTTTAAAGTTTTTATTTTATGCTAACATTTTTACTGCCCATTGGATGACTATGAACACATAGGTCAGCTAAAAGTGTCCATAGAGCACAGAATATTCTGCTAGAAAATATTTTGGAGATGTGCCTACTCACTATTTACATTGGCACTTGCAGTCTGCAGTATAATCAAAATGAGTAAATGTAATGTTGTACTAAGTAAGCAGGTGGCTTAATTTTGCAGGAATTAAGCAGTCAGTAAAATAGGGAATTTGAATTTGGTCCATAAGTGCAGGAGTTGCTTTAGTTTAGCAATGTTGCTGAACTTGGAAAGGGCAGGAAGATTTTGTGTGTGCGTGTGTGTGTACGTAAATGAAAGGTAATAGAGACATTAGAAAATCTCTCAATATTGGAAAGCATATCTTAGTGATTAAAGGAAATGTTAAACACTATGGAATTTATTTTCTTCTAACAAATGAAACAAATTGAAAATATATATTCAAAAATGTCTTAAGTACATTCACAAATTTGATATATAATTTTATGTCTAATAGAATACATAGGGAAGTTACAGTAGTCCCCCCTTATCCAGGGGAAGTAATTTCTAAGACTCCCAGTGAAGGCTGAAGCCACAGATAGTACTGAACACTATATGTATTATGGTTTTTTTTCTATACATACATACCTGTGATACAGTTTAATTTATAAATTAGGCACAATAAGAGATTAGCAACAGTAACTAATAATAAAATAGAACAATTATAACAATATACTGTAATATAAGTTACTGTAGTTCTCGGTAACCTCAGCATAAGATTTATTTTCTTTTTTTATAAGTGGAGAACTTTCACCTTTTTACCTAAACGAAGCATTTTAAGGGTTCTCTTTGGCATATCCAAATTGCCACCATCACTACTCTTGCACTTGAGGGCCATTGTTAAGTAAAATAAAGGTTACTTGAACACAAGCACTGTGACACCACAACGATCTGATAAGCCAGACAGTTACTAAGTAACTAACAGGCAGGGAGTGTGCACAGAGTGGACACACTAAATAAAGGGGTGATTCACGGTGGGACAGAGCAGGGTGGCAGGAGAGTCCATCACGCTACTCAGAACAGCATGCAATTTAAAACTTATGAATTGTTTATTTCTGGAATTTTCCATTTAATATTTTCAGACTGCAGTTGACTGCATGCAACTGAAACCGTGGAAAGCAAAACTGTGGTTAAGGTGGGATTACTGTAGCTCTCAAAAGGTTGACTTTACCATAAAATTAAAAAAATATATTAAACTGATATACTTACTATGCACAATGCAATGTGTACTTTATATGCCTCAACTTATTTATTTTTTCCAACATCTTTATGAAACATTAACTCTCAATTTATTACGAGGAAAGGACAGTGTATTTAGTTGAAGCAATGTGGCTAAAATCAAGCACCTAACAAGTTGAGCTAGGATTTCAAGACAATCTTTCTCCTATCAAGGTTCTGTGCTTGCAAGTTTCTTGATGCTGCCCAGCATGAGACCTACTTAAACAAAGAACATCATGGGGGATGGGGTTTTAAGAGGTCAGTGGGTACTTCTGCCTTGACTCAGGAAAATTTGCAGAAGTAACATTTACACTTAGAAAAAATGAACATTATATTTCTGAGCTAAGGTGGGGAGGGGGCAGTAGAGAATATTATGAATGGAGAAATTATTTTGAACAGAGATATTCAGGTTCTTAGTTTTTTAGGAGACACAGTTCAGACATATTTTGAAAAGTAATTTAGAGACAGATTGTTAAGGACTATCGTTGAGTTTATAGGATGAAACTTGAATTGTGTCATAGAGGAAATAACAAGGGATTTAGTAAATACAAGTAGACTCCTAATTGTAATTCATAATTTAATGATCTGTTCCATTTGAAATGTATTAAAATGTTATATATAAACAATAATGTGAATATATTTATATATATATATCCATAACATATATGTTGATTCATTTATATAAAATTTCAGTTACATTAGATTTAAGCAATTGCACTGATTTGGTGCTGAATTATCAAGGGCGGTGTTAAGACATTTTGTATCAATCAAAGACTTGATTGATCATACATATGTTTATTCTCCTCTACATGTTTGACTATATAGGAGACTCACTTACCGTTTGGTTTAACATCATTACGACCCAAATTATTCTCTTTTAATTCTCCAGCTCAATCATCTTTAGGATTTATTGTTTCCCAGAAGGAACTAAAATGAAAAGCCAGCAAGTTAAAAAGATCAAAGGCTTCTGAGTCAGACAGAACATTTTAGGATTCCTGCCTCAGACCACACTTTGAACAAGATAGTTAACTCTTCAAAATATCAATTCCTTATCTATCAAATGACTGGGATTTATTTCTAATACATGGTGTTGCTATGAGAACAATGTAAGAGAGAAGACACACAGTAGTGTGATTAAGGAATATAGTTTCTATCTTTCCACTATGCCTACTCCTGGTCATTACTTTGAACCGTGATCAACACTCACTGAGTTTTAGCTAGAACATACTGCACCACATTTAGCAGTTTCATCTGGGTTTGACTAGATGAGGAAGGCCAGACATGAGGTTGTGTTGGAGGAGGGTCATCAACAGGGCTTGAATCACTGGTTATTGTAACTCTTCTCCCATCATTAGTGATTTAGCTATGGGATTTCAGAAGGCACAGTGATCTTCAAGGTACAGTTTGATAGTAATATAAAAATGTTTTGGTGTTGTTCTCAATTTCAATTCCTTCTAGGTAGCTCAAAACACATCTCTGAAGAGGAATAGGGCTTTAACTTCCCAAACTTTACTGAATACTGAAATCATGTAGTGAGCTTCTAAAACTCTGGATGGCAAGGTCATACCTCATATCTATTATATCTGTACGTCTGAAGGTAAGAGTCAAGGATCGATATCAATATTTTTAAAGACTCTTCTCTCCCTCTTCCTGGTGATTACACCATACAGCAAAGTTGAAGAATCACTGGCTTTGGGAAATGTTATTTTCCAATTTGGAGTTCAAACCAAGATTTTCCTATGTAGGCCTGAAAGACAAACAAATTAAATTAAATTTAGTCAATCAAGGTATAAAATAAATGAAATGATCTAAAGTTATTTACTTTTAATTATCAACTGCTGATAAAGATTTTAAGTTGTCTTCAGATATTTGCAAGAGTTTTTATTTATTGTTTTTCTATTATTACTGCATTTCTATAATTGCAAGCAAAAATTTTTAGCTTTCAGTGTTTGGGTTCAAATGGAGATGAAGCATAACTGGCAGAAGGTTTAAATGTTGAGCATTCTATCTAAATTCAGATATCTAAGGATTGTTTCCATGTCTATTTTCACATTGAGAATGCAATGTTTTGTGGGATTCTTTTCTTCCACTAAATCCAACAGAAGGCCTGATGATGTCGAATTATCATCTTTCAACTTAAATGGCTTTTAACTGCATTCAGCAGGACTTTCTATTAGAAGTTATGTGATAAACTCCATTACCAAGCAGACATTACCAGAAATTGTTATCACTAACTCAAGTCGTATTCTTCTGTGAATTCTTCTGGTATATCTCATATTATGATACTTGATTCCACTTAAATATTTTCTCCTCTTGAAACGTTGCTTCTCTAACAGTATCATCACTTTGTCGTCAGCTGTAATAGCCTCATTGACTACAAATATTGCAATTTGTCATTCTTTAGGTAGAATTCATTATTGCTAAAGGATTATAAGTTTTACCCTTATCACTAAGTTTTATATGCATAATATTGTAAATATATATGTATATATAAAAGCTCATTTGATATGTCACACTGTTTCTCTTCACTCAATGAGCTGTTGACAAGATGTAGACTTTGTGTCAGGAAATAGATCTATCATACAAAATAACCCAATTGCCTGCTTAATGGTAAACATTCTGAAAAGAAAATACCGAAAGCATAGCTCAAGTAATCATGTCCAATCATGATCATTACGTAGGATGCCTTTTTACAAGAGTGCTAAGTGTTTTTTTTCTTCCTTTTTTTTTCTTTTTACAGTAAGATGTCAGCATACATTTTGTGTTAAAAAAATTACCATATATATTACTCTAGCAATACGCTTTTATTAATTATTTGCAATAAGGACCAAGAGGTCATAGCATGCTGATATAATAATCTAAACATATTCTACAGTTTATTTTATGTAACTTATATTGTATAAGAATCTAAGCCCAGTCACAATGCTGCCATCCAACTCCACTGGCAAAATATAAGCAGCATAATACAGCTTGGATAAATAATTAAAATTTACTATCAAGTTAATTTTAAAAAGCACTCGCACAGTCAGATCATGCTGGTTTTATGAACTGTTTATGCAACAATGTGGGAACTTTAGGAAATCTATGTACATTCTGAATAAAAAGCATTAAGTATTCATGAGGTTATTGTGTGGTGTGTCTGGCAATACCATGTGCATGCATTTATGTGAATATATAAATTGGATTCAGTGTTTTTAAAATGGAATGAATATCGCTTAGTATTTACAAGAGAAGAGTTGATTCATGTATTAGAAAATTTAAATTTCTACATATGTAAATAGATGTAGAAAACAATTGATGTCACATACTATGCAATAATTTGGGGAAGTTACTAACTTCCCAATATTTTAACAAGAAGAAAAATTTCAATTTAATTTATTCATGTTGCTTTTGGTGCTCAGTGTAATCCAGTAACTGTCTGAAACACATAAGCATATACTTCTTAACTGATTGCTGATGCATAGCCAAAAATGTATATTCACACAAAACAAATTCCTACATTTTAAAATCATGTCCTAGACATTATCCATAAACCAACATTTTTGAATACTCAGACTTGATATTTTTTGTTTAAAGCTGCTCCAAACCTCTTTCTGAATTTTCACTTAACTTGTATTTATTGTCTGTACACCAACACTGAGCCTATGATGGTTCTCCAAATATTTCCTCTTCATTAGTTACATACTCCTAACTGCACGACAAATTACAGATATCCACATGTTAATTTCAAACTTCTCTGATCTCATGACCCCACATCATTTACCACTTTGCATAGAGCCTGATGGGATGTGATATGCATTCTATATTGTTTTCCATATTAGCACCCACCTCTAAACCCATCAATCTGTATTAAATCACTATAGCATCTCTTAAGGTCTATATGCTTTTTAAACCTATTACTATAAAGTTAATATTTGTATGAAGCATTATGATTTCATAAAAATTTTATGCCAAGACTACCTTACATCTCCTTCAATACTCAGCAAGTTTACAAGAATCCAAAGAGAAGTGATTCTTGTAGCATGTAGAGAAGTTGAGTCCATCACCTTGGTTTCATTAGCATGAATTGTGATCAGCTCAGATAAAGAGGCAAAGATAAAAAGTGTGCAATGTAGAGAATATATTACATCAATGGCCAGTACTGGCCACTTGTTCCAGTTTGTTTCCAAACACTATTCACAGTATTGACTTCAGTTTTCTACATCATTTAAACACTTATTTTGTGAAAGTATTTCTCTTTATCACTATGCCAATAGAGATAAGCTGATGCATTTCTGCTAAACAGCTACTAGATCTCTTTGTTTTTGAGAGAAATCTCATTTTAGACTTGTTAAAAATAATATAAAAATGTTCATCATAAGAAAATATAACATTCACTCAACTTCATTTAGTCAATCCCTCTGGCAAATTTAAATCCTTCTTTAAAATTTGTAGGTTATGATTGGTAAAAAGTTTATGATTGGTAAATTTGAAAACTTCATAAACGAAAATTCTAGTGAAATTTCCTCATACTTGGAGAAAAACATTTTATTTGAGAATAATCTATAAACTTAAAAAAATGTTTTTACATTATTTCTTTTTGCTTTTTTTTATTGATGTTTATATGTGAAACTATATGTTTATATAGTTTGTAATGTGAAATTTCAGTGTCACCATATGTATATATGTTCCCCTTTACCCCTTATGCCCACCTCCAAACCCTTTCCCCTCTGGTAACCACTAATCTGTTCTATTTTGTCTACGTATTTCCGTATCTTCCACATATGAGTGAAATCATACGGTGTTTGTCTTTCTCTGTCTGGATAGCTCACACAACATAATACCCTCAGGTTCCATCCATATTGTTGCAAAAGGGACAACTTCATCTTTTCTTATGGCTGAGTAGTATTCCATTGTACATATATACACCGCATCTTCTTTATCCACTCATCAGTCCATGGGCACTTGGGTTGCTTCCACTACTTAGCTATTGTGAATAAAGCTGCAATGAACATAGGGGTGCATAAGTCTCTTTGAATTGTTGATTTCAAGTTCTTTGGATAAATATCCAGTAGTGGAATAGCTGGGTCATACAGTATTTTGATTTTTAATTTTTTGAGAAATCTTACTGTTTTCCATAGTGACTTTACCAGTTTGTATTCCCACCAACAGACTATGAGGGTTCCCTTTTCTCCACATCCTCCTCAACATTTGTTGTTTTTTTAAATTCAAAACCAAAACTAGTGTAAGGTAATTCAATACGTTGTTAACATGTTGTTATCATTATCACAAGGGTCCTTGATAAGAGGGAGACAAGAAAGTCAGAGAAAGAATAGGGGCACGATGATGAAAACAGAGGTGAGAGAGATTTGAAGATGTTGCATGGCTGTCCATGAAGATGGAGGAATGGGTCATCAGCCAAGGAATGAAGGTGGCCTCTAAAATCTGGAAAAGGCAAGGAAAGAGATTCTCTCCTAGGACCTCCACAGCACAGCCTGCCAACAAATGAATTTTAGATCTTCTGACCTCCGTAACTGAAAGGTACTAAATTTGTGTTGTTTCAAGCCACTCAACTTATGGTAATTTGTTATAGCAACCATAGGAAGTTAATACACTGAAAAATCAGACTTTGCCGTTGTTTATAAGATGAGGAATAAATTTGTTAAAAAGATTTTATTTATAATTCTAGCTTTTACTTAATGAGCACTTGCTATGATCCATCTCTGTGCTAATTACTTATCCTAATTAATACTCCAAAGAGTAACTGAAAAAATTTATCCAGGTTTTATTTTTTGTAGCGATTTGTTCTTACACCAATTAATAGAATTGAAATGCAGTATATTTAGATATATTTATTATGCTTACTTTTAATTATTGAAGTAAAATAAAAATGCCTTTTTATTAGGCAGATGTTTAGCTATTTTTCTTACTCTTAGATCCTATTTAGAAAACCTAACCCTATCCCTAACCATAAATATTCTTGGTTGTATGGTGATCTTTTATCAATGACTTTTTAAAGCTCCTCAAATCCTGCAAATTCTCAAATTTTTACAAGATAGATGAGTAGAAAATTTGTTTTCAGTCTTAATGTAGCATATTAAAATTTGATCTCAGAAACTCTTAAGGGTACTTGTTAATGCTCTTTACCTTATAACCCCTACTCCTCACCTTCTGGGTACATAATAGAATTGTACTTCTCCAACTCTTTTGAAGATAAGCATGACCATTACATTGGCCAATGACATGCAAGAATAAGAAATATCTGTCATGAAACTAATATAATGCTATATGTCAATTATACCTCAATAAAAAAACTTAACTAGACATTGTGGTGATCATCTTGCAGTGTACACAAATATTGAATCTTATGTTGTACACCTGAAACTAATATAATGTTATATGTCAATTACACCTCATTAAAAAAATTGGCTGTTAGTATCCTGTTGAAACTTTAAGTGCCAGTGCACATTTCCCTGTCGAGGCACAGGTGAGTAATTGTACTGATATGGAGCCTCTATGAGCCTCCATCCTTAGTGATCTGTCTGTTCCTTCTTGGTCATGTGGTAGAAACAAGAAATAAACTTTATTGTTTTGGACCAGTGAGATTCTGGGTTAAATTTTATTAACTACCACATAACAGTCTAACCTGACTGATATACTAGCACTCAAAACTAAAGCAATTTCCGTGATAAAAAACTAAGCACACTTAATCACTACTTTTTGTTTCCACTCTCATTGGCTTTGTCCACCATCATTATGAGATCTATATTTCAATTCTGAGGATAGTGTGATAAATATATACATCCTGATTATCTACAAATAAAGATTCTGTATAAAGGAATACAATTTTGTTAAGCAATAAAATAAACTGAATTTCTGTTCATGAATTTAATTTCCTGCCTAAAAATTATATCCCCAGGGCATAACAGCTTAATAATAAATTTGGTTCAGCCAGTGTGCCAGATAAGTTTGCTGTCAGATTTGATATAAGAAATATGCAGGAGAGAATATCTACTTGATCTTCAAATGCAAAAGTGTAAATTATAAAAGTTATTTGAAAAAAGTAAATTTGAATTAAGAATTTTATTGGAATGTGAACCTGATCTTTCTCCTTGTTTACAGCCTTATCCTATTCTTAAATTTTTGTCAACCTATAGAGATATCACAATATTAAATTCGTCTCTCTGCCATATTCAGTGATTTAATATTTTAGCCTTGAATGTTTTATTTCTATAGCAGGTGAGTAATGTGTGAGTCCAAGGCAAGACTCTGCCTTCCTTCTTCTCAACCTACCTTTCGATTTCCCACTCTCCAAATACACTGAAACACACACACACACAGAAATTTATCAGTCTCCATTTGTCATTAAGAATTTCAGATGATACCACAAAAGAAGCTCTAATTGAGTACTATATAGATAATAATACTTAATTGAACTGGTCCATTATATGCTTTTATATTTTAACATACATAAAATTTACAATATTGCTCTAAGATTGCTTGAGACAACAAAATACATTTTAAATAATTCTTTGGATCTTATATTACGTCATACAATCATCTCACCTCCAGGAGAAAAAAAAATCACGGGCTCTTGATTTCAGTCTACAATGTAATTGTCTCCCCGCTCCAGTCTTACTAATTTACACAGCTCCAAATGTTCACTTCCCCACACTCAAAGTTTCCCAGCAGATTATATTTTTCATATTGCACTGGCCCATTTCTCATGTGTCCCCTTCCTCTCCGTCATCTCTGAATTCTAATGTCAGAAGAAGTTCCAATGTGGATTTATTTTATAACAGTTTTGTTGTGAGATAACTCATATGCCAAAATATACACCTTTAAAAAGTGTACAATTTAGTGGTTTCTAGTATATCCACAGAGTTGTGTGATCATCAATACTACTTGTAAAGCTCTAAAATTGTACTACTTGTACTACTTCTAAGGTTCTAACTTTAGAACATTTGACCAGTGCCCCCCAAAACTGCATACATATTAGTATTCATTTCCCATTCCTATCTTGCAAACCAGCCCTGGCAACCACTAATCGGCTTCCTTCCCGGTGGATTTGTCTGTTTGGGACATTTCACATGAAAGAAACTGTGAAGTCGAAGGCAAATAAGCAAATGCACAAAATATTAAAAAGCAAGTTCATACACAGTAACAAAAAATGTGTTCAATTTAACAAAAAATTAGTCTTCCACCAACAGTAGACTTTACCTACATAAATAATTGATTCCATTTGTATTATTTATTCTGCAACCTGAAGTCTTCAAAATAATGAAGAATGATAGGCTCTAGAATCACTCAGTGAAAAGAATAGGTACTGTTTAAACAGGCAAGGACAGAGATTTTACTAAAACTTTAAATCTATAACAGCAATTAACTTAAAAATCGTAAGTCTTGCGATAGAACTCTAATGGAACAACTGTAGAGCTAAATGCTTCTGTGGGACAGATAGCTAATGGGAGACATATCTTTGGGTATTCCTTATAATGATCCTTATACAATATTCAAATACTATTATGTGATTGTCCCTATGATAAGTCCTTTCTATTTAGGCTTAACAAAATTTTGTTTTGTCTGTTCCAATTTATTCATAAATATAAAATAAAGAGGAGATAACGTTCTAAAAACATTTAAAGGGAAAGATATTGAAATTTTAACCTAAGGATTCATTTATGTTTTAAAATGATTAGAATTAGTTCTTGGAAGTTTAGCTACATAAAATCATTCTTTACATTGTTCTGCATAATAATGCAATAAACGAAGACGCATGTGAAATAAAATATTATTTAGTTTACTATTCTAAGTGTCATTAATTTTGAATATTTTGCAAGAAGAAAAAAACTTTCATAGAAGTCTTTTGGTTTCACGAAAAAAGTTAAGAGAAAAATTATTCCTTTCTCATGACGAGTAACATGAATAAGTTATTTGCCCTTAAAGTAGTAAAAAAAATTAATTTTTGAGCATAATGAAACTAAAAGGTTTTAGCACTCCTGATCTGAACAAAGCAAGATGAATTTTTAATACACTGAATTAATTAGGCACGTAATGAGGAATAAAATACATAACATTTCTAATTCAGATAAATAGCAAAATAGCCCAGATCCTAAAAGAAATAAATATCATCCATCATAGACACACCTTGAATTATGTTTATTGGAAAATATTAATGGCAACAAATATAACAGAACATTAAATGAATTCTGTTGCTCATTTTGTTTCACAAAATTACATTTCATTTTGACCCTCATCTGTAACTTTCTGTAGAGTTAATCTTAGGACATTATTCATTTTTGAAGGTGTTAATGTACCATAAAGGATTTGTATTATCGTTAGACATACTATCTATGCCAGGTGTTACATGTTCTCTGCATTTGCCCTGAAGTTCATTTAACAGCTTATAAATCTTTATGACGATATGATGTGTTCCTACCATCAGTTGCATCCTTAAAAAGATTCTTAAATATATATTATAAAATAATAGTTTTTAAAAACTTTTTAATAGAATGCAATACTTATGAATTAATTTTTAAGTTTTTGTGCCTTTCATAATATTGAGTTTTATTATTTCAGCAACATATGCACATATGGAGAGTATAAAATATTGACATGCAATATGATATAGTGACTTGCGATCTAATCCCTGGAAGATACACCACTTTACATCTCCCAATCTCAGTTCCTAATCTACAAACCATTGTGTTTGAACTGGATGATTTACAAGCAGTAGCATTTAAAAAAATTCCTTTTTCATGATCATTACTAAATTGTGAACTAGTATGCAATGTAAAGTGATGAATAAAATATTATTTCATACATTAGAGACATTCTTTAGACAATCATAGGTAGACTATACAAATATATTTGTTTTATTTGTATTTATTTTACATTCCATATTTTTAAGCAAATATACCTAAATACACATCTTTTTTGTGCCAATTAAGTAGAATTTGTATTATCCAGTTAAAGAAATAGAGTCAAAAGAAATTTTTATATAATTTGATCACTCATCTACTTTAGCAAGAGGCTAAGGGAAATATTTAATTAAAACATATTCTTTCTACATAAAAAATTATTTCAAAGATACTTAGGCTAAACTCTACATATAAAAACATAAAGCCATTTGACAAATCCTATTTTAAAATAAGAGGCAGAGACTGAATTTTAATCCTCATAATTTATTAATTTGTTAATGATCGTTTAAAATTGGTTTCATAAACCATTGTGACTTAAGCAGTTTTCTTACAGTATAATAACTTGTATAGACGTCTGAGATGCTTATTGAAAACACACATTTCTGGATACCACTGCGGACCTATTGAATCAGAACTTCCAGGGAGATTTAACAATCTTCTCTCCTTCTTCCCTCCCTCCTTCCTTCTTTCCCCATCTCTCCCTCCCTCTCTCTCTCCCTTTCTCCTTCCCTATCTCTCCTTTTTCTCTCTTTCTAAGAAACATTCCTGTGGTTCTTACCAACAGCAACATTTAGGAAAACTTCAGATTCATCACTGGAATGTTCAGAGTTTAGATGATATCATCTGGCTTTATGTAAAATTTTTAATTAATTAGGTAAAAGTTGTATACATCATTAAGAAAAAGCCTATAATATAAAAAAAATTAAGTCAGAACTTGTACACTGAGTCCTTGTAACCACGCAAGAGCTTTCTATCTTCATCCTAAGCTGATGGTTACAATGGACTTATTTTAGGACTACAATATAGCTCTACTTTTCTACAAGTGTCACAGACATTCAGAAATACTTAGAAACCTGTATTATTCAGTAACTCTATTTTCCATTAGATTTTTTTTTTTAATTACAAATAAGAAGCAGAGACTCAATACGGTAATGTATTGTTTTAGCAGATGTTTAGACAGTTTATATGTAGTTTTCATTCTTACTTTGACAGTTACTTGTTTTTTGACAGAGTTGCAAAAAGAAAACCAGGCATAATATCTCTTAAGTAAAATTTAAGGAAAACTACTTTTCACTATAGATTTAAACTAGTATGAGTGAGTAGCACAAGGTTCTAATGCTTTATATTTGTTTACTCACTTGATTCCTGCAATAACTCTATGAGATAAGGAGAAACTTATACCTTTTTAAAGAGGAAGGAATGGAGGCACAGAGACATTAGGAAACTGATTGAAGGCTCTAGCACAGGCAGTGAAATTCTAGGGTCTATGTGCATAACCAGTACACCACATGCTTTGAACGTTTTAATGATGACCACAAACACACATATTATAGATTTATAGATAAATTTGCAATCTTAAATGTTCCCCAATCCAAATTTATTCTCTTCCATTTCTCCATTTTTCCAGTTATTTCAAGTCATTTGCTCTTTATTAAGAAAGAACTATATATTACTAACATCTCTAGTTTTTCTTTTTATGATATAAGGAAAATAATTAGAATAAAATTATAGATGTGATGTAATTATTGTTAAGTACTTACTCCAAATGTTTGAATGAAACATTTGGTAAGTTATCATGGGTTTTCTTATCAGTTGTTATGTGACTGTGAACCGTTTATACTGAGAAAGGAAGTTTTAAGTTGTTGCTTCTGCCTGGAATCCTCGGTCTCTGTGTCGCATTGCCTTTCGATTCTTTGGCATTATTTTGCCCCCTGATCTTTCTCCTGATGCAATAAGAAGACCCAGATTAACAACTGTGCAGTTAATGTTACCTTCTTAGGGAAAATATAAAAAATCTAATATACATCCTTAGATACAGTAAGATTTTTCTTCATATAATGAACACTTTTGGCACAGCAGGATATGTATGCATCCATGTCATTGGCTGGTAGAGTCATCATCACAGTTATTAGCAAGTGTATATACTATATGGCTGTTTATATATAACCAGATACAGAAAATCTCTTAAAAACATAACTTATGAATTCCTAAACATCAAGTATTACCTGGCCTGTGAGTATTGTCCCCAATAAGAGGCTTTCCTATTTTCACACATAAAAAAATTTACAGTTTAATTTCCAAGAATGTTAAATTTTATCAAATTTCATAATAGAATAATTAGACTTAGGTCAAAGAGAAAGAGTGATAGTTGTATACATCATACATGGATTATTCTAAAATCATAGAGTAAGTATATTGGTTAAGTATATTCAATCTACTCACTATTCTTCTTATTTCATTCAACTTTTTTTTCCCAAAGTAAGGCATTAGGGATACAGTAATAAACAATACTATCAAGAGATTGACCCCCACATGGATCATTTTTCAAGCTGTGGAGACTAGTAATAATAAATAAGATAATTCAAATGTTAATAAATGCTGAAGGAAATTAATAAGATGATGAAACTTCAAAGGAATGATGCTGTTTTATATAAAGTGATCAGGGAAACCTCTCTGAGGAGGTGTCATATGACCTGAGTCCTGAAGGATGAGACTAGATCAGTTGTAGAAGCAAGAGTATTAAGGCGAGGAATATGAAGGGTGTGTTATGACTAAGAAAAATATGGGGACTAACCGGTATGACTGGAGCAAAGGAAGTAAAAGCAAGGGGTTAAATAAATGGGAAATTTAATCAAGCATGAGGTTGTATACTGTCTAGAAGGTGAAAGTAAGTAGTTTATTTCAAGTTGGCAAGGGGAGACATACGCATATACGTGGGGAAATTACATGACTTCTCCGGATACTGTGAGAATAATCAGATTCCATGGTTTCGGTCCCAGGAGAGATTTTCATACATTTTTTTTTTCTTTTTCTTTTTGGAACGAGAGTCTGGTTTGATTGTGATACCATTTACTGAGATGGGAAAGCTGGGAGCTCCATTTTGGGTGTTTTAAATTTGAGATCTATTACATATCTAAGTGGAAAGGTCAAATGAACATTGGAATATCAACTGTGAAACTGAGGAAAGAGAGTAGATTTAGGTATTTTTTTAAATTGTCATAAATCTGTTATTAGTTAAACCATATGATTCTGCAACCAATTTCATGAAGGAAATGAGAGAACACACTGGGCCCCAAATCAGGCTGGAAGATAAGGAAGAAGCAGTGTGAGCATGAAAGGAAGTCAGGAAGTGGAACACCAGGAACCTATGGTGCTAACCCAGCTTCAGGGCTCAAGGGTGATTTTAAGTCTCTTATCGAAGACTTGTCTGCTCCTAAATTTGTAGTTTATTTGGAAATACATTTTCCACAAATGCTAAGTTGTCTTCTAATCTTAATGAGTTTTATATGCCAGTAACAAAATGCTGCCAGTCCTGGTGGTCTAGTGGTTAAGATTAGGCACTCTCACTGCTGCAGTCTAGATTTGTTTCCCGGTCAGGGAACCACACCACTTGTCTGTTGGTTGTCATCCTGTGGTGGCTGCATGTTGCTGTGATGCTGAAAGCTATGCCACCAGTATTTCAAATACCAGCAGGGTCACCTATGGTGGACAGGTTTCAGGAGAGCTTCCAGACTAAGACAGACTAGGAAGAAGGACATAAACAACCACTTACAGAAAAATTGGCCATGAAAACCCTGTGAATAGCAGTGAAGCATTGTCTCATATAGTGCTAGAAGGTGACAGGATGGCGCAAAAAGACCAGGCAGGGTTCACCTCTGCTGTCCACAGGGTTCCTAGGGGTCAGAATCAACTAGAGGGCACTAACAACAACAAAATAAAATGCCAAGGTCTTTTAAAGATGTAGTTCTTGATTATGCCTTATTTCTTAGGGGTTTTTTTGCCCCATCTCTCTCTCTCAACCTAATGGTTCTACATTGAAGCTATCAGGGAAAACAGGTGCAAAAGTCTTTATCCTTAATCAATTTATCCCTGAATCATTTTATCATTTCATTGAAAGCTTTTGTCAATCCCTTTTCTGCCTATTTGGGATCTAGGAGCAGTAGTTTTGTCCAATTCTCTAAGGTTCTTGTCTTTTTTTAAACTACTGAATCTGCTGATGATTTCCTAAGCCCATCTTTCTTGTAATATCTTGCCCAGCATAGTCAATAGCAACCAACGCATATTTTTAACCTTCTGTTTTCTAACTTTTTCTCTTAAAGCTCCTGGCTGAGTGAGGAAAGAATCTTCTTTCCTACTTAGAACAGACTGTAGCCTTACTAAATATTTTTGCCACTTCTTGATACAGATAATTATCTTTTCAGCCCTCCAGAATAATTTTGTCACTGTTGTTCTCTCAGCTCCTAAGCCAAATATTATTGTTTTTGAAAGCCGCATCCTCCATTTGGTACTAATTTCTGTATCACTTTCACATGATAAAACTGGTCATATGGCTTCAACCCAGTTTCACAAGAGGCTGGGAAATGTAGAGGAGTGGATGAGAATTCTCTGAGCACTATTCATATCACCCACACTATGCAGTATACAGTATAATGCTATAATGACTTCTCTTTTAACTTCTTGTTCCTTCCTCATGAGCAGTAGAAAAGAGGTAAGAACAGAAAGAAGAGGAAATCAGTTCTGCACAAGAATGAGAGACCAGATTCCTGAGGAAATGTGTTTTTTTTTTAAATTGAAATCTAATTGACATACAATATCCTGTTAGTTTCAGGTGTACCTCACGGCGATTCTATATTTATATACATCATGAAATGATCATCACAAAAAGTCTGGTTACCATCTGTCACCATACAAAGTTGTTACAATATTCTTGTCTATATTCCCTATGCTGTACATCACAACCCCATGACTTATTAATTTTATAACTGGAAGTTTGTACCTCTTAATCCCACCACCTATTTCACCTGCCACCCAACATCTACCCCCTCTCATAACCACCAGCTTGTTTCCTGTATCTATGAGTCTGTTTCTGTTTTGTTTTGTGTGCTCATTTATTTTGCTCTTTACATTCCACATGTAAGTGAAATCATGCAATATCTGTCTTTCTCTGTCTTACTTATTTCACTTAGCATAATACCCTCTAGGTCCATCCATGTCATCACAAATGGCAGGATTTTATCTTTTTTATGGCTGAGTAGTATTCCATTGTACATATATGTACATATATATATATATATATATATATATATGTATATATATGTATCCCACATCTTCTGTATCAATGTTTTTAAGTTGGAGTTACTTATGGGAAGTTGTGCAGAAGTGACAGAATGTAAGCTCAGACTTGAAAAATGAACATTTTCTTATGATAGAAAGACCAGGTAAAGTGGTGATTTCCAAAACTGGCTCATCAAAATCTTTTTTTTTTTATCAGTACGAACACCAGTTTTCATTCTAGATCCATAAAATGAGACTTGCCAAATATAGTGCGCTACATTTTATGTTTGCTGCAAATATAGCATCAGCATTTTATGAAGAGAATGTTCTACTTCCTCTGGTGCACAAGCAATTCTTTTCATAATATAGGGAGTTACATAAAATATATTTTCCAATCAACTCTTTTTGTGTGTGTGAGAAAGACTAGCCCTGAGCTAACATCTGTTGCCAATCCTCCTCTTTTTTTTTTTTTTTCCTGAGGAAAACTGGCCCTGGGCTAACATCTGTGCCCATCTTCCTCTACTTTATATGGGACGCCGCCACAGTATGGCTTGACAAATGGTTCGTCTGTCCGTGCCCGGGTCCGAACCTGCGAAACCCTGGGCCACTAAAGCAGAGCACGTGAACTTAACTGCTACGCCATTGGGCCAGCCCCTCCAATCAACTCTTAATATTGAAAATCACCAGTTTGATTACTGCAATAGAATTCTAAACATCACAAATGTAAGTCGTGTTAAGTGTTAAGTAAGTATTGTTTTGTTTAACGTTGTGACATTTTTAGGATTCCAAATAATTTTTCAGTACCAGGAAAGGTCTGCAAGCTCGTTACAGAAATCTGATGCACACTTTGTGACTACTGAGTTTAGTAATTCTAAGTTGGCACATAAATAATTTGTAGAAAATCAATTTAAACAAATGTTTTTGTTATGCTTTAATTTGACTACATTAGCATCATATTATTAACATAACTTACATAAGTTTCCTCAAAATTGAAAGTATCTGTTGGGAAGTTAGATTTCTGTTTCAGACAAGGTATCAGCATGAAACAGATGTCATAGAATACTTCGGGGAGTATTTAATAAAGCGAATATTTATAAAAGTGTGAGCAGAGTATGGCAAATCAGAAAGGATGGTATGATTCTAGGTAGCTTGTAACAGCAAATCTATTACCACTTCTAGGACTAAAAGAAGGAAGGGAGGGAGCAATTACCAAAACTTGGAAGAAAAGGACAGATTGCTTATGAAGAGCAGCGACATTCAATCATGGAACCCAACCAAACTAGGGTAACCCTGCAGGGAAGGAGCCAGAGGAGTAAATGCACTTACTTCATGCTCCTACTTCAGGTTGACTACACACCAAAGATCTCAGTGGCTGAAATAAACCAGTAGCCAGAAAACAAGGAATCCAGTGAGGGAGTACATATAGGCCAGCCTTTGAGGGCAGAGTGTTAGGTGGAGAAGGGTGAGGAATAAATCTGGAGGGTAAGTGGAAGGTATTCAGCACAGTTTGAGATGAGATGAAAGGGAAAAATTAAGTTGATCATTAAAAAAATAGTAAGAAAAAGAATAACTAGAAATAGTGACCATTTATTTTATAAATATTTTTGTGACAATTCTTCTAGTTGATTCCAATTGATGACTATTGTTGACTGACAGATATGGAAAAGCTTTCTTTATAATGATATGATCAAAGTTGACATAAAAACTAACGTGTATTTGGGTTACCATTGCTGGAAGCACATTTCCAATGAAATATCTATACTTTGTGAAATCTATTTGATATGTAGCTCAAATATAATAGAACTTCTTACTCAACTGATCAAAACAAAATATACCTTAGAGGAAAAGATTAAATGTCATTATTAAAAATTACTGAATTTGCTAAAATAAACTAGTTTTTTATGTTCAATATTAAAAAGAAATCTGATCTCCTAAAATTCTCATAAAAATTGCATGCAACTGAGTTGATTTCAATACATATAAATATACAGATATGTGATTATTCTGCAAATGTTCCTATATATTATATCAAATAAAATCTGATGTTGGGCCCAACCTATGAATAAGATACCAATTATGAATTAGTTAGCTTGGGCTGCAGTAACAAAATATAATAGACTTCTTAAACAATGGAAATGTATTTTTTTCACATTTCTGAAGGATAGAAGACCAAGATAAGGTGCCAGCAGGGTTGGTTTCTGGTGAGGTCCCTCTTCCTGGCTTGTAGACTGCTGCCTTCTCACTGTGTCCGCACATGGCTCTTCTGTGTGCCGATGCAGACAGATCTCTGGTGTCTTCCTCTTCTTATAAGGACTTGAGTCCTATCAGATTAGGGCCCCAACTTTGTAAACTCATTTAATATTAATTATCTTCTTAAAGGCCCTGTCTCCAAATACAGTCGTATTAGTGATTAGGGCTTCAGCATATGATTTTGGGGGGAACACAATTCAGTCCATAACAAATTGTATTTTATTAAGGTAAGTGTATTTTATTAGTTCAAAATCATGACTACTTTTTTCTGTAAAGCCAATTAATAATAGTAATTAGCATTTTTTTGTACAAAATAGAGGTTTGGGGAAGGAAGGAAGAAAAGAAAGAAGGAAAAGAGGAAGGAAGAAAAGGGAGAAGGAAGGAAGGAAAGAAGTAAGAAAGGAAGGAAAATATATATATAATTATACTTGGGACATAGTTTTGATGTTGATATATTTATATATTTTTAACTCAGGCGTTATGTACCCTTTGTATCTTTACTAATTCCCACTCCTCTTCCTTTCTCCAATTTGCAATAAGAATTTTGAAAATGTCTTTTCAATCTCTATATATAAGTACATTTTAAGATATGTGTGCAATAATGCAAACATTTAAAAATTATACATGCCTCATATATTCTCATAGGACTTAGAATTTTCACTCCACCTTTTGTTTTAGACATTTATCCATCTTTGATACACATAGATATGCTTCATTTATTTTATTTTTCAATTTGAGTAACATTACATGAATATATAATATTGATTTATTCATTTCCCTACTGATGACAATTTAGGTTAGTTCTAAGTTTGGCCATAAGAAAAAGTTAATTCTGCAATGTACTTCTTTGAATACTTTTCCTTATTCTATTTAAACAAGAATTTCTCATATATATATATATATATATATATATATATATATATATATATACATATATACACATACAGTCATGCACCACATAACGACATTTTGGTCAACCATGGATCGCATATATGATGGCGGTCCCATAAAATTAGTGCCATATAGCCTAGATGTGTGGTAGGCTATACCATCTAGGTTTGTGTGAGTACACTCTGTGATGTCGGCACAACAATGAAATCGCCTAATGGGGCATTTCTTAAAACCTATCCCCATTATTAAGGGATGCACAACTGTATATGCACTGATTCAAAAGTGTGCATTTTCAACTTTACAAGTTTATAAGAGTATCAATTTTTCTCCCAAGTGGTTATAGAAAGTTATATTTCCACAGATTATGAGAGTTTCCATTTTATTACACGACCACCAACACTGAACATTAGCATGCTTTAACATTTTTTTCCCAGTCTCATAATTGTGACGTTTTAATTTCAGCTCCCTGATGACTAGTGCAGCTGGATACTGCTTTCATATACCTTGCCCACTTGTATCTATTTCTGGGTGAATTCCTATTAATTTTGTCCAATTTTATTTGAACATTTTTATTTTATTCTTATTACTTCAAAAGAGTTTCTTATACATTGTGGATATACATTTCTTGCCTGTTTCTGGCCTTGTAGTATTACATTTCTTAATGTGGTTTGTTTGTTAAATGTAGTAAAACTCACTAGTCTATTCTTTTGTGATTTGTGCTGCTTAATCTTTTTAAAGCAGACCTTTTCTATACCAATTCTTAACGATATACCTTAAAGATATTTTTTAAAAACATGTTCAAATTCTTTAACTTATTAAATTTATATGTAATTTGCTTTGGGACATACTCTGAAATAGTGTTTTAGTTTAATTTTATCCCTTATGGATAGGGTATTGTCCCAAGTCATATATTGAATTGCTATTTCTACACAGATTTGTAATGCTAAATCTATAACCAGTGTCAATATATCTGTGGAGCTAATCTGTGCTTTCTTTTTTTTTTTTTTTTTGGTGAGGAAGACCAGCCCTGAGCTAACATCCGTTGCTAATCCTCCTCTTTTTGCTGAGGAAGACTGGCCCTGGGCTAACATCCGTGCCCATCTTCCTCCACTTTATATGGGACGCCGCCACGGCACGGCTGACAGGCAGTGCGTCGGCGGGCGCCCGGGATCCGAACCAGCGAACCCCGGGCTGCCAAGCGCGGACTAAACCGCTGCGCCACCGGGCCGGCCCCTAATCTGTGCTTTCTATTTTGTTCTATTGGTATTTTTAAATCATGTGACCATAAAAATCTTATTTTATATATTTATTTTTAAATTTAAGAAATAGTGTTTTCATTTTTTAAAGCTTTATTGACATGTAATTGACATATAGCATTGTGTAAGTTTAAGGTGTACAGTGTGATGATTTGATACATGTATATATTGCAAAATGATGACCACAAAAGGGTTAGTTAACACCTCCATCACTTCCCATAATTACCATTTTTTATGTGGTGAGAACATTTAAGTCTATTCTCTCAGCAACTTTAAAATACATAATACAGATTTATTACCTGCAGTCACAATGTGGTATATTAGATCCCCAAAACTTACTCATCTGATAACTGGAAGTTTATACCCTTTAGCCAATATCTCCCTATTTTCTCCACCCTCCATCCCCTGGAAACCACCATTCTACTCTGTTTCTATGAGTTCAACTTTTTTAGATTCCACACAAAAGTGAGATAATATGTCTTTTAATGTACCTGTTGGTTATTTGGATGTGTCCTTTAGAAAAATGTCTATTCAGTTCCTCTGCCCATTTTTTAATCAGATTTTTTGTTTCTTGTTATTGGGTTGTATGGGTTCTCTTTATATTTTGGATATTAACTCTTTATCAGTTGTATAATTTGCAAATATTTCTCTCATTCTATAGGTTGTTTTCCATTTTGTTGATTATTGTGCTGAGCAGAAGCTTTTTAGTTTGATGTAGTCACACTTACCTATTTTTGCTTTTCTTGCTTGTGCTTTTGGTGTCATACCCAAAAAATTATTTCCAAGACCCATCAAGGGGCTTTTTCCCTATGATTTCCTCTAGGAGTTTTACCGTTCCAGTTGTTATGTTTACGTCTTTAATCCATTTCAAGTTAATGTTTGAGTGGCATAAGATATGGGTCCAGTTTCATTTTTCTGCATGTGATTATCCAGCTTTCCCTATACTTTTATTGAAGAGATTATTCTTTCCTCATTGAGTATTCTTGGCTCCTTTGTCAAATATTAGTTGACCGTGTTTGTGAGAGTTTAGTGGCAAGACAGATAAGAGCAAATCATATTACAACACTCTGAGGAAATTACTGAGAATCTGTATAATATTGTAGGTAAGACACTTGATTCACTTTGTTCACTTCATGTTTGATTGTCTTATAAAATACTATTCTTCCTACCTATTTCCTAAGTCTATTTATTAAAAAAGAATCATAGACAATGTAAATCTTTTTCATGGATCAGAATTATTTTTTCATTTGAAAGGTCCTTGCATGCCTCTTTCAGAAAGAATAAAGTCCTAAGAAATAAGCATTGGACCTATCTTATGGACACGCATAGAGACTATATTTTTAAAAATGTAAACTGCGATTTAATTATGTATTCAGTAGTCACTGAATATGGCAATAGGATGTTAATATATATCCACAATTTTTTTGTGAAAGATTTCTGACCACTTTATTTAGCTTCAGCAGCATAAGATCCTTGCTTTTAATCTAATATACATAATTGTATCCAGCCCTGCTTCTTTATCCTCCTAGAATACAAATAGATACTTCTCTGCTATTAATAGTGTCCAAAACCTCTAGATATTTCTCTGATATAAATATACACAATTAAATCTTAATTTTGTATTTATATTAGCCAAAAAAGATTGATATCGACTAAGAATAAAGTCTGTGTTTAGAAAATGAGGAGTACTTGTGTAGTTGATGTTGGTAACTTTAAAAAGAAAGATATATAAGCTTTACTTTTAGTTTACCCTCCCTTCCTTCCTACCTTCCTTCCTTCCTTGTCTGTTTCTCTCTCATTTAGTCCATAGATTGAATGAGTTAGATATCCTTTAAAATAATTTCTAAATTACGTTATAAATTTTCTCTCTTCTTATAACATGCAAAATTAGACATAATAGGTAAATCATGACTTGTTTATTTTTAACCCAGGAATGGCATTTGGCTGTTAATATTATACTAACTCTTAATAATGAATTTGATTTCCCCAAATTGATGAGGAAATTGCTGATTATATGAAGTTTCCATATTTAGTAAAAATGAATATTAATATTATAAAATGATGAATTGCTAATATGGGACATTGAGCTTGCAATCAACTATAAAATATCCCTCCTATAAAAGACAAGAATTTATAGTGGTAATTTTAGAACACAATTTCATTTCTAATGCCATGTATCACAAAGGAATAGGTAATTCAATAGCCCTTCATAGGGAGAAATAACATTTAAAAAAAAAAATGCTTATATCATTATTTTGGAGAAATAACTGCGTGATCATTATCAGCATTTTATTTTAAAATGTGTTTCAGAAAGAAAGGAAAATAAGAAAGAAATATACTTGCTCAGTGGTATAAGAAAAATGTCTGTTGAAAAATGTTATTTAATTAATTAAACTTATAAAAGTCATTCTTAATTCATAACAACAAGTAGCCAAGAAATGTTATGTTAAATTTAGCTCCATTTCAGTCAAGATGTATTGCTGTATTGTATTGTTTCTCCTTAATAGTAACAGACTATCACTGTTTGGATTGACTTCTGTTTAACTACATTAGAAATAGTCTTAAAAGACAGAAGGAATAATTCCTTTTAATTGACAGGAAGGAAAATTTATAAGATTATGCTAAGTAACCAAGTATGATGCATACAACTAGGTATGATATAAATTCAACCCAATAAAATAACCTTTAAAACAAAGATGTCACACTGTATACACTTAAATATTTCTATACCCCAAATTAAAAAAAACACAGAAAATTTACAACAATTTATGATAAAGGATTAACGTCCTGATATTTGTATGAAGCCCCACTTCAGATCCTCTCCTTGGTCACGTGTTCCAGTCCACGTATCGCTGTAGTAACTGGCACTTTGCTGCCTGCACCTTATTTCATGTGGGTGGGTCCTCACCAAGACCCAACCCATATACTTTTTGCCTCCAAATCTGGGGTTTCCCTGTTGACCTTGAGGCATGAATCATCTCCGCTTGTATAGATGAGCAACTTAAATTTGGGGGTCAGTTAAAATTTAGGAGTGGAAATCTTTGACTAATGGAATTTAGGAGCCAGCACATAAGTTCTTACCCCTTCTTCTTTCATATGGTCTTTGCTGAGATGCATCCATGTTACTGCTACTCAGAAGAATGTCATGAGATCAAGTAGTCAGTTCATTTTAATACCAACTGATAACCATCCTTGTACTGGCTCTCCCTTTTCTTCTTATCCTCTTGTCCATCACTTCCACTTCTCTAATTTTACACTTCCTTAGAAAAATAGTATCACATAAACCTTTGTCTCAGCCTCTGCTTTCTGGTAATTCCCACTAAACCAACATGTAAAAATTTTGTTTTCAATAAAAAAGACCAGGATAAATTCTATAATATAAAAATAAGCAAATACAAAATATAATTCACAAACCAAGGAATGCTGTAAGAAAATGAAAAGGACCACTCTTATTACTTATGAAATGCAAAGTAAAATGCGATCTCCAAAAATATAACTGTTTATTTTAAGAACATCAAATATTGCTAATTTTGAGGAAGCGATCATATGTTATTGAATAAAATGGAAATTGTGCAAACATTCTCTCTTCAAGAAATAATAATGAAAAGTGTTCAGTGAGTGATTATTATAGGACAGATATTTTTCTCAAGCCTTTGCATGTATTAAGTAATGTGATCCTTAAACCAGCTCTACTATCGGTATTATTGCTACCATTTTTCAAATAAAGAGTGGAGAACCAGGGGTTACATTAGAATTCAGACTCAGCACTCTCCAGAAGACCTGTTCTTTACAGCTCACTTTCCTGCCTATTATAGACTGCAGATACTATGGAAAGTTGTAGATATATCTTATTAGGTTATCTTCCTGTTGTTGACCCCAATGCCTAGGCTTCAGATTACCAAGGCAATGACCCCAAACGCAAAGTTCCCAAACACCCAGGCTACAAACAAGGGCAATCAATCTTTCTCTGTGCCATGGACCTCTGTGGCCATCTGGTAAAACCTACGGACCTCTTCTAAAAGTAATAGTTTTAAGTTAATAAAATAAATAATAGATAGAATTATTAAGGAAAATAATTTTATTTAAACATAGTTTACAAAATGTTGAAAAAAGTAAATTTGTGATGTAGAAATGTGTACGCTTCCTTAACAATATCTTGTAGTGGTTCCAATAATTAATTTAATTTCAAAGTAAGAATGACTCAGGATGACTCTAAATGATATTTCAAGAAATCACTACAAGAATTCATGAGCCCTGAGTTAGAACCTGTGCCAAAGGATTCCTAAACCCAGTTTTTAGGACAATAGTTGGCTAGAGTGGACTGGAGTTGGGTATTTTCCTTCCCCGGGTCAGTTAGGCTCAGATAATACCCCAGCAGGTTAGACTCTGGTTACCTAACTCCCCCTAAGGGCAAGCCTTGCTCAGAAGAACAGAGCGTTCTGGCATGTTTCTAAGTGGTTTCTTTTTCTACGCACCGCCAGAAGCACGAGGAGCTTTTTCTCCGATATTCACTACGAGAACTTTGTCAAGCTTCCGGAGATAAAACTCACAAAGGTGTGGGGGCCTGCCGATGACTGGGTCCCCTTGGAATTTTTAACTCTCAGAATTGTCCCCACTGAGCGTCCAGCAGTTCATCAAACGGTTCAGGATTTTCTAGCCCTGCACTGGCTCCCACAGCAGTTTCTGCTCATGAGTCTCTACTCTGGGAAGCTGTGACTTGCATTCACCTGTCTGTCTCTCCAGTCTTGGAGGCAGCAGTTTGCCCTGTGTCCTCCCATATGGTTTCAAGAAGAGTTGCTGATTTTTCAGCTTTTTACTTGTTAAGACGGAGTGGAGACTTCCAAGCTTCTTACATGCAGAACTAGAAACCACAAGTCCTATTTTTTGTTATTTGGCAATCAAAAAAAAAAAAAAGAAAACAATGTATACTTGTTAAATTTATGCAGGATACCTTGATCTTTAAATTTTAAAGTCAGACCCTTTTATAAAAACTTCTAACACAACATTTATTCATCAAAAGATGTTTTATATGTGACAAGAGTGCAAATAGATAACTAGACAGCTCTTATGATTATAAAAGATATAAAAACCATAGTTTTTCTATCACTTTTTAAAAGATTCTATATTTAAATGGCAGAGAATGGATGGTGAGCCATTCTTTAATTGTATGTTTCAATTATATTTGAATTGTAAAAAAAAATTAATTTTATTAAATTAAGACTGTTTCTTCACTACAGTGAAATGTGTTTTATTTCATTTCAGTCATTCATTTAATGTAGCCACATTTAATATAGCCAATATTTTTTACAAGCATTATTTAGGAACCTAGACCAAATTAAAACAAATCTTCAGCTCTATCCACAAAATTCAAATTTGATCACATTTCCTCCATGCTTAAATCTTTCAGTAACTTCTCATTGTATGTAAGAGATTGGTGGCTTTTTCTGTAAAGCATCACATAGCATATATTTTAAGCTCTATGGAACATACAGTCTCTGTCACAACTATGTAACTCTGTTGTAGCATGAATGCAATCACATGCAATATGTAGGTATATTCTAATAAAACTTTATTTACAAAAAAAAGGACAGGGCAGATGTGACAACAACTAATATGTAAGAAAAAGTCCACAATCTTGATGTGATACAAAACACTTCAGTACCTGCCCAAACTACACATCCATTCACACTGAACACTAGTCTCTGCCTCTCACTTTATCGCTTAGGCATTCTGAACAGCTCACCTTTCCTTAAAGGTACTGTGACGGAATATCCCCAAGATCACCTTCAGGTTAATGATTTGCTAGAAGGAATCACAGAACACAGCAAAGCTGTCATACACTCAGTTCTAGTTGTTACAGTGAAAGGATAGAGTAAAATCAACAATAGAAAAAGGTGCATAGGGCAGAGTCTGGAAGAGACTAGGCTCAAGCTTCCATTTGTTCTCTCCCAGTGGAGTTATGCAGACAGTGCTCAATTTTCCCAGCAATAATGTGTGTCAATATGCATGAAGTATTGACACCCTTGGAATCTCATCCAACCATTGGTGTCCAGGGTTTTTATTGGGGATTGGTCAGGTAGGCATGGTTGACTGCCTGCATAGCTGACCTTAGTTACTCATTCTCATTTGTTGGCCTTTCAAGGTCAAAGTGATACCATGTGATCCAAGTCCTCACTATAAATCACATTATGAGCATAATCTATCAGGCATGGCCAGGACCTCAGATAAACAAAGACATTCCTAACAGGCAGAATAGTCCCAGGGTCTAGAGGTTATTTCCTAGAATATGGGCAAAAGCCAAAACTTTCTTTGGAATATACAGGATTTGGACAACCCAGAACTGCTGAGTTCATCTTTTACTGCAGAGGCACCCAACTGTTGTGAACCTTCATGTTTTTGCTCAGACAAATGTTTTTCTGTGTGTCACATCCTCCAAAGAGAAAAAAAGGCGTCATTCACTGTAAATTCCTTTTATCATGGGCATTCTCTTAATCACCTTTGTATCTCTAGTGCATTTATAGTGCTCAAAATACAATAATGGCTCAATAAGTGTTAAAAAATATCTGAACAAAAATAAATCAAAGTTTGTTCTTCTTTTACTTAATGTTGTTCAAGAAATATATTGGAATGCATTGTTAAATAACATAAAGATATCCTGTCATTATAGTCAATAATTGTGCATCTTATTGAATTAGAACATCTACATATAGCTTCACATATTAGAAATAGATGAAACATAGGAAGGAATAATGTAATAAATAAGGATGATAAGTAAAGCAGATAGTATGAAATATCAGTAAAGGAAATTAGATTAAATTTTATTTTAGGTAGTTGTCAAGCATTGTTCCTATAAGTTTCATATTGTTCTAACAGATCAGAGGTTGTCAAACTATGACCCACCATCTAAATCTGGCCTGGTGCGTCTTTTTTATAAATACAGTTTCACTGGAGTACACTCATGTCCATTCACTTATGTATTGTCTATGGCTACTTCCACACTAAAATGGCAAAGTCAAGTGGTTGCAGGGAGACTGGAGACCATATGGTCCACAAAGTCTAGAATCTATCCAACTCTTTACAGACAAAGTTTGGTGACTCCTGCCTCAATGAATAAAAAACTTACAACCATAAAGTCAAAATACATAGTTATGTTTAGTGTTGTTGAATGTCAAATTTAGAATCTTAATCTATTAAAAGATTCCAAGGAAATTATTGCTAATATTGTCTTTCATACGTACTTATATCAGGATTTTCTGTATTATATTCTCTGTCTCTTCTGTCTATTGTTTTATACATTGATCTTCAGGTGATATAAGTACTAACTTTTATCTACAAAATCTAAAGTTATGATAATTAATATTTTCTTAATATTATTTCAGTAATATTATTTTTCCTTTAATGTATACTTAGTGATGAAAGACTGATTCCATTTTTCCCCCACTGTATATGGCTTTTTACATCCATTGCCATTTCTCTGGGCCAGGAACACTGAGTGCTTTGAAATTGTTTCAGATCTGGCACTGAAGACGTTATTCGTTGTGACATTTTTTTTCCTTAAGTAGAGTTTAGCTGTTTGAGTCAAGGAGATAATCCTAAGCTTTGTGTGAAAGGTCCATACCAAAGGAATTTCAAGCAGCATGCAGCAGGATGAAGTTCTGGTTGCTTGGCTCTGACTTTCAAAGAGACGTAGCAAGAGTAGCAAGAGAAATGGAGAAAGATCCCAGTAGACACTCAGATCACAGCTTCAGAAACACATCTGGCCACAAGTGTGAGGGAGGACGTAGTTAGTGGACACAGATGTTTGAGAAATAAAAAGTCAAGTGTATTTTAAGACAGAATGCAATCCAATGTGGGACACATTGGGCTACTGGGCTTTGAACCAGGCAGATACTTGCAAAAATAGATAGCTAGGAACCTAGATATGGTAAATGGATGAGAGGCAAGGAGTTAAACACAGGTGATTTAGAACCAGTTCCTGGTAAAATGGTACAAGGTCAGAATGGGAACAACTGAAACAGATTTAATGAATAAATAATAATCAAATTCTTTGTTTTAACTCTTCTTTTTAGCAGATTGGGGAAAAGTGAAAACATGAAATGGCATTAAATGATCCAAAATTCACAATTGACAGGACACAGGGTCATGGAGCCAAGAAAACCAATAAAATTGTAATTTATCTTCATGTTTTAAAGGTTATTTGAACTCTTTCTGATTGAGAGTAAAGAAACACTCACAAAATGCTCTTTATTTTTATGTAACATTGATTAATTTCTCTCTCGGTTGCATTCCAATCATGATTTTACTTTTCCGCTCTAGAATCTAGAAGGAATCTTTTTTTCTTTCTGGCTTTGGTTTCTCTTTCTACTCAATATTTATATTTACAGAATGAAAGAAATATGGTACCATAACTTTATCAGAAAATAAAATTAGAATGATGTCAACCAGAATTAATGAAGTGAAAGTACTGTGACAACAAAAAAGAGATAAGATGGAGAAGACTGCTAGAGTAAACCCCAAGTGTTTTTGCTGTTGATTTTATCACTCCAATCTGTTATTCAGTGAAACAAATTCAGAAATAAGCGTCAATCAGGGTTATTAGAAAAACATAGACTATGAGAGATAGAATAGTATCCTTCATGATATTATTATTAGTGAGAGTTACTGGACAACTTTTATGGGGTGTGCTTGTTATAAATGGACATATAGGAAAGCCAGAAAGAAAATGGATTTTGCATTCAGACAGCCTGGGTTTAATCCTGGCTCTGCCACTTAATAAACTTGCGTAATCACTCTGTTTAGGATCATCTCGTTTGAAAAGTGAAAGATGAATAAGAGCATCCCTTTATTGTTTTCTGAAATTTAACATTGCATAATCCAGATGTTTAACTGAAATCACTTTGGAAGGTTATTAGTCCATATACTTTGGAAACTAAGTTGCTAACTTAGAACTAAAGACGTTAAAGGCTTTGCATCTTGAAGGCCATCACGGCTTTAAGAATTAAAATGCTATAATCTGCAAGTAACAGAAACTTTAATTCTAACTTAAAAATGCAAATGGTTAATAAATAGTATATTATTTGACATAGCATCAGGTAAGAAAGCAACCATTTCTTTCTTTCTCTCTGGTCTTTTAATCAGCGCATGCCTTTCCCTTAAGATGATTCCCCTCATTGCCATAAGATGTCTGACGGAGAAACTGAAGCAACCTGCTGGGTCCTAGTTCACAGCCAGAGAGAGATGTGAAAACCCTTTCTTCTCAAGCATCAAATAGGAGTCCTTCCCTTCACACTGATTATTTCTTGTTCACCTTCTTCACGCACTAATTGGTTTAATTATCTGCATCTACTCCTAGAGGTCAGGAGCAGGGGACTGAGGAAGTTTCCCCCGATTTATGCAGTTCTTTGGCATTCAGCAGAGAGTGTAATAAAATGAGAATTTGCTGGAAACAAAGTAAGAGAAGTAGATACTAGATAGGCAAAAACAGTGTCCACTACAATAAGAGACACTTTGGTTATATTTCACTGATTTTACTCTATGTCGATTATTATTTTAGCAGGGAAATTATGCACTGATAGAGTAAGTTGTTACTAATATGCAAAAACTTCCATACAGAAATGTCTCTCTCTCCTGTATACTACTGTATGGATTTTTATTTTTTTAAACAGTGACAGGCTTTTACATGTCCCAGTGACAAAATGTACATTTATGCATAAAAGACTGAGAAAAATACAATTTCCTCTAAATGTATTTTGTTTAGGAAAAGAGGCAAAGAAGAGACAATGAAGCTTCAAACATTTCTTGAGGGTGGTGTTTTACAAAGAAATAGAAGGGTGAATGTGTGGAATAGGAGTTTCCCTCATTGCTAATTCTTTCCAGGACTGACATTCATAAAACATATATTTAATTTTAGAATTAAATATTCTTTAGATATCAATCTTTTCTGATTCTTTTCTAAAGGAATGAATCTATGGAGGAAAGAGCAAGAAAGAGACAGTTAAGTGGGCAAAGAAGACAGAAGTGTGCATAAATAGAGCCGTGTGATTTAGATATAATTAGATTTTATGGCTTTAGTATTATTGTTTTCCTTGTTTTGCATTTAAATTTGCATATATATGCTATTGCAACTCTAATACATTTTACTGGGCAAAGTGATATTTATGTATGATGCTGGTCATCTTGAAAATAGATTCAGTATATATCTAGGATTTAATCAGAACATATTAAACTCATTAAAAATCATCTCCTACGTATTTTGGCTTTATGCTTGAAATCGTTTTTCTTCTCTGTTAAACTCAAAAATCTATAACTCTAAAGTTAAAAAGGGGGAAAATCACAGTGGTGCTATATAGAATGGCTGTTTAACAGTCATTCTTAATTTTAAGGCTTAACTGAGCACAATGAGTAGAAATTTTCAAAGCGCTAAATTAATTGAAGTGTTTATTTATAAAATAGCATATATTTTAAAATAAAGAGAACAATAAAGATTTCAAATACTGTCTCCCACCTGTATACAGTTTTTACATATGATTATGTATTTAATTCCATTTTTCCAATAATGTCCTATTAGATACAGTCTGAATTTATGTTCAGTTTTCAGATTCATCTCTTTTGCAAATATTAGAGAAATAGATTGTATTTTGTGTAGGGATGCTGCTATGAATTGTTGCCTGCTTACTAATCACGGGACTTGAATATTTTCTATTTCATCCTTCTTTGAGTTTATTGATTACTCCATCGACTTTTCTATTTTCAGTCTGTCTGTTCTTTCAGACTAGTTTGCACCATTAGCAAAATACACAGTTTATGTTTGCTTCTCCTCTAAATACTCACTTTTGAAATTAGACTTTGAAATATAGCAAAAACTTGTCGTTAAAACAAACATTGTAAAATTTGCAATGAGATAAATTCTATTTATTTTCCCTAAATTGAATGGACTATGAGCTGTTTTCAAAATAAATAATGATACCCTAGTATAAAATAGCTTATTATTTATAGGAGATAAATATATGATAGCATTTATATTGAAAAACATATATTTGTAAAATTGAAAGACATGCCTCAAGACTCTTTAGGTAAGAATATTTTTACTGTTAGGATTTAATCTTTATTAGTATTTGCTATGATTCAAAACTAAATAAGATATTACATATTTTATAATTTAATATACCATTTGTATTTCTATATGATACAAAGTAATTAATCATATAATTTATATTTTCTCCATCATTTTCTCTTCGATAGAAACATTTTTACAGCAATGAAGGTGACATAATTCAATGAGTAGTTTTTTTCTCTTATTGACAATATTTTAGCTATGATTGAAAAACTTGAAAGTTAGTTCTAAATTATCGGAATTTTCCCATGATATAGTTATAGATTTTCATATGCTGGACTATATGTAGTCCTTACTATAAATCACCAGTTATGTATAAATTACACACATGGATTATATCATGGCATATCTGTACAATCTTGTCGAAGAGGTAAAACTAACCAGAGACTGAACTTCTATTTGTGAGATATATTTCTCCACAGAGAAAACATATAAAGCAATAACTATGAAGCAGATCTGCCTCCTTTAAGTATGCTCAACAAAATGTTACAAAGTGGCAACAAGACCTTGAGAAGTTAGCAGTAATGACTGCCCAGTGCCACAAAGGGCCAACATTCCTTCATTTAGGTTCTGTTAAATTGTAAGCTACATGTGGGTAAGGATTTCTATTTGTTTTAATTTTTTATTCAGTGTTATAGTTCTAGTTTCTAAAACCAGTATTTGAACATGATTTGTTCAAATGAATATGTTTTGTACTAAATAATTAAATAAATAAATTTATTGTTGCTTATTCTCGGCTCTTCAATTCATGGCTGTTTCTTCTTTATGCACTGCAACAGAATTTAAAGATTTTAAAGAGAGATTTTAGACATTTTTCCCAATAGTTCCTGAAGCTATTAAGGCCATAGCGTGCAATGTCTCAAGGACTGGATGAATACACTTAGAATAAAAAAGTCAGTGGACTTTCTTTATAGATTATTTTTGAAACCCAATGTGGAGAAAATAGTTTTAAAAGCAGAGTTTAACACTGTGTAATCCAAATGTTTAATTTATGTACTTATTTGAAAAAGTAGGTTCTATATCAAAAAAGCGCTGAGATTGTTAAGAGGAAAAGCTTGAAAGACAGGGTTAGGATGTAATAAAGGCAATTCCAAAAGCTTAGGGACATCTGCTAAATATTGGAACTTGACGAATCAGGTACATAGAGATAATGTTGTGGACAAAGGACAGGGAAATTATGCAAGCTGATTTTAGAGTTATTCTCTTCCCAAGTTCTAAAACTGGTAGGAGAATGATCTGAGGAGTCTATGCTAGCTGGATTCTCGAGAAGGGACCCAATGCTTCAACCCCTGGGCAGGGGTCAGGGAAGCAAAAAAACGATCAGTTAGCTTTTAGAGGCTAGAGGAGCATACTACAGGGAGAAGTCCTACATACAGCACATTGTCAGAAGGAAGAGTCACATGGTAATGGAATTGCTCTGGCAGATCTCATCCCCCAGGGCAGCCTGCTGAGTCCAACACACCCCAATGCAGTAAAGATGGCTTCCCTAAGTCTTTCTGTCTCTTTTAGAGGGATGAAATTGTGGGTTAGATTCAGTAGAGCTCCCTAAGTCCTCTAGAATAGGGACAAGGCAGAGGCAGAGGATGGGGAGCTGGCTCCCTGAGGACCCAAGGTATCAACAGTGAGTGAGGTACACAGCTTTGAAAACTAAGTATGTTAATCCTATTCAGGGGTCAGTATAAACAGAAGAGTTATCAGACCACTTACTCCCTTCCCCCTTGAGGTTTCTGTAAAGCCACAAACCTCAGGGAGAAATACAATATAAAGGTGAAGGGAGAGAAATCTAAGGGAAACCTTGAATTGAATAAGAAGTTATGACAGAAGGAACTCAGTTCCAGGTGGAATAACATCAAGTTAATCTTTCTTTAATAAGTAATAGTAACTATCTTGCAATCAGTAAAAACCAGATTTCATGATTTATACTTAGTTAAAGAGATATAAAGATAGGTACATCTTGCACACCTGATTCAGGAAGTGTGAATTTCACGTGCATTAAATTTGTAATAGGTTGTTAAAAACTCTGTCGGTGGTTCTATATTCCAGTGAAAACAATTCCCTTGCTGTATTTAAGACTGTATCAGAGTCACCTGGAGGGCTTGTAAAACACAGATTGCTGGACCCCCGGGGTGGGGACTGAGAATTTGTATTTTTAACAATTTTCCAGGTGATCCTGATGTGGCTGGTCTAAAGCCTATTCTTTAGCAACTATTGCCTTATTGTATATAACCATACTATATGGTTTTGCTTTAGTTAAACTCTCCAGTGTTTTTGATATGTCTACAATTTTCTATGCCCTTCTTAATAATCAAGCACCAGAGAAATGGATGTCCTCCTAAAATAAACCAATGTCACTATTATTTTGGCAGTTGCACTGTTGGGTGGCAGTTCAATTAAATCATAACGTATGTGACATGTCCAGGAAAATCTGGCCTTCCTTTATGGATATGTACTTTCCTAAATGTTACCTGGTCATTGCCACTTGCCCTTCTTAGGTGGAATGGTTGATGCCTCACATTGTATTAAAAATCATAACAAGATTGGTATTAATGAAAAGTATAACCTGTGTGATTGTTACAAATTTTCTACTAATTTTTTTGTAATGGCAAATAAACAATACTGTTGAAGTAGTGCAGGGGATATTTGTGTCTGGGATAGAGAAGAGGGTACAGCATGGGTATAGCATAATTTACTCTCATTTTAGGTAACAATGTGTAACTGATGTTAATAAAAGCAGGTGTCTGACAATTATTTGCTGGACCTGTAGAAGTGACATACTATTTGAACTGTGAATGGGCACCTAAAAAAGTCTTAATAATTCCCCTTCCCTTTAATATTACAGAAAAGTCAACTATATTTCCAATTAGTTGTGTTATATACACCTTGATATACACTCAATTTCATTTCAGGTGGAGACTGAGGAAGTCTTGATATCTTATTGATATAAGAGCATATGAACCTTCTTGGCCCCCAGTAAATTAAAAATCTTGTGTTGTCCATCCAAACTCCTACTCCAACGATGTGGGGCCAAGTAATGAATACAACTGACTGAACTGAAAATCTTCTAAAATATATGAATTAAATAAAAACAGTAAATTTATATATATATATATATATATATGGATTTTCAGGCATTGTTCTAAGCATTATGGACTATATTAATCCTCATAAGAAGCCAATGAGATGAGAACACAATGTACAGACATTTAAGTATTTTGCCCAAATTCATACAGCTGTTAAGTGGAGCAACTGGGGTCAGCATCTGGCATTCGAGGAGAGATTCTTAATGTTGTCAATAAAATTGACAGTGTCCCTCCCTCCTGAATCTATTATCAGAAATACCATGAAGCTATTACTAAATGTTTGGTCCTGTTAATTAAATAGTCATGATAGTTTTCTCCTCTGAAATACCTTTGCATAATTGTTTACTCTTGTTGGCTTTTCTCATTTTCCATTTCATTGAATTTCCTAATTTTCTTCCTAGCTTACTCAGCTGTTCCCATGTCTGACTCCTATGTCTGATTTATTGCCCTTTGATAAATCAAAGCATTCTCAAAATTAAGACATCAGCTTTTTATTATCCCCTAGTTTACTTTGGCAATCTTACCTATTTCCAGGCTAACAGATTGCATTTTCAAAAATACCAACAACATTTCCCATTCCAGTGTTCTTCTTCAATGTGAAATTGTTGTTTCCCCAAAAGGAGGTGGAATTTAATTTCCTTCTCCTTCAGTCTAGACAAGTTTGTTTGACCAATAGAACACATGTGAAGCCAGCTACATATCTTCCAAGGCTAGGTCAAAAGAGGCTATCAACGCCCACTTTGTTCATTCTGAGCAAAGCAAGTTGACATGTAAGAAGTCCAACTACGCTAAGACTACCATGCTGAAGGGACCACTGAGTTTAATATTTCCAGATGTGTCCAGCTTTTCAGCCACCCCTGCTTATGCATGAGACATGTGGGCAAAGCCATCTTGTACCATTCACATGCACCCAACTACCAGCGGAGTACTGAGTAACCTCAGATAACGAAATAAGGGGCAAAATCTTAGGCTTTTATCTTTATCTCAGATAAAATGTTTCCGTTTTAAGCTCTGCCCAAATTTCTGATTCACAGAATGTTTGAAAATAATGAAATTATTTTAGTTCAATCCATTAAGTTTGAAACAGTTTGTTGTGTAACAATATTAACTTGAATACTGACGTTTTCTACAACCTCTCTTTTACAGATAAACTTCTAATAATTCGCTACTCCCATCCCATTCATATATTGGATTGAGTCAACTTTAGAAATAAAAAAAGGTACTTGGGAGAAAATAAGAATCACAATTAATACTTAGTGGAGTCATGATAACATTACAAGAACAAGGATCACTGCCTAAATATTGAGTGGGAGAAAGTGAACTAACTATGTTAGTGTGGGGAGGGGTATTTTGGAGATAGGACATTCAAATCATAGAGAGTAACACACATGCATAGGTATATGTTGGAAATTAAAAGCAGTGTGGTGTTCGAGTTGTGAGTTATGTCATTCTAATTCATAAAGAGTGATACAAAACGTCATAAAAGCAGAAAGGGAAAGAGAGACACTAGAGCATGGATATCGTGGATTATTGAACTTCCTTTTTAAACAACTAAGAGTCCCAGATAAGAGAACAGGCAAACTTCAGTTTATTGCTCTTCACTTTATTGTGCTTCATATGTATTGTGTTTCTTACAAATTGAAGGCTTGTGACAATTCTGCATTGAGCAAGTCTATTGGTGCCATTTTTCCAGCAGCACTTACTCATTTTGTGTCTCTGTGTCACATTTTGGAAATTTTCACAATATTTCAAACTCTTTCATTGTTATTATATTTATTAGGGTGACCTATGATCAGTGCTCTGATGAAAGTAAGGCAGCCTTATGCTAATATGGAGAAAGTGTTAGTGGTCTGGGTAAAGGTCAAAACAGCCACAACATTCCCTTAAGCCAAAGCCTAATCCAGAGCAAGGCTCTAAGTCTCTTCAATTCTGTGAGGTCTGGGAGAGGTGAGGAAGCTGCAGAAGAAAAGTTTGAAGCCAGCAGAGATTGGTTCATGAGGTTTAAGGAAAGAAGCTGTCTCCATAACATAAAAGTGTAAGGTGAAGCAGCAAGTGCTGACATAGAAACTGCAGCAAGTTATCCAGAAGATCTAGCTAAGATAATTAATGAAGCTGGCTACACTAAACAACAGATTTTCAAAGTAGATGAAACTGCCTTCTGTTGGAAAAAGATGCCATCTAGGACTTTCACGGCTAGAGGAGAAATCAATGCCTGGCTTCAGAACTTCAAAGAACAGCTGACTCTGTTAGGGGCTAATGCAGCTGGTGACTTCAAGTTGAAGCCAATGCTCATTTACCATTCCAGAAATCCTAGGGCTTGTAAGAATTATGCTAAATCCACTCTGCCTGTACTCTATAAATTGAACAACAAAGCCTGGATGATAGCATGTTTGATTACAACATGGTTTACTGACTACTTTAAGCCCACTGTTGATGCCTACTTCCCAGAAACAAAGATTCCTTTCAAAATATTACTGCTCATTGACAATGCACCTGGTCACCCAAGAGTTCTGATGGAGATGTACGATGACATTAATGCTGTTTTTGTGCCTAGTAACACAACATCCATTCTGCAGCCCATGGATCAAGGAGTAATTTTGACTTTCAAGTCTTCTTATTATTTAAGAAATACATTTTGTAAGGCTATAGCTGCCATAGATAGTGATTCCTCTAATGGATCTGGGCAGAGTCAATTGAAAACCTTCTGGAAAGTATTCACCATTCTAGAGGTCATTAAGAACATTTGTGATTCATGAGAAGAGGTCAAAATATCAATATTAACAGGAGTTTGGAAGAAGTTGATTCCAAACCTCCTAGATAACTTTGAGGGATTCAAGACTTCAGTGGAGGAAGTAACTGCAGATGTGGTGGAAATAGCAAGAGAAGTAGAATTAGATGTGGAGCCTGAAGATGTGACAAAATTGCTTCAATCTCATGATGAAACTAACGGATGAGGAGTTGCTTCTTATGAATGAGCAAAAAAAAAAGTGGTCTCTTGAGATGGAATCTACTCCTGGTGAAGATGCTGTTGAAATTACAACAAAGGATTTAGAATGGTATATAAACATAGTTGACAAAGCAGCAGGGTTTGAGAGGATTAACTTCAACTGGAAAGTTCTACTCTGAGCAAAATGCTATCAAACAGCTTGCTACAGAGAAATTGTTCATGAGGAAGAGTTAATAAATGTGTTATACTTCATTGTTGTCTTATTTTAAGAAATTGCCACAGCCACCCCAACCTTCAGTAACCACCGCCCTGATCAGTCAGCAGCCATCAACACTGAGGCAAGACCCTCCACCAGCAAGAAGATTATGACCGACTGAAGGCTCAGATGATGGTTAGCATTTTTTAACAAATAAAGTATTTTTTAATTAAGGTATGAAATTTTTTTAAATATAGTGCTATTGTACACTTAATAGGGCACACTATAATGTAACATTCATATGTACTGGGAAACCAAAAAATTCTTGTGACTCACTTTATCTCAGTGATCTGGAACCGAACCTGCGATATCTCCATGGTATACCTGTGTAAGAATAGGTCAGTGCTTCTGAAACTATTGTAGTGAAGAATCAGTGCTTTTCTCCCATTTGTCATGGACCGATAATTTTATAAAATATAATAAAAGTAAAATTACTAGAAAAGCGAAATTAAAATGATACAACACAAGCCCTTAATTTTTATTGTTAGATTCAATGGATATACAATTACTCTATCAAATTACCAAAAATTTAATATTTTTAATTTAAGTGATTATCTAGTGTGGACATGTCACAAACATTTTCTGGACTGGCATTAGTCTGTGGACCACACTTTGAGTAGCAATGCAATAGAAGATCCAAACAGGAGGTTGGTGAGTGACTACAATGTTATTGCAATTGTCCAGTTGAGAAAGATAAATGCCTTACTCCATCTCATTATAACTAGAAATTAAGATGGGAAACATGTTACTAGAATTATTAAAGAGTTAAAATGCTCATATTTTGGATATTCTCAAGCTTAATCAAGGATGACCCTCAGCTTTGAGTCCCAAACAACCAAAGAAAATTATCTCTGTAGCTAATTTTTCTAATTGGATCATTCAATGACTTTATCAGAGGAAATGAAATTGTTAGAGTCAGGATATAGTAAGCAATAAGAGCAGGAGGTCCGAGGCACTGCTGGCTTCATACATGACTCACTGGTCATGGGACCTCAGTCATACGACATAATCTTTCAATATTCAGTTTTCTAGTCTATAAAATGAAAATAGTAACGATAACAAATGCTTAATTTTCTAACTGCCTGCTTGATAGCCTCACCCGAGTTCTGTCAGGTTGAAGTCAAAGTAAAAAAAATAAAATTATTCATACCTCCCTCCAAATTAGGTCTACCTAGTGACAATTATTTTTGTTAATAGCACCACGATAACCTAAGAAAAAAAACTACACCTAAACTTAGGGTTTTTTTCTATTCCGTACATTTAATGAATGACTAATTCTATTGATTCTACTACTAAAATAAATTACCCTTTTTATTTCTATTCCTAAAGTCATTGCTCTAATATGGGCACTCTCACCTCTCTGTTGTAAGTTTTCCTAATATATGGGCAATATATTCCTTCTCGATCTATGGATGAAATTAAGTAATTAATTAATTAGTTAATATAGTTTAAAGAACCATGCAATAGGATTTATGAAGAAAGACAATTAAAAATTGTTCCTCAAGTAATTCAAATATTTAATAGAGATGATAAGACAGACCAGAAAAGTAAATCAATAAATTACTTGTCAAAAGTCATACAATTATTAAATACCACACTCCAGACCTGTATCTGTAGCTCTAGAATCCAGGAATACATCATTCTAAAATAAAGAGTACATACATCTTATATTGGTTCCTCCTGCTCCAATTCCCTACATGATGATGCAATGAGGGTCAGATGTTTATCTGAACATGAAGCAGATTTTGCACCATAGGAGAGAAACCCCAAAATTATGAGACTCAGAGTTCAGATACAGTGGCAGACACATCTGCCTCTTATCTCTGGAGCAAATCCTATCAAAAGAGTGTAAGGAAAGGCCCCTAGGTTAGTACAACCCTGGAATATGAGCAAATGCTTCTAGGATAGACAGGAAAACACCTCTAGAGTTATTATCCTCACAATGTAAGCAAATGGCTCCAGGCGAGTTGTCTCTAAATATCTCCAAAGGAATTCACTATCTGTAACTTCAAGGTGATGATTGTCATCTAATAATAAATTTCAAAGCATAAGGAAACATGAAAATATTTATGGAGCATTGTCTCCCAATGGAGTTAATAGAAATAGTACTATTTACCAAGGCAGCCAGTCTCCCCCCCAACCCTGCACATGCCCCAGACACCAAGACTGCAGCTCGACCACCTGTGCCCACATTTCAAACCCCAGCTCTGCAGCTGCTCCGTGTGTGTCCACATTTCAGGTACTAGAGCCATCACACTGTGGGCTAGCCAGTGCCCTGGACTCTGGTGCTTCTCCCTTCTGTGAGTACCCGTGCTTCAGTTCCCAGCTCTGTGGCTGCACCACTGTGGAAGTATGGTGCATCAGACACCAGTGCCCCTACCACCCCAAGCGTGCCCACAAGCCAGATCTGGTGCCATGAAGCACTCCCACAGCCACAACATCCCATGGGAAAAAAGGAGATCAAGAAGTCCCCAGCGGCCTTTGCCACAGAAGACGCCAATAACCCTTGACACTGCTACAGACACCCACAGCCTGGGCTACTGAGGACCCCTGTAATCTTCACTGACGCTGACCTCAGCTGATGGAGCTGCATGACGATTACACCACTGGGTCTTCTCTGGAGGTGGAATTGCCACAGCCCACCCAGTTAGCCCCTTCGCTCCCACCCACAGGTGAAGATCTTTCCCCACCAAAATCAGTCCCTAAAGTCTGGAAGAGGTGACTCCTCCATCAGATGTGCAGATATCAACATAAGGCTACAAGAAACCCAAAATAATTAAAGAAACATGACACCAACAAAGGAACACAATAGTTACAAATTATATTAAAGCCTATGTGAATTATGGGATATCATCAAGAAAACCAATATTTGCATTATGAGAGTCCCAGAAGGAGAAAGAGAGAAAGAGACAGAAGACTTATTTAAAGAAACAGTGGTTGAAAACTTCCTAAATCTGAGGAGAGAGAGAAACATCAGGTACTTGAAGCTTACAGGTCTCCATATAGATTCAACCCAAAGATGACTTCACCAAAACACATTATAATAAAACCGCGAAAAATCGAAGACAAAGAAAGAATTTTGAAAGAAACAAGAGAAAAGAAACTCATCTCATATAAGGGACCCTCCCAAGGCTACGAGAAGATTTCTCAGCAGAAACCTTGCAGGCCAGTAGACAGCGTGACGATGTATTCAAAGTGCTGAAAGAAAACACTACTAACCAAGAATACTTTATCTGGTAAAGCTGCCCTTCAGAAAAAAAGGAGAGATCAAGACTTTCCCAGACAGACAAAAGCTGACAAACTTCAGCACCACTAGACCTGCCTTACGAGAAATGCTAAAGGGAGTTCTTCAAGCTAAACTGCGAGAATGCTAATTAGTAACGTGAAAACAAATTCGGCTTTATCTAACATCAAAACCTATGTTGTTAAAAATAATGATATATTTCCTTTGGGATCTAGGATATTTTATGGTATATTTTTTATGGTTCTATAGTGAACGTGGGACGGTTAGGAAAAGCAAGATAATATTAAATAAAGACAAAGTTATTTGTCTTATCAGAATATACTCCCATTTAAATAGATTATTTAAGTGGCCTGACAGTGATTTCCTGATTAATCAATTAATTAATCAATTTTTATAATTTATATTATATATATCTGTATAATACCCAGTAACTCGATGCAGGGCCTGGGCCTTGCTTGCTCCGCAAGAGCCCAGAAGCCCATTGCAACCATGTGTCCTTTTGGCTCCCTTCTGGGCGGGATGCTCAGCTCCTGGGATTTGTAACAATCCAGGGCCTGGGCAGTCCGGATCTTATCTTATCTCACTTAAGGAACATCACATCTTAAAGGGACCCAGAGCTCCTCCAGGTGAGCTACTGTTCCCGGGAACACTGGTCACACCAGGGACAGCCCCTTGGCAAGCATATAGCCTTTGTGTCCCCTGCCTATGTAAGCAACCCCCTCCCTGCCTGTGGTGGCAGGTGCACGTTTCCGTCCACCTGGCCGCCACTGGACCCCCTTGTAAGTAACTCCTAATAAACCTGTATGTCTCATTTGCCATCTCCGGGTCTTTTCTTCAGTCTCTCCACAACCCATCCCGCACTGATCACCCAATGGGGCACGCGGCCAGACACTTGAAAAATAAGACGATGCTGGAAAAAAAAGAAAGATGTTTAGCTCAATGTTACAGCTATTATTTTGTCTTTGGTGATTTTATTTCAAAGTGCATGCAATACTTTGAAATAGTACCTAATAAGTGGTGCTGTCTGAGTAGCACAAGGTATACTGTGCATTATTTTCTAAATGTCAGCTGTGTTATATTTGAGAAATCGCTTGTCTCTGTGATGTTTCATTTTAACCATGACCCTCTCTTTTTATACTTGTCATACACTTGTAGCATTAAGGTAACAGTTGAATGAGACAGAATCGTTCAAACTGCATTCATGGGCATCAGGCAAGCATTACCCTCAAAGGCTTTAAAACCATTTTCACAAAATTATGTCAATCATTGTCAAAAGTGAGTGCATTGGAATAACAAGTGAGAAGCTTGCTATAAGTATATTCAAGAAGTAAATTTCAATAATCTTTCTCTTTTGTTTCAAAATATTATATTTCATAGTTTAAAATTATTTGAAAAATCTTTTTTTCAAAAAAATTGATATTGTCTAGCCTGTATGTATAAAATTAAAATAGGAAGAAGCACAAAACAAAGTTATTTCTTTAATTACCGAACAAACTCACTATTTCATAATCAAAGTCAGATACTCCAGGGCATGAATTTCACAGTGTTAATTCACGCTTAGGTGCGTTGATGGCTCAGAGCCTTCAGCCTCATGCTTAGCAACACACTAGGTGTGAAATATTACAACACAATTCACAACTTGTCATGTCTTATGGCTTAATTAGGAATGTTTATGATCTTGTTATTCAGACTCTACCAGTAACAGACGACTGAAAAAAGAGACAAGGGACCATTATGTGCAGAATAGCATCATCATCATCGCATAAACTGAAAGCTCAAACTGTGGCTTAATTCAGTCTGGAATGGTAACTGAAGAAATAATGAATATAAGTATCCTAGGAGAGTAGCACAGCACAAATACCATGCCCAGGAAAGGATCTGTGAAGCAACATATGCGTGTGTTTTTTCATCTCATTATAGACCCATAAATGTTTGGGGGTATTTACTTAGGTTAGAAAGAGGTTTGGTTCTATCCAACAAGAATATATATATATAAAGAGGAAATTGAATTAACCCACCAACACAATAGGGGATTTTTGACTCAGAATACATAAACTTAAAAAGTATTTTGGTTTATTCTCTGATGAAAAAACTAATTCAAGAAGACTATTCTTAATATTATTTAGCTAATGTAGTCAGGATCATCCAATTCTAATAATTTACTGGCATGTTCATTTAGATCAGACTTTTAATATTAATATCAATTAATATGATTAATAATAGTTATTTTAAGTACATTACACATATATTATTTAAATATACTGTCTATATCCATGTTGTCTGCTGCCTAGCCAATTATTACAAGTTTAATGACCTAAAACAGCACATCTTTTGTCTCACAATTTTCACGAGTCAGGGTCTAGGCAAGACTTAGCTGAATCCTTTGCTCAAAGTGTCATAAGAATGCAATCAAGATGTCTGCCAGATCTTGTTCTTGTATGGAGGCTCAACTGGGGAAAAATTCGCTTCAAAGTTCACTTAGGTAATTGGAAGCATTCATTTCCTTATAACTATATTACTGAGGGTTCAAGCTTGTTACTGGTTGTTGGCTGGAGGCGGCTCTCATCTCTTAAAGGCCTTCCATATGGCCATTCCTATAGGCAGTTTACAACATGACAATTAGCTTCCTCAAGGCCATCAGGAGAATCTCCCACTTATAAGACTGAGTTTCAGGTAACATAAACTAAGCAGGGGAGGGGCACCTATCTACTTTGCCATATTCTGTCGGTTAGAAGCAAGTCATAGGTTACACCAATATTCAAGGAAAGAGGATGATAAAAAGGTATGGAAACCTGGAGGCAGGAATTACTGGGGTCACCCTAGCACATTTCATATTGCCTCCTTTTAGTTTTTCCAAAACCTTGCAAAATGAACATTATCTCACTTTTACAGATGTTAAAATTGAAATTCAGAGGGACTTAATTATTTCACACAAATCACATAGGTTATAAGATGTGTAACTGAGACATATATACAGGAGTCCTTGGAGATATATATAGATATAGATAGATATAGATATAGATATAGATATATATCCTGTTTCAAAATCGGTGTTCATTTCACCAGATAGGTGCTTTGACAAGAGTGGTTTCCAAATATTGGAAAAACTTAAGTGTCTAAATTTTGGTAAGCTATCACATTTAGATTAACTTATTTTTATTTAATTTTGAAATTGGTGTGTAGAGATCTAGAAAATGTAAGTCCAAGACTACCAATGTAAGTCCAAGATTTGCTCTGGACTATCCAGTAAGGAAGGTGTTTTAAATCTACTGATGACAGCTCACTTCCCAAATACAGATAAATAGGGATAGGCAGTTCAAACTCCTAACTGATCTTTCTCAATGTATAACACATCTTCAACAAAAGTTCAAGTGAGCAAGGTTTTTACAAGAAGATAATGATTATCCTTTATTCAGTCCTCATTTTTCATAAAGAACTCAGCTAAGTGCTTTAGATGAATAAGCTCATTTATTGTTAAAAAATAGTACCTCAATTTTATAGATAAGGACTCTGAAACTTTGAGAGATGAAGTGACTGGCCGACATCTCACATTAGGATACAGCAGCCCTCTGATTGGTCCCTCAAATCCAGGCTGTCTGACTGAGGAATTCTGGGGTCATGGAAGTTGAGAAGGGTAAGTTATCATTACTTAAACATTTGACAGAGAATCTGTCAAGATCCCTAAGAAGTTTCCAGGGCTGAGTGAAAGTGAGAATATAAGAGAAAAGGAGACTAAATAAATGGTGAAATACTTGCCACTTTATCTCTTGACTTCTCTGGACAAACTGGTATGTGTGATATGTGAACTAATTCCTAAATATAAATCACTTGAAACCCAGTGACCCTTTCTCAACACCACAGGAGCTTCTGATCTCTCCGTCTCTGTCACCCATATGGGGAGCAGGCTAGGATGAACTCATGCAAAATCCCCAGGTAACCATAAGGGAAGACAATGGATACCAGAACCTAATGAAGTAAACTGAGACACACCTAGGGAGATAGAAGGGTGCTTGTTTCCAGTTTGTGAGGAGAAGCGATAGATGCACGTCTTCCAGTCAAAGGATGAGCTTACGGAGAGCTCCCTAATTCCACTCCTTTCATTTTTTCATACTGTTTTGAATGAAGTATGAACTGCCCATTACATGAAGGGAAAACTATCATCTTATTTCTAGCCAGAAGCTGAGACAACAAGAGAGCCAGGCCATGCCAGAGCCCAAATGAGTGCATCTTCTCCCAATTCCTAAGTTAACAGGGAACTATATAGGCTCCAGTCAGAAAGTTTTCTTACTCTCAAGTCTCTATTACCAGCCGTGAAACTAGGTCACAATAAACATTAATATTCTAAGATATGAATCTCATATGAGTAATTCTCTGACCAGAATAAACTAATAAAAATAATATTCATTGAAAATTAATATTAAAAATATACATTTTTCCCCAGGAAAGATTTACCCTGGGCTAACATCTGTTGCCAATCTTCCTCTTTCTTTTTTTTTTTCATTTTCCTCCGCAAAGTCCCAGTACATAGTTGTATATTATAGTTGTAAGTCCTTCCAGTTCTTCCATGTGAGCCGCCACCACGGCCTGGCTACTACTGTCAGACAAGTGGTGTGGTTCCACACCTGGGAACCAAATCTCGGCTACTGAAGTGGAGCGTGCCAAACTTTAACCACTAGGCCATCAGGGCTGGCTCTAAAAATATTTTAAAACTTAACATTCCATATATTTGAAAAACAAATGTGCACAAGGTAAATTTTGGATTGAATATAAATTATAGGAGCATTTCTATATACAGATAACTAAATGACAGCAAAAATAACAGAGTTCAAAATTTTTGTGAGGGACAGCAAAAGGCACACTTAGAGATGCACAGATTTAAAACTGAGACAAACTTGAAAAAAAAATCAAAGAAATCGAGAGGAATTATTTCATGTCTTCCAAAGAATAAGGAGAAATGAAAGAAAAAGGGGCAGAAGTCAATAAAACAGAGAAAGATAACTAAATTACGTATACTTTTAACAATAATAGCTAACATTGTTTAAACACAATGAAAATTTTATTCCATAAAAAGACAAACAAGATAGACAAACCTATGGCAAAACTGGTCAGGAGAGAGAGATTGATCTCAGATAAAAACAACTAAACAAAAGAACTGTTAAATATATTCAGATAATGTTTAACATTTATAATTAAGATGCAATTTTATATGCAGTGTATAACTGGGCTTTGCTTTTTTATCCAGTCTAAACATTTCTGGCTTTTAATTTGAATGTTTAGATGATTAATATTCAGTTTGTTGTCATGTGGTTAGATTTAAGTTTATCATCTTGCTTTTTGTTTACTATTTATGCCACATCATTAGTTTTCTTTTTCCTATTTTTCTGTACTTTGAGATTTCTGTATGGTTCTTTTATGTTAGGATATCTTCTTTTGTTAAATGGTTATTCTAATTTGTTGTTTTTCTAAATTCTTATATTCTACATTTTTAAACTTACTGACTTGTAATGTTTTTGTTATAATGTATGCGCGTGAGTACTTATTAATTTTTCATTGCAACTGTCTGCCCAGGCTCTTTGCTTTGCCTTTTCACTCTCCAATGTGTGACTTTTCATAATCAATTCCTATTTTCATGAAGCTGAATATATCAATATTTTTCTTGTAGTTAGCATTTTGTGAGTGTGTACATCTGCCCTGTTTTAGAAATATTTACCATTCAAGGATTATGATAGGTTATATAATACTTTGTTATATTCTATATCTAGAAGTAATAAAGCTTATTGTTAGGTGTTATTGTAGGTATTTACTTTTTAATGCAAACTAACGTGAAAGATATGATTTCAAAAATTTGTATCAATTGATAACAAATTAATTGGCTATGTTTGGATTTATTTAGACAGAACAGTTAAAATCGTAAAATGTCACAAGTCCTGAAAAAACATCAATCCATTTATTCTGTGTTACACCCAGACATAGTTAAGTCCAAGTGTAATTAGGTATGAATTAGATTCTGAGATAGAGACACCAATATTTGTTGAAATACATTGCACCTTATTATCGAATTATTTTTTAATTAAGGAATCAGACTCAATCAAATGTGTGCTCTATTTTTACCTTCAATGTCTACTGTAGATTTAGCTAAATCTTTTCACATACTTCAGGAAAATAGATCTTTATATGTATGTGTTTGTACTGGTCAGAATTTGAATATCTACTAGATCCTGAAAGTGGATAGTAGTTAAAATCACTACTAAAAAACTGTCTCATGGTTTTGTAGGCATCTCCATTTCATCCTTTAGCTCTAGAGTTCAGTTGTTTTCCCTTGGCCCAGAAGGGTCAAACATTATTTATCATGGCAGTTGGATATGGTTTAAAACCAGATTGCTCTGAACTCTTTTGTGAAAGTAGGAAAGGCACCATTTGCTTGGCACTTTCTACTCAATCTGCATTTAATTTCCTTAAAATGTCTGAAAAATGATTGCATAAATTTTAACAACAAAAAAAAGAAACAGCTAGTGAGATAGTGATTGCTTCTTAAACACATTCAAGTGTACATAAACTGGTATTCACTGAAAAATTACTAGTTCTACAATAGACTGATTTGATTAGCTCTATTAGCCATCATGCATCCATTCATTCAACAAATATTTAGTAAGCACCTTCTAGGAGGCAGCACTGTGATACACTGTGTGTATAGTGGTGAATAAAACTGGCATTCTCACTTGTATTGAACAAAATTCTCTCTCTTTCTCTCCTGTTTTTACCCCAGTCCTTTCCAAAATCAAAAAAATGAAGGTTATCATGCATTTTTTTTAAATACTGGAATTATTTCATATCACCTGTGGGGTTATGTAGGTACACTGTCTATCTCAGTGAACTTAATCTCTAATTGTGTTCATCATAAGTCACATGGGTGTACTGTTTTCACATAGAAAAATTAGAATGATGAACATATTTTCTCTAAACTTTATAATTATCGATAGTCCCTTCTGTGAGGTTAAGCAATAAGTTAAAACAATTATCCAGGAAATTGGGACAAAAAATAACCATTCTTCCAGATGTGAGAAATTAAGAATAGTTTAAAAAATTAAAACATCTTCTTTGGATGAATCAATAAAAATGTTCCTCTATATTGATAAAACATACTTGATAATTTTTCAACCCTTCACATTATTCCACTGGTAAAGTGCATCAATGGGTTAAGTGATGAAACACAGGATACATGAAGTATTGATAGAAACACACTGCACAAGAACAAATTACATTTTTGCCTTCAATAATATAATTATTCTTAAACCTCAAGGAATTCTAATGGCAAAGTAGAGATAATTTTGCTTATTTTAAAGATAAAGACATATATAATTGTTTTAATATAAAGACAAGGATTTTAATTAGAACTAACCTCAGGGGGAAAAACGAACAATATCCCAACTCTTCTTAGCACCATCAGCTTATCTGTAGGCATCAATAAGATCTTCCAAAAATTGATCTCCCTAATTAATAACATACAAGACATGCCTCTTAACAACCTCTTGCCACATTAGAGTCAATGAATGAATTACAATATGATGTGTCTATTCCCTTATTGATTTTGAAATGCATTTAAGTGGATTTGAAATAAAATTAAAATGGTTTCATAGTTGCAACATTATGTTTTGTTTTCTTCTTATTTTCTATAATCATGCTCACGTCTCTGCATTTATAAATTCTGTCATACCATTATTACAGTAATATAAATATTTATGATATAGTGTTTTGGGGAAATAACAAAATAGAGGATTCAAATTATTATTTTATGAATTTATTCAGGATTGGCAATCAATTCTGAAGCAATTTATATTCCTTCAAGACTCTTCTTAATATAGATTTATTTTAATATTTTTATGTCTAATCTCAATCCTTAATTTTACTTTATCCATCTACAAGTTGTACTATATTATGCTCTTATAATAAGTGACTTTAAAAACTACTAGTTTATATAAGGAGAGTTCATGCAATCACCCTTTCAATACACAGCTTTAAATATTAATTTCTTAGTCTTACATGAAATGAATAGTAATTCACATATCAATATGAAAAACATGATTAATTTACAGGAAAAGTATTTTATATTTCAAATTTAATTTTATAAACCTTAGCACTGTAACACAATTTTTTCATCTTCAGATTTGGAGGCCATTTGAAACAACAGACACTGGGATTTTAGCTCAGTATGAAGAGAATTAATTATGCATCGTCAATTAAGGCCAATTAGAGTCGTACTTCCACTCCCTTGTAAACCATGCAAAAACTCTACCCAAAGTGACTAACAAACACAGAAAGTTCATTAACATTAAGTTTGGCCTCCATGTTTATTATCATCTCCTGTGACATTTTGTGGATTAAGAAAATGTAATGCAAATTATCTATTAGAGAACATTTAATACCATTATTTATAGGGACTTTAAATATTAAACTATACATTAACACATTAGCATTAGTAACTAATATTTCTAGAATTTTTAAAACATTTCAGGAAGTTTGGGATTGAATCATTTGAGAAAAGAGAATTTGGGCCAACCCACTGGTGTAGCAGTTAAGTTCGCATGCTCCGCTTTGGAGGCCCACGGTTTGCTGGTTTGGATCCTGGATGCAGACGGACATATAGCTTGTCAAGCCATGCTGTGGCAGCATCCCATATAAAGTAGAGGAAGATGTGCACTGATGATAGCCCAGGGCCAGTTTTCCTCAGCAAAAAAGAGGAGGATTGGCGACAGATGTTATCTCAGGGCTAATCTTCCTCATAGAAAACAAGAGAGAAAATTAAAAAAAAATCCATTACCCACTATGCTGTACTAAAATGAGTCTAAAAAGCTCCCTATTGTTCTTGGAAGAATTATAAATTGCATTTCTATTGGCAAATATTATATTTGTTCTATGCATACAAAGATAGAATATCTTATCACTTCACATTTTTAATAGTCTTTCTTCTATAATGTGTTTACGCAAATAGTATGTTTTATATTGAAGAGCACTTCAAACCTATGAAAATTTGATCCAAAATAAGAGTTATAGGAATTAGCCAAAAAATATGAGCTCTAATATTAGTTTCTTATATATAAATGAACTCGGGTCCATAAAATAGTCTATAAATATCTGTTTAAAGCTATCTATATGCTGCTTTTGTAAAATATTCTTTATATTTTGAGGCAAACAAGATATAAACATGAATCAGGTATTTTAGACCCAAACTAAAATTTTTAATTGGAAAACTTGCTTGTTCCCTGCAGAAATGGCCTTTGGATTGACATATAAATATTATATTCAAGCACAGGTAAAATTTTAACTGAATTCTTGACTAAAATTACAAATACCAAGTAAATGTTAACTGACCTGGAAATGAATACTGATTTCAACTTTTGGGATGTTACAGGCATGTAATTATGTTAAGATACACACGTCCATGGGCAGATGAATTGTACCAATGCAATTCAATGGAGAATAACAAGTCTTCAACAAAGATGTCAAAATAATTGGATATCTTTTAAGAAAAACAACATATGTAAATAAAAATAATGTACTTTAACCAATACTTCACACCATAAAAAAAGCTTAGTCAGAATGGATTGAATATTTACCCATAATGCACTTATCAAAAAATCTTACAAAGATAAATAAAACTTTATAAAAATTAAAACACATTTATCAAAAGTCACCATTAAGAACATGAAAATCAGAGCTACAGATTGAAAGTATTAATATATATATATATTAGTGTGTGTGTCTGAAAAAGGATATATAAAAGATTTCTATAAATTAATAAGAAGAAGATAAATTGCACTTTTTTTAATAGCAAAATTTGGTCATACACATTGTGAAAGAGTATGTACCAACAAACAATAAGCACATGAAAAGTTACCCAACATTGTTTCTCATCAGCGAATTGCAAATTAAAGCCACAATGAGACACTATTTCACATCCAGTAGGACAGCTATAATTAAAATGACAAAATGTTGGAGAAGATGAAGAATGACTATAACTCTTATACTTTGCTGGTAGGAGTATAAAAGGGTAGAGCCATTTGGCAATCTAGTTGACAATTTCTTAAAAAACTAAATGTATACCTATTTTTTAAGCACTCTATATAATCTATTTATTGCACTCCTAGGAATTTACCCAACATATGTCCACAAAGAGACTTATACAAGAATATTTGCTGCAATTTTATTCATAACCAAAAACTGGAAAAAATACAAATGTCTATCAATGGAAGAATGGACAACAAATTGTGCATGTTAAGTCAATGAAATTCTACTCGGCAATAAGTACAAAATACAATTACACAACAGCATGGAGGGCTTCAGGAACATTATTTGGAGAAAAAGAAGTAGACACAAAAGAACCCATATAAAATAATTTAATTCAAATAGACTTAAAGAACAGGCAAAACTAATTTATGGGGATGGAAATAAGAACAGTCACTGACTAGAAAGGTTCACAGTAGGGGCTGGTTGAAAAGGGATAGAGGAGAAATTGCTAAAGTGGTGGAACTTGTCTACATCTTTTTGGGGATATGACAGATTCATATTAGTCAAACCTCATCAAACTTTACATTTATGAACTGTGCACTTTACTCATGTAATTATATACGAACAATAGAAAAATACATAATATATATGCCATTTTATATTATTTGCCTGTGTAGTTTTGTATGCAGTAAGGTGTTAAGAACTGTAATAATTCTAAGATTTCAGCCTATTTGTAATGTAAGTTTGCTTGCCACTGTTTTATAGATGGTGGCAGAAGAATTGATTTCCTAAGCCTGAGACAAATGCCTTTATTACTAATGGTACAAGATGCAAGATGCACCAGTTCTTGTCACCCCCCAAGTCCCAAACGAGGGATGAGGAGTGGCCCAGGTGGATGCCACATGCACACCATGGGTTTATGTCAGAGCTGGGGAACTCAAAGCCAAGGAAACTGTCAATTTTACAAGCAGACTGCTAGCAAACCTGCCCAAACATCACCCTATGAAAAGACAATATATTATTCTGCTCAGGAAACATATCTACCCTTTACCCTGAAGAGAGACTCTATATTGATCTTCTGGGGCTGTTCTCTACACAAACATCCCTGAAAAGATATCTGGTAAAAGCTGACATTAGTCATTCAAAAAGACAATAGAGGATCGTCACCCAGCATATAGATATTTTCATTTAAAGATAATTACATGGGAAAGAGCTAAACCCATCAAAAGACAATTTTTTACAAACGTCTGTGTGTGTAAATACATGATATTCTGTCAATCCATATACTCATACACACTTCGGCAGGAAATGATGTAAAAAACGAGTATTGTCTGTTTTTAGTGATTAAAAAAGAATAAGCTTTCTTTGAGGTTTCATAGACATTTAAAAATGTTAAGATCAACACTGATAAATTTTATTCTGAAAAAATAAACTTTGCTGAATATTGGATTTTTTTGTTGGTGTTGATTTTTGTGGTTTAATGTTTTTCCTTTACCGTTCTGCATTCTCAGAAATCAAAGTGGATGTAGATGTTTTTTCCTTCCCTCACTCTGAGTGACAGAAGTATTCTGGGCTCCGTCATATTCTCATGCTTACTGAGGGAATAGTAGAACACTGGTTTTAGAGTTAGAACATATATATGATAGAGTAAGTTCTTGTTGAAAAGGAAAAGTTTTAGTCAGGAAAACATTTATCTTTTTTTCGAGAAATGACATAAAAACATCCAGATTATAGCAATGGATATTCAAAGTTCAACACTAAAATAACACTTGATTTTTGAGGGGCCTTATCTTTTATTATACGCACAACAGCAACCTAGAAAACAAAAGATCAAGTTTATAAGAAAGAAGAAAAAGGAACAAAAGTTTTTCCATTCTTAGTGAGAGTTTTTGAAAATATCTTTCTCTATAAAAGAAATAATGAATTAACCAGGAAAAACTCTCAATCTCAAGAGTCACTGAAATTGATATACATTTTTATAATTTTTACATTCTTTTGTCAATCATATGATGTTTAAAGAATTGTTCCCCTGAAAAATACACTTTAATCTTTTATAGCTTAATTTTTAAGGGTGCATCATGCTAAGCAATTGAGAAAATTTACAGAGAGAGAGAGAAACAACAACAGCAAGAGTGACTTATTTTGGTAGACAAGAGAAGTTATAAAATAGGACCTATTTATTTCTAAATTAAATGATCTCATCAACTCACTAGCAGCAAAATGGAAGTTGAAACTATTTTATAAATAAAAAAACAGGAAACAAACAAACAACAAATAATGTAATACATGCTGTGGTCTACACATGTTTGGCCTGGAAGATCTCTCAGATTTCGGGTAGATAAATATAAAAAGAAATATGAACTTTTCCGGTAATACATGTAAAGGTTGATCAAAGTATTTTGAAATTTTAGATATCTAAAATAGAGTTTTCTGACTAAGAACAATCTTTTCTTAGTATGCTTTGTCCAAAAGTAAAAGAAGCAGCAGTTGGTGTATGTAAGGAACTCCTCAAACATTGTCCCCAACTCTTCATTCTAATTCTATTTGGGGGCAGCTTTTCACCATTCACATACTTGTGGATCTAGGTTTATTTAAATATTTATTGTGTGGATTTTCTTTCCAACTCTGGTTTCTGGGCCCTGGACTGTGAGCTCTCTTCTGGTTGGGATCACCGTCTCCATCAGCACCTCCACTTTTCTGACTTCAGAAACTGTGGAAGGTTGAAAATTTGAATGGCAGACTGCCTTGCATCCTCCACCTGCCCACAGCCCTTGGAGATACTTAGGAGGTGAAGTGGTGCAACCCACTAAGAAAAAAGTTATTTGGGTCTATTTCAAAGAAAGATAGCAAGCAATCAAAAACCTATCATCTACTTAGAGGTTCCAGGAAGGATCCCCCGTCATGGATGAGTTTTTTCATAGCGGTCCCTGAAAATACAGGCAGTGCTTCTAGCTTTCCTAAGACTCAGGGAGGATGCAGTCTTCTGGGTGACAGTGGCAATGACTTCTGTAAAGGACACAATAGTCTCACTCTGGAATATGCCTCAGGCGTTCACTGTCTACTGAGCTATGAAGAGGAGCTGTTGGGCAAGAGGGCTCTATGGAGAAAATGCCACATCACATTTAAAAACCTTTCAATTTCACGCATTGCCAGCAGGAAAAATCCAAACTAGAGCTGACCTCTGGGTATCAGCCACCCTTAGCCACATCCTTTTTCTTTCCCCACCTGCTTATGCTCCAGATATACTGAACACCTTGTAATTCTTGAAAGAACTGTCCTTTCTGAATCTCAGGGTTTCAGCCTATGTATTCATGTCATTTATACACTGTGTAATAATTCCTTGTCTGTTTCTTTCCACAGTGTAAGAGATCTTTCAGAAAAGGAGACTGTTTCTTTTCTGCTTTTATACCTTCAGTCCATGGCACATAGCAGCAGTAAAGAATATTAGATGATTTAATGAATTAATTCCCAGATGAATAAAAATAAGAATTTAAAATTAGGAACCTTGCTCCTAGAATTGCACCCTCTACTAAGAGAGTTGTAATAACTGACCAGATTACAACAAGAAGGCCTTCATCAGAACACAAAGCTGTGCATCTCTAATGACACAGGGACACTCCTACTTGTGTCTCTAACTACTTTTAAAAGTTGTGTTTGGCATTGAACTCTTTCTGAGAGCTAATTTCCTCTTCAACTGATAGAAAACAGAAGCAAATATCAGTTTTACAAGCTGATCAAAGCTGAATGAACAGTTATTAAAGTATTTGAATGAAATAAATAGTTATCAGATTATCTGAATAAATATTGATGTTTTCCTCATCCCCCAGTAGCATTCTAGCACTAAAGGCTTGTCTACATATAAAAATATTTAACATAAAGAAGGCAAAAAGAAGCCTTATAGGTTGTCGGTATAAGCTAGCAGATCAACCCCCACCTGCACCTCCTCTATTATTAGACATTTTGATAAATACCTATGGTCATGTTTTACTCCTCTATTCTGATTGGATCAGGTGACATAGTTCTCCATTAAGTGCTTGGCTGCTGGGTTCGTCAAGTTTTTATACATTGTTCATGCAAGGATAGTGATGCCTGTATATTCTTTCTTGCCAAACAGATTTTTGAACACTCTTCCTTTCACCAAGGAAAACTTATTTCTAGCATCGCTAACGTTTAAAAAAAACTTTGGTAAATATTTAGATAATGATGCTTGAAGGGTTTGTTACAGCCATTTATGTAGTGTGCCTTTATTACTAGTTACCTTCAAATGCTAATTACCCACCTCTGAGGTTATGGACAATTTACATATGTGCATATGCAGATATTTTAGAATAAATTACAGTAATTTTCAGATTTGTTAATATTTGGAAGTTAGTGGCAAATTCTTAATCCCGAAGACCACATGGAATGACTAGGAAGGATATTCTTTTCCCCTCATGTCCTTCTTCCTCAAAGTCCTTTGGAGCCATCTTTTTATTGTGTGCTTTTCCCCTCCATATCCTCCTTACAATGGGATCCTTTTCCTCAGCTTCTTGCTGTCCCAATGTTTACTCCAGCTAGTGTCTTTTTCTTAGTACTTCAAGTATGCATACCTTTCTCTTAAAAAGGCAAATAAATAAACAAAACTACACAAGACTAAGAAAAAAGTCTATGTCCAAGGATGTTTCTTCCTTCTCTGTTTAGCTCTGAGTCAAATGATCCGTAGTTTGCTGGGGTTGCTGTTTACTACAGTTCTTTTCAGGTATTACTTTCTCCAGAAAACATAACCATAAGAAATAAGTAACATTCGCCATTTGGGGGGATATTTACCCTAAATTAAGGCCCATTGTTGAGTGAGAGGAAAAGCATCCGAGAAAACAAAACTTATGTATACCGTGGCTTGTATTTGAAAAAGCTGTGACTACATTGACTTCCTAGGAGAGAGGAAAGTCCAAGAAATAAGTTATCTCATTAAAACAGGAGGAGAAAGCAGCACAACAGTAACACAGTCATAGCAACAAGCAACAGATGCTGAACAAAGAGGGGCGCAAGTGTTTGTGGACGTGGACGTGTATAGTTGACACTGGCAAAGGGAGGCATGTTGCTGACTTCCTAGAATTAACTGAGAATGAGAATTTTAAGGAGTCACTCCAGACTTACGGAACCAGAAACTCCGAGAAGAGGGCCAAGTAATCTGTGTTTCAGCAAGCTCTTCAGATGAGTCTGACACACACTAAAGTTTGAAAACCACTGGTCTAGTGAACCAAGATACTTAAACATATTTTTTGTATTGCTGAAATGAACAATGTGAAAACTAGGCAGAAGCAAGTTATGATATCCTATTAAATATAAATTCAAAAATATAAAGCATTTCATATCATAATTATACAAAATTGTGTGGATATGACCAAGGAAATTAGCATACGATTATGAAAATGGGCATGGTGCTAATTTGGAGGTCTGGTAGAATTAATCTTCATATAGTGTTTGAAACAGATTTTCAGACTTCTCAATTTTTCTATAGCTATAGGAGATAGCCAATCAAAATTCTCACAATCTAAAAAGGGAATCTAATTGAACATATGCAGGTACAATAACAATAGACTGATAACTCAATTTGTGTTTTCATAAGAAAATATGTTTTTTTATGATTTAAATGAACAAATACCTGTTCTTTTAACAGAATTTTTTATGATTAGATATTTAAGCCATTATATTTATATACTTGCTAGTGAAACAATAACACATCTTGAAAATATTTTGTCTTATTTTCATTAACTCTCAATAAACATATAGAAAGACTTTAAGTAATCAAGACAACAGGGAAGGGGGAAGGTGCACTGAAATCTTAAGTAAGAACTTTATCCCATTTGACTGTCTCCAAAAAGATGCTTTGTTTACAATATTATTTTGGTCACCGGAATTTAAAATTTCTCTAATATTCTCTTTCTTATTTACATAGTTTTAACATCACTTAAATTTGAAAATATAAATATAATTGTAACAGATTTCTATAAGTAGGATAAGTAGAAAAACTAAAATCATAGTTTTTATTTAGATGGCATTTATTTTTGTCCATTCATAAATAGTTTGTCTATTCATAGATTAAGTTTATGCATAATATAAAAAGTAAATTGGAAGATATAAGAAAATTTTGCTAATATCTCATTATTTCAGCACAATGAATATACAGACATTTAGATAGCTTCTCTACATCAACTCCAACAAAGTCTTAGGAATAAACTAAGTAATAAAACAATACAAATAAGTAATACAGAATAACCCTAGTCCCTTTAGCTTGCTTACAATTTAGTAGGAAACCTAAAACATCTATGTTTAAAGTTAAAAAAATCCAATGCTTTTTGTAAGGGGAATATAAATATAGTGTTAGCGGGGTTAGAACCCAGAAAGGTGTCTTTTATTGGTTCGTTCAGAAAATTCTTCTCAGAGCCTTGATCTCTAAGACTGAAAAGTAATCAGATAAGTGCAAAAAGTTCATACCATTCTCCTTCTGATTTTTGATTGAACTGAATTATAAACATATTTTAGCAATCAAAGAAATTAGTTGTTAGATGCAGTCAAATAAAAGAGAAATTGAATCGTTACTAGGCTTTAAAATGTGGTATTGTTTCTTTTTCAACACTAATCTCACGACTATCAAAGACTAAACAATGTACTTAAGATAAAAAGAATGGCTTCTTTTACAATAGGATGATTTCTACTCTGAATTGAAAACTTGGATCATTACCTTAAGATTATAGTGTGCACTTAGTATAAATAGAATGTGATGGGCCTCTGCCATCCTTTGGATTCAGGAGAAACACTGCACATTTGGTAACTGTGGCAAGCAGCACGGAGACTCTATTATAGCAGCTGAATTTTACAAAGAACTTTTTAAAAATCACTAGCAGATAAAGCCATTCATTTGTGAATAGGACATTATCATCTACTGAATAACTGAATGCAAGATCATTTATCATTGTCAGTCTCTGACATCTTTTGCACAATGAAAAAGGTATGTGATTACTGAATAATTTGAAACAATTTAAAAATACAACCTTATAAATGGCTTAAGAATGCCATTATATTTATGTTAATAATGCAATGTGCTATTTGGAGTTCTAACCGACTTTTGGCATGTTTTATACTATTTTCCCACTTTTTAACAAGGTGAAAACAACTGCAAAATTTGAACGAGGAAATAATCTTTGTTTCTTGTAGAAACTTAGCTTACGCCTACACGTTATGTAATGTCAAAGAAAGTTTTCCTAAATTCCGTGAAAGCAATTATATTTTACCAAAATACCAGTCATCATTCACAACAGAAAACAGTTCTGCTGTCTGGATCAGACCAGAACATCCGCTATTAGAGCGAACACACTCTCTTTTGAGTAATTTTTTAATCATTCCACTCAGTTCTAACCTTTCATCCTCCAAATCATAAATGAGCTTTTGCCATTTGTCTCGGTAAATTACCGTGATGGCCTTAACATTCCCCTCAGCTTCACTAAAAGTTCCTTCCTGACTACAGGTCCCTGACTTTCCTTTTCTCAGTCTTTACTTTAGAAAACTTCCAATTATAAATTCTTTCTCTACCCCTTTGAGAATTAAATCCTCTCCCAGCTTTTTGCCAGATTTACAACTAAGAACGTCTTTTTCAAGGATCTGCTGGCCAACTCTTTGAAATGTAATTATACAGGAAGATAGAGCCCCTATCTCCCAGTCTGTACAGGAGAGCAGGACCCTATCTTCAATACATGCCAATTAGCAAGCACAGTCCGCCTAATCACATTGACCAACCTCCCTATTAACATTTTCTAGTACTTTTCCACTAGCTCACTCCAGTGCTTAAAAACTATTTTGCTTTTTGCTTTGACAGAGTTGAGATAGATCTCTCTCCTTGTTGCAATAGACTTAAATAAACCGTCTTTGCCCCTTTAACTTTTCTGATGCAATTTTTCTTTGATATAAGCTACCAACACACTGGTAAACTTAGAAGTATATTATTTTTATAGAGAATTATAATTCTAGTTTCACATTGCCATGTTTAATGTGTTAAAAAATACATTTGAGGATTATGGATTTAAAGTTAAAAGATTCCCACTGAAAAAGAAACACTAATTTGAAAACTTAAAGTGTATTTCTTAGAAGAGAACAAACACTATCATTTGAATTTTCATATCCTTTCACAAATCTGCCCTGCCCCCATGTTGAAACCCCGCTCCATTAATGACCCTACAGTCTTTCCAGCCACCTTGGCTTGAAACACTAAGCATAATATATTCAACATTTCTTGCACAACTACTATGTCCCAGACAACTAAGTTGTATCATATGTTATCTCATTCTATTTTAACTAAAGACCTGTGAAAAGATATTTCCCTCTTACTAGCCATTGAAAGACAGAATAAGAATAAATAATTCTTGAATTCCCAATAGCATCTATTATTGTGTCTTGGATAATAGTCATTTAATACTTTCAAAATGAGGCATAAAATCCATTTTATTCACTTGAATTTCAAAGTCAATTTCTTTTAGAAAGAAAATACCTACATTATTTGATAATTTTACTTTCATAATTATATATTACATATAATTTTATATGAATTTATCTGTATATTGATTCTTATAGATTATCTATTTATTTCAAGATACAAATAGAAATAACCCATGTACTTTTGAATACATAAACATAGATTTATTTGTTTGAAAACATAATCAAAATTCTAAGTCCCAAAGTAAATTATCTGATAAAAAGTGTTCGAACTTATTATTCCTGTCAGGTAGTCACTGGATTTGGGGGGATAGGAAATATCATAATCAAAACCCAATATTTTATATAATCTGCTTAAAACATAGAAGATGAAATTTAGCAAGCAAGTCTAAAATACAGAAATTAATTCCAAGAACCATCAAAATAGCAAGAAGAAACTAAATTTCAAAAGCAGCAGTAAGAAATGAAATGAAAGGATATACAAGAAGTAATTTACGAACAATGATCATCCATGTATATTAGGAATGTGGAAAAGGAAAGAGTTAAATACAACTCTAAGACTTCCAGCCAAGGGAAAACTGTGAACAGAAAAAACAGGCAAATGAGAAGAGGAACTGTGTAGAAATGAAGATGACAAAATGGTTTGGACAAGGTAACAGGACAACAAGATGGGAATATGTTGGATGGAGTTAGATGAGAGACACCAGGCTCTATAACTAGCCTCAGAGAGAGAAATCTTCAGAGCTTGAGCAATGACACCTAATAGGTTCTAATGGGGTGGGGTGGGGGTCAGGGGAGGCTATAGGGAAAGAACATCAGGCAGATATACTGCTTTAAACCTATCATTAGTCTCTGCTCTCCAGAACAGTTTTTCCCCTCCATTCGCATTGTATGTCCTTAATTATGTATTTTATTTTTTGAATAGATAATACATTAAAAAACAAACAGACAAAACTTGGGGTCAACAACTGTGCTCTTTCTTCTGTCCCCGATTTCCTTCGTTTTTTTTTCAGAAAAAAACCACCACCATAGATAACCTGTTTTGTTCATGTATTGTGTATTCTCCAAGAGTTTCTTTAGGCAAACAAAAACATATATTAATCTATATTCCTATCCACCCTCCAGTCTTATGCAAAATTGTAATATATATAATATATATATTATATATATATATATATACACCATGCTTTGCACCTTGCATTTTTGTTTAAGTACATGTCCTGGAGTACTCAGTGTCCTTGTTCATTCCTATTGATGGATACATAGCAGTGCTCTGTATGGTTGAACTATCATTTATTCAAATCTTCGCCTGTTGATGGACACTAAGGAGCTTTCCCGTCTTTCTACTTTTCAAACCCTTCTTCTAATCAATTTTGATTCCTATTGCTTACCTTTCCTATCATTTTCTTTTAGATTGTAGTAGAAAAGTCATATGGAAAGAATAGACAAACCACCATGAAAAATTAGCCAGTGGCAAAAAATTAATGCCAAAACTATTTAGCACAATGCAAATACAATGATGTTACTATTCTTAATTTCTTTTAAATCATACTTTCTTATAAAAGACTCACTGACATTCATTAGTAACTGTTTACTTAATTTCATCAATATTTCATACTGATAATTAATCAATTTTAGAATTTAAAAGCAATCCACCTAACTATTTTGTTCACACGGATGATCTATTCTGCTTGTAGGTAATTTAAGTAAATGTCTCAGAAATGTCTGATATATACCTTTCTTAGGACCAGAGTGATAGGATGACGTGAAAGCCTGCATTGGATGTTAAAACATTATCGACTCCCAAACACCCCAAACGCTTTGTAGCTCTGTCTCCTGCATTTCCACCATTTAACCTCTGATAAATACAGAATGGAGGAACACAACCACAAATAACTCTGTGTGCTTCTTGAGTTAGTAAAGGTTTATGAATTATTAATTTTATGACGTCATTTGGTTGATCTGCCTAAACTCCTAGTCTCCTGTTGAAAATCTCAGATGAAAAGAACATGAAGTAGAGATGCATAGCTGTCCACCAAATTTATGACCAACTTCTGTGATGTAACCTTGTCCCTGACAAATGGCTGATGAGCCTGGAGCTACATTTTCCTGCTCCCCTTAACCTAGGTGTTCAGGTGATTAGCCTTCACCAGCCAAACGGGATTTGTTGTATTTGCCACTTGTTTGTAATGACGTTTATGGAACAGGTTTGTTGATGGGCCCATTCTTCACCAATTGGATATGGATGAAGACCCACCACTAAGGGGTGATGGAGTTTCAAATTGGATGAATCCTGTACCCTTGTTTCAGAATACATATAGAGGAAGGTGCCTGCTTACTTGAAATACCCCACCTGGGACTGTCATATAAGCAAAATATAAATTTCTATTAGGATAACTCACTGAAATTTGGTGATATAGATTTTTAAGCACCTAGTATAACAATAACTAACACAAAATAGCTCGGCACATAAGTTCATGCAAGATTTACAATGGATCTCTGAATTTTTTAAACTTTTCCTGTCTCTTTTTTTCTTCTCTCTCTCTCTCTCTCTCTTTCTTTCTTTTGAGTCTAGGTATTTCATTGAATTAGTTTGTGATTATTGACTGAAGTGGGCATAAGGTATGTTCAAAAAAATATGGCTTCTATAAATCATTCCTGAAGACTCTCGATGACAACCTCAGTTAGGCCGCAGTAGGCATCAGCACATTGGCAGAAATTCTAATAATGAGATCAAAAAAGGGTGGTCGAGAAATAAGGAGACTCAGCAGAGGTAAAGGCTCTTCCCTCTCACTTGAGCTTTAACTAAGCGACATCTCCAGATTAGTTAGAAACGTACTCCCCAAAGCATTCTGGCCTTGGCTGATAAAAAAAGGTATAAAAAAAAATCTACGAAGAAATTATTAACACCTGTTCCTGTATCATACAGGGATATACAATTTCCTTTTAATAAGAAAATTGTATTTTTGCAAAAAAAAAAAATTTAATGATGAATTACATGCTAGGAATTAGAGTTATAAAAGACAAAGTGAACTTGGCAAAATATACGGAACAAGATTAAACAAACAAAACACTTTTGTATATTTGCTATAGAGTCCAACCACTAAAAACACATGTTCTCTCCTATCTTATTTCTTCAATTTCCTTCCTTCCCTCAGATGAAGCCACTGAAAGGGAAATCTTATTCTCAGCCATTATTTAGTGTTCTCTGTGATTACTTACATTAGATTCTGCTTAGCTTCTGAAGCCTAAGATTCCTCAAATGATTATTTCAAGATGCTACTATAACTTATAAACTGGGTTCATGTGAACAGTAATAATTTCTTAATAAAAGATATAATCTATTTAAATCTATATATTCCTATAAGTTTCATCTATCAAAGAAAATGTTTGGAGAGGGATCACCACTCTGGGAGTGGGGGGTGTGTGCAAATTTAAATAATAAATCTCCCACCACATAATTCCAATATGCCTTAAACTGGCATGCCCTACAATATTGAGTGTTACTTTATGAACAAACTGAGATCCACAGAGATTTGGTAATCCAATAGTCCATAAACGCAATATTCAAAGTATATGTGAAAGTGTATAATTGAGCTTCAAACCTATTAAAAAGCAGGCAGTGTTCATTTATATTCATAATCAGGGCATAAAAGATAGAACAGAAGAGAATTTGTTCTTTATGTGCTAATTTATTCTACACAGGAGCAAGATAGGAGTGAGAATGATTTCTACGTCTTGCTCTCCACAATCAAGAGCCAGGCATACCCTCTTTACATATCTGACTTTTAACCTCCCAGAAAGCCATTTTCTTATGGAAGAATGCAGTTTCCTGTAGCAGTAGAAGCCTTCCTCAGTGTGTCTCAGTTCAGTTTATGTTGTACAATTTAAATTTTGGGACACATGAGCTCACTTTCTGTAGAATAAATTAGCACATCAAAAACACATTTTATTCTGTTTTCTTTCATATGCCCTGATTATAAATATAAATGAGGACTGCTTACCTTTACATGGATTTTAACATATTTCACCTGCATTTGAAATGTAGCATTCATGGAATAACTGATCACCAAACTCTCTGGCTCTCAGTTTAGTTATGAAGTTACACTCGTGACTGTAGAACATGTCATGAACAAGACTTATTATGGGAGATGCTTTTTGTTTTGCTATTGCATGCTCCCCTCCACACTCCTCAAGGCGGTAGTCTCTTTCCACATAACTGTTTTCTTTACTCTTTACAGATTTTACTTTTGCAGATGTAAATTATGTTGAAGCATTAACATTTTTGGAATCTTGCACTAATGTCCCTGACTTGTCAAATAAACTTTGTTAATGATAAATTCATAGGTCTAGCACCACCACAGTTCCCTTTCTTGGCAGCTCTCACAACCACCCCAGCCTTGTTCTCTCCTGCTACAGCATCAAGTTCTAAGGAAATTTTCCCAGATCTCAAGACTCACTGAGATTCCTTTATTATGTTTTCTCATAAGAAACATCCTTTTGTTCATATCACTTATCTTAGTTATTTAGTAATTTTGTTTGTTTCTTTCTTTGTTTCTGTCTTTCCAAATTAATTGAAAATTCTAAAAGCACTCAAGCAAATGATTGGGTCTGTTTTGAATGCTGTTGTGCTCCCTTGAAGAGCTCAGTGCTTTCCGGGGAGCTCAATATGTATATTGATACATTTAGCTAGTATAGAGACATAACTTTACCCTTAATTATATTTAAAGATAAGTTTATATAGACAGAATCAAAGGAGCTGCCACTAAAGAATTCAAGATTTGAGGCACGTCTAAGAACACAGCAATAGAGATAATTTATAACATGTGATTTTCACCAACACGTTTTTTAGCTGGAATGTTTCTGTTTTTTCTTTGTTTGTTTCTTTATTTTGATGTGATTTTTGGACATTCTGAAATGAAAATTTAAAATTAAAAGAAGCCAATATGCAGCTAGTAAAAAGTGGAGAAGGAGGACGTTGCAACCGTGTTAGCTTTGGTGATGGTCAGGAATGACCTTGGGAGACCAGAGGGTAGGTTGATTCTCCAGTCTGTAAGCCAAGGGCCTTTTCCCATAACTATCACTTCTTAGAGAGACTCTCTATTCTACTCTAGTAGTATCCCAGATTGTCCTCCATCAAGTATAAAGCCTGAGAAAAATAATCCCAGTTCAATATATTTCCTAACATGTATTTCATTATAGGACATGATGTTTTATGATGTGTCCTGGAATGCTGATCTTATATTATTTTTGCTATTGATAAAAGACCCAGCCACACCCTCTTCTCAAATGAGCACAGAGGGGAAATGTTTGGATACCATCCAGTTCTCACGGCTGTTGTATTGATGCATTCCAGGTTCACCGTTGCATCTTTCATGCACAAACTAGTTTTAATAAAAATTTAGTGCACTTAATAAAAATTAAAATTTTATCTGAGAAACAATAGGCTGGGTCAAACCATTTTTGTATGTTTAACAAATAACATAAGCCATATCACTGTAAAATAGAACCAGACCACATAAAACCGCACAGGTTACTTGTTTTAGGCTGAAGGCTGACAGACAAAATATGTCCCCAAATATTTTGTAACACCACGAATAGGCAGTCGGCAGTCTTTACATCTTATCATCTATGGCATTTCATAATAGGTAGATAATTGATCAGGCATTAAATGCTCAATTACTTTTCAGACAGATAAGTACGTGATAAGCATAAGTGTCATCTTATCCCCTTCAGAGAACTGACAGTTTGAAAACCAAATCTTTATATATAATGTAATTGGAGACAACATAAAAATAACTTGGTCTTCGTTATCATTTGAAAGCAAAACTTTTACTTTTTATTTTATAAAATATTCCTTTTTATGTATCAGTCGCAAAATTCTGAGACTGAATCTGATCAAACTCTAATTGACATGGAAGGACACCTTCTAATTAATGCAGATAGTAAAAAAACAATCCGGATCAGGATAAATGAAAGCCTTAAAAATTTATGAGATTGGTGCTGAGTGAATGTGCCATAAATCTGTCAAGATTTTACACAATAAGCATGCTAAAACAGTCTACTGACATCGAAAGTAGTCATGAACAAAGAAACACCTCGTGTAGGTAAGGAATTCTAAGATTTAAACACCTTTTTGATTTATACCTCTTGACTACTCATAAATAGATACTTTGGCTGTCTACCCATGTGAGATAGGTCTTACTCAAACACGTTGATTTGAACTTCAGCTGAACATTTGCTGCAATTATAATATAGTAGTTTCTTGAATATCCATGCAAATGGAGGAGAGCTTCGGCAGATAAGAGAAACTAGAGTTCATTGAAACCACAAATCAAATTTTGTTTCAATCAGAGTAGTGAAAAATTATTTACCACTCCAGGTAAAATACCTCAGTACAGTCTATTTGTCTTGCACCAGAAAATGGATTTCTGCTGTAGTCATCTTCATTTGGTATCAACTGTATATATTGCCTAAATACCTAAAACTTGAACGTACTTTTATAGGCAAGGCATGTACCTGGTTTATGTCATTTCTTGTTCCAAGAGAGAAGTATTAAGTAGTGTTCTACTATGTACAAAATGTGTCTTATTATATCATTTTGCCAATATGATAAAACAACTCATTGAGTAACAATATTTATAATTTGTCTGAAACACTAAAGCACCTCTCAGGTACAAATGCTTAACTGTATTCAGTTTATAAAAAGTGTGATTTAAGATATGGGCTTTTAGATTCATATTATTAATGTCTTATATGTAATATATAATAATGCTCTTCACCAGACAGTGATAAAAATTTACATAGATGAATGTGTGGATAGATAGACAAGCATACAATAGGATTTCTGGCTACACTAACAACAGTAATAGGCATGGGAATGTATCATGACAGTCCTGGACGTACAGTGTTTGGACCTCAAAGATCCATTTAAATACACATTTTTTTTTAGAGGAAATGGAGTCTGCATGGAAGAGATCAGTACACAGGCACTTGGAGACAGGAGGCAACATGACATCTCTTCCACATAGAATAGTTCTGACCCCTTGTAAGGAAGGGGTGATAAGAACATAATCTAAAGATGATATTTAACCTTCATCATTTTCATTTAATTAAGTAATGTCATGAGAATAAGCCATCTGGAAATTGGGAAGTAAGAGGGACACTTCTAAAATTTTAGCACAGAATGGAAGCAACAGGCTATGTCATTTGGGCTCCTCCAGGCTCAGGAACTCAAGAATCTCCCTTAACAGCGACAGTGACAGCAGTGGAAGTCGCAAGGCCAGTTTTCAAATGTGTTTGTCTGTAGCAAACATCATAGAGGGAACCAAAATGGAAGAAAGATAAGAAAAATGAAAATAGTGTATGTGATTATATGTGAAGCTCCCCCCAAAACTACCAGAAATGATTGGGGAGAGAAGCCTTTTGAATGGGAATCGAATTCTTGTTATGTAGGTAGAAGTCAGGAGGCAGTTAAATTGGGAATATTATTGTTAACTTTATTTCATGTATAAACACAGCTTTGTTAGACCTGCATACATGCATATATCATCAAATGAATGGAATAATACATCTAAATACACACTGAGTGTATGTGTAATATACATTGAGATGTATTATTCCATCCATTTGGTGATAATCATAATAACGATGACAATGAGAAATATTAAAAAAGGATGGAACACATATTTATTTGCTATCTAATTCAAGAGTGTATTTCTTTATAGTGAATGTATTCGTTTCTTAGGGCTGCTGTAACAAAGTACCACAGACTGAGTGACTTGAATGACAGAAATTTATATTCTTGGGGTCCTGGAAGCTAGAAGTCTGAGATCAAGTGTTGGTGGGGTTGGTTACTTCTGAGGGCCATGAGGGAAGGATCTATTCCAGGCCTCTCTCCCATTGGCTTATAGATGGCCATTTCTTTCTTATGTCTACGCACTGTCTTCCCCCTTAAGTGTCTATATTCAAATTTCCTCTTTTTCTTTTTTTTTTTTTTTGTGAGGAGACCAGCCCTGAGCTAACTTCCGTAGCTAATCCTCCTCTTTTTGCTGAGGAAGACTGGCCCTGGGCTAACATCCGTGCCCATCTTCCTCCACTTTATATGGGACGCCGCCACGGCATGGCTGACAGGCAGTGCGTCGGCGGGCGCCCGGGATCCGAACCCGCGAACCTCGGGCTGCCAAGCGCGGACGAAACCGCTGTGCCACTGGGCGGCCCCATCAAATTTCCTCTTTTTCTAAGGACAACAGAATTACTGCTCTCCCTAATGGTCTCATTTTTAACTTAATTACCACTATAAAGACCCTATCTCCAAATGCAGCCACATTCTGAGGTACTGAGGGTTAGAACTTTGATACATGATTTTTTTTTTTTTTTTGGAGGGGGGCACAATTCAGCCCATAACAGTGAATTATTATTTTTATCTTCTAAATAAGCACTTTGGATCCACATATTAAAAGAGTCCTGACATCTTTTGTCCAATATTGATTGTTTATTTAGGAATGTATTGGCTTTCTTTATTTGTTTAGTAGGGTTGGAGCAGGAGAAAGTTAAAGGAAATCGCTTGTCAGAATGCTCCTTATACCACTTGCTTTTAAGTAAGGTATCTATTTTCCTCTTGTTTGTTGAATTTAAATCTATACCTTGATTCAGTCTTTTACATTATGCTGAACAAATATGACCTGTAAATGTTCTCTTGAGCACATCATCTGTATTTTTACTTAAGTTTTTTTCTGCTTATGTTTAGAGAAGAATCACCTTCCACAAACATGATCTTAGAAAAACGCCTTTCAAAATGGTTAGCAGACTGATGTCTTTTGCTTGACTTGCTCAGAGTTCAATATTGTTCACAGGAATAACACTGGCTTTTGATAAACTGTTTAAACATGAATTAAGGAGACGGTCAATGGCTCAAAGAGCATCAGACCTTTTCTTAACGACAAATGAGATGTCCAGAAAAGGCCTATTGATGCACTCAGGCTGCCAAGTATGGTGGCTGGTTCACGACATCACTGCCAGAAGCACTGTATCTGGGACACTTGGCTACCAAGAATACTGATGAGAATGGTATTGAAGAAAGTTTGAGAACAGTTTTCATGGGATGGGGAAGAAATTTGTTTTGATATTTGAAGTATAAAAACCTGAAAAGACAATGACTATAAAAGTGTATTTTGCATAAGCTTTCATTATTTTCAAACTGGTTTTCTTATATGATGCTAATTAAAATGAGTTAAATCTTAAAGAGCCATATATAAAATAGCTTAATTTGGGGTTAACTAAAAATGCTGAATATCTTCTTATAAAAATTCAGGCTCCACCATTTATTCATTTTGTGAGCTCGATGGCTTACTTTTCCTTTGTGTCTAAGATTCATTTCATTATTTTTTTCTGAAAAAATAATGGAGATAAATTATTTGAAGTTCTCTTATAGTCTAATACAGTGTTCTTATTAAATATATCTAATATCTCTAAAAGGAATGATACATTAAACAGAGACAACTAAAGAAAATATAAGTAAACTGATGGGAGCTCATAAATTACCCAATTGATTCAATGAGCTGGAGAGTTATTCCCTTTTTCTGCACAGGGTAGATACAGAAGGCCACTTAACACTGAGAGTTTGGTTGAAAATTTGTAGTTAAACATTTTTCAACGTGTGAACTGTAGCCCAGCATCAATATTCAAAAGTCTGCAAAAAAAAGTCATTATTTCTCTTACTTTGTAGAAAAGGAAATCATTATCATGTTCTGAAATGGCTCAGCAAGAACCCATTGCTCCATTTCATCCAATCCTAGGATCTGCTTCTGCTTCGTTTTTTATTCTTCTATTAAAATAAGAGAACAGTAAACATTGGAATATGCTCTGGACCTTAAGCTTGTGTGAGTCCCATTCTCTAGAGCAACCAAACAAGATCTAGTTGAAATAATGTTAGTCTTTCCTGTGGGAATGGATATTATCCATAATGGCGGAGGAAGAATGAATTGTAAATGGATTCTTATTGGTTGAGTAAAAGTAACTTCCTATTGGGTGATACTTGAAAGTAGGCGATCATGAGGTTGATGTGTTACAGGATAATTATCACTTCTTCCCATAATATACTTTTCTTGTAATCATTAGAGATAATGTAGCGAGTAAAGAATTGGTCTGGTGTGACATAACCATTATTGAGATGATAGAAAAGTGTAAAATTTAAAAATGTACCATATTTCAAAATAGTAAAATAAACTATTAAAATGTTAATCTCATGACATCCCCTCCTTGTCGCTCTTTCTCTCATCTCTCTCTATCTCCCTCTCTGTCTTTGTCAATCATCCTGTTACTATTTTTTAAAATCTAGACTTAAAGTTATAAGAGGTTTTCTTCCCAGAATATCACATTGCTAGGCAGAATGTTTAGTAGTTAAGAATAGATTCACCTTACCAACTGTGTGACCTTGGCAAATTTTACATTTTTAAAATAGAGAAAATACTAATGCATCTCTAATAACATGGCTGCAATAATTGAAAGAGTTAGTATATGTGAAATGTTTAAAATAGATCCTAGCACAATTTTTATGCTCAATAATCAGTGATGATAGCAAAAATGATCATTATGATGATGATTCATGTTCCTCTCTTGGAAATAAACTGTATGCATCATATTTACATAATATTTTTCAGTTTTAAGTTTTTTTGTTATAGTTTTTTTTCTTTTTTTTTAATGACAATGCTGCAGGCAAAAAGAATAAATTTCCTGTATAAAGTCATAAATATGTCCCCTATAAAGAAGAGCCACAAACAAACCCTGTTTCTCTTGATCACCAACCTATCACTTTTCTTCAATACTGAACAGTTGGTAGAAAGGTAGAAACATCCTTGACTTTTGTAACAAATTAGTGATATGAGCTGCTGTACTTGAAATTACTGCTTTGATGTCTGAAATTATTTAAAAACTTGAGGGAATTTTCTGATATTGCATCAGTTGGAAATAGTTTCCATCTCCCAGTGACTCACTCCGGGCACTCATACCACTGACCCTGTTCCCGCAGAATTCATGTCTGCTGTTTCTCTTGCCAAACTCTGTTCACTGAAAGAACTATAAGCCTACCAGGGTAGGCGATATCTTTAAAAGAATAGTTACATAATAAGTAGTCAAATAGTTAACATTTCAAAATCATGTTAATATATGTTTGAAGCATAAATTAATGAAGCATAAATATGTTGTAGTATCACCGTGCATCTTATATAATTGCTGGCATTTTTTTCTATATGTATACGAAAAGAGGAATTTACTTAAACCTTGAAGACAATGAATGCTTATCTCACAAGGACTTATAAAATGTAATGTATTATTTCTTGTAAAGTGCTTTAAAAAGCACTCAGCAAATGGTAGGGAAGCAGAAAATAGCAAAGACTCGATAACTGTTAGTTGTCAAACAATTATTTTTATTATTATCACAATTGTATATCTATCATCCCTGAACTTATATTTAACTTTACCTATGAGCTGATCAAGTGTATCAGTTTCAGCTTCAACCAAACAACAGAAGACAGCATTCTGATTACAGAATATTTTACTGTTTTTTACATACCTTCCAAGAAGATCTCCCAGAAATAAAAAGTGTAGGAAGTGATACTATTTGAGCTTTTTGGTTGTTGACATCAAGTCATTGGCTATTTCTACCTCAACTGATATAACAGAGATATAACTTCACAAGAAAGTACACCCTTACCAGTACAAAAAGGCATTAGATAAAGGAGCATAAAACATTTTAAGGGAAGAGATTTGAGGAAAGTGGTTCAGGGTTTTTTATTCCACTGAGTTCCCGCAGTTGAATGCTGCAGCAATTTAAGGTGAGGCCAACCAAGAAGTTTTGCAGTAGAGAAATGTCATCTTGTTTGTGTCCAGCTCATCACTCATCCACCTTACTACCTGCTAGCAAAACTAGCATACAACTTTCTGACTGCTTTGTTATAAATTGCTATCACGTACCATTGTGCATCTCACAACTGCTGGCATGCTGGCTATAGTTTTACACAGGTAGCTCTCTTCTTGAATACTCAATAGCCTTCAAAGGGCCTTCTCGTTTCCATTTTTTACTTCTTCCATCCATTCTTCATATAACTGCCAGCATCTTTTGAAACATAAATCAGATTACGTCACTCTAGTTAAAACACTCCAATGACTTTTGATTGTACTGAAATGAAATTCAAAACTCCTTGCTGTGACTTACAACGACCCGTGTCCCAGCTGTGTATCTCTCTGACCTCACCTCATACTCTCTTGGCATTCATCGTGTTCCAGATATAAGAACCTTCTCTCTGTTCCTCCAACCTCCATGGCTTGCTTGCCTTAGAGGTGTTGAATTAGCATCTGACTCTTCCTGCAATATTTTTCACAAGATTTTCGTATGTTTGGCCCCCTATCATCATTAAATGATCTGTTCAAATGCAACTTTCACAAAGATGTCTTCCCTAGACTACAAAATAGCGTCACCTGGGAATTTAAAACAAAAACCTATGCCTGGGCTTACTCTCCAGACCAATTAAATAAAAAATGTAAGGATAGAGTCAGAGCATCAGTAGTTTAAGAAATCTCACCAGGTGATTTTAATAGGCAGCTAGAATGGACAACCAATGCTCTAGCATGTCACTTGTTTAATTTCTTTTTTTTTTCTATCTGAAATTACCTTATTTACAGATTTATTTACTTGTATATAGTTATTTTTTCCTATTAAAGTATAAGATCCATGAGAGCAGGCACATATTTGTTTTGTTTATTCTGTACTCCTAGCATGTAGAGAAATGGTTCTCAAATTACTTAAAACATGTAATTAATTTTTTATAGAGGTAACTTTAGTTTATAATGTTATATAAATTTCAGGTGTACATCATTGTACTTTGACTTCTGTACAGACTACATCATGTTCACTATCAAAAGTCTTGTTGCCGTCTCTCACCACACAAATGTGCCCTTTTACCCTCACCTCTCCCCCGCCTTCCCTCTATTTGAATGAATCCACCATATTCACTATTACAACAACTCATAAGTAAATTTTTATTTATTTTAAAGTATACATATTATCAAATTGTATGAAGACCTAATAATAAATTGTTAACTTTCTTGCTTTTGACATTTAAATATGATGGAAGTTAAAATAGCTAAAAACAGACTAACCGATAAATTCTCGACTTTCTGACAATTTCCTCTTTAGAGAAATAGAAGTTGATGACAGTAAGTGAGGTTTAGGCTTAATTTTTACCAAAGGGAAATATGCGAAATAGACGAGAATTTTGAAAAAAAATCTATCCTATCATCATTTTGGGATTCACTAAAATGGAAAGAAAAATCTCATCTTAATCAGCCATTTAGCTTATATTTTTGGAAAGCAGATGTCAAAATACTCAGAGAACCAATATCAACAAAATGCTTACAAATTACAAATAGATGTACATAGAAAGTGGAGTAGGAAGACACAAAAATAAGTTCACGCTGTATCTTCACTAATAAATTCAATGAGGAAATCTGGAGGCAACTAAAATGATTTTATTTCTTTTTATTAATTCACATATGATATATGTGACTGGAAGAGTAGCCTCTACTTGTTGGTTACTTCCAAAATATACAACAGAATGCAAAAATACATATTTCTGAGTAACACATTCAAATATGATTTGATTAACCAAAGGAATAACTCAATGGTTGGGTAAGGCTACATTATGTCGTAGAATATACAAAATATAACTTTACACATAATTCACTTATTACTTTCATCTTCTCTAACAAATAAATTGAAAGAATGGGAATATAGACCTAAACATGTGAAATATATAGCAAACTAGTATAAATGATTGCATGTTTTGTGCCCTGACGAATGTGAGTATTTGATTAATTTGCTGCTGTAAGCAAGGGACACGATGTTATTGAGAATGTATGACAAATTAAAGGTGTCATCAGAAGACTGGAGATTGGCAATCTGATTTTGATTTTCTAAAATGTTTTATAAACTTGAAAAATATGATCTATTCCCTGCAGCCAAATTTCAAAATAATTATAACACAGATTATTTGTGACCATTTTAAAAAGAAATATGTGTTCTGTGAAACTTTCCCTTTCTCATCTTTGAGTGACTTGACCCAGAAATTAATTTCCTGTCTATGTTGCTTTGTGATTATCTTCCATATGACATTATCCAGAATATCACAATCCTGTGCCCAGTTACTTATTTTGAAGGGAATACTTACATGAAAATTTCCAGCTCAACAATTAATCATGCAAAGGTTAGACATCATTAAATAATATTTATTAAGCATAAATTGTATAGAAATTTTAATAGAAAGAAAGTTGAAGAGGTGCTTTTGAAAGCAGTGGTCAAAGTTCCACCTAGAAATTTATGAAAGAAATTTGCCAATCATTAAACATCTAATTGGGTTATCTCTAAATTTGGGTTCTCCAGAAACAAACACTAAGATGACAATTTGGGTGAAAGTGATATATTAAGAAGGTAAACTCGTAGTCAAGTAGCAAAGTGAGACAAGGAGGGTGCTGGGTCAAGCCCAGCTCCACAGAGGTTAACTTGGGTTCAACTCCACAGTGAAATTCTAAGACAGTTTAGGTGACACTGCTAACTTATTCTCATTAGGGATAAGATTACTGGAGTTTTATACATCTAGACGCAACAGTGATAGTTTAAAATTTATGCATGGAGAAACATAAATTTCCAGTTTTTTTCTGCACCGGACAAAGGGGATTATGGCTACCAAAGGCAGCCCTCCAGGCAGACACAGGCACTGCTCTTGGGTAGGACATCACACTAGCAGCCACCGTGTGGGAAAGTAGTAAAGGGATCCTAGGGGATACTGAGGAAGCACTAAGGGCATTTTCAACTCTATGTTGTGTGGACGAAGCCAAAATCCATGGGCCCAAATTTTTCTTGAAAGAAAAAGTGCATTAATGATAAATATTTAAATGATATTCTATTGAGTATCAGAATGGAGAAATGCAGAAAATACACATTTGAGGAATATTGCTACTTTATTGAAATATTATACACTGCGTGTTAAATTAGCATATTTGACTCTGTTGCAGTACATAGGCATAGACAGAGCCTATTTAAACATGCACATTTAAGTAATTATGTGAATGTTTGAATAATCATGCCCCATCAATCTTCTTCAAGGATCATTTAAAATTTTTTCTGACAAAGGTGCCAAATAGGTGATGAATGAATAAAGTACACAAATTCTACTTTTGCATGATGTAAAGAGCCAAATAATTTGAGGTTGGCTGTTTTCCTAGATTCCAGAACTGACTAAAAGCATTCTTCCCTGACCATCACACAAAACAGAATATAAATGCAAATTGTTTTATTGACAGCTTAACTCTCTAGTTCAATGTGACGTTGATGTAAGTAGGAAGAAGTGAGCCAAAATGACACTTAAGATGTTTTAAAATATCTCCCTTAAAGTTCAATTCTATTTTTCAAAATATTCTTTGTGCATTGCACAATTATGGATCATCTTGGAATTGCACCAGTTTGATTTTACTTGGAGAGCAACTGTTACATATAGTCAAAGACCATAGCTTTATTTTAACGAAATTATATTTTACTTTTCTTATGTTCTTGAAATATGCCATTGAGATAAAATCATTGTTTTTACCACTATTTGCAATAGTAACTTTAACTATAGCACTAATTCTTCAAAGTTTAATATCATGATTTCTAAAAAGGGAATCATACTGCAATGATTGGAAGTTCAGGGTTTGCTGTTTTGAAAATTAATTTCATATATGTGTTTTAAGAGAAATAAATTTATCTTAAGCTCAAAATTATCAATTAAAATTTATGAAAAGAATCTAAAGAAAATGTGATGGTCCCATCAGTTGACAATTATGAGATAGGCATTTATTATTATAGCAGATATATAGTTTATAATATAGACATCATCATCTTTCTCAATTTATAATGTGTGTATGTGTATATGTGTGCACATATGAGCATGTGTATGTCTGCCTGTCTCACACAAAAAAATTATGGATTGTGGGAGGACAGGCATTTTAGTAATTTCTATACAATATATAAACATCAAATTAATGCGTTGCCTTCAGTGGACTTGAAGACAATTTGGGAAAGCAGTTATTTTCAAGATATTCCATATATTTCTAATTTAATTAAAGGATTGTTGACTGACCTCTCACAGTTGGCCTAGTCCTGTGTTTGTTGGAACTGTCACAGAAACAAGAGAAAAAGAAGAGAAATCAATGTCCTTAGCACCATAATTCAAGGCATCTTTTCAGGGATCTGAGTTGCAGACATGGATCTATATGTGATATTTGTGAACACAAACAGAAAGTGGAATGGTGTTTCCTGACCCACGCTCCCGCCGGCGTGTTTCTAAGCTACCGGTTGTGTGCTTCATCTTTCTTCTCCTTCTCCGTAGAACCTACTCACATTTTGGATTATATATTTTACGATAATTTGATTAATTCCAATCTACTTCTTTGAAAATGAAACTCTTCAATTTCAAGGTCATGACTATTTTACCATTTTTAACTCGATATATGGATATTGTATATTTTTTGTCCAGATGATAAATACTCGTTGCCATTTTGACAATGAGAATATTAAGTATTTCACTGAATAAGTCCTTACTAACTTTTGTAAACTGACAGATTTGAAAGTAAAATATATATATATATACATTCGATATACGTATATCTATATATAAATGTATTTGACTGATACTTCTGAATCAGATTCAGCGCAATGAATATGTTCAAATTAACTTCAAATTTGAATTAAATATGTGTACATTAATAACAGATTTTCTTAGGGTTACAGACATGAAAAGCTAATGCAATCAATATAGCAATATGGTTTCTGTGAACATTGGATGAGTTGATACACATAAAGAGCTTAGAACAACATCATCACTATAACCATAAAGATATTTTTCTAGAAAAACATAGCAATTCCATCATAATTACAATTTTATAACGTAAACTCAATGTTTTTCATTCCTTTGGGTCTCACAGAAATGTAACTTTGACTAATATGATAAAATAGCTTTGTGGCTTTGTGTAGCTTGACCACCTGAAGAGCAGAATATTGATTCTATAATTAACTGTGACCTACAAAGTGCAGCCACCAAAATTACTTTTTTGAAAAATAATTTTCCCCTTCTGAGAGTTTACATGGAAAACAAGTTGTAAAAAGGAGAAGATTTTTAAAGGGTAATAGTCATTAAAGTTTAAATGATCATCATGATTGTGCCTTTCTATAACTCATTTTAAAGGCTATTGTACTCACATAAGAAGATAGACTGGCGCAAAATAAATTAGACAGAGGAATCCTGGTAAAATATTTATGCCACGAGATTCCAAGGGCTGTAAGATCCCTAGCTTTCACATTTTCGAGTTTATAAGGGCTACTAAGATATTTTAAAAACCCAGAATCCTAATTGAAATTAAAAAATGAACTGTAATACCAATTTTCAATTACACAAGTATACTTATAAATTTAAAAATTTCAAGTGATAAAATGGGCTTGTTTTGTTGTCATTGTTAATAAAGGAAATGATGTTTACTATAGCCTGCCACACCTTTCCTTGCATTTTCTATTTGTTAGTAGCAAGTACATCTCCAACTTTTAAGGAGGTACATGTATTAATGACCTTTTATACAAGTAAGCAATATACCCATGCTTATATCTGCAAATGTATTTAGGTAAGTATCACCGGATTTTAAAAAATATTTAAAAAGTCATATTCATTTATACCAAAGAGCTCATGTCGCCATGTAAATTAACTTTATACAATTTAAAAACAATTCTATTTACACTATAACATTTCCACTGTAAAAAATAATAAAAAATGTTTTTTTAACGACAGGAAGTCTTCCATTTCCACAGCCACTATCCCCATAGGCAACCATCATAAACAGTTTCTAAGGCATCCACACACAAATAACATATTAATATTTATGCATACATGTCATTACTTTTCTAAAACTGGAGTTTGTTCTAGAGCTCTCAGTTTCACTTACTATTCTTAGTAATTGATGAATAATAATACAATCAGATTTGCTTTTTTTTTAAATAATGTCTCTTAGGTCAAGTTCCCTAGAAACAGATCTTGAGCAGAGGATTCTTGTACGCATGATTCATCGAGGGAGTGCTCTCGGGGGAAAAGTTTGAGAAATTAAAGGAACCAGAATAAAGTCTGGCAAGAAGCAAACAAATACATTTCAGCTGAAATCTAACTCAACCTGATTTCACGGGGCGTTCTAGAGTATGAGTGGTGCCGCAGAGTTGTCTCATTCTGAAGCAAAAAGCCCTGATTATGGACTGCTGTATCAGTAAATAATGGCAACAAGTGTCCTTGTAACTCCCAGACGGAAATGTAATCCCCCAAGTGAGGCGATTACAGCCACTGAAGCCATTTCCCTGGATACACTGTAAACTGTTAGCCCCCCAAACTCACAGAACCTGGGGGATGAGTGTTATCTGGGCAGAGCACCAAAAAGGTCCGCTACTGATGGCGTGATATCACATTGCTGGATATGGAATTATGCTTTAACTATTTTTTCTTGCAAGATATTTCGTGGTTTCCCTCTTTAGTAAGTACACTGTTGTTGACATCTTTGTACCAATGGTTTCCTGCATATTATAATATCTATCTTATAGAAATTCCTAGAAGTTTACATGCTGGACCAAAAGTTATGTGCATTTTAAAGTTTAATAGATAGTGCCAAATTATCCTCCAAAGAAGTTCACATTCTTCACGTCTTCACTAACAATGTGAATTAAATTTTTGGTCCTTAATTATCTTAATATGAAAAACTGTATCTATTTGGATACATTTTGCATTTTTTTAATTATACAGGATGTTGAGCATATTTTCATACATAAAAGTAACTTGTATTTTTGTTTTGTGACTAAATTATTCTTTTCCTGTTTCTATACTTTTGTTAGGTAGCTAATACTTTTTCCTAATCAGTTTTTAAGAACTGTACATACAGGTTAAGAAAATTAATATATTATAAAACATTTATTCATAATCACTCTAATTTGTCTTTTGAACTTTATTTTTCTTTTCACTAAGTAGACATTTAATTTTATGAAGTTACATTTAATCATCTTTTATAGCCTCTGAGCTTTCTATCTTATTTAGAAAGGTCTCCTTACTTCATGACTATATATTTTAAAAGTTCACATATTTTCTTCAAAATTTACCTTTCTTGAGGTAAAAGATTTTATTCTTTTAATTTGAGGCAAAATTAAATTTAGTATATTTAAAAATTCAATTTTAAAATATTTTGTGCTTAGTAAAGTCTATTGTGTTTAATTGATACTTTATGACTTGGTTTTTGTGAAACATAAATGATGACTGAACTACTCAAGCCCCAGGAATGTGTATGGGACCTAAGATATATAAGTAAAGATACATTTTAACAAGTTGATGGATTTTTCCTGGTGGATTTTAAAGGAAAATTAGTGTTAGTAATAAAAAGTTTTAAAAATAAAGTATCATGAAGAAGGAGAATTCTGTTTGAAACACAGAAATTGTTTTAAAAAGCAAACTCATAGATTTTTCTGTTTTGGCTTAAAAGATTGAAATACTTTTAATGATAGAATTCTTTCACATAGAAGTTATCATTTAAATGTAAAAGTAATTTTTAGCTTACAAAATTTTATCATAACTAATACAAAGTTTATGGCATGACAAAACTATTTTAAGCTATTTAATCTGTTTCATTGTTTGTAATTTACTTTTATCTACAGGGTAATTTCTAATTCTGTTAAGAGGTCATAATGTAATCTTAGGATAATTCATTTACTTGCAATGATATTGACTGGATCAATTCCAACAATATCCTTTGTTGTTATATATATATATAGTTGTATATATATACATATTGTATATATGTATATATGCATATACATGTATATACATATACATAGTTGTATATATATATATCAATTAGATTTAGTAACTATTTAGACCTTGAAAATGTGTTATACATCAAAACAAAAAGGAAAGTCATCTAGTAGTGACAGAATTTTCTTTTACAAATTTCAGACATTTTGGAGTCAGTTTGAGTATTTATGGTGGCCTATAATTTATATTTAAGGAGTTAAAAACCATCATAGTGGTAATGTAATGCCAATGTTTTAAAAATAGTGAGGATAATTCTCCAAATGGATATCTAGCTTAACTTCTTACTTTAACTTCTTCCATAAATTACTGAAAGCAATTCATGAGTAGTTTTAAAATATAACTATCACAAATATCACTATGGAACCTTGTGATATTCGGGTGACATGATTAGTATTTTTTACTCCATTACTTCCAAAGTCTTTCTATTAGTATACCTGAGAGGCTTTAAATTTTTTTTAAAAAAGAGGAAAATCCAAAAAAAAAGTGTTCTAATGGTTTAGATTTGTGAAGAACTTTGGATTCTGCTGATTTTAAAAATATAAGAGAAACACAGGTAATGTCCAGGTTATTTTGAAAATGAGTCATTATGTTTCAGCTTTTGATACAGGCATAATTCCTTCCTAAGCAGCGCCTCCTTGGCAAAGGTAATGATTTCTGCTTATAAGCTGTTTATTTCTCAGTAAGTTTTTTAAGTGAACACAGCTCTCAAGAGAGTTTATGATCAGAATTGGACAAGGCTAATGTCCCCTGTGGCCAGGGCTGTGGAAGTGGCAGCCACGTTTGCAAGAGCAGACAGATATTGAGGTAGGTCAACTCAAGGTCTTTCAAAGAATGGACACAGTGAGGCCAGAACTTAGTAGACAGGCTAAGTATTTACATCAACATACATGTTGAGGAATCAGACAGATAGCTGAATTTGGAATGATTCAGAGAAGGTTTCATAAAACAGTATTTGTGATAGAGTGTAAAGCCTCAGTAAGAAAGAAGAAAACATGATGAGATACTTTAAGGACTAAATCATTAGGACTTCAGTGATGGACATGAAGAAATGAGACTTAGATGGGAAATAAAATAAGTGGCTAATTTGGGTATTCATCCCTGTGAAAGAATCTGGGCAGCCGGCATTTGGAACAAATAATAAGAAAATATCATAAAAAGAATTAAGCTTTTGATTTATCTTATGTGTTTTTTTGATGCTGCTTATGAAGAGAGAAATCATTATCCACAAATGGCTTGCCTAAGTATTGCAGATGGAGCTAAAGAAAAACATCTAGATGGAGAAGGGTTATCAATAGTCTAAAAATGTTCTCTACAGATATAGAATTTAACCATAAGACTTAGCTTATAATATGTGTGTGAGGACTGGTACTGTTATAAAATGTGAAATATATTGTCATCTTTCCAGTTTTAAAGTCTACAGCAAATTTAAATCAGTGCTACTTATTCTAGTAAATAAAAACGGAACCCTGTTTTAAAGTGTTAATCTTTCATAGCATTTTTTGAAGTGAAAGTTATGGTTATTTCTTCCTAAAAATGGCAATTAAAGTCCTTTTTCTATGTATTTTCTCATTAGCTAAATAAAAAAATAATAATGATGGGTGTCTCTCGATTTCTCTTCATGCAGTTTGGACTATATAGTGAGGAAATTTAATAGCAATTTTACTTGTGCCCTCATTATTGGTATGCTGTAGTCATTTTCTACTTTTCAATGACTTTGAAAATAATCTTGTACAGTAGTGGCTTCTTATTATCCAGCAAGGTACTAGGAATAGGTGTAATCTCATTATACCCACAATCACTCAGAAGAAAAATATGTAATATTCATGTGAATATCTGTGGAGTAGTAGGGTATAGTTGAATAGCTTCATTTTCTCTGCTATACGATGGTACAATTACATTTATTCTTTTAAATGACAATCTCATAAAATTATATGGTGACAATCAGCACAAATGCAGAGTTGCTATTTACGTAGGAGAAATGGGTTATGGGATAAATCTCTAATTCAGCTAATGGAATTTTGAAATAGAGCTTATAACCAAAGTGAAATCAAACACAAAGGTCTTAGTCGACTCTTTTCATAATCACTTACATTTTTATTGCTAATTCACCTAATTGAAGTCAGGAGTAAATACACCATTAGCTCCTGCTAAGTTAGGTTAGGGTTGAATTTTACTGTTACAAAGGATATGTAAATGGCCAAAAGAAAGATGCACAAATATGCTGAATGTTGTTAGCAACACAAGAAAACAAAGAATTTAAACTGCAAGACTGACTCCTGGGTCTTACTATAATGCCGTTTGAAATCACTTTGACCTTATTAAATCTATGTTTTAAATAATTTATTTTCCATTGAAGTAATTAATTTGTTGATGTAACAAAATGAAAACAGCAATAAATAAACCAAGCAAATGTATGGATATTGTGGTAGTGTAAGTAAGGATTGTGATTTAAAATAAATATTTCAGTGTAAAAAGAAGTAACAACAGGAAATAATTTGGGCAAAAATATTATTAACAAACACTTTAAAACATTAATTAAAATAATGAGGTTTTCTAATTATATTAAACATTAATTAAAATAATGACATTTGCCCATTTTTACCAGGTCTTGGGACCTACCACAATCTCATGTTTGCAAAATATTAAAAATGTTGGCAACAACATGCTAATAACCTAATAAATACCTTTACAGAACTGATTTAGAGAGTCCTTATTCTTTACTTGAATTGTAAATATGTATTTAATCATTAAAAATAGCTAACATTTACTGAAGTTATTGTTCCGGATGTATGTGAAGCACATTTTATAAATTTTCTCATTGCTCACACACCTTATGATGGGGAAACTATTACCTGTATTTTACAGATGAGAAAACTGATGTCTACAGAGGCTGAATAGCCTACCAATATTAGAGAAGTTCTAAATGGTGACAGTGACATTTAACCACCTGCACTGTGGTTCTGGAGCCCTCCTTAATCACTTTCCTCTCACATGTTACAGTGTGGTTGAGATCAGGTAAACCTGTTAATCTTAAGACAAAAATGCGTTAGGATCAGACCTTAAAATATTGCATTCCTAATTCTTTGTTATTGTGCTGTTTTTAGATGGGCCACAGGCACAAATTTAAACAGATGTGTTCAAGTATTCTTTAAAAATGAGTATTGAGGAGCCAGCCTGGTGGCATAGTGGTTGGGTTCTCGCACTCCCCTTCAGCAGCCTGGGGTTCCAGGTTTGGATTCTGTGCACCATTCGTCAAGCCGTGCTGTGGCAGTGTCCTACATACAAAGTGAAGAAAGATGGGCATGGAGGTTAGCTCTGGGTCAATCTTCCTCACCAAAAAAAAAAAAAAAAGAGTATGGAAATAATTTTGTCTTCAAACAAAAATCAGTAATTATCTCAGTTATTCATCAGTTTTCTAGCCTCAATAAAATTGCTGCATCTATATAACTTTTCATTTATTGCTGGACTAATTTTGTTAATTACCATACAGAATGTCTGCTAGAAAAACATGACTCATTATAATAAAGATTTCCTTTAACAGCTATCCTATTAATTAACATCAATATATTTAGTGTCATTTTTTATTGGGCCAGGTTCCCATTGTTAAGGTTAATATCTACTAATATAAATACAAACCCCCATATATTAATATAACATATTTAATTTATAATTAATCCTATTAATACATATTACATAAATGGGGATTGTTATAGAAGAGGAGGTAAAATGAATATGCTGAACTAATTCATTTGAAATTAAATATTTCCTTTAACTACACTCTGCCAAGGGAAATTTTAAATCTATGTTTAAAAGAGGCAAACAAGCATTGTTTGCATAGCCTATGATAAAAGAGAACAAAAAATAATTTCAGAACATGTTTTCATGTCATGGATCTTATTGATCATTTATTCACTAAAATGTTATAACTCAAACTGCATGACCAACAATTGGAACAATAACTGCAGGATCTGTTATCTAGCATCTTTATCTTAATTCAGAATCAAAAGAACTTGAATCTGCATCTAAACAATGTTTTCATGATGAAACATTGCTTCTGGGTGATTTAGTTTTCCTTTCTATAATAAAAGTGAATCAAATCTTCCATTCGATTACATTGGCAACAGTCACACAGGTGGCTGAAATTATTATATCAAATTTCCTCAATGAGACATGGACTTCATAAATATCAGGCAAAAGACTATAATAAATTTTCTGTTTTATGGTATGTTCATAGAATGTGATATTCTGATTAATGGAGAGATAACACATATCCATAGATTAATGTTGACAAACAACTCTAATATGAAGGAATAAATACCATCTTAGTTTTAAATATCTTTATTGAAATTATTTCAACTCTAATTTTCAAAGGATAGAGAAACAGTGCTTTGCAAAAGGATGTGCAAAAGTATTAGTTAGAACCTCAGAATTTCTACATCTGTGAGAAATTCATCTTTGTTGCCTTAGAGTAGTGTTATCATAAACTATTTTCATACATCCTAACACTCAATTTTGCTGTTTTTAGAATTTAAAGCAAATAATTGCATGTAATATATACTTCTTTTGACAACATGAAAGAGAAGATCATTAACTTACATAAAATAATTCAGCCACCAATGTAAGAAAATATGTTATTGTTTTTTTTTTTTAATTTTGCAACTGCAAGTTAAAGATGAAAACCATAAAAAATAACATTATGTAAATCTTATTTTTTTAATCTTGGTAATTTAAGGACTTCATTTATTTTTCTGTATTTCTTCTCTAATTAATTACACCTATTTTAATCAGCTTTGTTATTTTCTTATTAAGCAGTCATCAATCAACTCCTGAGTCATTCCCCTTTCTTCCTTGAAAATTTTAGCTTTCCAACACTATTCCTTTCTTAATTCAGTTTCTTCCGTTCTCTTATTTAATGATCTTGTTCTCCACCATATAGCATTTACCTATTGTTATACATGACAATGTTGAATTTACCTGAACCCTGTGTTCCTGAAAAACAATGAAGTTTAAAAGATTACACCCTGTTCCCCCATTTTGTGTTCTGGAAAAGGGCTTTCTTCAAAGAACCACCCTTCCCCATATGACAGATAAGACTCATGAATGCTCCCCTATTTGCTGACAAGGCCAGACACAGATCTCCAAATGTCTCTTCTTTGCTTCATCAATTAGCTGAACTGTTTATCATCATTGACTAATAGAAACAAAATGCTTGTTAACCAAACTTCTTTAAGATTCTCTCCTTCCCTGAGGCTCCAGAACTTTAACCCACCCTGAGCCCACAAACAGCCCTTCTGTAAGGGATATTCCATCCACCCCCACCCTGGAAAATAGGCTGATCTCGGGGTAAAACTTTGATGTATTATCCTATCATGCCACTCTTTCATCTCAGTTCTCCATCTAGTTCTTTCAAGCCTTGTTCACTCTTCTATATAAAAGAAAAAAATTTTTTTTGCCTAACCAAAATGTCTGCAAATGTTGTAACAGCTTCTCTCTACTGTAATAATCCCCTTTCGCTACTCAATAGTCCTTCTCCACTCTTTTAATAATTCTTTCAAATAAAGTCTCACCTTATTAGATCTGGACTTGTTTTTTATTTGACATATGTTACATTTTTATCATTACTAATTTCAAGCTTCCACAGTGTATTGCAAGAACCCCATTCTGTTACTGCCATCTCCTCTCTTTCTAAGTCTCTTCTCCTAACGGCCCAACTATAACAGTCCTTGGGCCTCACTGGGTTTTATAATCAGTAATCTTACCCTTTCAACTCTCGGCTGTTCTCAAGTGTTCTTGTTTCTCCTTAAATTCCACAACAGAGAATTATAAAGACAACTTTGTTTATATATCTTCAACTTGCCTGCTGCTCTTTTGCCTCTTCCCATTCATTTTGCAATGGTTTAAGTCCATCTCTACACAACACTGACTGGAGAAAAATGCTCAATCATCCTGACTGTCTTCACTTTTATATCATGATCATTAATTTCAAGTAGGCTCTCAGTGTTGTAAGGCAATCACACTATATTTTGTTGATACACTCACTCTCTAGCACTTTTAAATTATTACTTTATGCTTTCTAATCTTTCCTCAAACCAAGAGTACCACCTTCTTATCTGCACTCAGATACTAATCTTTCCTCAAACCGAGAGCATCATCTCCTTGTCTGTGCACTCAGATAATAATCTTGCTTCCCACTTTACAAAGAAAATTATCACAATCATAAGATAACTTCCAGAGAAGCTTGCAACAGAACATTATATTCATACTAGCATCTGGGCCTGCATATTGTACCTTCCTTTCTAACATAAGAAATGAACTGCTTGCATCCCATCTAAAACCAACTCCTTCACTTGTGCAATATGTCCTATCCTATGGTGCTTTCTCAAGATCATCATTAGAGCAATTGGTTCTTTTCTTTCCTGCAGCATCAATATTCACTTCTCCAATACATAATTCCCACCAGCACACAAGCATGCTAAATTTTTTTTTAATAAAATAAAACCCTCTATTTACCACCTTGGTTTGCACCTTCATTCTCTGTTCCTTTTCACAACAAATTCCTTCTAGCAATATGTATATACTTGCTAGTCTGATTCTTCTCTTCCCATTTCCTTTTTGAAGTCACCCCAATCAGATTTAATCCCACAATTCTACCAACATTACTTTTGTTAAGATTATCAACAACGTTCATCTTATAAATCTATTCATGAATTCTTGATTTTTCTCATTTGACTTATCAGCGGAATTTCTCAATACTATTCACTCCTCTTTGGGACTCTTTATTTGATTTCCAAGATTACATGCTTTCCTCTTACCTCATTAGAGTTTGTTCTGTCAGTTTCTGTTCATCCAAATTCTTATCTTTGGAGGCCTCTAACACTACATGCTTGGACTTTTCCTCTTGTGTATCTTCATTCACTAGCATTTAGTCCCATGGCTTTAAATAAATATTTTTATACTAATAGCTTACAAGTTTGTGTCTCTATCCTAGCCTTTTCCCTGAACTCCAGACATTTTATCCCATGGCATACTCAACATTTACACTTGGATATCTTTTAGATATCTGAGAGTTAATATTTCCATAACTCAATTTTATACCCCCAATCCTCTCTACCTTTTGTGTTGCCCATTTCTGTTAATAGTAACAACATCTTTCCGTTTGTTCAAGGCAAAACCTTGGAAAAGACGTTGAGTTTACTCATTCTCTCACATTTAACATTTCATCCATCAAAAATTATGCTGGTTCTAACTTTAAATTGCAACTGAATTTACCAAAATTTGAATTTCAGAAGTCCAGAAAGATAGATGGTCTCATAAAATATTAGGTGTTTTATGTTGAGATTCCAGGAATTATGGAGAACTAGAAATACACTTGTTCTCCCCTAATCAGCTTTAAGTTGATTGGATGGGCCAGGAAACATCAAGATCTAAAATTTGAATAAAAAGAAACAAGAATAAGAGTGCCTTGCAGAAAAAAAAACGGAAATATGCTCATAAAGAAATAATAGAAGCCACAATTTTTACAAATGAGTTTTTAAAATGTTCAGAACCCAATCCAAGATAAACAGACTTGTAAGGAGATTAAACATATGCAGGTACACACACACATACACACACACACACAAATAAAAAAAAGCAATAATACTGCTAGATACTGTAGTTATTGAGTGATTCAGACTTATACTGTAAAGCCACTATGCTTACAATGATCAAGAACATATACACAAACATAGAAGATTTCAGCAGAGAACTAGAAAATATAAAAGATGATGCGGGTTTTTTAAATAAACAAATAGAAATTCTAGAATGAAAGTTAAAAGCTGCTTCTTATGAAAACCAGTTAGAATGAGACACAGATAACAAAAGGATAGAAAATTGAGAAACGATGGTAAGAGACAGAGAGAATACATTGTGAAGTTCTAACATTTGATTCTTTGGAGATACAGAAAATGAACAAAAGAAATAACTAACGAAATAATGTCTGATAATTTAATACATAATAAAAACCATCAATCCATAAAAAGAAGAACTTTAATAAATCTCAAACAAGATAGATCAAAAGGAATCCACAAACAGATATAACAGAGGAAATTGCAGAAAAACAAAGAAAAAGAGAAGATGGTTTACTTTGAAAATAACAAATTGCCTTTGGTTAGCTATTAGATTGTCTTCTTGTCAGCGAAAATGAAAACCAGAAGTAATAGAAAAATATTTTTCATACACTTTAAAAACAACCATCCAACTACGAATTTCACTTATATTGAAAAACATCCTCTACTATTAAAACTAAAATAAAGATATCTTCAGATAAACAAAAAATATTTGGAAATTTTTGTAACCAGCATCTCACAAAAGAAGTAATAAAGGACTTTCTTGAGGCAGAATAAATACCCCAAATGTATGGTTAGAATGTCAGGAAGCAATGAAGAATTACGAAAAGGTAAAAATGTGGCTAAATCCAGATGTTACATTCATTTTATTAAATACTAATAATATGTACTGTTTAATATACACAGACACATGCACACACATATATATAATCTAAATACAGCAAGGTCACATAGCATCACATATTTTGGAAGGTGAATAATAGAGTTAAAATGTTGTATGGTTCTTGGATTGTGTATAGCGTGAAAATACTAATTAAATTTATCTTTTTTAAATCAAGGATGAATGTCATGATACATACAAAAGCACTAAAATAAAAAGTGAGATTGAATTCCGAACTAACAGTAGAAGAAAGGAAATAATCACCCTTATTTAACATTTCAAAGAATTCAGGAAAATAGAAGTATAAAGAGAAGCTGAGCTGTGGTTGACGTGTAAACAGGACAGGGCTTAGTTTTAGGCAGGACAGAGAAGGTCTGATTGGAAGGTTCTCTTGAAATTCTCTGATGGCTGGCAGAGTTCTATTCCTGACCTGGGTGGTATTTCATAAATGTTTAGTTAACAGTTTATTAAGTGGCACATATACATTTCACGTAATCTTTTGAATGAGTTATATTTTGCATTTAAAAACAAAAGTTTTAAGGGAATACTCTTCATACTTTATAATGACAATATTTCTAGAAGTTTTGTATTTGTATTTCTACTGTAAATGATTCTTTTAAATTTTTCTTTATTTCTTATTTGAATTCCATGACATATGGGACAGCTTTTTAACAAGTTACCTGCTGAACTTCCTCAAATTATTTTGTATTATTTTCTCTGATGATGGTGTGGATCTGTGACATGCCAGAAATATTAGCAATATTTAGTAAGTTATTCACTTCAAATTGATTTTCTAGGTAAAATTATGTTTTCAATTAAATACAGGCAATTCTTATTATTCAGAGTAGTTGTATTCTATAAAATTGCTGCAAACAATAAATTAGTGGATAATAAACCATTGCTCCTAGGGGAAATACAGAGTTAGTTCCTGCAAGTCTCTGGTCACATTTTTATCAACTGATCAATACATAACTTTGTTTTATGTGTGTTTCTATTCACCTTATTTAAAATATATTGTTGATTCATTAACATTGAACCCATGGCCAACAGCACTATAACTCACACCTGAACAAAGCTTATCTAACACACATAGTCTCTGTAAGGCACATCACAGCATTCTAGCGCTTAGGGACTGTCCTTTAGTGCTATGCTTTGGGATCATTTTAAACAATGAAATCACCAACAAAAAGCATGAAAATGCAAAAGAACGTTGCACAATAGAACACACACACACACCAAAAGACGTGTTTACAGCATGAGAGTTGAAACAGGATGGCAGGACATCACCTTATCCAACCTCAGCTGGGAAGGTGTATGTCATGTTATTCAAATTTTTTTCAATGTTTTTTATGTCCATACAAAGATAATGAATTTTCTTAAAATTTCAGAGTGCTTCCTTTCTATTCAAATAATTAGAATTGGCTTCTTTTTTTGCTGATGTTATGACTTGAATACATCAGTTAAAAAAATACAAAATCAGTGTCATAATCAGCACATTGTAATATTACTAAAGCAAAAGATTAAAGTGCTAAATATTTTTTTCCAGGATATAAATGAAATAGATTACCAGGGAAACATTTTGTGACTACTGACATTTTGTTACTTGATTCCAGTAACAGGATCACTGAAGGTTAAATGAACACATTTTGAAAATGAATAGGCTAATTAGAAAGCATTTAAAGTTTAGTTGTTCTGAAATATGCAATTGATATTGTTCAATGCCTCTTCCTGTTTTATAATGCAATGTGATACTCTATTCATCTTTTCAACATAAAGTTTGACAGATTGGAGATATAACATTAATCTACACGTTAAGTGGTAAGAGTGTGTATCTTTATCCTGTTTTGCATTATTTGAAATAAGTCTCTAGGGTATTAGGATGATAGACAAGTATAGGGTTGTGTTATCAGGTATGGTCATATAAACAGTTAGAATGAGTTGTCACTTAGAACATGTAATTTGAGAAATAATTGAGATGCCTGCAAATATCTCCTACAAAAGTCTCCCTCTATGTCCTGTTGATAGAGTCATTCGTTTGATTTATCATAGAGTGTCACTGAAAAATATCCTCTAATAACGTGACTATCTGGGGAGGTTAATAGACCAGCCTGTACCAGTTACTTTTAAATGTTTTTCAATAATAGTTTACTGTTTCAATTACTAGACACCTGTCAAGTCTCTGAAGAAATGTGGTATGACAAAGGGTTATAGAAAAGTCCTATTGGGCTTTTGAAAGAACAAAGGTATTGGAGCCAGAGAGATTTTTATTTAGATCCAAAAGGATTCTATAGGAAATTATTAAATTAATAAGTGAATTTCAAAAAATGCAGCTAGTTATAATGTAAACACAAAAATTGTATTATTTTATATATTTAAAAAAACAATTAAAAATTAAAATGTAAAAGTGTACTGTTATAAAGCAAGAAATACATCAAATATTTAGGAAAAATCTGAGACGAAATGTAGAAGACCACTATAGAGAAAACTATAAAATATTACTGAGAAAAAACTTAAGGGATAACTAAATAAATGGAGGGATATACTATAGTCTTAAATTGGAAGAGACAACATTGAAATGGTTTACTTTCTCCCCAAACTGATCTCTCTCCTATCAATCCAACGCACTCACAATAACAATCCCAGCAAGGGAGTGTGTATGTGGTTGTGTATGTGTGTGCATGTTTAATCATAGGTGTGTAAATTTACAAGATGATTCTAAAACTGATATGGAAATAGGTATTAAGAACAAAGTTAGAGAACTCACACTATTATATATTGAGACTTAATAAAACTACACTAGTAAAGACTGAGTTATTGCTATAAAAGGAGACAAGTAAAACAGTGGTGCATAATAGAAAGTCCAGAGATAAACTCACACCTAAAGAGTCATCTGATGAAGACAGAGACAACTTGGAGTTTGGGAGGAAGAAGGAATATGTGGTATTTTTCAGTAAGTGTTGCTCATCTGTTGGATAAACATATGGAAAATGATTGAAATTTTACCCTACTTTCTGCTATATGCATTAGATATCCAACTCTATAAAGTAAAACAGTAAAGTTACTGGAAGATTATATAGAGGAATCACATTATTATCCTTGGAGGGGATACTTTCTTAAATAATATATATACAAGTAGTAACCATAAAAGACAGAGAGGTGAACTAAAGTTAATTAGAATTAAAAACTTCATTAAAAGACAGCTCTTAAGATAATAAGGCAAGCCACAGAGTGGGAGGAAAAATGAATTGTAAAAAATATATTCAATACAGGATCCATAAGCAGAATAAATAGTATTTTTATACTTCAACTTAAAAAAAGGCAGGCAAACCAATAAAAAAAAGGCAAAATACTTGAATAGGTACTCTTAAAAAGAGGATATCATCATGCCAAATAAGCAGAAAAAAATGTGCTCAATATCACTTGTCACCAGACTAATGCAAATTAAAACTAGAATTAAATCAATTTACATACCCACCAGAATGGCTAAATTTTTTAAATATTCATACTGTCAAATGTTGGCAAGAATGTGACACACCTGGAAATCTCATATGCTGCTGGTGGAAAAAAAAAATTGGCCCAATCTGTTTGGGAAACTTTTGGTAGTAGCTACTAAACCTGAAAATATATGCATAGTTCATGACTAAAGCAATTCAACTATTATACACAACTGAAATGCACAGTTATGTGCATCAAGAGACATTAAGAGAATGTTTATGGCTGTTTTTCATAATAGCCCAAAAGTGGAAACCCTCCAGATGTCATTCAGGATTAGAACTGATTATTAATTTTGGTATAGTTATGTGGTATTATGTTACTCAGCAATGAAGAATAACTACTGCTGTCCTCTATCATGTAGATTAATATCATGAACACAATATTGATCAAAAGAAGCCAGATACAGAAGAGTATATATACTGTATGATTCCATTTATATAAAGTTCAAAAACAGATGTAACTAATGGGTGAATATAGGAATCAGATGAATCACCTTTCTTGTAGGTAATGACTGGAAAGGTCCAAGAGGGAGACTTCTTAACAGTATTCTTAATAATAAGTAAGCACTATTTTCTATTTTTCTTTTAGTTGTGGTTACATGGGTGCGTTCACTTAAAAAAATCATTAAAATGTATATGTGATTCATTTACTCCTCAATGTGTTTGCTTTATCTTTTTAAAACATATCTAATTAAAAACAAGTTCAATAATTTTTATTTTGTTAAGTTTAGTAAGTGGGGTATTGCTGCTTCTTGGCAGAGTGGTTTATTTTAGAGTAACTTTAAAAAGAAGAAAGTAACTCAACTCTTGACATTCACCTAACAGCCCAAATTATATCTCCTGTACAAGGGCTTTGACCTGGGTTTCTGTTAAATATTATAGTTTTATAAATGAATGATGACAAGGTCATCATCAGATGATTCTCTGAATGACAGTATCCTAAACTAGAGGGTTTTTTATTTTATAATATTTGTTTGTGTGTTTATTTTAGAAAATCCACCAGCTATTTGATATGCTATGTAGCTAAAATTACATTGGTTATAGATGATCGCATGATCTGTGGGCTGACTGAGGACTCAATCATCCTTGACCCTGATGAATATTCTCAGAAAGCAGGTTATTCAAGGTACAGCACTTTCTAAAATTATTTACAACAGGCTTTTGATTCTGACTTGGACTCTTGTTCTTCTCTGCCAAAGCCCAGGGGTTGTTCTAAAACTGTTATTATTACCTTACTATAGGTATTCAGCAAAATTATAATTTAAATAAATGTCTTAGGGATGCTTATGAGAAAACAAAGTAATGATTAATCCCAGTAAAAACAGGTTATCTTCCAAACGTGTTTGTGTGTGTGTGTGTGTGTGTGAGAGAGAAGGACAGAGACAGGACCACATTGACTGTGGTTTCCAGGTAGGTAGACTATTAATTCATGTGCTACTCCTAGTCTCAACATAAGAATGTTTAATTACTCTGTCTGGTTTGGGCTCAGTTAATTGTAATATACACCATAAATCAATTTTATCTTATTTTCTTCCTGAAACATCTCATGTCTAAGTGGCGATATGGGTTCTAGATTTTATGGATATATTGTTTCTGGACATTTATCTGTTTTAGAGGAAGTTTAAACAAGGAAAGAAAGGGGAAAATTGTTCATGAAAATACTGGCCTTCATTGCTTCATTTTCCAATTCCACCTTAAAAATATCGCAACATACTTTTAGAGGCAGTCGTATATCATAGAGTTTAACTTGCTATGTAACCAGAAAAAAAGTCTTTCCTGAACATGGCTAAGAGTGTGGCCTAACTTAACATTCTAGTAGATTAATATGATGCATGATGTTTTCTAATTTTAGAACTATAGGATATAGTCCCTATTTGGTGTGGAATCATGAATCTCTCATGCCCATTATTTTAAATTATCTTTTCTTTCCATGAATCATAGGATGCAAAGAAGTAACATACTCTTTTCTTTATTTCCCTATTGTTAGACTATTACCTTCTCACAAGCATCTCTTGTCCTAAGCGTACCTATGTTGTATGACTTCAGGACCTTGTGCTACTTGGTTGGAAGCACGGCCCTAGAATATATGGTATATGTCTAACAGCACAAAAAAATAAACCACAAGCAAAATAGACCATAAAATGGTGACTTGATCATTTACACAGTTGGGGTAAGTGTTACAAAAAGGCTAATTTCTCATAATATACATATTTGAGAGTTCTTAATGTCTGGGTATCAAATTAAAACAACATTACTTTATATTCATAAAAATTCAGCATGTCTAAATATAAAGTCATACACATAGGAAGGGATGAAAATCCTTCCCACACATTCCTAAAGTCATTTTTTTTAAGGGCAGTGGGGAATTTCCCTCCGAAGGATAGACAGGAATTGTTTTTCACATGAAAAGATGGTTAGGTACTGTCTCAGGGAATTAGAAGGCTCATGCAAAGAAATAAACAAGTTGAGGGATTGATGAGAAAAATGTAGCTATAACTACCTCTCATTTCTTCAGGTGCTATGTGGATGATTTACAGGCACAATATCACTCTATTCCCAGAACAGATATCAGAAATTTTTTAACAACGGTTTAAGAAAGATTGAGAGATGGAAATTTCCACACACAGCCATTGAAATGTTAGGGTTGAGAAAGAAACACCAGTCTGTCTGGCCTCCATCTCTGGTCCTTAACAACTAAATTGCCTCTCACAGGATATGGACCTCAGTGTAACACTTCAACACATTTGTATCCACAAAAAGGATTCAAATTTTAATGGAAGTATAACCTACATGAAATAAGTGTACAAATTTTGTTTGTTAATTTGATAATTTTGACAATGATAATTTTGACCACCATGTAATCACTACCCAAAACAATATATAGAAGGTTTCCATCATCATCAATATTTTCTAGTGATTCTTTCCCCAACCCCTGGCAGCAACCATTTTCTATCCCCATAAATTATTTTCACCTCTTTTGGACCTTAAATAAATAGAATTATACAGGGTGTCCTTCACTCTCCAGCCTCTTTGTTGTATATATCAGTTGTTTATACCTTTTTATTGCTGTCAGTAGCAGTCACTTTTGTTATATGCTAACATTTGTTTATCCATTCCCTTACTGGTTGAGATTTGGAATATTTCCAGCTTTGAGAATTTAGAAATAAGTCTTTTTACATGTTTTTGTACAATATTTGTTTTTCTTTTTTGTTATTTTCTGGATATGTAGTTTAATTTATTTGATCAAATATCTAGGATTAGAATTTTTCTATTAAAAGGTAGATGTATATTCAGTTCTAAGAAACTGCCTAACATTTTCCCAAAGTGATTCCACCCTCTTTTACTCACACCAGCAAAATATGTGATTTTCAGATGTTTTACACAAGAATTATATATTAATATTTTTCTCTTAGAAGCCTTTTTTTCTGAAATAGTTATACAACCAGAAAAAGCCTGTTTGAGCATGGCTGAAACTATTGCCCAACTTAGACAACATTCTAATAGAATGATATAATATTGTCTAATTTTAGTGCTTTAGGAGATAGTCCCTTATCTGGTGTGAAATCTCTAGGCTTTAAGACCTAAAATTATCAATAGATATAGGATAATTCATTCATTCAACAAATACATTATTTCTCTACTCTTTTGGTATACTGCAACCCACTATTTAAGATATAAGGTAATGTCGATGCAAATAATCCATAACCAATCTATAAGTCAAAATTGGGATGAGTTTATTATGAGCCAGATCTGAGGACTAGCCTAGGGCCTTCCTTCCTCAAGGAGGGAAGGGCACCAAAGAAGTGGGGTGTACAGAGTGGTTATATATAATCAAAGAGCATGTATCACATATGATTGGAATGTCCCTTTTACAATTGTCATGAGATGGCACAGCAGATCAGTGGTCAGCAGGTCAGTGGTCACAAGGTGAGCACAGCAGGTCAGTAATTAATCCTTAGTTTAGGGAAAGATACTTATCCTAAAGGAAATGCCGATATGGGGGAGGTTACAGCCCTATCTTTAGGGGCATCCTTCTTGTCTTTGGGGCATAGTAAATGTTTAAAGTAGATTACAATGCCTGTTCAACAGGCCATGTCAGGCCCTTTTGGAAAAATAAAATCAGGCCAAATTAGTTTTAAACAAATGGTTTCCTCATATACTCCAATATATCCTATTGCTTGCTGTTTATTTGTCAGTAGTGTTATTGGTATTCTCAGTCTCATTATTATTTATTAGGTGTATTTCAGAATATGTGTTCTACCCCCCAAAAGTGAAGTTATTGTAGTTTTGGGGTTTTTTTTTTTGCTGAGGAAGAGTTGCCCTGAGCTAACATCTGTGCCAGTCTTCCTCTATTTTGTATGTGGATTGCTGCCACAGCATGGCTGATGAGTGGTGTAGGTCTATGCCCAGGATATGAACCCACAAACCCAGGCGGCTGAAGTGGAGTGTGCGGAACTTAACCAATACACCATGGGGCCAACCCCAAAGTTATTGTAGTTTTAAAAATATATCTAGGGTGAGTGTTTGTCAATTTGGTTCATTTTCTCAGCTCCAGAGCAGATATTCAGAGATTTTGCCTGAGGAAGAAGCAGGCCATTAAACAGATATCTCCTAATCACTTCCCAAGGAACTTATTTCATTGCAACAGAGTGTGGAAAAGTGCAAATCTGGGGATCTCTCAAAAAAGTGGTCATTGTGGTGAAAGGCAATTGGGAGAAGATTGGTAGATTTAACAAAGAAGAGATGGTCTAAACATTACGCCAACTAATTCGCAGGAAAGAGCTGAGAAAAGTGACAGCTGCAGGGGCCCTATGAGGTCAGAACATAGAGCAAACACTGATCTCAGAAACTAGTCCCATTTTGATGGAACTAGGCTGTAGAACAATCTGTATCTCCAGTGCATTTTTGAAAACAGTAGAATAATCAGCCAGCAATAGTAGAACTTAATCTTTGGGTGTGGTCAAGGAGAGAGAGAAAGAGCGCCCTGCCAAAACCATCCTCATCCCAGGGTAGCTGTCGGCATGCTCCAAGTCGTGTCTCCCTGTGTAACAACAGAGGCTTAACACTGTGGGAGTGGGAGTTTGGGGGAAATACACCTCATTAAAATAATCTAGCCAGTAACTAAAATACATAAATCAAATAAAAATAACAAGCTCTGGAGTGGAGGGGGGCAAATACTCAAATTTGCTACAATATATTATCTGAAGTGTCCAGTTTCCACCAAAAAAACAAATTTGAAACATACCTATTAAGGAAAGTATGACTGATACACTGGGGAAAAAAGCAGACAATATAAACAGCCTGTGAGAGCCAGCAGATGTCAGATTTAATGGGAAAAGTCTTCATAGTAGCCATAACAAATATGTTCAAAGAAATAAAGGAAGTCACGACTAAAGAGGTAAAGTATTGTGATAATGATGTATCAAATAGGGAATATCAATAAAGAGATAAATATTATAAGAAAAAAAAAAACAAATGGAATTCTGTAACTGAAAAGATAACCGAAATGAAAAATTCATTAAAGGGCTCAACAGTAGAGTTGAGACGGTCAAAGGAAGAACTAGCAAACACGAAGACAGAGCAACAGAGAAAGAACAGGGGAAAAGAAGAACAAAGAAAAAGGAACAGAATCTCAGAGAAATGTGGACCCATCAAACATACCAACACGTGCATGATGGGAGTACTAGAAAGAGAGGAGAGAAAGGAGAAGAAAAAATATTTGAAGAAACAATGAGTAAAAGCTTCCTAAATTTATTTTATTTTTAAAATTTTTATATATTATATATTTTTAATATATATTATATATATATATGTATAAAATGTTGGGTGTGTAACATTTTGCAATGTAATATATTTGCCAATAACAGCACAATGGAGATGTGTAGGAGCAAATTTGTATTGGTTTGAGGAAAAGATGCCACATGGTAACTCTCACCCACAAGAACAAATTCAGAGAACCGAAAATGAAAAGAAAATTAATATAAAAAAGCTATAAATATATACTTGTTCTCCTGTCTTCACTCAGCTTACTTAGAGACATAAAATTATATAGGAGATATAAGAAGAAAAAAAAATTAAGAACACAGGCAAGCAACTTAACATAAAGATATACGTTTAAGACATATGTCTTAAATGTAAATACATAGGTAGATTAAAGTAATAAAGTAAAGAAAAATATACAATACAAACATCAATCAAATGAAAGCTGGAGTAACTATGTTTCACATAAAGTAGACCTCAGAAGAAGGAGGATTATCAGGAATAAAGAGGGACATTACATAATGCAGAGGTGTCAATTCTCCAAGAAGACATAAGAGTCATAACTGTATGCACCTAACGAGAGTTTCGGGTGATACTTAAGGCAAAAACAGACAGATTTTAAAGGAGAAATAGACAAATCCACAATTAGAGTAGAGACTTCCACTTACCTCTCTCAGTAACTGATAGAAAAAATAGGTAGAAAATCAGTAAAGGTAGAGATGACCAGAACACAAACTATCAGCTAACTTGGCCTAATTGATATTTTAGCATGGTCTACTCAACAAGAACAGAATGCACATTCTTTTCAAACGCACATGAAATTTCACCAATACGAATCATATTCTGACCCCTAAAACAAACCTTAACAAATTTAAAAGAATAAAAATGATACCAATGCTATGGTCTGAATGTTTGTGTCCCCTCAAAATTCACATTTTGGAATGCTAATGCTAAGGGGGATGGTGTTAGGAGATGGTGCCTTTGGGAGTTGATTAGGTCATGAGGGTGGATCCCTCATGAATGGAATTAGTACTTTATCAAAAAGAGCTTTCTAGCCCCTTACACCACGTGATGATGCATGGAGAAGTCTGCATTCCAGATGGGGACCCTCACTTGACCATGTTGGCACTCTGATCTCCAACCTCCAGACTTCCAACCTCCAGAACTGTCAGAAATAAATTTCTGTCGTTTATAGGTTACCCAACCTGTGATATTTTGTTATAGCAGCCGGAATAGACTAAGACACAAAGTATTTTCTCAAACTATAACAGTTTAAGCTGGAAATCAATAATAAATTTATCTGGAATATCTCCAAATATTTGAAAACAACACATTGAAATGTTCTGAGGCATAACAAAGCTTGATGTCTTCCAGAAGCTGTGAGTTGATTTGTCTTAAATTTGGAATATATGAGTTATGACAATGTTAGAAGAGTAATGGCGACATAGCTGAGAGTGGAAAGTGGAAAAATGACAGGTCCTGAAGAGCCTGGAAAGTTTAGCATGCTTAATAATGACAGGCTTGTTTCTAGTACCAACTATAAACTCAACTGTAAGTTGGTTAATGTAAGATAAATGTATTTCTTATTTATATAACAATATCCAGCAAGATTTTTAGGTCTGCTTTCTTCCATGCAGTTATTCGTAAACCCTGGTTCCTTCCATCTCTGATTCTGCCCTCCCTTAGTATACCAGCCAGTAGGAACTGAAAGAGTATGGAGAAGCACAGACAGGAAGTTTTATAAACCAGGGCTAAAGGTGGTACGTGTTACTTGTGCTCAACTTGCCTTTCAGAAAATATAGGTGCCAAACATAGTAAGTCTGGGAAATATAATTTAGTTGTGTGGTAGGAAGGGAAGAAACACATGGGTTGTACATTAGAGCAGTTATTAAGTGTCAGACATTTTACTCTTTAATAGTCACAAGAAACTTATGAGTTAACTGTTATTATTATTATGTTATTTTGATGTTGGGAATGGTAAGTAATTTCCCTAAGTAAATTTCTAACTAATTAGGAATCTAAAATTTAAAGCCAAGTGATTCTCATTCTGGAAATTAATTCTTAAATACTACACTTTTACTGTCTTCTAATATACTGTAGTATATGCCTTACAAATATATTATTTTATTTATGAGAAATAAAGGATGTAGTTAAGGGATAGATAAAGATATGAATAACTTGTTAACATGGTAAAAGAAACATGTGAGAATTCTTGAACAATTGTCTAAATTTTATCCATTCAGTGGGAGCTAAGTTCATATTGTATGAATGAGAGAAAACTGTTGGAATTGCGTGTTTTGGCAATGTGATGAGGTATTGGCACAGTTACTGATAGTAAGAATAGTAGTTATTTAGGAATCCATTTTAAGATTATAAGGCAGAGTGGAAGATCCAGATGAATCTGGAAACCTTTCATCAAACTCCTTATAAATCCAAGTTCTAGGAGAGTTACTTAAATACGTCTTCTCTTTAAACATGGTCTTAAGATTTTGAAAGTCTTTCTCTCACATATGCTCAGTAGAATTACTCTTAAACAGCACTTGAAATAAAAGTTGACATATGACTTTGACCTTGAATTTTTCAAGAAGAAAGCCGACCACTTGGGATCTAAGATTGTTGAAGTGCTGATGTTCATTGGATTCTGAGTAACACTACTGTTTTACATTCCTTACAAAACTTCTTTCAAACATTTGACATTCTAATTTGATTCATGTTTATGTGCAAATTTGAAAAAGGTTTTAAGATCTTCAGGGAAAAACACGTTTCTTGCCATTTCATCACAGTGACTATAAAATTCTCTTACATTTACTAGATATTTGACTGTTGTATATTGAAATGAATGAAAACTTGTCCAAGGATAAAAGCCTTTCAAAAGTTTTTGAAGAATCAATAAGATAAACACACTTGATCTCTGTGTATAAGAATTTTCCTGTAGAGATGATTGTCAGATTTTTTGTGGTTCTTTACTTTGTGCTAGAAATATTTGCAGGCTAATTTGAATAACCTGCAAATCTGCCAGATAATTATTCACTGGGGAATGAGCTGTAACATGAGTGGGCAATTAACAAATGGTAGGAATGAACGTTATAGATTACAATATAGTGGAGTAAAAAATGTATAAAATTTTTACAGGAAAAAAATTAGCAGCTAGAGTTTTGCTGAGAAAACTGCGAATGTAGGAGAAGAGATGCTAGCTATTGCCTTCCACAAGTTTAAAAATATTGTATATATAACTACAGCATATGATTGGAGTATCTTTCCTTATTAGAGGGATGTTAAATTTTGGAGACCTAAGAGTTATGCTTTTTAAATTGGCTGATACGGTAATAAACAAGAAATGCCAGATTAATAAAACCTCTGGTCCAAAAATGTGTACTGAAGCACCCTGGGGTACATCAGTAAACTCACAGGAGCACAGCATGATATTTTCAATGTTCAAGGGAAACATGGTAACACTCAACACCTGTAGAATAGTACATGAAATATTTGTTCAAGGTAGTTTATAGTTTCAACATTAGATAGTGCTACATTTGTTTCAATGATACCATATCTTTGTCAAGCTGGGTTTTCAGCAACTGTTGTGATAAAAAGTGAGCACCGTGTGAAAATTAATCTGAAATGAGAAATGAGAGTTTAATGTCCAATCTGATTCCTAACAGTGTCAGTCCCAAAAACACACCCCATTAGTAATTGAGGTTATTTAACAGTATTTTATCTTTAAATTCAAGAATATTTTTCAAACTACTTAGTTGTTAACATATAATTATACATTAAATAGACTGAACATAATTTCTTAATAAACAGAAATATTAGGTATTTCTTTTGGCCGATGGGCATAGTGAAAAAATTACTGAATAACTAAGATTGTGGTAAACTGAGAAAGTTTGAGAACCTCTACAATAACAGAAAGTATTGTCATTAGTATTAATGTATGGTGTGTTGTCTGTAATGCTCTTTATCCTAGAATATAAAACGAAACTGGCTTTAGGTACCAGCACGTGAGATTATGAACTTTGATGGAATAATTTTTCCTGCTGAAACTGCTGTGTAACATTATCCCTGCTCTTAGGTTATCAAATAATAGGGCAAATATATCAGTATAGTTCATGCCTACTCAACATAGAGATAATATTTGGCTTCCAGAAGAAATTATTATCTCAGCTGATGTAAGCTGAAGTTAAAATCGTACTTCCTATACTACCTCAATAATTATCTTAATGACAAAATACTCTTTTGGTTGAGAAGTGTTTATGCTCTTAATTTTACAAGTTTTAGACACTAGGTAAGTAAATGGAGTGACTTTCCTTTTAATTTCTGTCATTACATTGGACTCTGTGACTTTGTCTATCTAGATCTTAGAGATGTCTGTATAATGGGATATCCACATTAGTGGGACATTATTGCTGGGTCTTTCAATGCACAGTTTATAATCCTTAGATAAACCTTGGAGAATTGAATCATTCCAGTCACGTGGTGCTCTTGTCTACAATTTGACTAAAATCCAAAGTTCAATGGTCTTTGCCACGGCAGGTAGATATATAAAACTGGAGTTCACCTGTGTAAGCTAAATGGCAGCAGCAGTCATATTTATGTTCCTCCAGTAGACTTGGGTTCTTCCATTGGCGCTGGCATTCCTTGGTGAACGCCTGTCCCAATAAAATAAAGAATCCTTAGTCATCTGTCATATCAAGACTCAGATAAGAGATGATGAATGTGGAAATAATCAAATTCTTTTGTTTCAAATATTAAAAGTTGATCCTAATTGGTAATGAATTGCTTTCTCTTAGTCGCAAAGTAGATGATGTGGTCATTGGACCACTAGTTTATCTGTTTGGTTAACCATAACACACTAAAAGTGTGATTTTTTTTTTTGTATGAACTTGGCACTGCTACAATGACCAGATATTCAATCAAACACTAATCTAGGTGTTTCTGTGAAGACATTTTTTTTGCATAGGTGATTAAAGTCCATAAGCAGTTAGCTTCAGATGAGGGAGATTGATGGATGTGTGTTTTTTGCTAACCATAAAACATCCCAATGAAACTATATTTTCTGACTGCTTTGCCCAGAGCGTCTACTATCCCATTCTCTATTCTGTCATCAAGAACTGCAATACAAATATCCTTGTTTACCCATGATATTCTAGTTCATCCAGGGAAGGATAGCAGATATAAATTTTGTATGTTAGACTCAAGAGGAGAAGGGGCGAAATTAGAGAAGAAAATGAACTTGTTCAATGTTACATGACCTATGTGTGTAGTCAGAAGTCAAGCAGTTGTTTCAAGCAAAGTTAAAAGCAGGAAAATATGAGGTAGAAACAAGGGCTACGGACTGACATGGTGCTCTTGTTTTCTTACATTAAAATATATTTCTCTGATGAAAAAAGGCTCTTGACTTTATCACTTTGAAGAAGACAACTCAGGCCTAGTTAAACATCTTTAGACAACATTTCAGAGCTATCACACAACTAGTTCTGTGGGGTTAGTTACAGGGACCCTTAAGAAGTAAGTGATTATACTCTGATTGTTATAAGACCTTTCTGTTTATGCTGAATTCAATCACCTATATTCTGTGATGGTTCAGTAACAGACTTTTCTTCTGTTTTTGTCTTGTTTTATATATTTTTTTATAGTTCTTAGAGACATGAAAGTTGGGTTTTCCATTCCAATTTTGACACATCTCAAATAAATTAATTAATAAAAATATCTTCATTCAATGAAGCTGAGTTAGGCAGAAATTCACTAATTTATTTTCCTTAGTTCATATATAGCATGAATTAGATAATGAGAACAAATTGTTATTCTCCCTTTCATTTAATAATATTACTATTTTGTTTACCGTCTTGGGGTCCAATATATTCCTAGTGCTAAGTTAGAACGAGAATATATTGTATCAGAATTTTAGAGATTAAATTTGTTTCATATTTTACTGCAAAGCGTTCTCTTTCCAGACATTTTTATGTAATGAGATTGTATTAGTCTTCTAGGGGTACCATAAAAGAATACCACAGATTAAGTTGCTTGAATAAGAGAAATTCATTTTCCCATAATTCTGGAGGCTAGATGTCCAAGATCAAGGTGCCAGTGAAGTTGGTCTCTGGTGAGGCCTCTCTTCCTGGCTTGCAGATGGTCACCTTCTTATGTCCTCACATGGTCTTCTGTCTGTGCATGAGCATTCCTGGTATCTCTTCTTCTTCTTGTAAGCACACCAGTCCTACTGGATTAAGGCCCCACCGATATGGTATTATTTAACCTGAATTATCTCCCTAAAGATGCTGCATCCCAAAACAAGTCATATTAGGAGTTAGGGCTTCAGCACATGAATTTTGGAGGAAAACAATTCTATGCATAGCAGATATACTTTATTGGATTGTTAAATTTCTCTCCATATTAGTCTGAAAAAAAGGCATTAAAAAACAGAAATAAATATCCCCAGGACAAAGGAAGTCTATTAACAACGTTCCAAGAATAAAAATTGTATTTTCAATATGCAGTTTTGTATTTAATATTCATATAATCCTTCCCTGATGTGAAAGTATGTAATAGAGTAGGAAAATTTAAAGTCCAATCAAATATTATCTAAAGCAACCAGGTTGATTTTCCCCTTTACTTTAAGAAAATCTTTTGTTTTTATTCAAATTAACATTTTCGTTTTGGTGATCTTAAAGATATTTACAGAGTTAGAATTTAAGATATAAAAAGAAATGTTTTTATCAGAATTTAAGCACATGCACACACACAGACACACACACACACACACACACACACACACCCCCCTTAATTCTTACTTATTCTATCAGTAACCTACATGGCTGGAAGTTTGCACATATAATTGGATGAACCAGAAATAGAATGAGTTTCTTAGAAGTTAGATAACTATGAAAGAGTGCAATATTGCAGTAATAGTATCTAAGAGTTATATTGATATATCTGAATATGTAATTATAGTCAGATAAAGATATTGAACTGAAAATTTCAAAGTGGTTATGTATATTTTTGAGAATTGAGACTTAACAGATTCAGAGTAACACTACACACTACACTGTCTTATATTCATTCAAGCAGGGGTAAGTATAAATGACCCAGCTGAAAATACCCAATCTCTAAGTATTAAATAAAAACATCAAAATGAACTTTTGTTTCAACTGCTTTTAGAACTGTAAGATAGAGATCAAGAAAACACAGGGAATTGTGGCATATCAATAGAAACAAGTAGAATTCATACATCGGTGTATGCCTGAGAAAAATCCCCTGTATCTCTCCCCTCCTAGCGTTCCCAAATGTGGCTGTGTGTGATTGCATGTTTGTGTGTGTGTGCACATGCATGGGTGGTGAGGGCCAGAGTGGATATTAAAGAAACTGAAGATAAATTTGGAAATTCCTGAGCAGAAGGCCTGCTGTTTGGCCATCAAGGGTGAAGGGAAAGTAGGAGCATATTGCCTCACTTCCTACTCATATCAGAAAAGAAAAGGGATATAAAAATGCTGAGGTAATTGATGGAGAGCAAGGTAGCTCAGGAGTTAGGGCAAGAAGGATGAACAGAGCATAGCCATTGTGATCAGAGACTGTAGTGGACCAGCAACCTCACACTTAGTTTCTGACAGATAGCAAACGCCCAAGATAAGCTAAGAACAGCTACATGTGGTCGGTGTATCCACATTCTAGGATAACATATAATTCCCTTTCCTTGCCTAAGAACTTAAAGTATCTGAGATAATTTACCTTGAGAAAGGAGAAGGAAAAGAAAGGGGAAGAATAATCTTGAATTTAATGAGTTGAAAACTCAAATTGACTAGAAGTGACAACTTGAAATGATTAATTCTAAAACTAGAAAATTATTACAAATAGGAAGACTATATATTATTTTCTGTGACTTAACAGAAGTGAGGACTTGTGGCCTAAGTAAGATGAATTACAGACAAATAAATTTTATACTTATACAAAATTTATTTGTATATCTGTTTTATAATTGGAATTTTCAACCTGCTACAGACATGCATTTTGGTTAAAAAAAAATCCTCACAATCTGAGTCATTGCTTCAAATCTCTGAGACATATTACTATATATGATGAATAGGAAATGACCCGTTGGAGAAGGCTGTTGTGGAACGATCATTCCCAGCAGCAGGAACGATATTGTTTAAAGGTCATGCATTTTGAAGGCTCCTGTCAAACTGGAACTGAGATAAGGCAAAAGTGAGGAGTGTGGGAGGTATAGGGAGAGATGAAATCTCAGAGGTAGGTGGGATGGAGAACATGCAAGACTAAATATTTTGGATTTTATTCTAAGAGACTTTTGACCTTTTAAAATAAAGATGTGCGAGTGACATGACTGGATTTTAAAATGATTTCTTTCTATATACCGTGTTAAAACAATTTAGAGGAGGGCAGGAATGGGGGTGAGGTATCTATTGCAATAGTCCTGAGTAGAGATAATGGTAATTTTGACTAAGATGATGACAATGGGGAGTAGATTGCACTAAAATAATTGAAATATTTAAGAAGTAAAACAACAAAGTTTGGTTTAGAATTGGTGATATAAGTGAGAAATAATAGTCAAAACCTTTTTATTTCTATTTTGCACAATCCCATGGATAATGGTAACTATTGTTAAAATGATATTTTAAAAGGTATAATTGTGATATTCAAAAAATTTAAAATGGACACGTCAAAACTTTAACATTATAAGCTGGTTCATTTTTTTTACTCATTAACAAGATACAATTGGTTCAAAAGAGCTTAGCCAAATATATAGGCAATCAGGAATGATGAAATAAATTTGTTCAGCAGATTTAAAGGTGGCTTCTTTCACAGTGAGAGATGGAAATCAATTGATTCTCTATCAGGCAACATTTAGCAGCAATTCTATCGACAAGAATAATTTTGATTGCTATCAGTTATCCACTACTTAGAGAATTTTCAATAGCTCAAAGACAATGATAGGAAACACACTTTTATAGAATTCTCAGAATTCACATAAGGATATGCAAGACAATATCCAATTTTTCATTGAAGATAGTAATCTTCTTGGTTCATTTCAAAATCTTTCTCAATATTTGAGAATAGCTGTTTGTGAGGAGTGGACATTGATCAAAATTTCAGTATTCACAGGATGATTTGGATGTGGCCTTGAGAAACTACAATAAAGACATGAGTAATGAGTTCGATATATGAGCCTGGAAATCATGACACTAATCTTACATAGAAGTGGTAATTGAAATCATTGCTTCAAGAAATAGAGTGACAAGAGTGTAGTTCCTCACCTGAGCTTTGAAGAGCACTGATATTGAATAACATTGTAGAAAAGCCTGCAAAGAACAGCAGAAAGTGAGCTAGGACCAATATCAGTGGTGTTTAATACTGAAAGGCAAAGAAATAAAGGAGGTCCAATCAGCATTGTTGAAGGATGATGTCAAGTATAATAAGGACCAAATATTTATTTGGACCAAACAAATTATTGTGTTTATTATGAAAGGTTTGAGTGCAGAAAATTTGACACAAAAGTGTATATTTCAAACACAATAAAAATGTATTTCTCACTTATCCTGTATTGTAACATGTAGGGTCCTGGATTGTGGAAGAATCTCTGTCATGTGATGACTCAGAGATCTTGTTTCTCTCATGTTTTTGCTCCATTGCTCCCAATATCTCTCATCTTTGTCTATACTGAGGCTGCAGAAAGGAAAAAAAAAAAAAAAGCAGGGAGAAACCCACCTTCTTTTTCTTTCTTTTTTTTTGAGGAAGATTGGCCCTGAGCTAACATCTGTTGTCATTCTTCCTCCATTTTTTCCTCTTTTTCTCCGTAAAGCCCCAGTAGATAGTTGTGCATCCTTCTAGATGCTCTATGTGGGACGCCGCCTCAGCAGGGCTGGATGAGCGTGGTGCGTCAGTCCTCGCCCAGGATCTGAAATGGTGAACCCCGGCTGCTGAAGCGGAGCACTGGAACTTAACCGCTACACCATCGGGCTGGCCCCTCTTACCTTCTTCTTAAAATCTTTGGCATATAAGTGGTACACATCACTTCAACTTAAATCTCATAGCCTAGAATGATTATTTGCCCACAGCTAAATTCTAAGAGAGAAACAGTGTGCTCAGGAAGACATAAAAAACATTAATTTTGGTGAAGTCTTTATAACAAATATCCTTTGGATTTAGAGATTTCATTGTCATGAAAGTTGTTTTAAAGGGGTGATAAGGAAATGAGATTGAAGTGGATTGAGAAGTGGAAGAAAAAGAAAATCAGGCAGCAGGAATAGACCACACCTTCAAATCCAAATGTCAAGAGAATAGTATAACCAGTAGTTGGAAAGGAATGTGAAGCTAATATTTTTCCCATTGTCATATCCATTATCAGTGTTCTTGTTCTTTTTATTTTTGGGTTTTAAGGAGAGCTTCCTGAGCATGTGTAAATGTTGTAAGAATATACAAGGAAAGGTTGAGAATATAAGGAAGAAAAAATATATTAATATTAGAAAATTATGAGAAAGAAGATCGTGGAGGACACATATGAATAAAGAAATATTTCACCCATTTAAAAGAATGTGTAAATTACTCATATCATTTGAAGGAGAAGATATACTCTGTTCCCTAACGGCACTACCAAAAACTGTACAAACAGCTTTTCAGAGGAGGAAGATAGTAACAGATGTATTTAATTTCATATTTTTGCAAATCATTGAGCTTTTATTTTATCTGTTAGTTATGGAGTAAAATCATTCAAGAGTGAGGATATAGGAAACAGATGATATAGCAAGAATGGGGAAAGAGAAGTTTGAAGAAAGGAGGGTGGGGATTTGAAATGTATTTTTGGGAAACGTGGTTGAATGACTGAAGATAGCAGGTATGGAAAAAAGTTAGAGGTTTAAAGAAAGGAGAGGGGATTTGAAATATGTTTTTGGGAAATGTGGTTGCAAGGCTGGAAATATTATAGACTAGTTTTTCAGTGCAGAGCTCTAGTTGTCTTGAGTTTAGATGAAATTGATATGTTCTGTTACATGACTTACTTCCAGAGTAGGTAACAGTTGAGTGTAGGCAGAGGCAAAGCAATTGCTGGGTCAACCCAGGGTTGAGTTTGCAGTAGATTTGCAGCAGAGACAAAGCAATTGCTGGGTCAACCCAGGGTTGAGTTTGCAGTAGATTTGCAAAGGAGAGTGATAGAGGTGCAATGAAAGAGAAGATCATCAGAAATGAGTTGGTCAAGCGACTGAGTCCTAGATCTATGATGTTGAAATTATTCCTGATGATGGCAAGGTTGGATAAAGAGGAAAACTGAGTCAAGTTTCAAATCTTTAAATAATTTTTGGAAGATCAGTAGATAAAAATTATTGATATGTGTGAAAAAAGGAAACATGAATAGCATTATGGATCCCATCTCAAAGACAGAGTTGTTGGTTGGTTTCCTAGATTTTTTCACAGAAATATAAGAGGATACTTTTTCAAATGGAGCAGTGGACAACAAGGACAGTGACCCAATCTCCATACTAAATTGTGAGGGGAAAAAAAACACATCTCAAGAGGATGGCAAGAAAAGAAATGCCTTCTGGGGGCCGCCCGGTGGCGCAGCGGTTTAGTCCACGCTTGGCAGCCCGGGGTTCGCGAGTTCGGATCCCTGGCACCCGCCAACGCACTGCCTGTCAGCCATGCCGTGGCGGCGTCCCATATAAAGTGGAGGAAGATGGGCATGGATGTTAGCCCAGGGCCAGTCTTCCTCAGCAAAAAGGGGAGGATTGGCAACAGATGTTAGCTCAGGGCTGGTCTTCCCCACAAAAAAAAAAAAGAAATGCCTTCTGAATAGGACCAAATTTTAAGTTGTAAGTAGAGGCATGTGGAAATGTTGAGTTTGCTAAATTTGCAGTAGCAGTTGTAGAAGTCTCACTAGGAGCATTTGGGAGATGAGGAAATTTTAGTATTTTCATATACTGATACCTTATTAAGCCCCTATTACCTAATCCCCACAAAGGAACTATACTGGTATTCAAGTCTGGGTCTGCTTGGAAAGCAATGGTGCTTCCTTTGGAACATGTACTCTGTACCAAAAAGTCAGAGAACAAAAAAAAATTATTTAAAAATATTCTTTCTTACCACCTGGGCTCCATTACAGTATGCATTTTGTCATCCAATATATTGGAATTAATAATGGTAAGTTTTAATCATGTATTCTAATTCACAAAGGAATACAGGTCCCGACATACATGAACTACCAATGCTCTAGGATTTTCAGTAGAATATTAGTGTATTGCATAAAATTCAAATTGGACAAACTTTTATCTCTGCTGATTCAAAACAACTGTGAAATCTCTGAGGGTCAAAATCTTTAACATTTCTCAGAACTGAACTGATGAAGCATACAAGTACCATCTGTTGGTATTTATCATTAATATTTTGTTGAGTATGTAGTATATTAAGAAAATGCTAATTGATTCCCCTACTCTGAGTAAGGAAACATTCCCTTATACAATGCAAATGGTTAGGAATACTCCCTGGAGAAAAGAATCTACATTACATTTTCAAAATAATTTATGAAAATATAACAGGGTAATCATCCTAACACAGATTCATATTCTCATGGATGGTGATCCGGGTCTATTTTAAACAAAAAGTAAGAAACATTACTGAATATTTGATTTAGTAAAATGGATTCATAATGCTTCACCAGAAATTATCTTCTAATTTTATTTAAATTTTCTGGATATGGAAACACTGATGGTTCTTTGGTTGATGAGGCCTTATTTGTTTAGAAATGAGCAATGGCACCCCCACAGGGTCACAGAGAAGCTTTTTTCAGTAACAGCCTTTAGGCCACAGTTTGCAATCAGTGAATATTTATATTAGTAGCAATTGCACCAGACAGTAATTATCTTATCACAGAGGAAAAGGTTAAAAAGAAGCTTCTCCATTGGACACCCACTGTGTGGATAATTAAGTATCTCCATGTCTTTTTTCATTACTGCATTCAATAATAGTTAAATACCAGGGAATCTAGCTATCATCAGGCATGATTTGATGAGACATACAGAAAGACAGGAACAAACAATTTTTGTCTCTAGTTTTACTTGCTAAAATTCCTTAATTTGATAGGCAATGGTAAACATTTTTATAATATCCTCCAGTCACCCACTGTTGTTCAATGAACAAATTTATTAAGTAGAAGCACTTAATTGGATCTTGTGACATTCTACAAAATATATTAGGATACCTAAAGCAATTTTTTTCCTTAAAAGTGTGCCAAAAGTTTTTTGTGAGGGTAACTCTTAAAGTCAATTTATTTGTGACACATTTAAGTGATATTTAGAATATTATTTTGTCAAATTGGAGTTACAGACTCCTCTGTTTTAATTTATCTCTTGAAACCAATGAAGGTCTTTCAAATAAGGTTACACACATTCTTTCTTTCAGGTTATTAAAATAAAATTTCTTTAACAAAATACTAATACAAACTATTAAATGTCATCAGAGAAGCCCTGAAAAATAGTGCATTTAATTCAACTAAAATTAATTCAGTAAAATTAAAAGAAATGCCAATAGCATTTTTATATTATATCGACAAATAATAGGCTTGATGCTTCAGTTTCTGACTAAAGTTATTGCCTCGGTACGTAGACCATACCTCTCCCTCTCTCCTCTCTTCCTAAACTCACTTCAGAGTTCATGCTTCTATCATCTGAGAACATGAAATAGGCACAGATGATGTCTGCTCATGCATTTATTTATCAGTGCAACAAAATATTGAGCCGCCACTACACCTCAGACACTCTTCTAGGCACAATATATGCATTGGAGATAAGAATGGAATAAAATTTATTCATTGAGAGAAATTGGAGCACCATGTCAATGATTAGAAAACCATCTAAATTTTCATTTCACTACATAATTTTGGTACAATCAATTCTAGTAGTCTAAAGTATATAATTTCTCAAGCCACAATACTGCATTTTAGAGAGCAATACTTTCACAGATTAGGCTTCTATCCATATTCATAAAATAATATTTTATATAATAAATATTTATTGGTCTCCAGAATTTTGTTACTCACTGTTACTCATGTTAAGTGAACAATACAGACACAAATTTCTGCTTACATTCTAGTGGTCTCTGGTAGTGTCTGAGAGAGAACAAAAACAAAAAAAGGAGAAGTCATAGAATTTGAGATGAGCAACCAGTATGATAACAGGAGAGACAGGAGTGAGGGTTCCAGGGAAGCATTAACAGGAAAATGATTCTAAGACAGAGGGGTGAACTAGGTTAAATGATGCTGATCATTTGAATGAGATGAGGACAAAGAAATGACAAGTGAGTTTGGCAAATGAAGTTTGTTGCTACCTTTGACAATAGCAATTTCAGAAAGGCAGATTTTGAATTTCTGATTGTAGTTGAGAAGTAGACTCAGAGTAAATATTTCCTTTAATAAGTTTTGGTGAAGTAAGAGACCGAGAAGTGGGATACAGCCAGGAATACATATAGGGTTTTATTGTTAATGTTAGAAAACATTTGAGCACGGTTCTTAATATAAAATCCATAAATAGAATTCATAAGGTTTATGGAAGTGAATGGGGGAAATGCACATGCTTATTTATTATTTTCAGTTAACATAGAGGAAAAATTTAGGTAATTTAGTCATATCTATTTCCTCAACAATAGAAATCACAATCATTTGAAAATAATGTTACAGTTGTTCCAGATACAGAGAAACACTATTTACAGTCAGATATTATTATTCAGATATGACTGTGTTTATGCTTCTTGCTGCTAATTCTTGTTATTTAATAAAGAAATGCATGTACTACTATATCAAATCTTTGTTGTTCTTAACATTTTTTTCTTTTTGGGGGAGGAAGATTAGCCCTGAGCTAACATCTGCTGCCAATCCTCCTTTTCTTGCTGAGGAAGACTGGCCCTGGGCTAACATCCGTGCCCATCTTCCTCTACTTTATATGTGGGATGCCTCCACAGCATGGCTTGGTGTGTAGGTCTGTGCCCGGATCTGAACTTGCAAACCTCAGGCAGCTGAAGTGGAGTGCGTGAACTTCACCACTATACCACCAGGCCGGGCCCTCTTCTTAACATTTTTAACAGCATTTCAATTTTGGAATAATTTTATATTTATGGAAAGTTCAACGATTCCCTTAACCCTGTTTTCTCTAATTGCAAACATTTTATATTACCACTATAATATTGTCATAATCTCCCCAAAAATCCAAAACACATTAATACATTATTGTTCAATTCCTAACTTTTAATACTGGCTTCAAGTTTTCACACTGATATTCCTTTTCATTTCCGTGATCCAAACCAAGAGGTCACTTTTGTCAGCATGTCTCCTTAGCTTCCCCTGGTCTGTGACAGTTTCTCTGTCTTTTGAAGTTTTTCATGACTTTAACAACTTGTGGGAGTACTGCTGATCAGATATTTTGTATACGCTTTTTTGATTTGCATTTGTCTGATGTTTTTCTGGCATTACACTGTGCTTCCCACTCCTCTATTTTTCTTGCTGCAGCCTAACATTGGCTATTTCTCCAAGTCCTGATTCCTTTCACTGGAGAAGATCTGGGTTTTGGGTGTGCTTGTTGCTATTGAGGTATACATCTAACTATTATTATTTCTGTGTTTTTCCATCGGTACATATATATTAGTAAACAGGATCATCCTCACCTTCCCCTTTGCTTGTCTTGTAATTTTATTCCCATATGATTGGTTTCCATTACGATTCCATGTATTTTTATTTCATAAACTTTATTTTTTCTGAGAAAGAATCTGTGGGTTTTGCTAGATTGTCAAAGACATCCATAGTATAAAAGGTTAATAACTTTGAATATTAGAGAATGTTATAATGTTGATGAGAACAATCTAATATGGAAGAGCGAATAGTTTTTTAATGTGATAAGGAGATACATGCAAAGGCAAAGATTTGGGGAAAGCAGCAAATGACATGATGCAGAACATACTTGGAGTAGTTAGAACGAGGGCCTGTTGACTTGTAGCAAAAAGAAGTATAAAGAATTTGGGTAGGTCGCATAGATTTTTATGAAAGAAAATATAAAGTGAAGTTACTCATCAGAAGTAGGATTGGGTACCTACATTGGAGGTTTGAGGAGAGAGTAGATAAGGAATTTGAAATCGTTTCCTCAGGAACAAGATCTTAAAAGGAAAGGGTATTTGGATTGCCTTGTAATGTTGACAGTCCATTAATTTAAAGTGAAATGATTAAAGTGAAGTGAAAGTTATTTGTGGGGTCTTTTCTTTGTCCATTTGGTAATATCCATCTGCTTATGTAAAAAATAGTTCAAAGAGATTAGGGATTTTCAGATTGGTATGCTGAAAAGAAGGGCAAGACAGTTGAGTAATTGTTTCAGAGGACTAAAATGTTACAATAAATATTTGTTATTTAATAAATTGTATTTTTACTTTATTATTTGTAAAAAATTAGTTTTGTATGCTTTTATGACATATGGATTTTTCTTGTTTTCTTTGTTGTTTGTTTATATATCTTGAAGTAGCATCATAATGTAGATAATTGAAATCTACTGGGGATTAATGAAAAATTTCGTTAAATCTATGAAAAGTGTCATTGAAATTCTGTTTTTTTAAGTAATGCTTTAACTAAGATATTTTAAGTGAACACTGGTGTATCAGTAAGTATTCTCCAGAGAAACAGATCCAATAGGATATGTGTGTGTGTGTGTGTGTATAAAGAGATTTATTTTAAGGAAATGTCTCAGATGATTGTGGGGGTGTGGAGGCTAGCAAGTGCAAAATCTGTAGGGCTGGCTAGCAGAATGGAAACTCAGCTAGGATTTCTACATTACAGTGTTGAGGCAGAATTCCTTTTTTTCTGGGAAACCTCAGTCTTTGCTCTAAAGGCTTTCAACTGCTTGAATGAGGTCTACCTACTATAACCAGGGTAATTTCCTTCATTTAAAGATTATAGATATGAACTGATACCTAACTGATTATAGGTATTAATGATAACCAATTGATTACAGCTATTAATCATATCTATAAAATCCCTTTACAGCAACTTCTAGAATAATGTTTGACCAAACAACTAGGCACCATAGTTATCTTAGTCTATTCAAGGTGCTATGACAGAATACCATGGACTGGGTAACATAAACAACAGAAATTTATTTCTCACAGTTCTAGAGGACAGGAAGTCAAAGATCAAGGAGCCAGCATGTTAGGTGTCTGCTGAGAGCCTGTTTCCTGATTTACAGAGGGTTGTCTTTTGCTGTGTCCTCACATAGTAGAAGGGGTGAGGGATCCCTCTGAGGCCTGTTTTATAAGGGCACTAATCTCATTCATGAGGTCTTCACCCTCATGACCTAATCACCTCCCACAGGTCCCACCTCCAAATAGCCACACATTGGGCAGTAGGTTTAAATATATAAATTTGGGGACAGGATGCAAACATTCAGTCTCTGACAATAGCTAAGCCAATTGACATGTAAAATGTAACCATAATGACCGGAGTCAATGAATTTCTGTAAAATTGGCCCTTAAAATTTTAAGTGCATCAAAAATGCTTAATTTTATACCACTTGCACAATACTTTGAAGTTCTGTAATTCATTTATCTCATTGTACCCAGGTACTATAATGGCCATGTTGAGTAAAATCATTCATGTCTTGAAGAGCTTACCAACACTTCTGGGCAGCAGATTTACTGATGACATATTTCACATGTTGTAAGGAAAGTTCAAAATATTCTCACTTAGCAGGATACTCAGAACTCATATCTGCTCATTCTTTGCTTCCTAGCAGAGGACATAACCACACAGGTGAGGTACACAGACATTTTGTGATTGAGAACTACTGATGCAAGACAGTCCTCACAAAATGGCCAAACACATTTTCTTAAAATATACTTTTTATTGTGTTTATTTAACTCAATAACTTGAACACTTAAATCATTGACTCCAAAATAAAATCTAAACTCTGTCTGACATTTAACACATATTATACCCTCTCCCGCATTATAGGAGTGATATATTCTGTGTTGTCCCAATATTCTATGTCCTTATTTCACAATACAAATTTTCACTAAAGTTAGTCTCATATGCACCGTATCTCATTTATACACTATTTAAAGTTTCAACTCTAAGCAATTTCCCATGATGTATCTACTTTCTAATATACTTGTTTGCTTTCTTTGAATATTCAAATTCTACCCATGCTTCAACACAATTTAAAGTGCCCACCCTGTCCGCAGTTTATGGCATTGGTGCAGGACTTTCAATAATGTCTGTTGTGACTTCTTATTACTGTTGATAACCATACCATTTATTTCCAAGTGTAAGTACATTAAACATGAGAGTAAATACATGAAAAGTGATGTGAAATAAATTTTTTTAATGACAAATGATGTTCTTAACTTTGAACAATAAGACTGCTGGGGGGAAACGTAAGCAGAAATAAATAAAGTAGATAAATAGATAATAAAATAAATAATAAATAAATAAATAGAAGCAAGTAGTTGAAAGGGTGAAGGGAAATAAGGAAACAAATTATCATGAAACACAATTTTTTTTGCTAATTCTCTTTAAGAGAATATGTCTATAACATTTCAGAATGTTTCCTGAAACAATGAATAGGAACTGTTATCTTGTGATATTTTTCAATCTTATGCATCCTTCATATTATAGTCTTATAACTTTTTTAAAAGTATACATAGATTGTAACACATGGATCCATTATTGAAAAAGCATTTTGACTAAAACTCTAATAGGTAGGAGAAGTTAGCATTAAGAGGTAAGATGACGACTAAGTTGTATCCATTTATCTGACCACATACAATCTAAACTTACCTTTTAATAAAGTTGAAGAGAGTTTTCACTATTTATAAGCTTCAGCCATTCAATGGTAATTAGCATGGAGGTGTTATTCACTCTTGTCCTAATACAGGTTTCCTTTTAACCTAAGAGGTCCTGCTATTTTTCGCTTCATTGCTTTGCTTTATTGAACATTATACGACATGGCAAGCAATTAAGTATGATTGTGTAGGAAATTAAATCAGCAAAAGTGCATTAATAGTCAAGTTTAAATACATAAAAGCAACAAAATTGAAGTAAAGGTTGCAGTTCTATATTTAACTTATTGTGGCCAGGTACTGTAGGATGTAAAATGTGATAAACCATTCATGCTTTGAAGATCATAAAAACACTTCTTCACAGTGGATTTAGTTGATGATATGATTTAAAATTTCATCAGGAAAGGGTGATAATTATCCTTATTTAATAACATACCCAGGGTTAATTTTTATTTGTGGTCTCATTCTTGGCAGAATGAGGCTAAATTCTAAATAGACAAAGTACTTGAATGCATATGTAGCATTCACTGGATTATCTATTTTCAACATACAAATTAAGCATATTTAAATAATGTACAACTGTTTAATTTTTTGGCTTTACTTCCCAGAAAGTTTGGATTAGTGAAAATAACACTGGAGAATGAGTCAGAAATAGAGTTAAAAGAGTTTTTATTGATTATTTTTAATTAAAATTAAATTATGTCCTATGATAAAATGAATAGATAATTTTCCAAAATACAAATTATAGATTTTTATTCACAAAAGAGAAAACCTGAGGAGACCATCAAATTAAAATAAAAAGATAAATATTATTTCCATAAATATCCCAGTGCAAATGGTTCCTTCAATGTTTTCTGTCAACCTTTCTAATAAGAGAAAATTCCCATATCAAATGGAAAACTACTGATTAATTTTTTTGATGTTGGCATATGTAATTCTGGTTATCAAAACCAGACCAAACAGGGGCCACCTGGTGGTGCAGCGGTTTAGTCCGCACTTGGCAGCCTGGGGTTCGCAGGTTCGGATCCCGGGTGCCTGCCGACGTACTGCTTGTCAGCCATGCCGTGGCGGCGTCCCATATAAAGTAGAGGAAGATGGGCACGGATGTTAGCCCAGGGCCAGTCTCCCTCAGCAAAAAGAGGATGATTAGCAACGGATGTTAGCTCAGGGCTGGTCTTCCTCACAAAAAAAAAAAAAAAAAAAAAAAAAACAGACCAAACAAATCAGCACAGGAAAACCATAGACAAATTACAAGAGATTTGTCTCATTTTTACCTGGTAGGTAAAGTTTGGGGCAAAGATTGACAAGACATAAAAATGAACTTTATTCTTGGTCTATAGGCATTAATCTGGTCTTTTTCCCACTCCCTTAGATAATAATTGCACATTTTCTCTTCTCTTCTAAACTTCCAACACATCCTCATACTTTCGTTCATGACTGATGACAATTATACTTATTAGTAAGAAAATTCAAACAACTGGAAGTGAGTTTCCACAAACTCTTATCACTCGTTTGCCATCTCAATCTGTTCCATAATCTCTATATTTCCAGTATCATGCATGAAACATCTTTGCTCCTGGCCAGGACAAGCTCTCTCCTTTTGCACAAGATACTATTAAAGGACATTGCTTCTGCAATTCTTCCATCTCTTTATTATTACTTTGTTTTACTTCTCTCTAATTAAATGGCATCCTATTTCACTAGAAAATGAAGTCCTTTCTACATGATGTGGGCCCCCTGCAACTGTTACTTCTGTGACATCATCCTCTACTACTTTCTTTCCTCATTTGCTCCATTCCAGCTACTTTGGAATTTCTGGTTTTCTTCTTGGAACGTTCTAGGCATTCTCCCAGCTTAATCCCGTTTTGTATTTCTTCTGCTGGAAATGTTTTGCCCCCAGATATCTTCATTCCTGGATCCTTCTCATCTGAATTTTGTGTAGTAGTGAGTTCTTGATAAATTAATATGCTTCAGGTTTACAGTCTGATTCTAATGTCATCTAGAAAAATTAGGCTACTATAGATTAAATTTTTGAAATAAAAAAGAAATTTTGCCTAAGAAATATGAAAACATATTTTAAAATATCAGTGATTAAATCCATGTACCCTATGCAGACTATATTATACAGCATGTAATAGTTGGCATAGGAAAAAATATCTCATCTGAAATCGATAAGAAAAGATGTTCAAAATGCTAGATCAATTACTAGATTTTGTCTTGTTTTTTGCTTTGTTCTTTAGGTATATGTGATTCTTTTTTCTTTTTTGAGGGAGATTGGCCCTGTGCTAACATCTGTTGCAAATCTTCTTTTTCTTTTTTCTCCCCAAAGCCCCAGTACATAGTTGTGTATCATAGTTGTAGAGTTATAGTTCTATATGGCACACCGCCTCAGCTTGTCTTGATGAGCGGTGAGTGGGTCTGTGGGCCCTTGCCCAGGATCCGAACTGCCAAACCCTGGGCTGCCAAGGCAGAATGCCTGAACTTAACCAGTAGGCCACTGGGCTGGGCCCATGGCTAGATTTTTTAAAAGTCAAAAATCTGCTTAGACCCTTGCCTCAGCATGTCCATAAAGAAAATTATCAGATGCATAAAAGAAGTTCGATTGAACACAAAAATCAGATTAACAAAATGACAAAAAGTAAAACCATCATAAAGGATATATTTCAAGTCTATCAAAGGAGGAGATCTTTCCAAGTGATAAATAAATGACAAACACTAGGATATATTAGAGTATATGTGGAAGCCATTTGGATTAAAACTAATTAGTCCTGACCTTGTTTCTCCAAGAGTGCCTGATGTGGCCTGTTGAGCATGCATTGTACACCTACTTTAAATATTTACTATGTTCCAAAGACAAGAAGGATGCCCTTAAAGATAAGGATGTAACTTCCCCTACATTGGTATTTCTTTAAGGATAAGCACCTCACCCTAAACTAAGGATTAATTGCTGACCTGCTGTTCTCACCTTCTGACCACCCACCTTGTGGCCACAGACCTGCAGTGTTCACCAAATTGCTGTACTGGGAAAGCAATCTCATGACTATTGTAAACAAGATATTCCTATCATATGTTATGTATGCTCTTTGTTCCAAGACAGTATATAACCACTCTGTACACCCCACTTCTTTGGTGCCCTTCCTTCCTCAAGGAAGCGGGTAAGGAAGACCCTGGGCTAGTCCTCAGATCTGGCTCATAACAAACTCACCCCAATTTTGATTTATAGATTGATTATGGATTATTTGCATTGACACAAGCTTAAACAATGAAAGAGTTCACAAAAGAAAAATAATGTGTTTGAATATATACAATTACCTGTTTCTCTATATGAAAAAACAAAAAAGTAGAACACAAGTAACAAATTACTGGAAAGAAACTTGGTAGATAATTAGGATGTAGACTTATAGCTAAGAAAAACATTGCTGCACCAAAGATAAATTATGAAAGGACTTAAAATATCTCACATAAATTGGATGTTATACAATGGCAAATAGATATATGATGAAATTACTACATTTCAGAGATTAAAAAATATACAAAGTACACAAGTTAATTATAAAATGAATTATTTCATTGATAATGCATAAAGTTTGTTATAGGTAGGGTTTGTTAGAAAATACTACATTTACAGTGGGACTATGAATTGCTATATTTCAGCATTTTAGATCAAGAGTTTATTCTGTAAAGAGAAGCACTTCCAGAATGGTGGTATGAGGAGCTCTTCAGATTTTACCAGTGAAACAACCATAACTGTTAAAACACCTATAAACACATACACACACCCCAGTTTAATATCTCTGGAAATTGCCCTAAGAGGGTATAGCAAATGGGGAAACACTTCCAGAAAGTGTGCTTAGTTATGGTAGGAACTGTGAGAGCAAACTGCATTTGAGCCAGGATCTGCACCCTCACCCTTCCCTAGCTCAGCATGGTGGAAGATTTATACCGAGTGAGTGCAGTCAGCACCATAGAGTTTCCCCTTCCCTCCAGCTCCCAGTCTAAGGTGATGGTTTCTCTTTAGGAAAGGCAGGCTGCCACTCATATCTCCAGCTAGTTTTAGGGAATCTCTGGCCCAGGTAAGTGTTGCTGAGCTATCTGGTGCTCCCATCCTCCATCATCCAGCCCCTAACCGTAGGGCGGAAACTCTACCCTGCACAAGCAGGCTGAGAGGACAGGGCTCTGATTGCCCTCACCCTAGCTTGGTTTGAGAACAGTTTCCATACTAAAAGAGTAAGGCCGGAAGACTAGGGCTACTGCCCCACCCAGCACCCTGCTCAGCAGGTGTGTCACTCTGAGAGAAATGGGCTGCTCCCTCTGCCTCCAGCTCTGTAGCAGTGGCAGAGTTTCTGCCCAGGAGGAAAGGCAGGCTATGAGAACAGATAGCACTTGAGCTCTCCCTAAGGAAACTGGGTTTATTGGGGACTGACTATATTTGGAAAAAGTATTGGGAAATTTATTCCCAAGGAAGTAATTAAGAACAATGGAGAATTTTTCAGTAAGCAACTAAGAGGAAACTAACAGCTCCATGAGAGAAACAGCTAAACTTCAAACCAGCTAGAAATTGATCAGAGAGAATGAGGGTAAGAGACAGCTAAGAAGAGCCCTCCTGGGGTCAGAACAGGCCTCAAAGACTGGCCTCCTTGACTAGCTCTGCAAAGGGGCTTGAATTTAATTGTTCAGACCACGAAGCAATTTATGCCCCCATGCGTTGTTAAAAACAATAGAGAAATCAGCTAGCAACTAGTAGAGGCTCACAGCTGGGTGTGACACCAATAGAGGGATAAATGCTAGAGAGTAAACAGGAAGATCAGGGAAAGAGAGTCAAAGAGAGCCTAGCTAGAACCACTGTCATCACAGGGGCGGGGGGGGGGTGCTCAGGTTGATCGAGAGTGTGCCCGAGACTGCGCCCTCTGATTAGCGACATTAGAGGTTGTACACTGAGAGGGAATAAACTTCACTGACATAGTTCAGATAAGTTGGTAACAAATACACATGCAAGGAAGCAATAACAGCAACAAGCCCTAGAGATAGGGGGCTTAGTGTCCAGAGTTGCTACAATATGAGTTGCTACATTATATTAGCTAAAATGTCCAATTTTCCATGAACAAAAAAATGAGACATGAAAAGAAACAGGGAAGTAAAATCCACACAAAGGAGAGAAAAAGAAGGCAACATAAACTGGATGAGAGGGCTTAGAAGAAAAAATTTCAAAGCTACTACTATAAATATGTTCTAAGAACTAATGAAAAGTGTGCTTAAAGAATTAGAGGAAGGTATGATGACAATGTCTCATCAAATAGAGAATATAAATAATGAGAAAGAAATTATAAAAGGATTGTATATATATAATTTTTAAAATTATAAGTAGAATTTCTGTTTCCATGGGAAAAAATATACATATATATTTTTGTGTGTGTGAGGATGATTAGCCCTGAGCTAACATCCATTGCCAATCTTCCTCTTTTTTTTGCTGAGGAGGATTGGCCCTGAGCTAACATCTGTGCCCATCTTCCTCTACTTTATATGGGACGCCGCCACAGCATGGCTGACAAGTGGTGCCTCAGTCCACACCTGGGATTCGAACCTGCAAACCCTGGGCCACCGAAGCAGAGCATGTAAGCTTAACCTCTATGCCACCTGGCTGGCCCATGGGAAAATATTTTCAACGTTAATACTGTGGTTCATCAAGCTTTGTGGTCATATAAACAATGATCGTATAAACTCATTTTAACTTAAGCATTGATAAATAAATGAAAAGCAATGGGATATATTGGAGTATATGAGGAAGCCATTTGGTGTAAAACTAATTTGGCCTGACCTTGTTTTTCCAAAAAGGCCTGATGTTGAGCATGCATTGTACATCTGCTTTAAGCATTTACTACATCTCAAAGACAAGAATAATGCACTTAAAGGAAAGGATGTAGCTTCACCCATATTGACATTTCTTTAGGGATAAACATCTCTTCCTGGAATCTAAGGATTGATTACCAACCTGCTGTGCTCATCTTGTGACCGCTGACCTGCTGACCACCAACATGCTGTGCCAGCTAAGCATATCATGACAGTAGTAAAAGAGATATTCCTGTCATATGTCTTGTACACTCTTTGTTCCAAGACTGTATATAACCACTCTGTACACCCCACTTCTTTGGTGCCCTGGTCTAGTACTCAGATCTGGCTCATAATAAACTCACCCCAATTTTGATTTATAGATTGATTATGGATTATTTGTGTTGACAGTATTGAACTTTTTAACTTAACTTATAATAGAGCCACAAGAAGGTCAGTCATTTCACTTTCAGTAAAATGTATCTCCAAAAGTTTTACTTTGATTATTTGAACTGGATTTGAAAAATGGAAATTATTATTATTGCAGTTAACTGAGTTTCTATTTGAAGAGACAGGCAACAGTGAGCTGAAGAGTGAAATAAAAGAGAGAAATTCTAAGTCTAGGCATGCGGACACTTCTCATAGGTTTAGTATTAAGAATGACAATCCCCTGAATCATTTCCCAGCACTAGGACTACAAGGTACCTATGCACAAAAATCAGCCCTTGCAATGAAAGCTACTTACCAGTGGATTTTCATGGACTAGTAATCCAAAAAGCCCTGTTTCATTGTGTGTTGCACGTGGCAAACAGCTTAAAAGATCAGCAATGTCTCCAACAAAATTAAACAGACACATAGTTAAAAATCACAACATTTTACAAATAAAAGTTTTGATTGCCTCATACAGCCATTAGACTCTCAAAAGTAACAGAGAAAAGCTTTTGTTTAAAAAAAGGGACATTTAGTCAAAAGGCTTAAAAAGCAAAATTTTTAGGCACAGAACTTAATGGCCAGAAAAGGAAAAGTCACACAGCTAGTAAGAACTGCATAATTCTAGCATGCAAAATTATAGGGAATGAATGCTGACACAAGATGCACAATGAGAAATTGAAAAGGTTCCGTTCGCAAACAGTAATATACATCAATGTATTGAAGACATGTCACCTGAGGCAGAAGAGTTTCCATGTAATAAACTGAAAACATCTTCTCCATCTAGGTTGATGAGTCAACAGATCTAAATGCCATGCTGTAGTATTTGTCAGATTTGTAAATGGTGGTGAAATTCAATACAACATAGCCTGCCACAAATAACTGCCTGAAACAAACAAATACCAAGATATATTTAATGGTTTGTCTTCCTATCTGGGAATAAAATTTCTGTCTTGGGATTACTGTGTTTGTATCTATAAGGATGATGGCTTCATGAGAGGTTTTGCCTTCTTTATAAGAAAAGAAACTCCTGATTTTATTATAATACACTGCTTTTTTCACAGTGAGATGCTGATATCACAAATTCTTGTAGTTGAAAAGAAATTGACCTATTTTAAAACTAAAAAATGGTTAGCTTTATTTTAAAAGTATTTCACTCAAGAATGTCCACAAATAAACTGTGTGAAAATCCGAATAAACAGAACCTAGGTCTCCTGCTACATGTAGACATAAGTGGCTCATCAGAGGAAGAGACATCAAGAAATTCTTAGGTTGTTTGAGTTGAAAGATGAATTGTATGAGTACTTTCATGAAAATAATAGGCTGTATTTTCCAAAATGCTTTGAAGAAAAAGAATAGCTGGAGAAACTAGCCTAATTAGCAGATATTTTATATCACTTGAACTATTTGTATATGTCTCTGTGAGACCCTAGAGAAATGTTTTTAAGTGACATGATTCTTGAATTTAAAAAGGAGATGATATTTGGAAAAATCACCTTGTAGACTTAAATCTTGATATGTTTCCATTGATGCTTGGGCTTGAGAGTGCAAAATGTTTTCAGCAAGTGTCAAAATGCATTGAGAATTTCCTGGAAGAACTGAAGAACAAGATAGAACAGTATTTTTACTTCTTTTTAACACAAGTGAGTGTTTAAACAAAAACTCTATGTGAATCCTCTGCTTAGTTTGAAAAATTTCCTTTAGGAGAAAAGGAGTAAATTTGTGAGATGTAGCCTAATAGTACACTAAAGATTGTACACTGATCTGTCCCTAGGCAAGCTAGAGATTTCTATAAAAGAGAATCCCGCCATTCATAAAAAAGCAAAAAACAAAAAAAACCAAAATATTTTCCTGCAGTTTCCAACTTCTACATTTGTGAGAACATTTTTTTTCTTTATCAGACACAAAAGTAAAAATAGAAATCAACTCATTTAAGTTGAAAATGGATCTGTTTATGTTTATCTAAGCCTCAGTGTTATGTGTCAAAAACAAACACAACTTTCCCATTAAAGGAATAAATTTCATTCTTAATTTTGGCTTTCAAAAATAACACATTTTTTTCATATACAGGCTCCTAAAAATGTCAAGAAACCAATACATTTTCAACTTTAAGTCTTATTGATTTGTAGTTTTACTATAAAGAAAGCAACATGGATAATAATTATAACTAAGGTAAAATTTTGGAGTTGGACAGATCTAATTGATCTGTACAGTGATAGATAATGTCAGGAATGTCTATTAATAAATATCAGAATAAGATTTCTTAAACTTATTTGTTAATTAGAAGATTTTGAACAAAATTCATTTTAGTAGTGTTAATTGCAGGTACTGCCATTATTTGAATTGTTTCAAGAGTTGGCATGTGGTAATATACCCATAATTCTTTAAATTGGCTGCACTAACAATAACTTGGGAGGGAAAAATTATAGACTTAGAGGAATGAACGTTCCCAGCAAAGTACAGACCCAAGGATGATATTATTATCTGTTAGGGGAATATGATAGGTAATGTCAAAAGTGTATAACTATAAATCATAAAAATGAAAAATAAGACAAAAAGAATAAGATATCAATTGACAATGTGATATTTAGGGTTTTTAGACATCTAGGAGAATCTTGCTTGCTTTCTTCCTTTTCTGACAACATCTGAGGACTGTCTACTCATGAAGATTTCCTGAAGAAGCTTGGTTTAATATCTTTTAAAAGGTATAAGTATCCAATTCTTGTCATTTGAAAATGGGTGACTTTTTGTTGGAAAAGATGAATCCACAGGTCAATTCCTTTACATTTCATTATTGTACAGTAACATCAAGAGTACCTGATAAGTTCTTTTTTGGTGATGTTAAAGAGCTCGTACATTTTCTACTATGTTTTCTAGAACACAAAATTACCCAGTTTTAGTTATGTAGGAATGGATTGGTTGGTTTGTGAAATAGGCAGTCTGTAGTTGTTGATAAAATGTAAAGTTCTGAGTATTCTTATAGTGTTCAGCTAAGTAATCATGTACAAGTTGTATGTGTGGAAATATTCCTTGGCGTCTGTCGGCCATCACTCCCCAGGGACACAGTCTATGATTTCCTGAGGAGGGAAAGTGAAGGTCCATTGGAGATACAGATAGAAGTGCTGGCCATGAGAGTAGCAGGAAGCCTGTTAGTTCAACTACACTTCATTTTAGTGGCTTTTATTTGTTAAACTTTGCCAAAAGATAGTAGGTGATAAGGCCAGTCTTTTACTGATTTGTCGTGTGCGATCTTAGATTTATAAACTCTACTTCCCTGTGTAAACTCTACTTCCCTCTTATAAACTCTTCATCCCTTTCCTAATTTGGAATGGAGGGAATTTCCTAATTTCCTAATATAAAATTAAACATATTCTCACCATACAACTCAGCAAACTGGTGCTCAGGTCAGTGAAGTGAGTAATTGACTGAAAAAGAGCATGAGGGAAGAGTTTGGAGTGACAGTTTCTACGTCTTGATTGTGATGATGCATACATTAGTATATACAAGCATGTATCAACTTGTTAAAACTCATAAAATAAGTAGATTTTATTGTACATAATATCTCAGTACAGTTTATTTTATAAAATGATGTTTTTAGAGTCAATTAAAACTTTTCCCCCTTTTTCCAATGATCAATAATATATTAAAACTGAGAGCCCAAAGGTAGTCATCTTCTGGTCTAAGGTACGTTGTTCCCAGATGATTCTCTTGATCTTTAGAATCTTTCACCTTGGAACCTAGTATTAAACATTAGGAAGAAGAAAAATTGATGCCATTTTTCTTAGGCTTTTTATTATTATTGTAATAACTTTTCATAATTTTGAAGTGATTTGTGTTATAGAATGTGTTGTCAAAACACATTGGCAGAGGGAGAATTTTAATATACAATCTATAAATTGTTAACTTCAAAAAATGTGCAACTTTTAATGTTTATAAACATTTTGGTTACATCAGAATTAAACCACGTCTCTTAATTCTTTCTTTTACTTATATATTCAGCAAATACTTTTTAAGTCATTAGGCAGACATGGGTCTTGTACTTGTGAAGCAGGCATTCTAATGTGTGACAGATACTAAGTTAATGATGCTACATAATTAAAATTTGTGATGAATGCTACTAAAGAAAAAGTAAAGTGCTAAGAAAACATATTACAGAAAAGTTTTTCATAGGTTGAGAAGCTCTGCTGAGTGGTTTTTAAGCTAAGCTACAAATAATATGTCTGGATGCATAAACTGCTTGTTAGCACACAATATGAACTAAAAATGTGTCCATTTCACCAAAAGATGACTTCAGCTGAGAGTAGTTCATGCTGAATGTTTAAATAATTTGTATCTATTCTTATTTGAACAGGCAGTTTTTACATTTCACTGAATTTTAAGATGGCTTCAAATGGCTTTTTGGGCTGAATTACACTTACTTGTGTGCACTGACACCATAGCTAGTGCTGTTTTATGGAAGGCATGACACCAGAATGCTATTTTGAAACCTCATTCTAGAAAACAGACATTATAATGGCATTTTGGAAATGTATTATTTTATATAAATGGTAATACTGTATTAATAAACACATTTTACAATCAACTAAATGAATAAAGTCAAATAATAATATGTTTTATGCGTACATTGTATGGGCTCCCTATATAAAAATGAAAATATATTTTCACAGAAGCTTTTTATAAATATGTAAAACCGTTCATCTTGGTGTGACAGAAGTCCGGCTTGTTTCAGTGTTATTATCGTTGAGGGAATCTCAAGAGAGAGAAGCAGCAGATTTAGTATTAATTACAATGTGATATCACAAACATATGGTAATTTCATTATGGAATTATTCTCATGAACCGCATCATGAAGTCTGGGCCAAAATTCCTTTTAACAGAGATTGGGGTTATGAGGAAAATACGATCGAGATGAGGAGTTTCATATCATGATACTTTCTTGTTTGATTTCAGAATACAGACGTGCTAGCAAGTAAATTAAAAGGAAGTAAACTCTGAACCAAAATGCTAATATTTCATTAGGTTTTAAAAAGTAAACTCTTCCCCTCTGACAAATCAAATTAAATAATAAAATCTAAACTTATGTTTGCATTATACTTAGGGTTTATGTGCAGTGTGATGTGTTTCAGAATTATAATAATAATATTTATATTTATTACTTAACAAACAAATAATATTAATCATGTTGTGCTGTGGTTGTTAACTTTCTAATCCTCATCTAGAATGTTTTAGGTTCAGGGACTTTTTGTCTGACAAAATGTCAGCCACAAAGTAAGCAATAGGTAAACGTTTATTTCTTCAATTTTTTCCTAGCAAATTCTTTGGAGGCTCATATTGATCAGCAAATATGCTTCGGAAGAATTGCATTTAAATTTTAATAAAGAAACTATGTGAATCAACATTTCAGTCATTAGGTTCAGAATAAATTCTTCTCTGACTAGTGTGAAAGAGAGGCAAAGATAAGGGAATTGGAATACCAGGACAGAAGGAAATAAAGATGCTTTAACATATCACTATTCAATTTGCATCCACATCATATGCTTCATCATTATCCAAGCAATACCAACAGTAACACATGCAAAACCCCACATTTCATGCTGTCTCCCATTGGCTTTCTCTAATCTGATCTAGATATTAATTTAAATGAATTTTATTGGAATGAAAATATAGGAAAGCCAAAGGGAAGAATTGTGTAAGAAGGCAACTCTTTGACTACTATTAGAGAAAAAAAAGGACAGAAGAATTCATATTCAAAGAAATATTTTAACTGTCATAAATTAAATATTTCCTCCTTTATAAACGTTTTAATATTATAATATGATATTCAAAACTTCAAATTCTTACAAGACAGAACTATATCTATATCACCCTTTAGTAAATGACACAATATTTTCAGATCTCTTTTATCATAGATTGATCCTAACGTGATGCACCTTGGCTTAAGTCGCGTTCCTTTTGTGGCTCTAGTGGAAATGAAATGGACAAGATCAATCAGAGGCTTCTTTGTAGCACATGTTATCTAGGGATAGATCCAGTGCCAGAGAAAAAGTGCATATTACCTTGGATCCTGCTTCTCTAAATGTCAGGTATTGAAAGCCCTGTAGGAACCGACACCACAGGTTTTCCCCCAGGGGCTTTTCTCCCCTTGATTATATCTAACGCCTCCATAGTCTTCTCATCTGTCCCACTTTTGATTCGTGTATATAGACATTTTTAAATTTCCTGGAAATGTCTTCCCGGGTAAATAAATACAGGGTTACATATCCACAGAAACATAGTAAACAAGTAGAAATATAAGAAACTATAAATTTTAATCATCTCAAACAAAAAGTAATTAGAATACAATTGGAACATAAGTTGAATTGGATGCTATCTCTATCAGGTCGTAGGATGCATCAATTTTACCTGGTAGTTGCACTCATTGGAAGGATCATACCCTATGGAAGTTCTCACGTACCTATTTTATTCCTAGTGAGAGCTCCAGGGAAAGTCAAATTAATTCCTGTTTGTGTGAACATTCTGGACTGTCACTATTTCAAGTGCCTTTTTTTCTGCACCTAGGGAAGCCATAAGACTGTGTTTGTTAACAAGAGTACAATTGCTCCAAATAAGACACGTTGTTTTGCCAAGATAGATAATTATTAATTCCAATGTTTTTCATTCTCTGTTTAATTTTTTTGTTCCACAAAAACATTTCTTAACCTTTATATTTTAACCTTGTTTTTCTATTAATATGTCAAAAACTGCATATGGCTAAAGAAATATCATAATTTTACCCTATAAAATAAGCAATTTTTGACCTATATAAATCTCTTAGATTAAAAAGAATTACTAAATTTATGCCAGAGTTTTGTTATGTACCAGTTGCTCTGGGTATGTTATTTGTTCAGTAGAAAGCAAGCACCGAAGGGACAAGAACCAGACTCCACTGTCCTACTTTTTAGGTGTATAAATAATGAATCATGGTGACAGGCATCTCCTGGGGGAGTCTGTCTGCAGCACTTACTAATTGTTCTCATACTAAACCTCTGCTGCCTAATTTACTTAATTCAGTGTCAAGAGAGATGCGCAAAGAAGGTCTTAATCTATTTTTAATTGTCGTGTAACACGTTAGAATAAGTTGTATTGTCCATTTTATAAGAATCTGATAAAATATATACTGCATAGAAGAGTATTCTTCTTTGCCCCCAGGGTAAATGTTCTCAAATTACACACACACACACACACACACACACACACACACACTAACCAGTAAATATGAACTAGCCTGCCCTCTCAAATTCTATTTAACAAATATGCCAATTGTTGTCTTCATAATTTGGAAGATTCTGAATGGTGTCAGTTAGACAAAGATTCACAACTCCACTAAATCTTATCCATTATATTTGGTGGTGAAACCAGCTGCCCTGTATGCTTGAAAACATAAGTTTTAAAAGTTTTCACTGTATGAGTACAGTGACTAATATGTAGAGGTCCCTACTTTTGTCAACCAAGTTGCTAAGGAGTTCAGCTTCTTTGAGTCTGTCAAAAGCACACTATTTCTTCCATAAAAGCTTGTCTTTATCTGTCTCAGTGAGTCAATGCTTTTCAGCGAGTCCTCCAAATAAAGTGGTAGGTAGTAAGAATTAATATTTATACACATTGGGCTTTGAAGGCAGATGACCCATATTAAAATGATATTTCACCACATAATAATGATGTGATGTTGTGAAAGTTACTTATCCCAAATCTGACTTAGTTTCTGTATCCATAAATAGAAACTTTCAAAAATGTTTTGATTGCATTATAGAGTTAGCTTTTATTAAAGAACCACCCACCTGACACTATCACAAGAAAATACCTGAGATAATGTAGAAAATTTAATTATTTAAAGGCTTTTTATATTTTTTCCTTTAATTTGATATATGTCATCATTATCCAACTATTATGAAAATTTCTTTGCTAATATATGATTCTGTTTTTCATAAAATTTCTCATCGTGTCTCTTTCATCGTCATTATTTTTAAAGGTGTCATACATTGATAAAATACTTTGAGTTTAAAAGTTACTTTTCAATGCAAGATTTATTGATATAATGCATATTTATTATGCACCCTTTATATAATAGCTTTCTTAGCAGGTTCCATGCTTATAGTGAAAATAAGGTAGATAAAGTTTATGTTCTGACGATAACATCGTACAAATTCAATAAAAACTGTGTGCAATACTGCATTATAAACTATAGGTTACATGTGGAAAATAATTTACTATCCACTATTTGAACAGATTGTAGTCTTAATTACATAATAGAATATAGATAGTGCAAAAAATTTTAATTCTTATGAATTAACTACAACTTAGTTCATTTAATTTATTTGTTTTTCATCTTTTTACTGACAGTCAAATAAGGTGAGACAAGAAAAATATGGTGCAGACAAATAAGGACAATTTTTGTCTTTCACATGCAAGGCAAACAGGCTAACTGATGTTGCTTTTAATGTTTTCCAGTTTTTTCACAACTTTTTAGTGATGTCATTCAACTCAGGGCCATAAGCATATTTGAAGAGTTACATCTTACATGTTATGAACAGTGCATCTGAAATTTACTTCAATACAATTTGAAATTTCAAGACCAAGTGTATTATCACCAGTTATTCTTTAGCGTTAAGAAATAACATCCCTTGAATTTTCTCCCTTCATTATTTTCTATTTCTATATTGAGACACAATTAAAATTGATGTGTTACTATATATTTGATATGTTTCTCTTATAAACACAAAGGAGATCTTTTAAACACAGCTTTGTCTCAATTTGACTTGCTTTTATATTGTTCACTATGATACATTAAGCACTTAAAAAGGAATCTACAGATTTATATTTTATCCATATATCAAGAATTATTGGGTGGAATCTCTTAAATTTGGCAATCATTCGACTTGCTTAAAAATTTCAACACATAGAATAGGATCATTAAATGTGATTAAAAAGAGACTGTAGCCAGTGGTTAGCAGTTTAGTTTTGAATTCAGCCTTGCCACTTATGACTTAGGAGACCCTACTCCAATTCTCAATTTTCTAATTTGGAAAATGTGTCACAAATAACACCTAATTGGCTCGAGTGTTGTAAACATAAATGTAGGTAATGTATAAAGCACTTAACTTAGTACCTGGCACATAGTAAGCACTCAATAAAAGAGAATTAACACCAAACAATAATGGTCATTTTATTAAGTGATAATAATTATGTGATCATAGTACTTCCTATGCAAAATAATTCAAATTAATTTGAATAAAGTTGGTAAAAAGTAATTTTTTTGAAAAACAGATTCCAATTATCCAAAAACTTTGATTTGTATATTCTTCCCATAATCTCTAGCACATAATTATCCAAAATTTATTATTTCCTCTGAGTGAATACATACCATCTCTTGATAAATTTGAGCTATCCTCATTTCACTCATGATGAAATGAATTGTTTTTGTGATCTAGGATTTAATTAACATATATTAAGTGCTGAATACTAAAATCAGAACATACATTGGAAAATCAGAATATTGCATATTTTTAAAATTTTTAAAATTATTTTCCTGATTGCCTTCATTTCATGTAAATAAATGTATTTAAAGTTGTTCATATCATTGGGTAAATAACTCAGTTATGTTTTCCAAGTATTGGTGTTGTTAGCAATTTCCAACATGGTAAGTCAGATCTAAATTCTAAGTCATTTTGCTTAGTTATACAAATTAAAATTTAAAAATAAACAATTAATACTTTGTTGGACCCAAAATTTCTTGCTTTGATGTACCTCTTCTACTGGAAATATATATTTCTGGTAGACAAAATTTACAAGTAGGAAATTTAAAAGAAATACATAGCTTGATTAAAAAAATAATTAGCACATTAGAAATCAAGCCAAAGATAAAACAGTGAATGTAGGTGTCTAGGAATAGAAATAGAGAATTTGGTTCCTCCTTAGTTAAAGGTGCCAAAAAATGTCCTTTATCAAGCTGAAAACTGATGAGATGGAAGGATATTGGCACAACCACAAGACAGAGAGAAACAGCACAAGGAGAGACAGCAAGAAAGAGAAGAAAAAGAAAAAAATTATCCTAGTCAAATTGAGACAACAACCAAAATTCCAAAGCATATGAATAAGTCTAATTCAAAAAACACAGGGAAAAGGGCCAGCTCTGATGGCCTAGTGATTGAAGTTCAGTGCTCTCCATTTCAGCGACCTGGGTTCAGTTCCCAGGCTTGGAACCACACCACTCATCTGTCAGTATCCATGCTGTGGCAGCAGCTCACTTAAAAAAAAAAAAAGAGGAAGATTGGCAACAGATGTTAGCTCAGGGTGAATTTTTCCCAGGGGAAAAAAACAACAATATAAATATATCAGTTAAGTTCCTGTGAAAGTAATTTTATCAAAAAGTCTGACAAAGATGTTACAACAGGATGTTTAGGAGGCTGAATGTAATTGGGAATGAAAAGTTAGCTCCCATACTCCCTCCCTCTTCCTTTCTACCCTGGGAACTGGAAACCAAAAAATAAAACATCTGATCAAGTCTCATCAATAAATGAAGAGTAAGTTTCCATTAAATATTTTCCACAGGATAAACTTGCTCACGCTAGGCTGTTTATAGCCTAAGCGTCTAGAACTTATGGCTTAATAAAGCAGCTTAAAACATCCTGTTACTTATGTAATTATCAGAATATAACTTGGAGTTGCTTCATAAGTGAAATAACCTCTTTTGTTAAGGATGTACCACATGCATCATAAATCTTGACCAGATGCATTTTAAAGTAACAGGAAAGACATGAGAGTTGTCCCATAATTACCTGTATCGTTTAAAGTATTAATAAAGTTGAACACTAAGATTTCTGATTCTTTTTGAGTGTAGTTTGATAATCACATGCTTATCTCAGTGATAAAAAAGAATATCTTTCTTCACAATTAGCAAGATACTATAAAACAAAGATAGATAGACGTGAAAAGAGAAGAGGTAAATTTTTTAAATAAAAAATTAGCAATCTTGAAATGAAAAATGGAGCCCCAGAAATTAATAGAGCCCTCCATGATGAGATAAACTCTTCCCTGACTATAGCTGAAAAGAGAATTCATGAGTTGGAAGATGATTCTCAGTTATTCGTGAAGACCATAAGACAGAGAAAAAAAATTATAATAAATTCAGTATGAGGAACATAGGATAGATTCTGAGGTTGCAACATACATCTAAAAGAAAGTGTAGAAGGAAGTAATTGTGAGAATGGGCCAGATTCAACTTACAATTTATAGAATTAAAAAAAAAGACTAAGGCAGTGTCAACCATCATCACTAATACATGCAGAAGACAGAGTTTAACATCTTCAACGTGCTGAAGAAAAATGTATCTGCCCAGAATTTTATTTCCAACTGATAAATACTTCTTTTTAAAGAGATTGAATAAGAGAAATATAGTCTAATGTCCTAATGGCAATATTAATATTTTTATTTCCAAAAGACCTTGGGAAAATATCTTGATCATATTCCAAATGGGAATTCTTTAGTAACCAGAAAAATTCTCGGGAGAAATTACTTTATCTTTTATTTTATTCCAGAAAAGTAACTGAAGGGCTAGACACATAATAGTAATGATAACAACAACAATAATAATCAAATAATAAATTATAATTTTTACTATATAGCTCACCTACTTGAAATATATTAATTGCTCTAAATCGAATTCCATCAATATACACACTCATAGAAATAGACATGATACAGAAGGAATTATTGTTTGTTTCTTCATCCATTTTAAGGGATAAAGTATGTTTTGGCATAAATATATTACAGAAAATATAGTTTATTCATCGTATGTTTGGTAGCATATGCCCTAAGTACTGACTTTTGTCAATATATCTACAAATAAATGTTCTAACAGAAAAAAAATCTACAGTAATGAAAAACTACCACAGTACCAAAAAATTAAGAATATGATTGTTTAAGAGTTCTATCATATCACAGAGGTGTCTGAGAGATTAGGGAAGATTTCACAGATCATCTTTTCTAATTGGATCTGGAAATTGTGTTTACAAAGATAACAAAATGAATCAAGGCTGCCTCTGTCAACACGTTCTTGGCATAGTAATCTACATGCAAAAAGAAGTAGATAAGTTTGAAAGGGTAGGACTCAATTATGAACGGCCACATTAATGTAATTTAATTAATCTTAGACTGAGCTTCATATTTAAAATTACCAGCTCTAAAGTTTTGGAGACATTGACATTTTAGTTCTGAAACAAAGTGATTAAATGAAATGAATTTGACAGACAAAGTGATGATTTTACTGATTGCAGATAGCCTACAAATTGTCTGCACTGATCTGTTTCTACAAATGTTGTAATGGTTGTATAATTTATATTTATATAAGAATAAATACATACATACACACATAAATACATAACACATCTATAGATTGTTTGCATATTTGGCAAAGATTTTCAAATTTTAGGGAAAAAATGAAGGGGTATTTCTAGCCAAAATAAGGTCACATTAAAAAGAACTGTAAAGCTATAATAGGTTGGAAAGACTAGGTCAGTTTTGTAACTCTACCAGATGGAAAGCTTTTGCAAGGTCCATAATTGTGTAGGATAACAAATACCTGAAGTTATATAAATCCTCAAATTAACTTATCATGAGCCGTAAAACACTCTCAGGGAGTCACGGTTTCAAAGTGTTTTTCACACAGTTAAGACCAACCAAGAGACGTATTAGATATCTCTTTCTAACTCCTCTATGCATAGAAACAGATTGACACAGATGTTGATAATAATTCTGAGCCTGAATCTGTGGGTTGAATACAATTCACTTGTAAATGTTAGTTTCCATGATATGAATACCACCATAGTATACAAATGAGCAGTGAATTTAATTCAAAGTCACACTCAACCCTTAACAAATTATCAGAGGGAATCCTGTATACATACATTGGAGTAGATTATGAGGATATCAGTGGTGAATCATCACAGGGTGGATATTCATATTACAGGGAAAATATTCAGGATTTTATGTTTTATAAAAACGTTGGAAGTACAGGGATTTACATTGCAAAAGACTCGGTAAGAAGAAAATAATTTTGAACTTCACACACAAATGGCAAACTAACACCACTATGGCTTCATTTAAAAAGTCTATACCTAAACAGTGGAGAGAGTCAGAGGCCCTATTGTCCAGAAGTTCAGTGAGAAAAGGAAAAACTAACGAAAACCCTTTGAGATTAAACAAAGTGATCTAAAAAGTGATGTGGTAATTATTCTTGGAAGAATAATTCATGAATATAAATTCATGTTGACATTTAAATGGACAAATGACCACTTAAAATGACCTTGGCTTTCAAAAATATTGAGTTTGGTTGTATTTTCTAAGGGCAGAATTTTAGCAAAATCACATTATACTCTCTTACACAAATAAATTCCTCACCTGTTTTATTTTAGTTACATGACCAAAAGGAGTCATTGGTGCTTCAATTAGGTGCCCAAGAAAATTTTAAATATTTTGTAGTGTAAAATCTGTGACATTTAGATTATAATTTAGGTTATAATTGTTGTGTATGTAGTATATTATTTCTTTTCATTGAAAAATAGAATAATCAAAGTTCATCCTGTTATGTGGGAGAATAATAAGACAAAACAAGAAAACAAAGTAACAAAATCTTTTGTCTCCAGTTTATTTGTGTTTAGAATTTTCTCCTACAGTTCTGAATATTGCTAAATATATGTGCTATATATATAGATAGATAAAACCTCCATGGATGAAATTTCATCAGAAAAGGTAGAATTTGTTCTTTAATATTTCTTTTTAATGTTTAAATATCAATATATATTAACATATGTGTGTTTTTAAAATTTTCTAAGTTTGACTGGAATGTTCTAAAAGTAGAAGTTCTAAATAACAGGAGATTAGGAAAACCTTTTTAAAAAGTTTAATAATCACAGTGAGTGCCCTGGAGGAAAGTAACACAATTCAGTGATGGAGAATTATGACAGGGCTTCTTATTAACTAAAATGCTTAGGGAAGATGTCTTCATGGGAATAAAATTCAAGCTGAGTCCTGAAAGGTGAGAAGCAGTCAGCCATGCAGGAGCAGCAGGTAGAGAAAGAGAAATCAGATAAGAAGAACAAAAGCAGTGGCCCCTAGACAGAAAATAGCCCCCAGGGTGAAAGGCACCAAAGGAAGGTAAGCTACTAGATGGTGGTAAATGACAGACAGTAGCATGAGAAGAGTTTTGGAAAAGCAGACTGTAGGTCAAAATTAAATTAAAGGTGTGCCTTGTTTGGTGTGTTCACTGTTTCTGATAATTTCATATTGAATGTCTTTAGTATGATCGTTTTTTTCTCCAGTTTTTCACTATACTACCATAGCTAATCTATTTAAACATTACTCTTTTTCCTTATTTACATTATAAGCCTTGTCCCTGAGATCATAAAGAGTTGGGTAAGTTGTGGTAAAAATAAAAGAGGTGACGGTGTAAGAGTGAGGGAGGGAAGCAGGAAAGGAAGAAAGAAGAAAGGAAAGAGGGAAGGAAGGAAGAATTTTATTCAGTGGGCCATGGGAAACCATTGAAAGAGCTTGATTTATTTAAATGAATGACAACATGCAATACACATTAAACAGATTCATGGGGCTCCTATAAGGAAAAAGACTAGAGGGAGGCAAAAGTGGAAGCAGGGATGATTATGACAGAGATTCCTACTGCTCATCAGTGTCCTCGTTTTTTTCTCTTTCTTGAATATATTTTTGAACCACTCCACATAAAACAGGTCACAGACAGGAGAACAATGGGCAAGGTAGCTCCCCATTTCTATAGAGCAAAATTTGAGTCTGAATAAATTTTTCTCAGTGCCAGAACAAGCAGTTCTTAATGTCTGTACAGAGAGATTTAATTATTGCTCCAGACTAGTAACTGCAGTGAGTCACTCAATATTTCCTTTCCCATCAATGGCTATTGCCATTATTTTTCCCTACTCCATCACTATATGTAGGATATAATAAGCAATGGAATGGGGAAGGTAACTTGTCTTTTCAGTTCATAGATCACTGGACGACAAGGAATCACAGTCCAAAGAGTTCCACTATCAATGCCAACTGAGAAGAGACCATTCTTTATGCCTTAGCACTGACCAAACTGGATTAGCTCTGAACCAGAAGTCACAGAACAAGAAGTCCAGGGGCAGGGCCATGTGGCTGAGTTAGAGATAGGAAGCAGAAAGAAGCCGGCAGGCACATTGCTTGGCCTCTTCCCTTCACCCACCCACAATGGACTGCTTGAGACTTATTGATTCCAAAAGTCTTCCTTGGTGGCATTTTCATGAGCAAACAATCATCTGCATTGTTGTAATGCTGTGACATGTGCTCCTTTTTTGCTTTCTTCCCTCTTCCTCTAATTTCTGCTTTCCTGAGAAGCCCTCTCCCCACCGTCCCCCCCTACACAGGTGTTGCTCAGTCTCTCTTTTGCAGGGAAGGTGGGCTAACGCAATCCAGGAAAATGAGAGATTTAGCATCAAACATTTACCTCAATAATTTTTGAGTACTTAAATTTTCAGTCCCTAAATTTGTTCAAAAGTTTATTTTTCTTCTGTGGAAATATGTAACCATGCCTTTTGAATCAATTTTACAGATATATGTGGACAAAAATATGAAATTTTACTTATATACTTCTAAAAATTATAGTCTCTTAAATAGGTCAACTTCATTCAAAATTGTCTTTGATTTGTGAAAGTCAATGCTATGATAATAAAAAGACCTTACAAAGGCATAGGTTATTACTTTTTAGCTATAATTTATAAATCAGTTTAAGCAGTGAAATTTTAAATTGTCTTTTGAGTACTGTGAAATTGCTTCATATAACTTGGCAACCATGTTAGTTCATTGCCCAGCTAACTGGATAAAGCATTTTGTGCCCCAAAATCCCCAGTCAAAATTCAAGGTAACACGTAGTTTGAGGTTTGATAATTATATACTTAAATATGTGTGACTAACACACAATTTCTAAATTAGAATGCACTTATTTATATCATTAATTGATTCTAGAGTACCAATTTTTCTTCCCATAGTCTATTTCAATAAGGAATTAAGAATTCAATTTTTTTGGATCTACAGACAAAATTCTGGAAATGGAAATGCTAAAAAATGTCCAGTATATTAATTATTTTCCCATGTTTAAAGCTTAAATGTCAAGGATAAAGCTTACTTCTAAGACTCTATTTATGAATATTTGTATTTTGTCCATTACATTTAGAGCTCCTAAATAGGCTTGTCCCATCAATATTTATGTGTTGTTTAGCATTGTATAAATATACACTTGAAATTGTAAGTTTGGAGATTTATTCTAACAATCTTCCATTTTCTGCTCTTTTTCCTGTTCCTGTCTTTTTTACATTCAAATATTTGGAATTTGTCATTTTAGTCTTGATTATTAACTTAGTACCCTTTAACAAAGAATACCTTCAGCATAATTTTCAACTTAACTTTTAATGCTAAAATGGCCTTAAGTGTCTCTCAGTTTGACTAAACTTTACACAAACTGTCTCCTGACTCTAGGCCCCTGACGCCTCTTTCCACAGGATCATCTACTTTACAAAACTTGTTATTGCACACTCTTTCTCTGCCCCTTTGAGATGTAAATCTTTTCCCAGCATCTTACAACTTTTACAACCCAAGAATGTCTTTCTCAAGGACCTGGGAGATACTCCTTTGAAATGTAATCATTGAGGTAGATAGAACTGCTGTCTCCCAGTCTCAACTGGAGAGTAGGAGCCTAACTCAATGTGACAATTAGCAGACACAGATGGCCTAATCTAGAACGTTTCCATTTTCTCATAGCAAGCTCTCCTACACAATGGAATATTATTCGGCCATAAAAAAGAAGGAAATACTGTTATTTGTGACAACAGGGAGAAACATGAAGAACTTTATGCTAAGTGAAATAAGCCAAACACACAGACAGATAAGTCTGTATGATCTCACTTATATATGAAATCTAAAAAAGTCCAACTCATACAAGCAGAGAGTAGAATAGTGGTTTTCAGGGGCTGGGGGGTGCAGAAAATGGGGAGTTGTTGATCAAAGGGTATGCACTTTCAGTTATATGATGAATAAGTTCTGGAGACCTCATGGAGATTGTGGAGACTGTAGTTAACAATACTATCTGTACATTTGAAGTTTGCTAAGAGAGTAGATCTTAAGTATTCTCACCAAAAAAAGTAACTATGTGAGGTGATGGATATGTTAATTAGCTTGATTGTGGTAATCATTCTACAGTGTATACATATACCAAATCATTACTTTGTACACATTAAATATATACAATTTTTATATGCCAACTATACCTCAGTAAAGCTGAAAAAAAGTCCTCCAAACATTTGTTTCAGCAGAGTTGAGTTCAGTTTCTCTCCTCTATTGCAATAGTTTTAATAGTTTTGAATAAAATCCCTTGCCTATTTAACTTGCTTGCCTACTAACTTCCAGTATAATTTTTCTTTGGCAGTACTTTTATTCAGCTCATTTCAGATATTCATTCTTGACAGGCATATGCTATGAAGAGGCATTTCTGATTTCAGCATCATGCTATAGGACCAGGTGGTGTGGCCCACCAGTATAAAAAAGTAATTAGACAACTATACTGCTGACATGCTGAATTAATTACATGGTTCTCAGGAAAAAAAAATTTGTGGTTTCTTTGTTAATAAAAAGCATAAAATTTCCTATCAAAACAACTCTTTAAACACACACAAATGTACATGTGCATATATATTTGGTTTAAAAATAAATGTTAGCTTATTACTAATATTTGAAAGGATAATCTAAAGTTTCTGTTATGATTTGTTATTTCATAAAAATTCTTGATACAATTGTCTTCCAAAACCTTGATGATGATAATTAACATTCTTAATCTCAGATTCTTAAGATTTTAGTAAACTAATAAAGTAATCTGAAATATCTCAATCTCAAATTTACCTCCTATTTTTAATGGTAATAAATTCTCACTTACATAAATAAATGACTTTAGAATTCCTTATATATTTTTCATCTGACCATTGAAAGTCAAATTTGGTATACATACAAATAATGTAAAAGGATCGTTACAAAGACCTACAATCTGTTGCTAGCTTGGCATCTAAGTCACTTGTATTTTCTAATTCTGATATACGAGCAAACATTTTATTCGTTTTTTATAGGGAGTAAATTTTAATCTGGTAAAAGAGACACATAACTAAAGACACAAACTTGACCCATGCTGTCAGTCTTTGCCTTTTCAGTCTGTTTACCCATCAAAAGTTGGTGTTACTCTTCCTTCCAATCTGTTCAATAATCTCACACCAAATACCCAAAAGAACGGGCACAAAATTACTTTGAAACATATGGTGTTGGAGATCACAGTGTTAATAGGTTTGGGGATTATTATTTCTTCCCATCACTCACTCTGCACACAAGGAAAAATCACACACATGAATAAAAAATAATGTGGATTCAAAAACAGTAGCAATCAAGCAAAATTCCTTCTACCACTGCATTACATAACTTTAAGCATCAGATGTAACCAAGCTAAAAAACAATGTGATCATACCACAAAAAGGAATTTGGTTTTAGCTGCATGGACTATGAAATAAAATTTATATTAAAGGCTTTATTTTCCTTATCTATATTCTAGGCTAAAGAAGATGTTGAGATTAAATCATATGTTGAATATAAATGTTAAATATTAACTTTGAGCACTTTTAGGAAATTATACTGAGATAGAAAGAGATAGCAAAAGATCTGAAATAAAAGAAGCCCATAACCTCAAATCATCTTATTACAAAAAGGCCCTTTTGTGTATAGAAAAGAGTAGAATGTCTCTTTTAATTACTTGAAGATTTTGCCAATACACCATCCAAGTTTTATTTCCTGGAGCCAGAATGATTCTTCAATTTCAGAGAGAAAACATATTGCAAATTTCATGAGTTCAGAGAACAGTATCTTATTTTTTATGCATAGTTTTTAGTTGCTTTTGTTTTTGTGTAAGTATATAAGTAGTTTCTTAAGTAGATGAATTTAATTTGATCTGTGAAAGCTAGTAGACAGTATTTTACATGTTTGTAGAACCATTGGTATTGAAGGAAATGATGCAGTCCCAGCAACTAGATACCGTCTTTTCCTCCAGTATGTCCAAGGCCTTGGAAGGAGTCAATTACATGGAGTATAATTCAATATTTTTAATCACAAAGTAAAAATAATTCACACTGAAATATTTATTTTAAATAATATAGATATTAATTTTAATATTTACTATTTTACATACTATATATGTATAAAAATTCTAAAAATAGAAAGGTTATTTGGAGAGCCATTATTTGTGACACTGCTAATCTGCTAAATTGGAACTGTTTCCCAGCTAGGAACTCTGTTTCAAATTTTTTGTCTCCTCCATTGTATCCTGCTTCTTTCATATTTGAAAAAAATGATCTCCTGCAGGATCTTGCACAGTGTTACATATCAAATATTGTGTGTATATAAAATTTCCACAGATGTCCAATGGGTCTTACTCTATCAAAGGAGAGTCAGATCTTCTTGATTTTGCAAGTCTCAGAAATGTTTTCCAAACACCTTCCTTCCCATTAAGTTGGTGCAAATCCTCAATTGTTTCTTCACTTCACTCATTTATAAATGAATGAAAACTAGGATTATAATAGATGACATTTCTATAGCATCATTCCCTAGAGAACCTTCAGTTGTTCAATACTCTACAACTTCCAAATTAGAGAGTACAGCATAAATAGGCAGCTGTTTCTAATTGAAAGAGCAACGTACTTGATGTTCTGGATTGAGATTCTGGCTTTGCCATTTACAATCTATATAAACTTGGATAACCATTTAGTCTCTCTCTTAGTGTCTCTCCCTCTTCTGTTCCCTTCATTAAACTGGGATAATAATTACATTGCTCTTTTTTTCACTCTTGTAATTTAAAGGATATAACCTACATGAAAGTACTTCAAATGCTTTGAACTAGTTTAAAATAGGTACACTACTGAAATCATATAAGTGTTGGTGAAATGGAGAAACAAGTTGTTGGATCCCATTAGCGTGATAATAGGAAACCTAAGTAAAAAATTGTATGTGGATAAAATAAAGAATTATGATGAGGTCCTGTTATGGTGACAACACTATAAAAATGAATGTTCAGTGAAAAGATAGGAAGAAAAATAGCATTTATATTTTTCATTTACCAGACATTTATTTACCTGCAAAAACATTTCACACCTTACAATATGCAGATATTTAAGTTAAAAACTGAATCTTTGCCCTTACAAACTTCATAGATAAAATAGGAAAGAGGCAACTAAAGCAAGAGTGATTATTATTGATGAAAGCATTGATAGAGTCATGGGGAAAATGCTAAGGAAAAATAAATCTATTATTAACATGTATTGGTAGAATTCAGTATTATGTAAAAATCTTACACAGTCACATGGATTCTATTCAAATTGCTTATATTAAAAGCATTTAAACTCTCCTATAGGAAATGTAGATTTCTAGAGTATTTTCATATGTGTATTAAACCTTCATGGGCTAGCCTGGTGGCCTAGTGGTTATGTTTGGCACACTCCACTTCAGCAGCCCGGGTTCGGTTCCTGGGCACGGACCTATACCACTTGTCTGTCAGTGGCCATGCTGTGGTGGAAGCTCACATTAAAAAAAAAAAGAAAGAGGAAGATTGGCAATAGATATTATCTCAGGGCTAATCTTCCTCAGCAAAAAAAACAAAAGTTATTAAGCATTCATGTTTTCTGTGACATGAATTTTTTTTGTACAGTCTTGCAAATTTGGTATTGGGTTATATTTTTGCTAATTTATTCTTTATTTTGAATGGTTTTTTTTTTTTTTTGGTTTTACCTATTAAAATACTTTCTGCTAATCCATTACTCATTTAATTTTTTTATTTTTAAATTTTGTTTTAGTGTTTTTGTTTTTGTTAGTTTGTCTTTAACCCAGATGCTTTGACTCAAATCTTCGCCATCCCACTGTATTAGCTGTGCAACCTTGAACAAATAGTTTAACCTTTATCCCCCAGTTTCTCTATATGTTGGATGGGGACATATAATAATATCTATCTGTTAAGGTTGTTGTGAGGATTAAGTGATTTAATTTCTCCTGTTGTTTACGAAGGAGAAAAGTTTGGAAATTGTCATAATCAAGAAATAAATATAATATAGCTGAACATGTAAAAACAAGTAGAAACTAGTAGTTCAAGAAAATGAGGTAGACTTTTTAAAGCAGAAGGAGTAGAAAGAAAATGGGTCAGGTTAAGAGCACACATTGATTTTTAAAGTTGATAGAAATAGAAGTGGAGAAGAAAAAAAAGAAGGTGGAACTTTTTTGTTTTTCCTCCAAATTTATTTTCTTCAAGAAAATAAACACAGTAAAAAATTTTAATTTTATAAATTTATTTATAATTTGAATTTTTTCAGACGGTGTTATGAAATGGAAGATATATTTGCTCACTGAAAGAAAAAAAAATTACCTAAGGCTATTGTTTCAAGCAATAACATTCATTTCAAATACGGTGGGCATATACATTTTTCACAGGTATATTACCCTCCCATACTAACCAAAACTACCTACCTACCTATCTACTAACACACACACACACGTGCACACAAACACACATAGAGACTCTTATTTTCCTTCTGTTAGTCTCTATCCTTAAATGATCTGTCTACTTAAAGGAGGAAATCAATAAGTGGCAGTTAGAAAATATCAATTTAAAGTTATTAATTCTACTTTAGACACTGATTTTATTAAGTTAACCGTCTTTTCTCTCTCTCTCCTTGATGTAGCAATATCCTTCAATATTCAGTGGTCTCTCTCTATTGAGAAGGGTCTGATTTGGGCATGAAGGTTGTTCCCAGATAATAGAAATAACTTTCTCACTAAGTCACATTCCCTGGCTCAGTGCTACTTTGTACTAAAGGAAGGGGCTCCCTTTTATCTAATTGACACAAAGGTGCCCATATGTGGTAGCTGCAGCCTTGTTTGTTAAGGAATCCGTTTTGTATAAAATGGATTATATTTATAGACTAGAAATATCGGTGTGAGTTTGGAGCTCCGTTTTATAGCCCTCATATATCTTTGTCATTTGGTGGTTAGTTTCGCCTGTGACATTCAAATATGACTAGGAGTCAAACATTGTTCTAGGCATAGTAGACACAGTAATGAATAAATAGGTTAAAAACTCCAGCCTTCCTGGTGTTTATATTGTCATTTGGAGGAGCAACAAAACACATTCTTACAGTGAGCTAGTGTCAAACACTTCTAAGTAATTCACGTGTTTTGGGGAGTGGGGGAGGAAGACCAGCCCTGAGCTGACATCCATTGCCAATCCTCCTCTCTTTTTTTAGCCCTGGGCTAACATCCATGCCCCTCTTCCTCTATTTTATACGGGACACCACCACAGTGTGGCTGACAAGCAGTTCATCGGTGGGCACCCGGGATCCGAACACGCGAACCCCAGGCTGCCAAAGCACGAACTAAACCGCTGCGCCACCGGGTGGCTCTAGTAATTCATATATTTTAAATAATTCAATCTCACTGCAATCCTATGAGGCTGGCACTCTATTGTCCCCATTTTGCAGATGGTAACTTGAGTCATAGACAGATCAAATAACTTGGCAAGAGTTGTGCAGATAGTAAGTGCCAATGACAGGATTTGAATCCAATCATTCTGGTTTAAAAGTCTACATTCTAAACCTGTTTTTATTAGTTTGTCTTTAACCCAGATGCTTTGACTCCAACCTTGGCCGTCCCACTATATTAGCTGTGTAATCTTGAGCAAATAGTTTAACCTTTATCCCTCAGTTTCTGTATATGTTGGATGGGGATGTATAATAATATCTATATGTTAAGGTTGTTGTGAGGATTAAGTGATTTAATTTCTCCTGTTGTTAATATCCTATATTATGGTGGTACATTTGTTATAATTATTCAATTAACATTGACATATTAACTAACTAATTATAACTAACTATATTAATTAATATTCATATATTAACTAACCAAAATCCATACTTATTCACGTTTCTTTACTATCTACCTAAGGTCCTTTTGGCTGTTACAGTCCCAGTCTTTCTCTCTTTTTAATTTTTAATAGACTTTATTTTTAGAGTACTTTTAGGTTCACAGCACATTTGAGCAGAAGGTACAGAGTTCCCATATAACCCCAGGCCCACAAACACACACAGCAACCCCCTCCTACCATCAACTTTCCTCACCAGAGTGATACATTTACAGTAGATGAACCTACATTGACCCATCATTATCACCCAAAGGCTGTACTTTACATTAGGGTTCACTCTTGATGTTGTACATTCTAGAGGTTTCAACAAATGTATAATGACACATATCCACCATGACTGTATTATAGAGTATTTTCACTGCCTTAAATATCCTCTAAGTTTCACTTATTCATCCCTGCCTACCCCCACTCCCAACCCCTGGCAACCACTGATCTTTTTACTGTCTCCATAGTTTCATCTCTTCCAGAAAGTCATATAGTTGGAATTATATGGTAGGTAGCCTTTTCAGATTGGCTTCTTTCACTCAGTAATATGCATTTAAGTTTCCTCCATGTCTTTTTATGGCTTGATAGCTCGTTTCTTTTTAGTGCTGAATAATTTTCCATTGTCTGGATGTACCACAGTTTATTTATCCATTCACCACAGAAGGACACCTTGGTTGCTTCTAAGTTTTGTTGATTATGAATAAAACGGCTATAAACATCCCCGTACAAGTTTTTCTATGGATATAAATTTTCAATTCCCTTGGTTAAATACCAGTGAGCACAATTACCAGATTGTTTTGTAAGAGTGTATTTAGTTTTGTAAGAAACTGCCAAACTGTCTTTCAAAGTGGCTGTACTATTTAGCATTCCCACCAGCAATGAATGAGAATTCCTCTCACTCTACATCCTCTTCAGAATTTGGTGCTGTTAGTATCTGGATTTTGGCCATTCTAGTAGGTCTTTAGTAGTTTTTGTTTTAATTTGCAATTCCTTAATGAGATATGATGTTGATCATCTTTTCATACATTATTTTCTATCTGTATATATTCTTTGATGAGGTGCCTGCTCAGGTATTTTCCTCATTTTTTAACTGGGTTGTTTGTTTTCTTCACATTGAGTTTTAATGGTTCTTTGTATATTTTGTATAATAGTCATTTATTAGATATGTCTTTTGCAAATATTTTCTCCCAGTCTGGGGCTTGTCTTCTGATTTGCTTGGTCATTCTCTTTTAACAATTGCTATATTATTTGTCCTAATGTTTTCATCAAAAATTTGCATATATATTCATCAGTGGCATTGGAGTATAATTTGTCTTCTCCGTGTTATTCTTTTATACTTCTTTACACACATTAAAATAAAATGAGTTAGGGGCCGCCCGGTGGCGCAGCGGTTTAGTCCGCGCTTGGCAGCCTGGGGTTCGCGGGTTCGGATCCCAGGCGCCCGCCGACGCACCGCTTGTCAGCCACGCGTGGCGGCGTCCCCTATAAAGTAGAGGAAGATGGGCACGGATGTTAGCCCAGGGCCAGTCTTCCTCAGCAAAAAATAAATAAATAAAAAAATAAAATGAGTTAGGGTTTTTGCCTCTTTTTCTATTTTCTTAAAAAATTTGCCCATGATTGGGATTATTGCCCCATGAATGTTTCATAGAATTTATAGATAAATCAGCTGAGCTGAAGTATTCATTCATTCATTCATACAGTTGATGTATTCTATTAAACTAGAAATTTAATTTCTTTAATTATTATAAGACTTTCACATTTTCTACTTATTCATAAGAGTAACTGGGAATCTATATGTTTTTAGTAATTCATGCATTTCACATTTGTTTTTGAATTAATTGCATAAAGCTTTTAAATAATAAGTTTTTCATAGTTGTCATTTCTACCTCATCTTTGCTTTCGTCTCTGTCTGCTTAACAGTGTTTGTTTTCTCTCAGTTATTTAATCAGTTCTGCTAATATTTGTTTAATATTTTATGCTTTTCAATAAACCAGTTTTTGGTATTCATCTTTTTCATTATGTCTTTTTTCTTATTTCTTTAATTTCTAATATTACCTGCATTAATTTCTTCTTTATACCTTCTTAAGATTTAGTGGGCTTATTTTTGTAAATTCTTAATTTGAGTTAATATAACTTTCCAATTTCTGTTTTATTTCTCCAAAGCATTTAAGGCTATAAAATTTCCTCTAATTCTGTGTTAGCTGTATCCTACAAATTTTGACTTCTAATAACACTGTTACCAACAGTTCTAATTATTTTCTAGTTTCCTTTTCATTTTTTCTTTGACCTATTAGTCATTTTGAAGCATTTCTTTTATTTTACAAAATGTGTGGTTTTTCTCATTGTTTCTGTTTTTTAAATTATTTGTGGTATTTACTGGAGAGAATATTATCTCTATGATGCCAAACATCATTTTGTATTTGTGCTTGAGCATTCTTTGCAATCTCTAATTCTTACTTGTTATTTTATATATATATATATAATAAGCTTTACATATATGTTATATATATCGAATATAAGCTTATAAATAAGCTATATATATAACATAAGCAAATATTTGCTGCATTCAAAAAATCTTTTCTCCTTAAAAATTATTTTTTCTGTTTAATCAATAAATAACTGTAAAAGTCTGAATATTTCCTAGTACCAGACAGATTTATCAATTTCTGTTTATAGTTCTATAAATTTGTTTTATAGTATAATTAAATTTATTTTATAAATTACATAATTTCAGGATTATTGTATCTCTGTCTTTATTAATAGTTTTATTTTCCCTAAAGTCTATTTGGTAATATCAAAGTTTCCTTTTGATTATTGTATTTCCCTCCAGGCTTTACTGTGAACTTTTTGTGTTTTTATGTATATTTTATAGTTTATAGCTATATTTTATGTAATCCAAATTTACAATTTCAGTCATTTAACTGAAGGAAGGATAGTAAATTTGTCTGTGATTACTGATATATTTGGATTTATTTCTATCATTTTAATTTGTGCTATATTTTGCCTCTGTCTTTGTGTGGGTTTGTGATGTACATTTCTTTTAGTTTTTCTTGCAGTATTTTTTAAATTATAAGGTTTATTTTCTTTCATTTGATTGTTTGCTTCTTTCATTAGATTTATGCTCTCTCTGCCACATTGGAAGGTTTATATTTTATTATTTCTTTAATTAAAAAAATTTTTTTCACTATGTTTTGTAGAAATGCTAATAATCATGTTTATCTCAGTAAAACATTGACCATTACCTTCAGCTTATTTCTGAACAGTACAAGGACTTTAGAATGTATTAATTCTGACTCTCTCCACCCATATGCATGCTGTTATTATCCTCTATTTTAGTTTTAAATCCACAAATTGAAGGATCTATTGAATGAAAGATTGAGTGAATATATACTTTATTTTGAATCTTCCCTCAAAACTGTGAATTCTTTAGGTGAATATACTTTCTTTTGTTTTTCTCTGCATCCCAGCAACTAACACATTCCTTCTAGTTGTAATAAATCACTGATAAATGTTTTTGAAGAAATGCATAACATATATGGCTGATGATATAATTATGATTTTGTTGTTTTAATTCTCTCCCACTCATTCTACATCAGGACATAAACAGAGTTGACCTAGCATTATTTCGTAAGCATATAAACATATAATATTTATAAGCATAATGTTTTGCAGCATTAAAATAGAAATACACCAGCTAAATTTTTAATATTCTCGAACCTTAGGCCAAAAAGATGTCAAGGTCAGAATTATTCTAGCCAATGAAAACTTCATGAGCAAATATCTTCTCTTTCCTCATTTCTCACGTGTGACCAGGTCAAACATCTCATGACAGCTTTTCTTAATTCATTTGCCTCTTAACTTTAATGAAATTGCCTCTAATAAATGTTTAATATTTATTTACAGTTTCTTTTTCAAGTCAGACACACTTTCAGGGCAGGCATTAGAAGTGGTGATGGAACAACATTTTTATTATTTTCAAATCACAAATAGAGTGTGTACTCTACATATTATTTACAGTGTTCTCAGTTCTATCATGGTAAATCATCATCATAATAATAAGATGTTTATTGTAAGAAAATATTGGTTTCCAAAGGAGAAATGTTTGGAAATTGTCATAATCAAGAAATAAATACAATATAGCTGAACCTGTAAAAACAAGTAGAAACTAGTAGTTCAAGAAAATGAGGTAGACTTTTTAAAGCAGAAGGAGTAGAAAGAAAATGGGTCAGGTTAAGAGCACACATTGATTTTTAAAGTTGATAGAAATAGAAGTGGAGAAAAAGAAGGTGGAACTTCAAGTTTATTTTCTTGAAGAAGAAAATAAACACAGTATAAAACTTTAATTTTATAAATTTATTTATAATTTGAATTTTTTCAGACGGTGTTTTGAAATGGAAGATATATTTGCTCACTGAAAGAAAAAAAAATTACCTAAGGCTATTGTTTCAAGCAATAACATTCATTTCAAATACGGTGGGCATATACATTTTTCACAGGTATATTACCCTCCCATACTAACCAAAACTACCTACCTACCTATCTACACACACACACACACACACACACACACACACACACACGTACACACACATATAGACTCTCATTTTCCTTCTGTTAGTCTCTATCCTTAAATGATCTGTCTACTTAAAAGAGGAAATCAATAAGTGGCAGTTAGAAAATATCAATTTAAAGTTATTAATTCTACTTTAGACACTGATTTTATTAAGTTAACCGTCTTTTCTCTCTCTCTCCTTGACGTAGCAATATCCTTCAATATTCAGTGGTCTCTCTCTATTGAGAAGAGTCTGATTTGGGCATGAAGGTTGTTCCCAGATAATAGAAATAACTTTCTCACTAAGTCACATTCCCTGGCTCAGTGCTACTTTGTACTAAAGGAAGGGGCTCCCTTTTATCTAATTGACACAAAGGTGCCCATATGTGGTAGCTGCAGCCTTGTTTGTTAAGGAATCCGTTTTGTATAAAATGGATTATATTTATAGACTAGAAATATCGGTGTGAGTTTGGAGCTCCGTTTTATAGTCCTCGTATATCTTTGTCATTTGGTGGTTAGTTTCGCCTGTGACATTCAAATATGACTAGGAGTCAAACATTGTTCTAGGCATAGTAGACACAGTAATGAATAAATAGGTTAAAAACTCCAGCCTTCCTGGTGTTTATATTGTCATTTGGAGGAACAACAAAACACATTCTTACAGTGAGCTAGTGTCAAACACTTCTAAGTAATTCAAGTGTTTTGGGGGGTGGGGGAGGAAGACCAGCCCTGAGCTGACATCCGTCGCCAATCCTCCTCTTTTTGCTGAGGAAGACTGGCCCTGGGCTAACATCCGTGCCCATCTTCCTCTACTTTATATGGGACACCACCACAGCGTGGCTGACAAGCAGTGCATCAGTGGGCGCCCGGGATCCGAACCCGCGAACCCCAGGCTGCCAAAGCACGAACTAAACCACTGTGCCACCGGGTGGCTCTAGTAATTCATATATTTTAAATAATTCAATCTCACTGCAATCCTATGAGGCTGGCACTCTATTGTCCCCATTTTGCACATGGTAACTTGAGACATAGAGAGATCAAATAACTTGGCAAGAGTTGTGCAGATAGTAAGTGCCAATGACAGGATTTGAATCCAATCATTCTGGTTTAAAAGTCTACATTCTAAGCCTGTATTCCATGCTGCCTTTATAGTATTATGTTATCTCTGAGATGTCCATTATTTTTAAAAATAATGAATCTTAAAAATGAAGCATTCAAAATCACATAGTCATATCAATAGAGCCAGAGAAAGAATTTGAAAAAATCCATCAGCCATTCATGATAAATTTTTTCAGTAAACCAGGAATAAAGGGGACATTCTTCAACGTGATAAAGAATATCTACAAACCGTCTGTAGGTAACATCACACATCATAATGTGAAGCTCACTAAGGTCAGGGAAAAAGCAAGGATGTCCCTTCTCACCACTGTTTTTCAATATCATACTGGAAGTCCTGGTTAATGCAAAAAGACAGGAGAAGGAAATAAAAGTGATACAAGTCACAGACTGGATGAAATATTTGCAAAAGATATATCCGATGAAGGACTAATCCAAAATGTACAGGGGGAAAAAAAACCCTTAAAACAAACCTGATTGAAAAATGGACCAAGACCTTACTTAAAAGACACTTCACCAAAGAAGATATACAGATGACACATCCACATATGAAAAGATGCTCCACACCATTTATTATCAGGGAAATGCAAGTGAAAACAACATGAAATACATTTATATACTCATTAGAATGGCTAAAATCAAGAACACTGACAATAACAAATGCTGGAGACAACATGGAGCAACAGGACTTCTCATTCATTGCTGGCGGGAATGCAAAATGGTATAACCACTTGGAAAGACAGTTTAGCAGTTTCTTAGCAAACTAAACATACTCTTCCGATATAATCCAGTAATTGTGCTCATTAGCATTTACCCAAAAGATTTGGAAACTTATGCAAATCTACACATGAATGTTTATAGCAGCTTTGTTCATAATTGCCCAAACTTGGAAGCAACCAAGATGTCCCTCAGTAGTGGAATATTATTCAGTGCTAAAAGGAAATGATCTATCAAGCCATGACAAGATATGGAGGAATCTTAAATGCATATTACTGAGTGAAAGAAGCCAATCTGAAAACACTGCATACCATATGATTCCAACTATATGACATTCTTGAAAAGACAAAACTATGGAGACAGTAAAAAGATTCTTTCAGTGGTTGCCAGGAGTTAGGGAGAGGGAAAGATAAATAGGTAGAGCTCAGAGGAGGCAGCAAAAATACTCTGTATAATACAGTAACGATGAATACATATCATTACACATTTGACAAAACCCATAGAGTGTACAACACCAAGAGTGAACCCTAAGGTAAATTATGGAATTTGGGTGATATAATGTGTCAACATTCGTTCATCAACTGTAACAAAAGTACCACTTGGTGGGGGATGTTGATAATGGTGAGGATATGCATGTGTGGAGGCAGGGGTGGGAAATTTCTGTACCTTCTGCTCCATTTTGCTGTGAAACTAAAACTGCTCTACCATTTAAACCATTCTTCTTTGCTGTAACATGAGGAAAAGAATCAGGGACTGCTTGTTATTTTATTGCTGCTATTGTTGTTTCCATTGCTTTTCATCCCTTTTTATTTTGCATCTGAAAAAAAAAAAAAAACAATGAAAAGAAACCAGAAGAAGGGATTTCTCACTGAATAGCCACATCAAAATTTTAGAATGTTAATGATTAAAGAAAGTTTGCATTTCTAAGAATTTGAAATAAATGATAAAAAGAGACGGTTAACGATTACAGGAGGAAATAATTGCAAGAAGTAATTAGTGGGGAATAAGAACACGATTTACTCCTTTATTCAGAATGCAAGATGATTCTGCAGGTATAAAAGTTGTCTCTTTCATGTAGTGCTGAAAAAGCGTCAACCTTATTTTGAAAGGCTTAACTTCATTAAAATGTTTTATGCTAACTTGTCTTATGAAGGGCATTTTATAGATCAACCTGTTCTGGTAAACAGTGAAAGTGAACACAGACACCACACTAATTAGTGTCCACTATAATTCTATTGCTCAAGCTTACCATACAGATATTATTTTTTAATTCAGGGTTTTATTTTGCTTGTACTCGTTGCAATATATGGCCACTCTCAGATATAGTTATCTTCAGGAAATATTATTGAGCATCTATAGAGTTTATGTTACTATGTCTACTGCTTTATAGGTAAAACAATGGTTTCTACTTCAGGGACATTGAGTCTAAATGAATTGTGTACAACAGAATCACCAGAAAAGTGTTTCTTTTTTGTTTGTTTGTTTTCAATTGTTTGTGGTAAAAATACTGATAATGTTAAATAGACTATGTAGCAGTCTGTGATAAATTATGTAGTACAAGGGCCAAAGGGAAATATTAATTCTCAAGGCAAGAAGCTGGGAGAACTTTGTGGAGGAGGTGGGAATTGAAAATAGGCTGAAGGATGGGAGAAGAGAAAGATTCTAACATTTATTGCTCACTGATTATAGGCCAAACACTTTGTTCTCCTAATCTCATCAGAAACTCATTGCAATACTATTAGGTGGATTGTTATTATGTTGCATTTTAGAGATCTTTAAACTGAGGCTTAGTAAAATAAATTGACTTGCCAAGGGGACCCAGTTCATAGAGAAGAGGGTCAGAGTTCAAATGTAGGTATTTGTATCCAACATATTCATATTTTTCCCCATAGATACAATAGTTTATGAATATATGGGAAATGAGGGAGACAAAATATTTCAGGCAGAAGTGAAATAATTAGCAAACCAATCTACTCATTACTTGCTGTGGAAATCACTGAAGGGAGGCATAGAATGTCACTATTTGAGGGAATTGATTGCCTCTTGGGCACCACCTCATGTCCTCTCAGTCTCGCCTCTTATTATAGCCACTGAAGCAGAGAGGAACTCAGAAAGGCATTGGCCATGTTAATGTAAGTGTCACCCGAAAGCTTGGACTGCTGTCCAAGATTCAGAAGTTGAGAGGGAGGGCCTGAGACCTGAGGGAACCCTAGGCTAAAGCATAGTGGAATTGCCTAGGAATTCATGCCCTTAAGTGCAACATTCAATCAGGGCAGATTAGGACTAGTGGATAAATTCTTCACCATTTCTTCACTCAAGCACACATTTCACAGGAATTTTTAGAAGGTTTTGAGAGATTGAGGAAACAACCCAAAACAGATGGCCAAGTCCATAATACATCTGACCTCTAGTCCCATATCCTGGGATCACAATCTCAAATAAACTACTCAGGCATAAGCCTTTTCCTCAGGTTCTCCTTTTAAGGAGAATAAAATAGAATAGAATAAAAAATCAGCCCATGTCCTAGACAGCTGTTCCAACTAGCTATCAATGCTCATATCTCATCTATACCACACTCTTTGCAACTGTCTCAAGAATATCGAACATCCACAAGGAACAACTTATTTTTCTCACACAAGGCTTTTGATTTCATCAATAGATTAAATTGAAGTCTATCTCCCTTTAGAGTCTACCAGCCAGTTCCACTTACCTCCTCGTGGGCATGCAATATAATTCTAATATTTCTATTATATGATAGAGATATCTGCAAACTCGTGTTCTATTACATTTCATCATCCACCATTTCAACTAACAGATTTTGTCAATATTCTATTTGGTAAGTAAAACAAAACATTCTAATGTTACCCACATGACAGATATAGACTTTCTCTACAGGGGACTAAAAATATGAGGGATGGCTAACATAAACTGAGACAATATCAAAGAGTAACTATAATAGAACACAGTGGAAATCCTGTGAGAATATTCTGAAAGATAGGGACATTGTGAAGTCAAGAAAAGCAAGGTAAGAAGAATGAAAGAAAGGAAGGAAGGAAGGAAAGAAGGAAGGAAAACAAAGAGAAATAAGGATTGGGAGGATAAAACAAAATGTAGAAATAAAAGTCGAGAGCACTAGAGAGAAAAAGCAAGAGGAAGAGAAAAGAGAAAAGAAGTAGAAAGATAATGGAGAGTGAAAAAATGTGTAGATTACTTGCTTTTGTGGAATATCATTAGTAAGTACTTCAGGTGCCATGTAAGTCTTAAATGTGATAGCCCCATTAGTGAGAGTTGCAGTTAAATTACTATTGGTTTTAGAGAAGAGGAGAGTTCTATAATAAAAATCTTGAGCAACAGAACCAACAAAAGCTTTCCACTCTCAAAAACACTTGAGGTAAAATCCATGATAGACATAGCCTACAAATAAAGACTCGCTTTCATTATTCTTGGTGGTTTTTGCTAAAGGATTTTAATGTTTTTATTATTGCTACTTTTTAAATAGCGTATGCATGTCTATGCAGAGAACATCTCTGAAAGGGTAAACAAGAAAGGGGATGCACAAGAAATAGCTGCCTCTTCGGAGGGCAAACCAGAGACTAGGGACATTAATAGGAGGAAAATAAACTTTTCACAATATAATTTGAAAATACTCTTTGGTAGTTATTCATGAAAATAATAAAAAGATAAGTTGTTAAATAGAATTTGTTTATTTTTCATTGTTTTGGATATGGATAATGGCTCATTTTTTCGTTAGACACTTGTTTTTTGAATGAGCTTGTTTACTTTGTTAGCTGCTGTGTCTTTGAAACCATTTTCCCGTTGCTATGTCAAGTGACTTGATATGTCAGTGACAACAAATAACTTGATCTACTCTCGTGTCAGAGCAGCAAGGAGCATCTTAGCACTCAAGGTTAAATTAAAACAGAATGTGGGTCTGAATGCCATTGTTGTCTTTCGCATGCCCTTTTGGCAAGCAGTTCTTTAAATCACCAAGAGGATACAAAACTTTATAAACAACTTTAGGGAGTGATTCTACAGCCATCTGGATTTCACAATCTTAACTGGAATTCCTCCTAACTATTGCGAACACACATTTATAAATTCTGAAACTCTTAGATACTATTTTGCTCCTTCTCTGTAGAAGCCAATTAATCTTTCTACAAAAATAATCCATCAATTTGTGATATTATTTCTTTTTAAAATCTCTTCGGGTTTGTCAAGACCCCTGGAAAATTACTCTGCCTAATAATTTTTCACTCATTCAATTAAAACCTGAAGCTGACTGTCCTGTATTACAGACCCCACATTTTGCAAAACCTTTTGATGTGTAGAAAAAGCAAGGAACACAGAGCCCTAGGTAATCCCTCAGTCCTAAGGGGGGCGGGGGCAGGTCTTCCTTAGAGCTGTTTCCCATGTTGGGGCACCTTCCCAACAAAGCCTGAACTAGTGTTTTAAAGAATAAACATTTCTTTTTCAATCGCCTCTATCTCAGTCACTCTCAATAAATGGGATAGATAGAATATATCTGTACAATATAGGCATCTACAAGTCAGTTGCTTAGCTAATAATTCTTAAATTTAAATGGCAATCTACATTGGATGGCACTGAAACAGCACAGGCAATAAAGTTTAAAGTTTATCATTTTCTAATCTGTTTTCATTATCGTGAGGTTCATACTTTGAAGACAGTCTACATTTCTTACCTTTATTTTTTTTTTAAACTTCATTTAAAAAGTAAAATTTTTGGAACAAATTACATGTTTTAGCACTTGTCTAGAGTCTTTAGATGGACTGAGCAGTCCGAAGTCTTGTCAGTAAGACTTAGGGTCAGATTTATTCATGCACAGAGGGCCTCATTCAATCAAGCAATTTAAGTTCTGTCAATGGTCTTTGATTAAAATACAACCTAAAAATCCTAAGTATCGTAAAATTACACTGTGACAAGAAGCTAATTAACAAGTAAAATATTTTTGAAATGACTATAGAAAGAACACCTTAATAGTTTAACTACTGTTCTCCCAATTGCTCTCTTCATATTTTGAAACAAACTATTATAGGATTATCAAATCTGAGTGCATTTAACATGAATCCTTTGTGTAGGAGAAATAGCACACTCTATAACATATCGTGAAGTCTTCTCCAAAAGATTTACTAATATAATCCTTCTATGACATGTTGACAGATCTTTTTAGCTAGTATATTTTTGTGCATTTGAAATTTAGGCAGCAATTTAAAGCAACTTATAACATTCAAAAATAAAAATTCAAGATATATACAGTGATGCTAAGTAAAATAAATAACCCTGACCATTTTTTTTAGTTCTGTAGGTTCTTTTCCTGAATAAAAGACTGCTGGTATTTATGTAGATTAGCTAAATTTCAATTCAGCAGATGTATATCAGTCAAACAAATTTTTAAAATAGCATTAAAAAATTATAGAAATAGAGATCAAAGAAGATTGGTATAAATGACTATAGATAGTCCAGTATATTATATCTCTATGTTAGAAAAATGATAGTGCAGATATTTCAATCTGCTAGCTAAAATATAACTGAATAGCTTATATTCTTTTTTCATTAATTTTTCATGACACATAATAGTCAATGAAATTCTGTTAATAAAAACAATTTACTTTTGTCTTTGTGTGTATATACACACATACTTTCTCTAATCTCTTATTTCAATAATAAAAAGGATAACAAATGTTAAAAAAATTTTTTAACTACTTTGAATTAGTTATCTTTGTGCAGGTTACAGACAGTGCTAGGAATGCACTCTTCTATGGATCTTCAAATTTCTGCATAGTAAACACACTAAACACAAAAAATGCTATGTAGGCTTTTTCAGTGTAAGAAATTACTTGTAAATTAGGTAATTTCTAATATATAATTTACAACTATCACTTAACATCTCAACCAATTACATAAATATCTAGAAAAATAATTTTATTGTTTCCTTTGTAAAACTTGATGTTTGATATTTTGTGGATATATGGAAGCATATGGGATATTAAATGTCAATATTAAATTTTATTGCTGTCAATAAAGAGGCAAAAACGAAAGCTCATATTATGCCCATGAATGATTTTAACATTTACATCTATGAATGACAAGTAATTTCTACATAAGAATTAGAATCTGATATACCTAGTGCATTGAAATAGCAGAAGGGCTTATTGAAATGTCACTAAATTATAATTTGTTATTTGTATTTGATATTTTCTAATAACATTCATTAATTAGGTATACTACATTATTATTTTGAAGTTAAGTAAAAGAATTTTATAGACTAAAGTATAAGCTGCATTAAGGTAATATGGAAATGTAATCATTATAATTTTGTAATAGTAAACTATATTTCTAGTAGGAATTGCTTCTGTGTAGTGAGACTGGCTAAATTCCAAGTTCCTTCCTTCTCTGTGCATCCTGTAACAGATTGGCATAATCAATATAAGCAGTGGTGCACCCCGACGAGGGTAATCTGATTAGAATGACTCTACTCATTTGTAATTACTAGAACCAGCAGCTATTCATAGAGGAAATAAACAGAAATCATAGAGAACGAACTCAACACCCTGCTATTGCTTGTATGTACTAGAATCAAATAAATAGGTGATATAATCACTTATTTTATGTATCTACTGGGTCTTGATCATGTGTTATGATCTTTGTAAAGATTCTGGTTTATTAGAAATGTAAACAACAGATCTCTATGCTTCTGCAAAAATCATGGCTTAGCATCTGCCACAGTGATTTCCAAAGTTGAAACAGGTAGTCTTTACCTTGAAATTATTTGAGCCACGTTACTTTTAGGTATTCTATTACTGAGACTGGAAAAAATATATCACCTTCACCATCATTTAATGCAACACTGTGTATCATGGAAAATTGAGACTACTCTCTTCATTGATATAAATTACTATTTACTGCTTGTCTTGTGTATAATTTACAAAGCCTAATCCTAACCATAAGCTTATATTTGTTAATAGAATAAGCCTATGTAATACATAAATAGTCACTTTAGTGGAAGACAATCAAATTCTTTAGTGATGTGTAGATAAAAGCAATGTTTACATAAATGTCCTTTTTAATCAGTTATGTTTGCATATTCACTTATAATAATATTATTTTAAATGTAAAGAATTGCATTTTTTATTCAGGGTATACACATAGATATTACTTGTTTATATAAATACCAGGTCTTTAATATTTTGGTTTAGTTCTCTGCATTTCTATAAATTGGATTTTTAGCAGTAAATTAAAAGTTCATAATGCTACATGATGAGAGATGGTGGGGTTTAACAGTATCTACTTCTGTGTAACAAATACTGTAAAACTTAGCAACTTAAAATAACCATTTTATCTTGCTCACAATCTTGTAGGTCAGGAATTTGGAAAGAGCTCAGCTGTTAGTTCTTGCCTGAGATCTTCCATGAAGTTATGATCAAATCTTAATGGAAGCTGCATTCATCTGAAGGCTCAACTGAGTGAAATCTTCACAACGGTTCATTCACTTGGCTGACAGTTGATACTGGCTATCTGCCATGAGCTGATTCGGGGCCCTTCATAGGAGTGCCTACATGAGGTCTCGTCACATGGTTTGGGCTTCCCTTACACTATGATGGCTTTTCCATAAACAAACTTTCTAGAGAGCAGCTTAGGGCTCCAGCAAGTTTTCCAGTGAACAAAGTGAAAGCCCCATTGCCTCTTGTGAGCAAGCCTCTGAAGTTGCATAGTGCAATTTCCACAGTTCTCTAAGAGTTTCAGAATCTCAAGTCTACCTAGACTCAAGAAGAGGAGGTATCGAACCCACCCCTCAATGAGAAGAGTCAAAGGCTTTGTTCCTTTTTTTTTTAAACTGTCACATGGAGAAATGAAAAGTGTTACATCGGGGATAACTAAAAACTCAATAATGTGAAGAATTTACAATTAGGGTGGAGCAACTGGGATTTGAGCTTATGTACTCACTTTTAAACATAGAGTGAAGTCTACATGTCAGTCTTTAGAAAAGAACGGCATTTAGCAGTGGCAGTGATCTCACTATGACTTTGTCATATATGCCCTAAAAATAGGTGGAAAAGTTAAAAAAATCAGTCAGTTTAAATTAGAATTTATATAGTATATGAAAATGCCAACATATTTGGGCATGAAATGATCCAACTTATCATTGTTATAATAAAATAGCCAAAAGTGGTGTGATGATTAAGCAGATTTACTAAAATCAGATAGCAAATCTTTCCTTGAAACTTCAACATCCAAAGAAAGAATGTAGAAGATAGCCACAAGATTAGAAAGGTGAATTGATGTAGGGTAAAACAGCTAGGTAGGAATAAGAAAGAAGAAAATCCCAAACTGAGTGAGCCCACTTCTTCTTTGGGAATAGAAGATAAGAAAAACATCTTTGTTACCTTTGGGGGAGTCTCAAGAAGAACTTTGTAGAAAGGCATATATAATTCTTCATTTGTTGGCTCACTCTGAGGAAACACTATAAAATCCAATATCTATTTATTTAACCTTTTACTGGTTTCCCTCAAAGTTCAAATCCTTATTTTGGGGACTGAACGAACTACAAGATTTATACAAATTAGGAAGCCCTGATGTATAAAACCAGTATGCTTCCTACTGGTTTATGATCACAACTATATTCTATCAATCTGAGTATTTTAGGATGATAACTGTTATAATTAATATTCAAAACTCAATATCAATAAATTTAGAAACTATTTTATTCACAGTATTGCTAAATATGTCTATGTATAATGATATTCCTTGAGCTATATTATAATATTAGGCAAATGCAGATGTTTCTTTCTGAAGAAAAATCTCATCATTTATTTTCTCCCACCTAAAATCCTCCCTCCTTGAAGAACTGTTTATTCATACTCCTTAAAAAGCCTTATAAAGATTTTTATGCTTTTACCTCATCCAGCATTACATTGCAGTTTATAGGAGATTTTATGATTTTGCTTGTTTCTGGTTTTTGAATAAGTTCCATCTCGTGCTTTCTCTTGTGTTCTTTCCCCGAATAACTCCTATTTGATGCTGAGGTTCATAAGTTACCCTTTATATAATTTTAACCTTTTTTTTACTCTTTAAGGTAGGGGGAAGTGTCAACTTCCACAACTTCAAATTGTTCCCATGACACCTTATGCACGCACCCATGGGGTAACACCATGATTTTCTGAACTATACTAGCTAGCTATGTTAAAATAGGAAAACTCCAAATTAATATCAGAGCTCTGACACAATGCAGCCAGTCATTTCCAATTTTTACTTGGTTACTTTTTACTGTCTTCATAATGTCATAAGTTAGAAAAGTTCTTATGGTAATGTCATAGTCAATATTCTAATTCCTTGATTCTGCTCATCCAGGTAAATAAAATACCTATACATTCTTTCCTTTTATATTAATGTATACCTTGCAAGTATAATTCCATATTCTCCAAACCCTTTCTTTCCTTTACAACATAATTTACATTCCATATTGCCATACCCATAAATGTATGTCACTTCCTCTAGTGGAGGAAATTATCTCCTATTCATCATTGTATATCTTATTCACCAGAGTACTTCTCAAAATGGCTAGTCTGATGCCTTGCACTTGGCACTCAGTGAATGTATGTTGAACTGAATCAAATCGGATTAAATATGGGTCAGTCATCAGATATCACTCTTTCATCCAGGGCAAGTTAAGTTATAGAGCCACACATTCATCCAGCTTGTCCTCAGAATGGAATCAAGACAAGAAGATGGTGTATTTTTTTTTAAATAATAATGTTTTTATGGAAATGCAGATTTTTTTGTCTTGGTCTAGTTGTTTTATAGTCGTAGTTTTTTTTTTTACCCAGAAGAATGTATAGAGCTTTTAATTTCAGTCTATTTTTTATTGCCTCTATCTTCTGCTACTTGACGACTTTCACATTATATAATTTTTTTGTTATCCAGTCAAGCCTCCAGTTGCCATTACTAGTTATCACATAGCTCAGAGCAACAGAGTGATAGACCTACAGAAAGGTCAACCACATGCAAAGCTTTCAACAAGAAGTTCTAAACAAAGTACTCTGTCTGGAAGAATGAACTTCCACGAAAGGCAATGGTCTAGAACAGTTGTATGGAATTAAGTTTATTCTTCAGAATATAAATACTACTCATTATTGGAAATCTTCATTTTCTGTGATTTTAAATTCTATCTTTAAATATATCAATGTTATCACAAATTAATATTTTATAATAATTTGCTACCTTTCAATTTTAGTAAATGTATAATGCGGTATAGTAAAAGAATTTCCTTTCGTTCACCTAACTCCTAAAGACCCATCCACTCGTTACTCTAATGTTGTCAGGGGTTTTCTTCAATATTTTTTGGTAAGTGAATTGTATTATTCATTTCTTTTTCATCCTTTATTTGTAGGCTAAGATAAAAAATAATAGTTTGAATTGTTATATTTCCTTTGTTTCAAACAAGTGTTTCAAAGAAGCGTGACTCTACAAGTTTGGTAGTTTAACCAATTAAATGATTTATTCTTTGTGATGTCATTGCACTATGTTAATATTATTTATATATTATATGATTCAGTGGCAAATATTAAATTGCTATATGGTATGCATATAGCTCACTAGAAGGACAACATTAATTAAAAAAAAATTTTGACACTTTGCTTAAGTTTTTTTAAATTGCTATAGCAAATACACTATAAATTTCCTTTTAAAAAGTTTTTAGCAATTATGAATTCTGGTCAACAACTGTATAGTTGTATACATTTATGCATGCCATTTAGCTATTTTTTTGTGATTGTTGGTGTAAAATATATAAATTTAACAAATGTTAAGAGATAATAAAATTATTATTGGACATCTATTTTGAGATTTTATTCTGTTTATTTACATTTATTTTTACACTTATGAATAATAAAAAACATTAGGAATAAAATGAAATATGAGGCTGATTATACTAGACAAGAAAAGTAGGGAATTGAATGGACAGAAGGAACTATAGAATTGCAGCACTGAGGTTCAAATTTGACTCTTAATAAAAGACTGGAAATTGATGATGTGGTAGGAGTTGAGGAAGGTGGTACCAATATGATGAGTAGAATGCCAGATTTGATCCACTTCTTGAATAACTATTTCTCACAGGGAATACTTGCTAATGGGAGCTTTGTAGCAATATTTGGACAATCAGAAGAAATCTAACAGATTTGCTTAGGTGACCTAACATGAATCTATTTACCAGTTGCCAACAGCATGGTAACATCTAGTGTTGTGGGATGTAATGGAGATGAAGAATGTACTTTCAGTGTAGGGGAGAGTCTATCTAATCTGAAATGGCTTCCAGGAGTTAAGTGATTAATCATAATGTTCATAGAAATTTCTGTTCAAAGATCTAATTACCCATCTTTGTATGATAGTTAGTCTGGCAGTGATGAGAGATAAAAAGCTGAATTATTTGGAAAGTGATATTGGCCTTCTAAATTTAAGTTATGTCTTTCATGGTATAGCTTTATAAGTTGTGCTTACAGAAATATTCCTTAAGGAGCTGAGTATTAGTGTATAAATTTATAAGAAGCAAGGCAGGGCATAAAATGAGGACATGTTATATGCACAGAAAAGAGATGAATAAGCTCAATAGAAGCAGGAAAAGCATTTGGAAAAATTCAACACATTTTCATAATAAAAACTCTCAACAAAGTAGGTGTAGAAGGAATTTACCTCAACATAATGAAGCCCATATGTGAAAACCTCATAGCAAACTTTATACTCGATGGTGGAACCTAAAAGATTTTCCTCTATGGTCGGGAACAAGGCAAGCATGCCCACTCTCACCATTTCTATCCAACATATTATTGGAAGTCCTAGCCAGAGAAATTAGGCAAGAAAAAGAAATGAAAGTTATCCAAATTAGAAAGGAAGATGGAAAATTATCTCTTTTTGCAAATGACATAATCTTATATGTAGAAAACATAGACTCCACAGAAAAAAAATTTAGAACCAATAAGCAAATTTAATAAAGTTTCAGGATACAAAATAAACATACAAAAATCAGTTTTTATTCCATACACTAAAAATGACCTACCTGAAAAGGAAATTAGGAAAATAATCCCATTTATAATAGCACCAAAAAGAATAAAATACTTAGGAATTAACTTAACCAAGGAGGTGAAAGATGTACACTGAAAACTACAAAATATTAATGAAAAAATTAAAGAAGACACACATAAGTAGAAAGACATCCCATGTTCATGGATTGGAGGATTTAATATTGTTAAAATGGCCATAGTACCCAAAGTGATCTATAGGTTCAATGCATCCCTATAAAAATCCCAATGGCACTTTTTACAGAAATAGCAAAAACAATCCAAAATTCATATTGAACCATAAAAGACCCTGGTTAGCCAAAGCAATTTTGACAAAGAACACAGATGGAGGCATCACACTTCCTGATTTCAAAATATGTTACAAATCTATAGTAATTAAAACAGTATGGTTCTGGCATAGAAACAAACATATACACCAATGGAACAAAATAGATAGCCCAGAAATAAACCCACACATTTATAGCCAACTGATCTTCAACAAAGGTGCCAAGAATACACAATGGGGAAATGATAGTCTCTTCAACAAATGGTGTTGGGACAACTGAATATTCACATTAAAAAAAGGAAACTGGACACTTATCCTACACAAAAATAAACTCATGATGGATTAAAGATCTAAATATAAGATCTGAAACTGTAAAACTCCTAGAAGAACACATAGGAAAAAAAATCTTCATGACATTGGTCTTAGCAATGATTTCTTGGATGTGACACCAAAAGCACAAGCAACAAAAGCAAAAATAGACAAATGGGACTATATCAAACTACAAAGCTTCCACACAACAAAGGAAAGAATCAACAGAGTTAAAAGTTTACCAAGAAATGGGAAAAATATTTTTAAACTATATATCTGATAAGCGGTCATATCCAAAATATATAAGAAACTCCAACAACTCAATAGCAAACAAACAAAGAACAAATTAAAATATGGGCAAAGGAATTAAATAGACATTTCTTCAAATAAGACATTTAACTGCCCAAAAGTACATGAAAATACACTCAACATCATAATCATGAAGGAAATACAATCAAAACAACAGTGAGATCTCACCTCATACCTGTTAGGATAGCTATTATCCAAAATAAAATAAAATAACAAAGTGTTGGCAAGAATGTGGGGAAATTGGAACCCTTGTACAATGTTGGTTAAATGCAAATTGGTGCAGCCACTATGGAAAACAGTATGGAGGTTCCTCAATAAACTAAAAATAGAACTACAATGTGATGCAGCAGTCCCACTTCAGGGTATATATCCAAAAGAATTGAAATCAGGATTTTGAAGAGATAACTGCAGTTCCATGTCTGCTGCAGCATTATTTACAAAAGCCAAGATATGGAAACAACTGAAATGTCCATAGACAGATGAATGGATAAAGAACATGTGGTATATGCATATGATGGAATATTATGCAGCCTTGAAAAAGAAGGAAATACTGCATACACAACAATATAGATGAACCTGGAGGACATGATGCTAAGTGGGATAATCCAGTCAGAGAAAGATAAATACTGTATGATTCCATTTTCATGATTTATCTCAAATAGTGAAATTCACAGAAACAGAGAGTAGGATGGTGGTTGCTGGGTAGTGGGGAGAGGGGAAAACGGGGAGTTGGTGCTCAACAGGTATAAATTTCAGTTATGTATAACGAATAAATTCTAGATATCTGCCTTACAACATAGTATCCATACTTCAAAATACTGTATTGTGCATTTAAAATTTTGCTAAGAGGGTAGATCTCAAATAAAGGCTCTTACCACAACAAAAAATTAAATGCAAATAAAAAATAAAATAAAATTGGAGGGAAAAAAATAAGAAAAATGAAAAGAGATGAACATGAGAGAATGAATGTTTATTAAATTATAGAGATAATATCTAGTTAAGCAAAGTTCCTTTGAGAGGAGAAAGTTGAGATTGAATCCACAATTGTGTTATTTAGAGCCATATATCTAGTAAGTCATCCCTTGGCTCATGTCCTTGTGTAATGTGAGCTTTACAAGGTTGAAAAGGAATCTGACTTTCAATTAACAATGACGGTTTGGCCATGTATATCCTTTTCCCTCTTGAAACTCCACTAAAGTCAAAACAAAGTTGAAGACATGAACACACCAGGAAAAATAGGAATATAAAACAGAGTAAACAAGTAGTTACAAGAAACTGTAGATGATAGAAGAGAGAGAGATAGATGCAATAATGTAAATGACGTATAAGCAGCAATCCAAGTGACTGAAGTGAACCAATGAGCCTCCTTATAGCCACAAAAGGCTTAAAACCTGACACAAAAAGTCCTGCTGACAGTTCCAATGACATGTAAAATCCTGTGCAATGAACCATAAGACTAATCAGTCACTATCCTTTTCTTATACTGAATGACAGCAGCCAAGAAATTGGCCTCCAGACAGAAGACAGCTGGAATCACAAAGTAAAGAACTCAAGGGTATTTGGTGGTCGCTTGACAAAGAACCTCCCTCACTCAGTGACCTCACCTTACCCTGAAAGTGCCTGGGTTTTTTCCTCTGAAGGCAAACTTTCAATCAAACTTTTAATTCTGGCCTTTAAATCTGAAGTAAATTAAATGACAGCAAATATGGCCTGTATTTCAGAGAATTCTCCAACAAGAAAGAAACAAAAAAACAACTACCATAATGGAACAAATGTGAAGGGAACAGAGACACTGCTGGACATAAGAAATATAGCATTTTGCTCAGTATTGTACAGTATTTATTTAGCATTAATAATGCAAACACATACTAATGGGTTAACTAAAATTGGAATACAATTCCCCATGGAATCCAGGGACAAGTAAATGAGGAGTTGACACAGTGACGATCCTCATTTACCATAATCTGATGGCAAAAAATAAGGTCTAAAATGTCTAAATTAAAAGAAAAAGAAATAGGAGTATATTATTTAGAAACATGGAGGCAGGGCCCACAAGAAATTAGTAAAAATTAGAAAGTTTTTGTTCTGGGATTGACTCCCAGGACACTTGGTATTGTAGTGTTCATTAATAACTTTTTAGTAATATTTATTATGTTCATTCACTCCATTGATGAAAATATAGACTTATTTTTCTAATACAAAATTCAATAAATTGTTACCTAAAATATGACTAGCATTATAGCTGGAAAAAATATGAAATAAATATTGTCATTCATATTTACCAATAAAAACGACCTTACCAAAGTCACAAAGGCTGTAGCTGTTCTCACGTATTTCTCGATTCTTGCAGATCGCACTGATCATGCTGCAGATGTTGGATTTTGGAGGTGTTATGGGGTAGGGAGAGGAGAAGAAAAAGGGACTGACTTATGGCTCTGTAGCCTTTGTCAAAATAGAGCAGCTAATCTTGTTATGGAAAGGATCATTAATATTATTAATATAGTTTCAAGGGACCTTTCCAAAAGTATTCCTCACAATTGATGAGCTGTCATGGTGGTATAATAAAGATTAAAAAGTCACAAACTGAGGATGAAAACCTTTTTCTGCTTGAATAAAATGTCAAAGATCAGAGAGGCTTTTAACCTCCTTATATGTCCCTGGTTCAGTTCAGATTTTATCTTTAACATTTTCTCGGTTATCTCTATCGTGGCATCCTTTTGTGTAGAAAAATTAAGGAGGAAAAACTTCTTAAAGAAAATAATTGTGTTTATTTGTTCAAAGCATAAGAAATAGGTAGGCACGGTGATTCTGCTGAGCAAAAATATAACTTATTAATTCCCTGAGATGTCTGACACTTACCTGATAGGACACCCTCATTTGTCATATTGAAATGACTGTCTGTATAGAATAGGCATAATAAATTTAGGCAAAGTAATATCTCTCTGTAGGACCTAACCACAGACAAAATAATAGCCTTTCAGTGTTGAAAAGAATCTCAGTCTTCCTCAAGTTCAATTTAGGAGCAGGTCTCCATTTTCTTGTATAATATCATTGCCCCGAAAATGCATCCAGTCCCTGTGTGGTTCATTTCAGGATGGAGCTAACTGCTTTAGGCAGTCTCCCATCCACTTGTAAAGTAGCTTTAATAGTTAGAAATTCTTTTTAAAAAAAACTAAGGAGATGAGTCTCCTTATTGATTATGCCCTCTCTTCTTACTTTTGTCTCTGATGAAATAAAGATTAAGTGGATTCCATCATTCAAATGACAGTTTCCCCAAATTTTGAAGACAGTTATTTTGCCCCTCTTAAATATTCAATGTTAACTCTACCCAGTTCTTTCAATCATTTTTCTGTGAAATAATTTTTTTAAGATCACTTAAAATACTGCCTGCATTCCACAGCAAGAATCCTAGTTTATCAGTATTCACTTCAAAAGTAGTGTCCCAAACTAAATAATCCTATTTCAAAAGGCTTCAGAACCACCATAGAATGTAGTAAAATGTTCTTAACGTTTATCTCTTAGGAACACATCCATATTTCAATTATTAGACACTATGATTATGTTGGATATTTAGAAAAATTATTCCCCAGAATTCTTAATAAAGAATTTAAATTTAATTTCAAATTTTAAACTTTCATTTTCCACATTGTAATATTGCATTGGATTATTTTAGTTTCTGTTTTATATGATCTCATCCAAAAGTCTTAAAACTTTTTGAAAAGGATTGACATTTATCTCCACTGATAAATATTTTCAGTCCCTGCCCCTGAAAGCATGTGAGAGTAAGAACACTATGCAGTTATGGTAGGGTTGGTTTGTTGTGGCAGTGGTGGTGATGGATGTTATTTTTTGATGTTCTCTCTTTTGCTAGATGCTGAGCTCTGAGTTAGTGGTGCTGTATTCGTCTATGTATCCCCAGATATTTATCCTCTAACAAAAACATATTAATTGTTTACTGAATAAATAAATGGATACATGAACAAATGAATGAAATTATCAGGCAAACTATGCACCAAACTGTATTAATCATTTATAAATTAGTTTTTATTTAATTCATTTTCTATTTGAGTTAAAAATTACTTCTCTTATCGTACACATGAATTGAATATGATGTTTATTAAGTATTTGGCTAACACTTTAGTTGTCCAATAGCACATTCATTTAAGCATAAATGCATCCTTAAAAATATTGATTCAGACAATATGTTAAAACTGATATTTTGGTTAGGACTATGAGTAAATCCATGGTGGGGAAGTAAGAAAGAAAAAAACATGGAAATGGAAGCAGATCTAATAATGCCATATGTCTTAAATTGTATATCTTTTTTTCACTTCTCATTGGGAAAAAAAATCAACACAGTAAAGTTTGAATTTAACATTCAGAATCTCTTATCCCTTATGAATCATGCAAAACTTCTAGATAACAATGAAGTCAGAACAGCAAATATCAATCTATCAGAAGACAATCTCATATTTTTTACACTATAAAAAATGAAATTTTCTGTTAAAGCAGGTGCTACCTTGCAAAAGGTTTTTTAAAGTTGATGAACTAAAATTTTTTTATGATTTATGGACTTAGGCTATATTTTGGCCTTAATTCAACTTCAAATGAAAAGGTGAATAAGCCTTAATTGAAAATTAATTTAATCTGTATTTAATTATACATTTTAAATTATCTTTTAAATATATTTTCTTATAGTTTAAATTACTTTTAGTAATTTTGTTTTAATCAAATTAAGCCTTTGTAGCCCTTTCTGTCAAACAATCTGATAAATGTGACACTACAGCCAAGGAAAAATGGTATAAATGCACCAACCCCAGTTGTGTATTTAAGAATTTATGTAAATTGTCTCAATAATCATTTATTAAACATAGTAAATAAATGGCATTCAATATTAGAGGTCTAATAATTAATCTATAAACCTAAAATTATATTTCACATTGAATTTGCAATTTTACTGAGATTCAAATTTCATTTGCACATGTATAGAAAATCAGTTAACTGGAAATTGAGTCTCACCTACTGTATTAGTTTTCTATTGTTGCCATTACACTTAGAGGTTTTTTTTTTTTTTTTTTTTTTGTACACTTAGAGGTTTAAAACAAGACAAATTTATTACATGTGATTCTGTAGATCAGAATCCCACATCAGTGTCACTGGGCTAAAATAAAAATATTGGTGGAGCTCCATGCCTTTCAGTAGACTCTACAAGGAATTTTCTTACCTTTTTCAGCTTCTAAAGGCTTCCCTCATTCCTGGACTTGTGACCCCTTCCTCCAGCAAGGTAGCATCTCTCTATCTCTGCTTCAGTCCTCACATCTCTTTTTTTCTGACCACAGCTGGGAAAGGCTCTCCTCTTTCAATGATGTATGTAATTAAATTGGCTCCTCCTGGATAATCCAGGATTATCTCCCACCTCAAAATCCTCCACCTTAAGCCCATCTGTAAAGTCTTTTTGCTGTGTATGGTGACATACTCACAGGTTTCTGGGACTAGAGTATAAATATCTTTGGGGGGTTCACTATTCTTCCTACTACATATAATACTCAGTATAGTTTTTCCTTTTTTTTTTTTTGCATTTATTTTTCTACTCATTTTAGGGCAATACTCATGACAAGAAATACTTATTTTCTTAAAATGCCACTAACTGAATGGCAAAATTTAGTGAGAAAATGCCCAGGTAGCACACATAGAAAAAAATGGGTTTTCTTTCAAAAGAAACAATTTTGCGTATTTGGGGACTTTCAATGACTTCAGGTTAAATCTCTTCAGGCTATAACAGAGGAGTAATAATTGATAAAAAAAAAAGCAATAAAAGAAATAAAAATAAACATTTTCGAGAACCTGCTATAAAATAAACATTACTTTGAAAACTATGTAATTCAGAGGACATAAGTATTCCTTCGTATACGGAATAATCTTTCTTTGATTCTTTGATGTTGGTGCCACGTATCCAGCAACGCAATTTTCTGGGAATGCATGTATAAGTCAAATTTCCTACGTTGAGAATATCTATAGTGATGAGAGGTACAGAAAAGTTAATACATATTTGCCAAATAATATAACAAGTGTTATCACCTAAGTATGCATAGTTTGCTAACTGAAAAATGAGCACAGGTGGTTATTATCCTTGAGTAACAGACAGGATAGAAAATAGAAATATTTCTCAAGACTATGTGCTCCTGTTACAAGGTTGTGAGCTTCTTATGGGAAAGAAATAGGTCTTGTGAAGATTTGTATCCCTATGGCCTATCACAGTGCTGAACATGTATAGTTGTTCAACACAGATTTGTTGTCACAGGAGATCATGATTCAGATTGCAACGAAGAAAGTAACATTAATTGATTATTTTGCAAGTGCTGACACATCTCACATATTGCTGAACCTAATGACTATATACGGGAAAGAAGAGGATGACTGTCTTGGTGAAGATTTGGAAATTCAAAAATTAAGTGACTTGTCCCTCAAAAAGCACCTGGCAGTTAAAGGGAAGATTCAGGATTTTGTAGTTGTGTGGAAATCAACATACATCTGATTCCAAAATCTTGTTATTTCCCCTGTATTGGAGTGTAATAATTTTTAAAACTAATATTCTTTTATGGTAACTTAAAATGTTTAACTTCCTCAGAAGAATCTCACATATTTCTTCTCCTCTTTATGGGGCGAACACATCCCTGGTGGAAAATCAATTCCAAGTTTAAAATTAATACTTTACATTCACCATGTTATCACCAACTAAGAGAAATTTGTCAACCATTACTTCTTTCAGTTTGCATGAAGCAAACATTTTTATTTTAAACTATAAAATTAAGTTCTTATACAAAGGTACAGACTCCCTGAGATTTTGATTTGACTTTCCTTGGAGGGCACTCTCTTACAATTGATACATACTGAGGAATACATACACACTTACCTCAATGAAGCTCTGAAATTAACTTTTGTGACATTTAGCCATGAAATAAGTTATAAAGAATTATCTAGACTGAAGAATAACGATAAGAAAAAAGTGTGAGACATCCTAGGATTGTGAGAAATAACGTATTTTGAGATCTGGATATTACTGAACTTCAGGGTGAGCAGAGGAGATTAGGGAATGATGCCAACTGTTGTGATGGTGACAAACTGGACGAAGAATTGGAAGATCATTTAATCGACACTAGGAGTATGACATAAGGTGTAAAAGTAAGGTACAAGTTATATAGCGAAAACAAGGAGACACCTGGCTTAGTTGTATTACAAGGTCTGATGAATTGGAAATATGTATATGAAACAAAGGTATTCTTTTCCCGTCACTGACTTGTCTATGTAATATTTTAAAAGAAAAAAATATTCTATTTTTAGTAAGAACAACTAAATAAATTAATTCTAGTAATGAAGCTATGTTATGGTAAATATGCGATAATACCCAGTAACTGTGTTTTTCTTCACAGAAACTTTTATGTTACATAATATTAACCTTCACAGCAGGGTCTATAAGCCAGAGTAATAACTTGGTTATAAATTTTCTAAGATATAAATTCAGATTACACTGTTCAAACATCCTTGCTTGCATATATAATGTATTTCAACATAGATTTTTAAGAGATTGTGGTTATATTAAAAAGATGAAAAAATCAATCTGCAATATCATAAATAAGAACATTATACTTTCTCTTATTATAATTCTCTATACATCTGCTTCTCTATTTCAATTCTCACTCTGATTTTAATGCATAAGATAATGCCTTAGGTGCTTTCTGCTTTAGTTTTTATTACTTTAGTCATGCTTCAATCAATTTGATGTTCCCAAATTAACATTCAGAAACGCTTAGCTTTCTGAAAGCATTCTTTGTGGTGTGAGTAATTTCTGTTTTTCTGTGATTCAAAATTATTGTCTTTATTATAAAAGTTCATAACCTAATTCTCTATAACTGTGATTAATGCTTTCCTTTGGAGGAAAATCATTGATTTCTATATAAAAATTACTTTTAACAGGTATATTTTATCCTGCTGCATTATAATAACTTTGGGCTTATGAAATTTAAAAAAAAAGACTTTTTACTTTTAATTAATTTAAAGTAGTCAAAAGTATCTTTTAAATTTTTAGGGGGGGGGTTGGCACGGTGGCTCAGCGGTTTACTTCGCACTTTGGCAACCCTAGGTCCGTGGCTGCATCCCATATAAAGTAGAGGGAGATGGGCACGGATGTTAGCCCAAGGCTGGTCTTCCTCACAAAAAATAAATAAATAAATAAATTTTTAGGGAAACATAGTGTTCAGTACATTCCTGTATGGTAAAGAATTAATTTTTTGTTCCTTGCTGTTAAAATTATTTCTAGGTTTACTTAATAATCTTAAAGTTAAAGGTTACTCCTTAGTGATGCTAAAACATTGAATAATTTCTGTTTAAAAAGGCTTATTCGTTCTCTTTTAGGACTCTGATAGAAATGTATTATTATTTTTAAACCTTGGTGGAAGACTATAATGTACACTTCAAGAACTTTGAAGAACTCTCTCTTTTTTATTTTTTAACTCACCTCACTTCTTTTGTTGAATGAACAATCATGCTCTAAGCCTACGCTGTAACAAGCGTTAACTGATTCTCTCACCTTAGTTAAAGGAACTATGGAAAATTACTGTTCACAATCCTTTGTGTTACAGTTAGGAGAGAGACTGCATTATCATACATTCTCTTATGGAGGCATCATGACTCTTCAGGCTAAGTAACACGGTAGGGAAAACTACACTTAGGTATCAAGATCACCATGCTACAGACTACCTATGTGACTTTATATGCCTGTGTTTCATAAAGGAAATGATAAATGAGATGTACATGGAACTTAATAAGTAATACATGCATATTATTTTCATCTTTCCATAAAAATATAAATAAGTTAGAGTGCCTGTTTCCTCACTAGTTAATATTATAGGAGGAGAAGAAAATTCTACAAATATTATGTAATATCTACTATGTACCAGGCAATGTGCTGAGATCTTCACATTTATTAAAAGTTAAAGGATTCCAAGTCTATCCTAAATTCACTAAAAAATACTGAGTGTGGTGCCTTTGTTTGAGAAAGCTCTATTTCTAAATAACAATGCACATACTCATGGAAGTCTGAAAGTTTTTATTTTAATCTGCCATTGGTAAATTAAAGCAAAAACAAACTATATATACACAAACACATATATTTAAGTCTGTGCAGTTTTAGGAACTCTGATCTATTTTGGGGTTAATTTTTCTTCCTATAATACTATAATATATATTGGTGTAATAATAAACTTTTCCAAGTTATGGTGATATTGGGTAGTATATTGTTATTGTTATTTTTAATATTCTTACATAAAATTAAAAGTTGATAAATAAATATATTTATTCCTCTTCTTCTTTCCTTCCTTTCTTTCTTCCTTTCTTCATTCATTATTACATTTATTCACTTAGAATCAGTGACTGTTGTACATGCTGTGGATAAAGCAATGAATGACAACAAAACAGTTTTCATGAAGCTAACATACTAATAGATGTGTAGTTCAGGTAATGCTAGCTGCTACAAAGATATGTCCAAAATTGTTAAAGAAATAAAGGTTTATTTCTTGTTTATGTCACCATACAGTGAGCGTACCCTTACTTGGGGCCTTCCATGTGGTTACACCAAGCAAACGGTTTTCTTTCATCCTGAGGTATCGTCTCTCTCAGAGTCAGGGGTTACTTTCTATTCATCTGGCCAATGGCTAAAAAGGACAAAGAGAAAGGACAGCAGCCTCCTGACCATCTCAGCTAGAAGGGGACAAATCACTTTTGTTCACATTTCATCAGTGAGAATGAGGCTTGGGGCACCCCCTAGGACATGGGGAACAATGAGGGGAATTGTAATTCCTGACTTCACCACTGATTCCAAGCAAAATTTGACCCTGTGGAGAGGCAGCAAGATGTGTACAGTCAGCTAAGGTCATTGCAACTGTCCATTGTGGTCATAAAGAAATCTCTCTTCCACTTTTCTTCTCAAACACAAAATGGCTAGACAACACAAATTGCCTCTAATAACTGCATCCAATTTAAAGTCCAGGTCATGAAGAGTTGTCTCCATAAAATCTGGATGTTGTTCTTCTTGGGGCAGCAAATTGTGAGCTAAAACACATGTGTCTGCTGCTCCAGAACTCCAAATACATAGGAGTGGAGCTGGGACAAGGTAAAACTATTATCAAAACAAACAGGAACAGCAAACTCGAGCTAAGCAATGAACTGGGGCCACTGAGCACTTGTTACTTCATAGGAATGATGAAGTCTTAGTTGCGTGGCATTGCGAGGATGACAACTCTCCTTTTCAGGTTACCTACAGTTTTTATTTATGGCAGAAATCCCTTTATCCATTGTCTCTGTGAGTCCCTGTTGTGTCATAGTAAGAGGAAAGCTCTCCTTCGTTCATTATTCTCCTTGGCAACATCTGAAACTAAAGCAGGAAACTGTGCTTTCATGAGGTGCTGTAAACTTTTCCAGTCATTTTCAGCCTTAGCAAGTTTAATGCCTGAGAATTGTTTTAAAGCTCAAAAGTCAAAGACATAACTAGCATTCCAGTTTCCAACTTCTTTGTTTAATCTATAGTTTCAGTGAGTGCATGTTGCCCCTTGGATGTTATGTCAGAAACTTTGCTTCATTTCATTTTCCATGCCCCCTATTAAGCTAAGGATATAGCTACTCTTTACTTAAGGAACACACTTCATTATTATTCATTAGAATTTAAGGTAATTCCAGATGTAGTATAATATAAATTCTAAATTCTCAGCAGCTTAACATAATCAACCTTTATTTTGTTCTATGTCACAGTCTACCAAGAATGCTCCTGGTCAAGTGGCCTTCCTCTTGGCTGTTTTTGCAAAATGATTCTTCTGGATTGTGACTCAGTCCTGTTCTTGGTCCTTAGAATCCTCTCCATTAAGTGACAGGTAGGAAAAACTTGGGAGAGTACACATGTAAGTTATCTCAGAAGAGACACACATATTTCTGCTAAAATTTTATTTACTACAAATAATCATGTGGCTCTAGATACAACAAGCCCTAGATACAACAAGGGCTTAGGAATATAATCTCAGGTTAGCATCCTCTTTCAAGCAACAATTTATTTAAGGAAAGTGGAGTCTGCGTCTTTGATCAATTACTTGCTTTTGACATGAGTAAAGACACCAAAATTAAAAAAAATAAGGAAGACACAATATGCCAAAGTATGGTATGTACTATGAATCAAAACAAAGTTGGTTAAATGTATAGTAAATGATAATGAGGGGTATTATTTTATCTCAGAGGGGTATAGAAACTTGAAGAAAGAGAGGGAGTGATCCATCTAGGTATTTGGAGAAATAACTTCCAGACAGAGGTAACAGCAAATTCAAAGGCCATTAGCCAAGACATGCTTAGAATTTTGAAAGAGAAAGAAGGATATTATAGATAAAAGTCAGTGAGGTGCGTATGGAAAGGGATTGAGGAGAGAGGTAACTAGGTCTGGATCCTGTAACATTTTATAAGCTGTGTTAAGAATTTTGGAATTTTCTCTGAGTGAAGTGGGAAGTTATCAGATGATTTTAAGCAGAAAAGTAATATGATCTTACAAAAACGATATTCCAAGAACCTCTATATATCTTTCACTCAGTTTCCCCTAATGTTTACATTTTAAATAATCATAGAGCATTTATAAAACCAGGAAATTAACATCCATACAAAGCTATTAACTACTTTACAGATCTTATTCTTATTTTACCATCTGCCTCAGTACTGTCTTTTTTCTGCTCTAGGATCTAATCTAAGATTGTACATTGGTCTTAATTGTCGCATCTCCTTAATCTCCTTCAACTTTATTTGTCTTTCACAAGTGATACAAGTGAAAAGTACTGACTGATTATTTTACAGAATGTCCCTTGATATACATTTACATGATGTTTCCTCAGATTAAATGGAGTTTGTGCAATTTTGGCAAGAATATAAGAGAAGTGATGCTTTGTTCTCCTCAGGGTATCATATCAACAAGTATATAATGTTGATATGTCTTCTTACCGGTAATATTAACTTAGAGCATTTTGTTAAGGTGGTACCTGCCAGATTTCTCCACTGTAAATTTATATTTTTCCATTTTTAATTAACCACTATTTTGTGGGTAGATATTTTGAGACTATGAAAATATCCTACTTATTATATTTTGCCCACCTGATTTAACATCCCTCAATTATTCCTGTCTGCAATAATTATTACTGTGGTATTTACCAGATAGTGATTTTCTAAGTCCATCATTCTTTCTACATTCATTAATTTGAATTCTACTAAGGGAAGAATCTCTTTTCTTCTCCTTCAATTCATTTGCTTGATTATTTATATCTGTATGTAGTCATGGATATTTATTTTATTCTATGCACTATAATCCAGTAGCAACATTTAATGTTGAAAATAACTCTTCTTTGGCCACTGAGAGATCCTTCCTAGTGACTCTGGTAATCTTTTGATATGCTCCTATCATTTTTTTTAAATCAATTCCTTACTTTCTGGCACCACAAGATGTTCCAGGCTCATCTTGTACTTTCATGGCCACAGCCCTAGAATCAACAATTTATCCAAGAAGCTTGTTTGTTTTATTGGAAAAAATTATTTAGAAACCAATATCTAGGTACTGGGTGTTCTCATTATGGCCAGAACCTTTTTGTAAGGTCCCTTCGTGAACAAGGTAGAAAATATACACACACACAAACACACGCATGTATAAAACTGCTTCCATTTCTACATCTATTTAAGGAAAGAAAGACTAGTGTAACTGATGTGTTGTTTGTGGACACAGGAATGAAACGAAATGAGGTTAAATGTATCCATGGGCTAGGTAATCCCTGGTCTTGTTCACCAGAACATGTCTAGGTTTGGGCGTAAGAGTAAGGAGAAACCACTGACGGGGATCAAGCAAGTGCAGAGTATGATGGGATTCACGACAACAAAAGACGATTCTAGTTGTGAGAAGAAGACAAGTTAGGATGACTGGGATGTGAGATTTAAAATAAGTAAAAGTCAAAAAAGAAGATAATGAGAAAAACGTTACCAAGGAAAGGGGTGAGAGGACTGAGGCACATTAATATTATGGCCAAAATCCATAAGCTTTTCTTCCCATAGCAAGGGGAAAAATAAAAACAGACTTTAGGGTAGAGATGAGTTAAGCTGCAGAAATAAATGCTTAGAGGATTTTTTGTCATTTTGAGTAAAAGCTTCATGCCTGATGTTGTACTGAAAAAATAGTTCAAACGTCTCGCCCTGTGTAAATTAGAAATGACTACGCGGAGTAAAGCCTAGCTCAGGATGACAGAGGGCTTTTAATCAAATTACACTCAAAAAAACCGCTGAGACAAATCGTGTGAATCAAGACGTTCACTGTCCCAGCTGAGGCCTCTACGTGAACTCTAAGAGATGAAAAAGACAGAAGACAAGGCAACAATGCAGATTTCAACATCCTGCTTGAGAACTAATGGATAGTCTCAGACAAGCAGAGATGGAAAAAGTAAAATGTAGCCAGATTATACTTGAGCAAATGGAATGAACTTGCTAAAAATATATGAGACACAAATAACCCACGTAGTTATTTTGCAAAAATGCAAAAACAAGAAAAGAAAGGTATTTCAAAGAAAAGTTCAGATGAAAAAGAAAGAATTCATTCATGGAACAAAATCCTCCAGGAAATATTTTTTACAACACATGCTTAGTTTCCTAGATGAAAAGGGGAAAAAAGGTGAGATTGTTGAAGAAAATAAGAAAAAAAATCAGAAGCACAATTATAAATGACATGAGACAGTGTGATATTGATAAGCTTGGTAAATGTAGGGAGAAAAACATATTTAAAGAAATAATATTATAACAACAAAGAATAAAACATATATATACTTCATACCTAATTTTGTATTTATTGTTTTGTGTTTGTATTTCTAAATCCAAATCTTGAAAATAAAATTATACAAAGTCTAAGTAAGGTTGTGGATTCACAGAATCATTCATGTGCTATTTTCCTGGGGAAACATCCAAGAGAAAGTCTTACAGAGGCCATGTATAGGTACGGTTATCTTTGTATTGGTTATAGTAGCAGGGCATTCGAGTCAGGCTAGAGTGTATCAGTGTAGGATTAGATATATAATGTGATAGTGTTGGCAAACTGTGGAATACTACGCCACACAAAAAATCAATAAAATTCGTCTATATACAGCAACTTGAATAGTACTTTAAAAATTATTAGATGAAAGTTAAAAAAATACATAGTACAAAAGCATTAAAATAAACATACATAAAACAATAAATGTACATATCTATTTTTTTAAGAATACATAATTATCTGTGTTCACATTCTAAATGTTTCAGAGTGGATGCTGGGTGTGAAAGAGCAGATAATGGAAGTAAGAAAAATACTGCAGTATTAAAATAATTAAGTTATGCTTTAGTTGAATCGATAAGGCAATTATGCTATGACCTCATGAGTTAATTAACTTAATGCTGTGCACTTGACACTCAAAAGAAAGAAAAAGAGAGAAAAGAGACAAATATCGATACGATGGATACCTTTCATCTTTTGATGAGATAACTTCTGTAGCTATTGCTGTATAAGTGCATGTTCACTGTCTGGATTTTCAACAAACGTTGAAGAACCCACCAGCCCTGCGTCTGCCCCTCATCGCACATACACACACACACATATACATACATATTCACACACCAATAACTATATACAAAATGTTTTTGGAATGTTTTCCTCATAACACAATATGCATTCATAGTCAATGGTTAGTTGCTGTTGTAACTGTAAACTTTGAATCTTAGTTTTATTTTATTTTGACAATTGCTATGCCATTTGTGAGACTGGTTGAAATGGAGTCATAGAATATTCTATTACATATATTGACAATTAATTATGTGACTTACAGCAGATTATTTTAAAAGAAAATCAATGTTAAATTTTCTAGAAACAATTTCTCTGTTTTTTTTCTTTTGCTGAGGAAGATTCACCCTATGCTAACATCTATTGCCAATCTTACTCTTTTTCTTTTATTTTTTTTTGTTTGAGGAAGATTAGCCCTGAGCTAGCATCTCTGTCAATCTTCCTCTATTTTGTATGTGGGATGCCACCAGAGCATGGCTGGTGAGTGATGTAGATCTGTGCCTGGGATCTGAACCTGTGAACCTGGGCCACCAAAGCGAAGCATGCAAAACATTAACCATTCGGCCATGGGGCCAACCCCATATCTTGGTTATTTTATTTTATTTTATTTTTTGAGGAAGATTGGCCCTGAGCTAACATCCGTGCCCATCTTCCTCTACTTTATATGGGATGCCACCACAGCATGGTTTGACAAGCAGTGCACTGGTCCATGCCCGGGATCCGAGCCTGCAAACCCTGGGCTGCCAAAGCGGGGCATGCAAACTTAACCACTACGCCACTGGGCTGGCCCCATATCTTGGTTATTTTTAACTTCAATATTCTCTAGTTCTTTTTTCCTTTTCTTTTGGTAAGCATTTAATCATGAAATTAAATATGTGTTTCTAAGAGAACAATCATTAAAAAAAAGCCCCAAGAGATATAAAGCAGGCACATTTCCATCTCAGGGACTTTGCACTGGCTGTTCTATCTGCTTAGCACTATTTTCACAGTTATCCACATGGCTCACTCCTACCTGTCCTTCAAATCCTTGCTTAAGTGATATGTTTTCAGCAAGGCCTTCCCAGTTCACCTCATTAAAAATTAACTTGCCTCAGAACTCTATCCCGCCTTACCTATTTTTAAAATTAATTTTCTGTTTATTTATGTTTGTTTGTTTCTGCCATATTACATTGGAAGTAAGCTCCATGAAGGTAATTTTTTTTTTTATTCTCCAAAACCTAGAAGAGTATCTGGTATATATGAGGTACATAAAAAGCACTTGCTGAAGGAATGAATAAAATCTATTCTTTAAATTAAGAAAAAAATAACAATGAACACCACCTTGTTTAGCAACGCCTACATATGTGACAAAAGCTTTTGGCTTACTTAGTCCATTGTGAGAGTTTGCTCATTTATTTCTCTGCCCTTTGGGTATGTGTCTTGGTTTTTATAACATAAAGCAATAGGAATATAATTTTACAATCACTTTGTTGGAATGCATCAATAATAGATGAAATAACCATACTATATGGAATTCTCTTTTGAGAGAAGTATTTTTCTTGAGATATTTGACAGACTTGACCTTTGACAATCAGCAGCATACTGCTTCAAATAAATGATGATTATGTTTGACTTATTAACATGTTTTAGAATCTCTGTTATACTATTTCACTACAAATTTTTTACATCTTACCGAAAACAAAGAGGTTTAAGCTCCAAAAATTATGATTAGCATAATACCCTTCAAATTCCGGGTCACTTACACAGGATTCTTCAAAGTTTAGCTCCACTAATTAACTCCAACTTATTTTACATACCAATTCACAACCCTTTCACATGGAGGAAATAAAAATATGAATCTGTTAAAGGCCAAGAAATGACATTATGGAAAGCTTTGGGAGTAATAAAAATAACTTGCAACATAATTCTGAGGAAGTTATAGCCTCTGAAAGTGTGTCATGCAACGTCCTTACCCACTCACGTGGTCTGATAAGCATAGAAAGTTGAAGATTTGTATGCAACTATCATCCCTAATGTGCTAAGGAGTCTTTCAATTATTGAAGTAAATGTAGAGTTTAAATAGTCTGAGTGACTATTTAAAATATTTATTACCTACCCTGGATTATTTTATCCTAATACATAGGACATTTTTACAATAATTTGTGTAACGTCAAAATATATGTCACCCGGATTTTTAAAATGTGGCTAATTGATGAAATAATCTATTAAATTTTCAAAGGCATCAAACATAAAGAAAATAATGCTAATTTGCTACAATTGCATACTCGTCAAGTCATGAAAGTGGCATTTTAAATGGTAGCAATGGCATTTCTGCAAATAATCAGCACTAATAAAGGTTTCAATAAAAGAAGTTGGTAGTAGAGAATGTTATTCTGGAAAACTAGTAGTTGCGTACTTTCAAATCAGTAATAGACTGGAATCCATGAAATAATGTGATAGTTTTTATAATTTGTATGGCATATCAATTTTATTTTATTAATTAAAAAAATTCTGGTGGTTGTGTTTCAATAATTGAAAATTAAGCATTGGATCTTTCTCCTATGTATGCCTGGTCCCTCAAAATATATGTATTGCAGTAACCTCACAGAATTTAAAAAATAATCACAAACTTCCTGAAGATGTTCTTTATTTTTAAATAAACATCAAGGTAATATTTTAAAAATTGTCTTCTGAAGAGAAGTAAACATGATCTTTCAAAATGCTTATTTTCTTTTTATGACTGAGCTGTTTCTACTTAAAAATGTTCTTGATTTTCCAAGTATACATTAAAACATTAATTGATTTAATTATTTTATGTTGAAATACATTCATGTGTAAATCAGACTTATGGAATATCTATTCTAAAACTGAGACACACAAAAATAACAACCGAAGTTGTCAGAAGTCTATCTTCTCATGTTTTTATTCTTTGTAAGTACATTCCGACCTCTTCACCCCAAGAAGAGGCTTTGAGCATGGTGTAATTCAAATTTATAAGTATGATTTTAAACAGCCATTTCGTCGGGGAGTAACTATTCATCATGGACATGATTTTGACTGTATGCCAGTGATGTCAAAGCAGACCCCCTAATATTACAGAAGCCATGTTCAGACAGCAGCTGGGAGACAAGCAGTAATTGAACGTATTTAAAAATCCACCCCATGTACTGAACAGATTTCAATGTCTGCTGTGTTCAAGGTCCACTGGGTTGTGAAATGGCTGTTTCATTCACACAGATGTTAATATCTCCAGGCTCTTCTCTAGCTTTGTAGCTTCTCATTTACATATCTGCAGTAAGTTTGTTGTTCACGAAGTGAGATACAGCTCCTGTCGCTACTCTTGGTTATAATAAAGCATGTTTGAGACAAAATACGAGCCACTGTAATTACAGCTCATTAAGGTTTAAGAAGAAAAATAATAAGGAACGTAGCAATAGGTGTTTCTTCACCAGTGCTTCATTAGTTCTTTTACTGTTTAAATACCTGAAGCTGATGAATATAAACTACTCATGAAAATGCAGTTTAAAAAGTTTTACACTCTTTTTTTACTCTGTGTAAATAGTATCAGATGGTGATTCTTCTAAAGAATGTGTTTTTAGTTTTCGTATGCTTAGCATATTTTTCATATAGGTATGTATGTTGATCAATTCCCATACTATTTAAAAATTGCTTCATCAAATAAAATGTAAAATGCATGGATTCTATATCAGGAGTTTAAAAGCCATAGCATAGCTAATTTTGTTTCACATTCAGGGACTATATTGCCTGTTCTGAGGTTGGATATATTAATGCCTAAGCTGTGTTACCTGCCACACAGCTGCCGTCCTTCAATTAACTCTATTGTCTTTATGTACTTAGTCAGGGATTTGCTACAATGTCTGGACTCCGGTAAACTAAACACACATTGACAGTGAGCTGCTCAACCCTGGAGTTCAACAGGATACATCTGACTATTTTCTCAAATGCTAATAATAGTGCTACTTTTGAGTTTGGCTTTGCAAAACTGTGCTCTTGAAGTATACTCTACCGTCCACCTTGTACTCTGATTGGGCTTCAATTTCCTTGACAGTATTTTGCCAGCTTGTTTTTATTTTCCTATTTAAGGAACAATTCTTGTAAATGTGATTTAGATGTTCCTGATTTTGATATTTAAATATCATTCAAATTATCCTTCCACATTTTTATGTAGCTCTCAATGAGAATGATCTTTTATCAGGTTTTGAAGACAACAAAGAGAAAACATTTTTCCTTACATTGAGAAGTTCATAAAAAATAGAAAATGATAATATTATAAACATTTTCTTAAAGATATATCTAATTTAATTTGTCATCTGTGACTGCGTGTGTATGTTGAATATGTGTGTGTGTATATATATATATATATGTATATATATATATATATATATTTGAGAATACAACAGCTATATTTTATTTTCTTCATAAAGTTACCAACATGGAAAATACTATTAAAATATATGCCTATATTATTAAAATATAGGCATATGCTTAAAATGCATACATCTAATGCATTTATTATATATCATTATTGTACATTGCATATTATGATTGTACATCATTAATACAAATGTACACAAGTGTATGTCCTTAAAATACATGCATATACTTTAAAAAAAGCATATACTTAAAAGATAGACTTCAAAAGCATATACTTAGATCTGATTTAATACAAAATTTTCCATTCATCATGATGATGCCAACTTAAATTGTATTTAGTATTAACGAAGTGTTTATGATAGTAGTTTTCCAGGATTGTCTTATATAAAGGACAGCATAGGAATAAAATTTATTTTCTGACTTTCCAGTAGACTATTCTATAAGCTGACTTTCTAGTTTTAAAGAAATGTAAATACTTCTATTACTATTGAACAACAAATATGAATATTATACCATGATTTCCCTGAGAATCCTATTAGATCTATTAGATAGCATAGTTTATTATATATAACAGAAACAAAATCTGAAATAGCTTGGCCAGAAAAAGAAAGAGATTAAAAAATTAAGTCAAGGTAAAGACGGTGATGAAGATGGGCCTCAGAGAATAAAATTACTAGCCAGACTCTACCTCTATGACCCAAATCTAGTCATTGGATCTGTATGTTTTGGAACCCCATTTTGGGAAGTAGACCTCTAACTTCTCTGAGCTTAAGTCCTGTACCATAAGTCCAATACCATAACTCAGGATTCTCTTAATTGCAAAGCAATTTAGCCAAACTGCAAAGTCTGAGAAAAAATTCTCCAAAGCTGCCCTCATTTCAGACATCACTTGCAGTTTTGGTGGTCCCCAAAGCCACTCTCATTTCAGACTAGCTAGGTATAAATTTGAAGGTCTCCACAACTATTTTCAGGTTCAGTAATTCACTAGAAAGATTCACAGAACTCAGGAAAGCACTATGCCTAATGATTACAGTTTCTTATAGCAAAAAACTACAAATTAGAACTGGTCAAAGGAAGAGACCCATAAGTTGAAGGCAGATATCCAAACACAAAGCTTCCATTGTCCTCAGGGAAGCTCTACTCTTCCAAATATCAATATGTGGCAATATGTATGAAGTGTTGCTAACACAGGAAGCTCACAGGACCTTTAACTTGAGAGCTTTTATTAAGATTTCAAGTACAATATGATTGATTCTTTACCTGTGTGGTTGAACTAAATCTCTAGCCCTCTCCCCTACCCAGAGGATTCATATGGCCCAAGATCCAATTTTCTAGTCACAAGATTGGTCTGTCTGGTGTGGCCAGCCCCTACCCTGTGTTATCTCACTAGCATAACTATTGACATCGTGAGTTACCTTGTTAGCTTGAACTATCAGGTGTGGTCAGAAGGGCCCACCATGAATGATAGACACTCCCATCACTCTAGAAAATCAAAGGGTTTAGAGCTTAACTCCTAGGAGCTGGGAATGGCCAGACCTTTCCCAGGAGGTCAAATTTCTTGCTACAAAATGATCCACCAGGAAGCAAAATCAGAGCCTGATCTCCATCTAGTTCTTAACTAGACTCCTGCTTCCACTGCTTTGGTCAACCACAGTGCTAGCCCCATTTTAGTCTGTCTATCCAGTTCACAGTCTCCTGTCCATGTCCAGCCTTTGTGTGAGTGTGCTCTATTTACCCTCAGCACTTTATGGAAAGTCCAGCTCTTCTTTTGACAATTTAAATGATAAAGAAAGATGTTAGATAGGTGATGGGTAGATAGATAGATAGATAAACAGACAGACAGATAGATAATCTCTCCTATTTCGGCTAAAGAAAAGCAAACACAAAACCAAAAATTTACTTAAAAATCCATGTAAATGACATTTATAATTGTAAATTTTTCATATTTTTACAATTATTTGAAGTGCTGAAGCTTCCATCTTTGTTATTGTCTCATCGTTGGAATTTTCTACAAATAATTTAGAATTTTAAAATGTTTTTAATTGAATGACTACAATTTGACAAACAAATTTATTACTCTTGACCAATAGGCCTCCTTTTGTTATGGCAAGAGCATCATACATCCCTCCCCTTTTCAATAATTTAAGTGCTTATTGTTTTTACATCTAAAGTCTTTCCTTATGAATAATGTCTGGATTCACCAATGGACCCAGATGTAAACATTTGCAAGCATATTCATTGCTTACATTGACAATGCAGTTGAGTTTAAAATAAAATAAATGACTCATTAAACGAACCCTGTCAAAAACAGAACTGGTGTCTACACATGAGTAGACAGTTACCCAGATTTTTGCCGTTAACGACTAATGTTTGTTGTCATTGCATACATACATTCTAGTTACATGGAGTCTTAGACCCGGTAATTATATTTACAGTAGTTCCTTACTTATATTAAAATTTAAGTGTGAAAGGTTGCTTAGGTGTTGAGTCTTGGGGATAATTTATTTTGGGAACGCTGAATATATCATTAGAAAATAATGGATAAAAAATACGAATGAACTTACAAACTATGAAGCTCTGTACTCAAGGACCTTGAGCAATGCCTCTGCCTGAAATGTTCTATCCCGAAGACTCTTTACTATAAAATATACGTATTCGTGTAAATATATGAAAATTTATGGATTTTGAAATATGAAAGGAAAAAACAGTCTTAAGAAAGTTTTAATTCAAGGCTGAGGAATTTGAAATCTAAAGCATTTACTGCCTACCTAGAGTTTGAAAGTGACAGAGTAAGAGATGTAGCCTTCTGAACAAACTTGAGTGGGAGGGAAAACAGGGATAGTCTACATTAAATTTGCCTGTAAATGATAGAGTAGGCCTGCTGGAGCCAGGGTAACATTAGCTATAACAATGGAGTAACAATTATGAATCAGACACTTCAGTAGGAAATACAAATATATTATACAACCATTATGTCATTTAAGCTACATGGTCTAGAAATCAGAATAATAGGTTAGTTGTGGTTTATTAAGTGAGGACTAGATACTGACTTCTGTATACTCCCTACCTAATTTCTGACACCTTTATATGTATCATCAACTTTAAATGCATTTCTGTTTGGATTTTTTGCTAGCTCCCCATGGGCTCCATGAAAAAATCTAAGCTCCTTCCTGCATGGTCAACTGTTAGTCTATTGCAATTCACTTTCCTGTAGTGCCTCTCCTGATAATACTTCCCCATTCCATTAATGTCAGAGTTGACTTCGTGACCTGCTCAATAAAATATGAGAGGGAATATTATGTGTCACTTTGGAGCAGAAGCTTTAAGAGCGAGCATGCCCTCTGCCAATTTCCTCCTGCCAGGAGTACCAGCTGTGCTCCAGATAAAGGCTGCTCCATCAGCTGGGACACAAAGTTAAGATGACAGGGACAGAGCTGCAGCTGACCTGCAATACATATGTAACATAAATGAAAATTTAACCTCTGTTGTGGTAAGCTACAAAAATTCTGGTACTGTTTGTTCCTACAGCATAATCTAGCTGATTCTGAGAGACGCATTTTGACTTCTGATTTCTGTCATGATCTGGTTCTTTCCCTCTCCAATGACTACAATATATCATCACTCATTTTTTCTGCATTATCAATCAGTATTGTCACTCAAGCCATTCCAAATACTACAGCCTGTGAACTTGTTTTGAAAGACAAGTTTGATCATTTGTAACACTAATAAAAATAATTCGGAAACTTCCCATTGTTCTTAGGTTAGTGGATCTCTTAAGGGCTATCCCTCACTTATCTGCATCTGACACCTGATCACTCACCAGCATCTCCCAGATCTGTCTGCTCCAACAACAATGACTCTCTTAAATCCTTGATCACTCCCATCATGCTCCTTTCTCCTGCAGGAATGTTGTCCAACATCTGCCTGGCATGAATTCCCCACTTCTATTTGGCAATCTCCTACTCTTCTCTCAGATGTCAACTGAGTCATCACTTTTCAGGGAAGCCTGCAAACTGCAAACTTCTTGAAGAGAATAAGAAATCTTAATCACTTCTGAACTCACAAAACTGGATAATAGAATTGGTGGAATGATATGAGCTGTAGCTAGGTACTCCAATTGCAAATGATTATCATTTTTATTTATCTTACTGGTCTCATTCTTTTTATGTGTATGTGTGTGTTTAATTGGGTCACAGTTATGTATCGCATATTGTGTAGAATAGTTTGCACATTCTGACTCTAGTCCCAAAAACAAACCTGTTGGGGTATTTTCTCACAATCACAGATGAGGACAATGGGTTTTAGGGATATTAAGTCATTTGCCAAATGCCAATTAACATTCAGAACTAGAATTCAGATTTCTCTGTGTCAAAATTTTCTTTCCAGTATAACATACGTTTGAAGAAACCAAACAGTGGTCATTTTATGGAAAAGATTGTTTTATTTTCCTCATTGAAAACCAGAGGAAAATTGTGAAATTTATAATCATTCTGTCACTTGCTGAATTACTTAGATCGTAAAAATTGAATACTGGTTTTTTTTTTTGCTCTGAATGTTTAGTATCTTTTTTGAACCTTTGTGATATTTTATGCTAATTCTGGTACTAATTCAAATGGGATGCATGCCTTAGTTTAGACGTATTGTTAGACTGGATGACCTCAATTTCCTAAGTGAGCTGGTTTCTTGCTAGATCCACTATGTTGCCTTGACTTGTGTTCTGCTAAGGATTTATCTCCATCCCAAACTTCCACAGTCTGCAGATGTATCATAACATTTCGAATCGTGTATCAACACAATTAAAATGACTGGGAGCCTAAAAGAGACATATCTGTGTCATCTTTGCTTAAAGTTCAATTTCGACATTTTAACACATTTTACGTAATTTAAAAGTAAAAAGTCCTTTATTTAAATAATTAAACTGAAAATTCAGTTATCGTTTAATTATCGGGTCAATTAATGTAAAGCATGCTGACTTGGCTAGCTAAATGTCTCTTTATAGATCTTATTAATAATTCAAATGATAACTTTTCTGTGATAGTACTGAGAATGTATTTTTCATTTGTCAGTCAGACAGAAGTGTAAGGTTACTACGAGATATGTGGAAAAACACAAACAGGCTCCAAATGAAATCACTGGACACTAAAGAAAAGACTGAGAACATATTTATTTTCTTACACCACCAAATCCATTATGTCTTATATTATACCTAGTTGATATATGAATGGAAATACTATAAATATGGAAATGCAAGTATATATGACATATACTTCAATTATATACAGAGGTTTTCTTATAGTTTAAAGGGTTTACTTATAAATAATTTTAATTTTCAATAATCTGTATTTAAAAGTTCTCTGTTTCTCAGCATGATTTTGTCCCGTATATGTTCTTTTTATTACTTAGTAAAATATAAAAATGTGGGTTTTTTTGGTTACTATTTTCTCCTGTAATCTCAGTCTTCCTTTCAATTCATGAAGCATTGGAATGATAAATTAAGTATCAAAATGAAGGCAAAGAGACTGCTAAAATATAGTTTTATTATGATTTCCAAGGTATAGGACATTTTTACACATTTTGAAAAATAATGACATTTAAAAATTTTTAACCTCAGGTAATTCCTAGATATAATTCTCCCCACACAGAAATATCAGGAGCAAAATACCACATGCATGTTCTGTAATTTCTAAACAGTCTATTTATTTCATATATCCATAATGAAACACATATGTGAATGTCATAACTTTCCTTTTTCCTCCTCCTTTATCTCCAAACACTTTCTCAATTAAAAAATGAAGCAATTATCAAACATAGACTTAAAATGATAGGAAGAGTGCTTAATTATTTCATTCTAGATAATAAAGGCAAATATTAGCTTTGAATTACTTATTAAAAGGAAATGATTATTTTACCTTAGAGTTTTAAAACAAGCTGAAGAGGCCATTTACTGCTTCCTTGAATGGGAATACACACACACACAAACACACACAGCACACACAAACTTATTTTCCGTAATATTCTCTCATTTTCTCTCTACTTTCACCTGAAACCTTTATTGATTGAGATATTCCCAATTTTTTCTATTACACAATTCTGATTATAGCCATTATATACAGACAGCCTGGATTTCCACTTTGGGGGTTGAAGGTTAAAGAGTCAAATGTATCTGAAGTATGATTGTATGGAATTTATTGTGTGATAACAATGCACAAATGGTATGCACATAATAAAGAACACTGAAGATTATAGAAATATGTATTATCTGGAATTTCTTAGATTTATTTTCTAAACAAACATTTCCTGTATTTCTATAAGATTATTGTGAAGTAGACAGGTTCTTTTACTTCTAAATGGTGACATGACTATCTGATCACATATTGAAGTGATGGTCCAAAATTTATGAAAAAAAGCAATATAGAAAAATTTGGCTCATGCTAATGTTTAAGTAATACATTACCTATTTCTGGAAACAAAAGATCAAAATTTTTATTTATTGTTTTATTTTTCTTTATTCATCATAATAGCTCTAGTTTTCAATTGTAAATAAGACTTTTCTTGTTATTACTTTGGTAGCAACATAATGAACGTCTATGACAAGCTTAATTTGTTTATCATCATGTACTCCAATGCATCACTTCCCTTTAATCACTTCATTATATCTGGGCCTGTTTCTCTGTGTAAACAGATGGAAATCACTCCAGGAAACCCATTCTCACTTTCAAGCAAAGTTGTTTATTTACATTAAAAATATGCAATATATTCTGCTTGTACTTGGATGCCCATAGTATTGTAGAAAATTTTTGAAAAGAGGAAAATATTTCAAATTCTTTTCAAACATTTTTTAGTGATATATCAAAGAAAGCATCAACAAATAACCAAAATTCCCACTGCATTATCTTCTTTTGTCTTTGGCTAGATATTTAGCTGGACGAACAAAATCTGACAAGCCTCCTTGAAGGAAATAGGTCCCTAATTTTATGTCATCATTATAATTTATTTATTCCTTCAATAAGTATATATGTTTAGCACAGTACTACATTCTAGTTCAAGAAAATTAATTTAAGAAAGCAGTAATAGAGTAGTGTGGGTTTCCACCAAAACAGACCCTGAGACAAGAATGTAAGTGCATATAGTTTATCTTGGAGTTACATGAAACACAGTTAGAGAGCTAAGGAAGTGGAAAGTGAAACTGGTAAAGGAAGGGAGTCAAGAGAGAGTATGTTGTTAGTCCCATTAGAAAATTCTGGGAAATGCTGTAAAAAACCCTTGAGACGTGAGGGATCTGAGGTATTTAGGTTGAAGCTACTTGGGTGGACTGGAAAGTAAAGGAATGGGAGTGTAAGGGGTAGAAAGAGAACTTGACTGGGGTGTGGGGAGTGTTTATTTCACCTTTCTGGCCCCTAGGCAGAGCAGCCATCTAGTGTTCTAGAAAGAATATAGAGAGATAGATGCAGAAACTGGCTTCTTGAAGTGGGCTAGAGGGATATGGGCAGGGCATTGACATCGTCTCCTACAGGCTGGCTGGTGCCTTTAATATGTGTTTATATTAGAAGTGCTCCTCTGGGTAATGAAAAAGAACCTTAAACATTAATCTGGGAGTTAAAACATCCAAATTCAGGTTCCACACTGATGACTATAATTGGCTTTGATGTTCTTTTTTGTATGTAATCTGTGTTTCTGAGACACTATAAATCTTGATCTATAGACATATTCATAAATAGAAAATAAACAGGATTTATATGATGTCTCCTACATTGTTAGAACTCAAGCTCCCTTCATACCTCTGCCAAATCATTCTTTGGTCAGGTAAGTGGTGTTTCATGACTTAGCATACTCTTTTCTCCTCCTTTTCAGTTCCATTTCACTAGGAAGATGTCTTGTATTATAATCTGAACTGAAAGGGGCAAATCTATCACCAATGGCCACTGAAAAAGTGATGATGCTGTTGACATCCTTGCTAATGCCTGTGAAGGGCCTTTGTAAAGTTGTTGAAGGTCTACATTAAAGTAACAACCATACGCTCTAAAGGTGTCTTCTATCACTGCCTTGCTGTTGGCTTAAAGAATAAGAATCTGAGATTCTCACTGTCTCAATATATACTTTTTTAAACTCTTCCTGCAGGCCTCTTGCTTTACTGCATGAGTGTATGGGGGCTGGGTCCAAGGGTAATCTATGTGAGATACAACGTTTTATTAAACATCTCTTAGTCATTCTTCCTTTTCTTGAAAGGTGTGTATGCCTCTCTTAGAGGATAAAGATTGGCTTATCATAGAGCCTCTTACTCAGTTTTCTTGATCTGCTCGAACACTCATTCAGTAATACTCAAACAGGCTACAAACCCAGGATAAACAAAGTTCAATCAGCTTGCCCCGATTGTGCTGTGACACTAAAATTCTATGAATGTGTAGGTGTTTCGGTCCCTGTTTGCACTGTGCCATGAAGCATGTGCTGGCCTGTGGGCAGTATAGCCCCATCTTACTGTGCCTTAGCTGGGAAGAGTGGAAATATATATACGGGTGTGTCCTGAATACACCTGAACTGTAATATAGTGAATTAAGCTATTTATTCTCTGGTATAAATGTATTTATGTTTTTCAAATGTCAGAATCAAAATGATGTGTGTGTCAGTTTAATGACTATTCAGAAAGAACACACTGGAAAATATCCTTCTATGAGTTTGCTGCTGACAGTTTATCATGATTGAAACAGAATGCCTTCTGTTCATGAATTTAGAACATGGATAAATAGTGTGTCCTTATGTTCTCCTTCAACTAAGATGATGTTGCTGACCTCCCACATTTCATATCCATCATAAGATGAAACCCCATTAGCAAAGTTCACATCAGAATTTGTCCTCATCAATGCAAGTTTGTCACGAAAGATTCCCTGTTCTCCCTTGTGAGATTGTGAGGAAGTCATTACGGAGAGATGTTAAAAGAAATAGTGCATTAAAGAAGTAGTGCATTGTTGTGATAAACTCATTAGCATTGCCATTACTTCGGAAATTTTTTATGTCACCTGTAATATAGGGCATACAGATACAAAATCTCATTAAACTCAATGGTTATCCAATACTCAACATTTTATTCCCCTTTGTTCAGAGGAGAACCCCACACATGCATTTTTGTTCCTGACAAAGAATATGAATTATTCTGTATATTTATTTTCCCATACATTCCCTCATTTTTGACTATGCTTATCTGAATGGATCACAGGTTCAGTTGTACTGAAGCAGCAAGAAGTGCTTCCAAAAAAGAAAATTTATATTCTCTTTTGAGTCTTGAAAGTGCTCTTTTTTAATATCGGAACAGCCCAAAGTATAACTGACGGATGGAATTTGGAGTCTTAGATGGTGAGGCACTAGTTCCATTTAATTTGATCCTATACAGAACCAAGCACAAAGCCAAGTATAATGTTTTCTGATGGATTTTGATTAGCTGTGCTTGGCCAGCTCCTCTTTACATTACTTCAGTTCACACTCATTTTAAAGACTAGATGGAATTTCTTCATAGCAGTGGCACGTCCATTTGGGGCAGAGGATAATCAGGCCCAGCCACTCTTCCCTTTGCTTACTCACATACACAATGACCTGCTTTCCCTGCTGTTTCACAAGAATTATTGAAACATTTTCTCCCTATTGCCAGCTCTGTGGCTTCCTTATATTTTGATTTTAAATATTATTTCAAAAATAAATGCATTATTCCTTAGAACACAAAAATAGGACTAGAAGTCACCTTGAGTTTCACTCAGTGTTTCTCCTCTTCAGTGTAAAATACACCCGAGTCCTCCCTGAGAATGAGAATCTTGTTCCTAATGACCTCAAGGAAAGAAGATTCCATAACCTCTCAAAATCCTATCCTCTATTTATCAAGCTGCAATATTGACTTTTTTTAACCTGTTTCTGGAGATTAGGCTTATCTCATCCTATTTTTTTTTCCCACTCAGTGAAGATGGGAAAATATGTCTGTGTCTGGGATTTTCTTTATCAAGCCAGTGGGTTTTATTAATGTCTACATGACTTTTAGATAGATGATATTTAGCCTATTTTTTCTTCTCTTTTCTCATTTAATTATTGTTCTACTCTTCTGGCAACTGAATAGCTACTTTTGAATATCAAAAAAATGGAGTTATTATATTTAACTTAATAAAGCTAAGTAAAATTATATATTCCTTATATTTCTGAGGTTAAGATCACATGGAAATTTAAATATCTAAACTGTTAATGCAAAGATTGATACTTACAGTTTTTTTTATTTGATGTGCATCTTTTCTCATAATTTTCTTAAAGTAAGAGATATGAGAAGTCTTTTGTCTGGAAAAGTAACTCATTGTTATTTTAAAATATAAATCAATTGTTTCATTTCAATTTCTAGTTTAAACTTAACACACATAAAAAGTCCACAAGGTGATGGGTGAAGGAGGTCAAAAAGTACACACCTCTAGTTATAAGATAAATAAGTCGTGGGGATGTAATGTATAGCATGGTGACTATAGTTAATACTATACTGCATATTTGAAAGTTTCTAAGAGAGTAGACTTTAAAAGTTCTCAATACAAGAAAAACAAATTTGTTACTATAAATGGTGACAGATGTTAACTAGACTTACTGTAGTGATCATTTTGCAATATGCAAATATCAAATCATTATGTCGTAACCCTGAAACTAACATAACGCTGTATATCAATTATACCTCAATTTAAAAAAATTTTAAAAATACCCTCTAAAAAAGTCCACAAGGAGAATTGACTTTAATAGTGATTTGGAAATAGAAGTTTGGAGCTGAAGAGGAGGTCTGGTGTAGAAATGCACATTTGGCACCCTTAGCATAGATGTGAAGTAGTAGCTCTGTGGATATGAATGAGATTGAGATTTCTCAGTGGAGGTCAACATCTAATGATATATTGATACCAGTTGATGATGAAACATCCCAGGTTTTTTGACTAATCCCTCTCTCTCTCTCTCTCTCTCCACACACACACACACACACACACACACACACACAGATTAACCTTCAGGCCATCAAGGACTTTTAAGAACCTTAGCTCAGCTGGCCCAGTTTTCCTTTCTGGTAATTTAGTCTGCATGAAGCAGATGATTCCTTCTTGATAGTATGACCCCCTTGTTCTCCACATCCACTTCTTCAAGAATAGAAAAAGTATGATTTTTTTTCCCCTTTGCTTCAGAATCTCTGTATTGATAAAGACCAAATCCTCTGGGTTTTATTACTATGAATTATTCAATATTACTATTTGCTCAGTTAAATTCAGGTTTAATATTCTGCTTTTCAAGTTGTTCTTGCCTACATAGCTAAACTTGCTTATGCTATGAACTCTGATAAGAAAGATGGTGTTTGCTTACTAATGCAGTATATTTGCCTTTACATATATTTTCTCCAAATGCAATTCCAGAGTGTAAAACCTCTTACATTTTGCAGGTTGTGAGGTAAAACCAAGATAATTTGATCCAGGCCATTTTAGAAGGCACAAAAAGGGCAACCTAGAAGCTGTATAATTTACATTAATTGTACAGATTTAGGTGTCATAATAATCTGAGTTCAAATACCAACCTAATGCCATTGTGACTTTAGCTGGGACATTTACAAGAAATATGCAATCCCTGATATATAGTGGGTGTTTGATAAATGTGCTTTACCTTCTATCTATGTTGCTGTTTCTGTGTTCAAACTCTAGTCCTGCTTCCATTCTTTTAACCTTTCTCAATAAGGGGAACCCTCATCAAACATGACAATATGGATATAAGTATATTTTCATATGTATATGTGTGTGTGTGCGTGTATTTGGAGAGATTTTAAACTTGAATTTCATACATGAAGTTTTATCTAAAGATAAAAAGAATTTAATGAACTCAAGAAATTATGGAGGGTAATTTGGCTTTATGAAATGATAATCTCAAAAGTCATTTTTTATAACCTACCCAAAATTGATTTCTTCTTGAATTGATTACATTACATTATGTTAATCAGAAATCAGTAGTAATGACTAATTATAATGTGGTCTTTACAGACAAATATCTTTCAGATATTAAATAATATCTATACAAATATTCCTTTTTCTAAAATAATGTTCAATGGCTAAATTTAACTATAATAAAAAGATTGTAAGGAAACAACTTCGTGACAGTTTTACCAAAAATCTCCCTTCAAACGATAAAATGAAACGGCAACATGGATCTGCTGTATTTATATAGTAAGAAAGCTATCAAATAAGTCCATCTCTATAATGAATACCATTTCACTTTTGGTGGGACAAATAAGACATAAGCATGGTCTGATTATAATATCTGTTAAGTTAAATTGTTTTCCCACATTTGGAGACAACAGGTGCCCGTCAACATACCAACAAGCAACAAAACATTTAAATGTTGACCTTGTCTCCATAGGTATTCTGACACTGACACACATACATCAAGTCTCTTCTTTAACTGTACTCTATGGACAATGATTAAAATGAGTATTACTATTTTCTTACAAGACAAGAACCTACCCTGACATTTGCCTCTCATGCATTGCCTAATTCTTTTTGTTGTTATTGCTCTTATTATTTTTAAGCACTGTGTTTTCTGATGTACCTTACCCATATCTTTATTAATCTTGCTTTATTCTTAATCTTTTGGTCTATTTGCTTAACTTTCTAGCATGTCCTTTTCTCCCTCGTTACTATAAGGCACGTTTTACTTTTCCCAATTGGTTTCTCTATCTGGCAAAGTAATTAAGAGTCTCACTCCCTCACTCCACTGTTCCGCCTGACTAATCTCATAATGTACAAATGAAGTAATGACATCATTGGCTAAAATGGCAGGAGAACTTACCTCTAATTTGTCAGGCATGATTCTGATCAATCAGAATTATAAGAAGTAATAATGAATATGGGCACCATTGCTTGAGTGCATACAAGTGCCTGAGGTAACACCACAAGAAATTGGCCTGACTTGAAATTCTGAAGTCAGGTATGTGTTTGACCACAGTTATCATGGCTTCAGGGAAAAGAATAAATGATTTTGTGCCAGTGTTTGTAAATGAACTTCTTAAAACATTTATGAAATTTATCCTTTAAATAAAATGCAACGTATTCTTCTTTATTAACATATTCAGAAAAATAGGATCACATTGCATCTCCATGTGACTTTCCATGCACTAAATGAGATAGGAACTTTTGTCCGCTGTGAAATACAAGGTACACCAAGTCTCCTCCATCTTATCAACATTCCTCTGTTGGAGTTCTGTGACATATACTACACAAATTCATGTTTTTAAATTTAAGGCATTGTAGATCCTCACGCAAATTCATTATCTGAGAGAATATATAATTAACAAACTAACTTTTTGGAAAGAGTGTAATAAATAAAATAATCTATTAGCTCTGTGTCCTGATGTCAAGAAAACTGGATTTGTATAATTGTACATTTTGAGAAACGGAAAGAGTAGAAGAAAAAGGAAAATACTGAAATATTGGGATATTCTTGAGACATATATTATATCAGACCAAAAAGTGATCCAGACCAAACACATGAGATAACAAAAATAATAATGGTTTAGTCATTGAATATGGTTTCTTACTATGTGCTTTACAAGTAACAAATCTTATTTTTCACAACTTCCTTAGGCAATAAATATATTGTTGACGCCAATTTTACAGATAATAAAATATAATAAAATTCTGTCTCTGAAAGATAAAAATAATGTGCTAAAAGGCATTAGCTTTCTTCCCAGTGTTATGAGAAATATTGGGGACATCAAAATGAGTGGATCATCTGACTTGTTTTCTGTCAGGGTCACTCTGGCTACTCGGTTAAGAATAGAGTGAAAAGGGCAAGGGAAGAAGCTGGAATCATTAGGAGGCTATCGTAATAATCCAGACAAGAGATGAGGGTGACTTGAATTCAGAAAATAGCAGTTGTGGTGGTGAAAAGTGATCAGATTCAGAATGTGCTTTGAAGATAAAGCCTATAAGATATGTTGACAGAATAAATGTGGGCTCTGAGAGAAAGGGAGATATCCAGGATATCACAGAGGTTTAGCTGGCCTTGACAATAACTGAGATAGGGAAGACTGTAGGAAGAGAAGATTTGACAGGGCAGGGAGAATGGGAGCTGAATTCTGGACATGTAAAGTTTGAGATGTCTATTGCAGGACAAAACGAGTATGTTAGATAATTGTATACCTAAGATGGGAGTAGTCAGGGGAGAATTTAATGCTGGTGATATCTAATGGCTATAAGCATAAATGTCATTTAAAATCATGAGAATAGAAAAAATCATCAAAAAGAATTTTTAGGCAGGAGCCCTTGAGGGATGTGGGAAATCCAAAAAGATGACAAAGAATAAATGGTCATTGAGAAAGAAGGAAGACGAGGAAAGCATATGTCTCTGAAGCTATGCCAAGGCATAATTTCAGCAGAAGGGAGGGATCAAATATTCCTGATAAGTCAAGTAGGGTGAAGACAGAGAACTGACTACTGGATTTGGCCACATGAAGATCACCAGAAACCCCGACGACAGCATTTTTGTAGAGTAACGAGGATGAGAGCTTGATTTGATTGTATTCAAAAGAGATTGGAAGAAAAGCATTTAGAGACAAGTATACAAAGCAAAGCAATTTCAAGAAGTTCTTCTGTAAAAAATAAAATAAATAGTTAATAGTTAAATAGGGAAACAAGGTCAAAGAAGCTTCTTTAAAAATAGTGGAGCTATAGCACAATGTTTATGTTGTTGGGAAAGATAGAGAAGTTGCTGAGAATTCATTGAGTCATATCCTTCAATTGAAATAGTGGATGGGATCTCTTGTGTAAAGTAAGAGGTTGTCTTTTGCTTTTGAAAGTTACACCTCCGTGATGGAAAAGGCAGAGATGCGGATGTGGGGATGGCAGGTTGTGGAAGTTCTCTTCAGGTTTTGGTTTTCTCAGTAAACTTGGAATAAAGTTCATCTTCTAATAATGAGTATGGGGAGGGAGTTTTGGAGGATTGAAAACTGAGGAGAAATTTCATTATGTCCTCCTAAATATTAGAGATCGTGAGTATAACGTGAGACTAGTTAACATGATTATATGTGTTTTTCTTCAGCCATGTTGGGTGGTGAAGCTTTAGGACTGGTGTAGGCACGTGTATTTGCTGAACCAGTGTTGGTGTCTCTGGCCTAGAAAATATGATAAATGGGAGAGGGTCAGGAGAGTTGAAGGTGTTTTACTGAAATAGGGATTTAATCTGTTTACAGAGGGAACTAAAAACATGATATGGTTGAAGAAAAATGGAAAGTTAACAGCAGCAATAGATTAAAACTCCTGGTGCGGTTAAAATATCACCACAGTTACATTTGTTTCTTCTTTAATTGAAATCACCTTGAGACAAGGAAATGTGACATATGTTTGGCAACCAAACATACGTTAGATATATATATATACATAAAGAATAAGCCCATCAAATAAGTGAATAAAAAAGAGATTTTGCATTATTTTCTCCAATTTAAAAATTCTTTATCAATTATTTATAGAGAAGAAAAACTATTTCTCTAATACAAGCTTTTGCTTGTTAGATAAATAACTGCTGTTATAAAAATATGAACATAAAAAATACAATAAAATAAAAAAATAATAGCCACTTGTATACATAGATATAATAGGCAACTAGATTTGGGAATAAAGATGTGATAGAATTTATTGTACCTACTAGAAACATCTCGGATAGTTCTGAGTCGTGTGGACATTATGGTAGGTTAGAAACTCCCTCTCAAGATTCATGCTTATGGTCATTTGTAGAGTGACATCAATCCCAACACCTTGTGTTTGCACTATCATTTAAAATTTATGAAGTACTTCCATACAGAAAATTTAAATCTAATGTTCTCTTAAATTATAGAAAATTTAAATCTAATGTTCTGAACTCTGGTTTGTTGTAGGAATAATGCCTCTTCAGCAATATTTGTGATTTGTGAGTAGATCAGTTAAAGCATTGCTTTTCCAGCACAACAAGAATCTAAATGTTCTACATTTTTCAATACTGAACACATATATACACATACACAGACACACACAATGTCTTGGATGAATACCTGTTAGAATAAATCACGGAGTTTGAAAACTCTGCTGGAGATTAATCAATACACTTTTTCCCCAGTAGGGAAAATGTGTTTTTGAAATTATACACTCTTCTCCATCACGAGGACCTAAATAATGGCATGGATAATAAATGTGGTGGAAAGAAAAGGGAATTGGTCTGTGCACAACTAAATACATGACAATCCAGACACCATTTGCACATATAGTGAATCAGTGCAAATGACTGTAATCAATAAGTATCATTGCATTAGTTGCATTATTTTGGTTGCTACTAAAAGAAACCCATCCAATCTAACTCAAGCACTGCAGATGTATTTTAAAAATACATGTGGTCGTAATGGACTTAAACTCTCGTGGGAAGAACAGTAAGAGAAATAAAGCTTGACGTGTAGAGACAGTGATACACCTTTGGGAATGGAAGTGCTTAATGCCACTTTACATTATATCACTTCTCTGTCATTAGTAATTTACAAATCTCTATCTTTGTTGGCAATTCTCTTCTTCTTACTCTTCTTTTACTACAGCTGTCACTGACACTCTCTATAGATTCTTGACCTATGGCTTTTGCTTATCTGTAGTTTCTGCTTGCTCACAATGTACTGTCAATCATTGCCTCTCCTGCTTCATACCTTACATCTATTCCCAGTTTAACTGTGTGCTCTGACTAGCAATTGCTTGATTCTTCCATATTTTCTAGTTGGATTTGCCAAAGGAGAGGATGTCCTTGTGTCAACATTGTCTCTTTTTGAGGACATAATTCTTTTCATGCCAGATCACCTCATATGTTGCTGGACAGCTCATGGATTGGGGCTCCTGGATTAACTAATCTTCCCTGGTCCACTCACTGGTGGCCAAAGAATATGTGATGGACTGTGGTCCCTTACAGTTTCTCTCAAAGAGGAAACTTGATGCGGGGCAGCATTTTGCTAAGGGAATATGAGTATGGTAGCTTCCATGATTGACCTATATACGGTATTCAAGGTCTGAGGAAGATTTGTAAACAGTAAGATCAGATGTCATAATTCATTTATTACTGATCACATTTTAACTCAGTCTCTACCATATATGCAGCAGATGGATTTCCAAACTTATCTGCTTATCACTTACATTTGCTGACACACACATGAAGATCCTTCTTGAATTCCTTTAAAGAACTCAGATAAAATAATAAAACTTAGACGTTAGGCACTGCATAGCAAGACAATCAATTTGATTAAATTTGTCCAATTCCATTAAGCTATATGAATTTAAAGTAGTAAGTGATCCTGTTCTTTCAGTCTACATGCTTCCTCTCTATAAAATACTTGCATCAATGAAAGCGGAGATTTGTGTATAGCAGTTAATAACCATACATCATAGTTTGGTAAAAAAATCGAACAACTTAAGAAAAATGAATCACATTACAAATGCTAAAATCTGCTTTGAACTAACAGATCTTTAAATCATTTATTTGCATATAAAATGGCAGTGCAAATGGGAATTCACAAGCACTCTGGTACAGAAACCAGGATAATTTAATCTTATATTGTATACTTCATGTGGACATGAAAAAGAAAGCTATGAAATATCATTAATAATGACTTGATGCCATTTTATTCAGAATGAATTATAAGGTTGAAAAATAGAAATTGTGATTATGTAGGATATATTATTTATCTCTTGCAGCCCCAAACATAGCCTTAAAACAACAAACTTTTGCTGTCTCTTATTTTCCTTTGGTCAGGAATTCATAAATAGCTTAGCTGGAGGGACTCCTTATCAGTCTCTTCCACCGTTTCAGGGACTCTCGTGAGGTGACAATCAAGCTGTCAGAGGGGGCTGCTGCCATCTGTGAGCTTGCGTGGGCTGAAGGCTCCCCTTCTAAGATGGTTCACTCACAAGGGTGATTGGGCCCAATGGGATAATCCAGGATAATCTCCCTGTTTTAAGGTCTATAACCTTAATTACAGGCACAAAGTCCCTTTTGAAATGTAACATAACATATTCACGTGTTTTATACCAGGAGGGATGACTTCCAGAAAATGTTTTCATCCTTTCAATTTTTATGTACATCTTTACAATAATCTTTGATCCTGGGGGCAACCTGAGAAATTTTCTGTTTCTAGAGTCCAAAAAGAACATCAGAAAATAAATGCTTGCACATGTGTGGGTTTTGTGTATCTGAATGATGCAGCGTATATTACTGTTTATACACACATGTATGTGGTGATGAGAGGAAAAGGTGACATTTGTCCACCTTAAATATTTTCCTTCTAATTTTTACCCCTCCTTCCTCTTTAAGTAAAAAGTACCATCAGCTTTACTAGTTTTTTTTTTAAACTAATTATCTGAAAACCATGGGAAATATAACGTAGAAAGGAACAAAGGTACAAGAATTCTTAAAGGCCCATTAATAATTGTCACCTTGATCTTCATTGAAATGTAAAGAGAATTAGTTCTGCCCTTTCTTGGTTGCCCTCTCAGTCCTGCACTGATTTGCCTCTTAGTCTTGTCTTGAAGTTTCATCCTGCCCAACCCTTTCCTCTCAACACACTACTCTGTGCACATATCAGTGACAGCATTTATCATTCTCTCTAATGATCTTGACTTCTTATCTCTCTGTTCCTCTGTTTTTTACTTCACAGTTTTAAAGGACAAGAACTGTGTCTAACTCATTTCTAAATTTCCAGAACCTAACATTGTGACAGAAATAAACTAGGAATATGCATGGGTGAGTGAATGAATGAATGAATGTACATACTTTGAATTTTCTCTTCTCTCTTTGGTAAGTAAGTCTCAGTCTCAATACACTACCATAGCATAAGGAGGTACAGGAGGTAATATGTGTCAAATATTCACACGATAATTCTGGAGAGATAAAGGAAAGTAATTTGCATCTTAAAACAAACTTCCTATTGTCTCAAAACTGTATTATATAGTATGGCAAAGTTATCTTATGCATTTCCTCATATGCTGTATGAAATTTTATTTTTAACATATTGATAATTTTTTGCTGAAAACATTGTTACCTAGAAGCACTAAAATGACCTTCGGCTTAAGCATAAATCAAAAATTTTATTTCACTTTCCTTTTTACTATCAAAATGGTCACTTTTTAAATTTAAACTCTTGGTAGGGTCATTCAGCTTTGACCTGTCAAGCTTTCATTTCCTGCTGTCTGAAATGAAACATCTCTCCCACCTGTAACTGACAAGAGGCACATTTCTTTTGGGATTGATTTCTTTCATCTCATTCTTTCTTGTGCCTTTATCTTTCCTTTACTTTCTTCCTTTCCTTCCAGTGATAAGGTCTCTATATTTTCTTGTTGTGCTCATCTTCGGCCTTTTGTCCTTCATTTATCAGTTTCCAGCTTCTTCGTTTACATATTCTGCCTCCATTTTCTCTCTGTTTATCTATGACTCTAGCTTGTCCTTTTCTGCTAACATTTTGTACATTTCCCCATTTAGTGTGCTGACTTTTATATTGCTATCATTGAATCTTAAGCTGTTGTTTCTATTTATTATCTTTTCTTCTATATCTCTTTGTCAATTTTCCTTCCATTTTGCCTATTTTCATCTTATTCTGTTTCTATCTTCATTATTTGCCCTCACCACTCATTTAAGCTTAATCTGAGTTTTTCAGATTATTTATATCTAGCCATGTATTTTTCTTCTCCTCATTAGGCTCACTGCACATACTCATTTTCTCTCCTATATCACAGGTGTGAACATTTTTGCACTGCTTTGTTTTGTAGCAGAACTTAGGATACCTTGAATCTGATATTGGCATAGAAAAGTATAATTATTTGCCTTGTAGAAAAAGCTTCTGTATAAAGTATCCTCAATTCCAGAAATTAATTCTTCTCATAGTAAACAGGAAGAGATGTAGAAACCTAATAATAGAATTTTGAAACACATCAAATCACAAAGTATCTATCTGTGGTCAAATATGCCTGAATTGAATAAAGATATAAGTTGCACCCACTTGCTCTAACGTAATTATTTTCTGATAGTTATCTTAAAAAACCTCTCTACCTTTTAAAATTATATAATATAATTAAAAATATTGCAGTGCCATACTGTATTTCCAAATATATTTATTTTATTCCAAAAATGCAAGTATGTCATGTGACAAATAAGTGATTTTTGAGTAATATAAGGAAACTGAGTATTTCCACTTTAAAACTTTTCACCAAAAAGAAACTGTCTTTTGACTAATCCTATAAAGTGTCATTCTAGAAGATCCTCTTGCTTACTGTCCATTTTTACTTTACCAGTGAAAAGTGTGAAAGTATGCTGCCTTCCTTCTGACTGATTTGCCTCTGAATTACATGCTATGCAGTTGAGCTAGCTTAAGAAACTGGCATATTCTTCTGATTCTGGAAATCAGTGAAATGTTTTCTGAGAAAAAAGATGATCTTGAATTGTGGCAGCTCATACAATGTGGCGGGCAAGAATTCAGTGTACTCTAAGGTGTCCTACACACATTTTATAGAAGCAATTAGCTCTCTGAAGTGTGCTTTTTACTGATTGATATCAAATTCTGGAATATAGCACAAGCTAAAAAATTGATAATGTTTAATTTCTATTTTATCTAATCTAAGCCACTTCAACCGTAAGATAAACTAATATTTTATGTAGCTCTAAGAAAGAAAGTATTAAGAAAAAAATACTGGCAATTAAAGTAGGGAAGGCATCAATTATTAGACATATTGCAATTTTACAGATATTTAGACATGAAAAACACGAATCTTAGAACTGATAAAATTCAATATAAATCACCAGACATGTAGATTCTAAAAAAGAAGTTATTTCATATTAAATCATTTTTTCCTTTTTTTGCTGAGGAAGAGTGCCCCTTGGCTAACATCCGTGCCCATCTGTCTCTACTTTATTTGTGGGACACCGCCACAGCATGGCTTGATAAGCAGTCTGTGGGTTTGTGCCCGGGATCCAAACCTGTGAACCCCGGGCCGCAGAAGTGGAGCACGTGAATTTAACCACTAAGCCACTGGGCTGGCCTCTTAAAATTTTTAACTATTGTTTTTTGTTTTCATTTTCAGGTAGAATGGAAAATATTTTCCTTTGATGATCCTATATTGACTATTTGAGGTCTCACTTATCAGTATGCACCAAGCTCTACTCCACATCTGTGGATGAAATCAGAGGTGGTCCAAGAGGATGGAAAGGGTGTGTCAAAGCATCTGATAGAGTTTATCTCTCACTTTGTGCAGATGGTGTCATGACCCATATTAGATCCATTCTGTCACTAATTTTTCCAGTTTTTGGCTTGCTGCAATGTCTAAATATAGACAATACCCAAATGGTAGAAGAATAAATTAGTCCTCACGCAATTGCTCCTGACACTGTATTTGATAGTCATCATTTTTTTCTTAATTATAAGAATCTTGTTTCTGATAACAGGAGAGAGTAACAGCAAAAGTTGTCTAGTCAGTTTCATCTATTTATGCATGTACTAGAGTTTGGGCATTTCATATTGTGACAACATACCACAATACCAATTAAAAATGTGATGCAATCCCCCAGTTCAAGTTTACTACAAGTCCTCAGGTCTTTTTCTGGTGTGACATTCATTTATTCACCAAGAGTTTTTTATAAAGCATATTCTATATGTGAAGCATTGTTGTGCACAAGAAAAATAATGAATCCTCTGTCTTCAAATTGTGTATAGCTTTTTTTCTTTTTTTTGTGAGGAAGACCAGCCCTGAACTAACATCCCTTGCCAATCCTCCTCCTTTTGCTGGGAAGACTGGCCCTGGGCTAACATTCTAACATACAAAGTAGAGGAAGAAGATTGCCCATCTTCCTCTACTTTATATGGGACGCCGCCAGCGCTTGGCTGACAAGCAGTGCATCAGCAGGAGCCCAGGATGCAAACCCACGAACCCCGGGCTGCCAATGCACAAACTTAACAGCTGCACCACAGGGCCAGCCCTAGGGTTTTTTATTTACCTAGCCAATCTAGAGTTCCCTTGTTATCAGTCATCCCAACCTAAAAAGGGTGGTGGAAGAGGAAATAATAACTATTAATTAATACCTCAAGATCAGCTGCAGAAGTAGAAACTTTAACTTATTCTAACGTAGTTTTCCTGGCTAGCCTACTTTAGCTGTGAGGCCAAAGGAATGAGCTGAGGCACTTGGGATTGAAGCCAAAGTTGGAGGACAAAATAAGTAAATTGTCTTGATGACTAGTCCAGAGCCCTTTGTGATGTGCCTTTGTTACATTTACATCTGTCCATCATTTCCAAGCTACAGTGTATTGCTGCAATGTGCCTGACAATTATGATTTGGTAGATCAGAAAATACTTGGCATAGCTCATTTTTGACAGCTCCAATCCTGTAATCACTTGATGTCCCATGGAAAGGTATTGTCTCTGCTACAGATTCAGGAGATCTTTTGTAAGTATTGGGCTTTTCTCCGTTGTAGAAGGCATGGCTTTGCTTAGATCTTTAATGGTTGATGTTACAACCCTTCTATCAAGATTTTCCAGAAACTCCATCCATCTACACAAAGCAGAGATATTTATCCACCATCTCTCATCTCTTGTTTATTAAAGGTTCCTACAGGGACATTTAACTCTTCTTCCATCCAGGTTGTAGCTATGTATGCTGAACAAGCTCCTGGGTAACTTTGGAGAAAAGGCTTGAGACAGAAAAACAAAAAGACAGATTCGTTTCACTGTCCAAGTCAGTGTGTACTGAGCGGTCAACCAGGGCTATGTAGCTGAAATCAGAGAGAAGCCAAAGGGATGTGATGCGGAAAGCTAGCTAGATGCACCAAAACTTCCCAAAACTTATAACAGAAACCTATGCATTTCTCTCATGTTTAAGGTTTTCAATGAATCAGGTAGAATTGTTCTCAATGTTTCACAATGTTTAACCTCTTCTCAATTGAAATTACTTATTAGATATTTTGGACATATTTTGTTCATCTCTTATCCTTTTTTCTTGTAATACATGGCAGATATATTTTACTCCTTGGGATCTTAATATCAACACTGAAGAAGTATAATCGACCACTTAAAAATACAACATTTTTTGTGTGTGTGAGACATTATATGTAAACATGTATCAGTGCAATGAAAATTTCTCACCAAATTATATATAAGCAGATCCTCCTAGGGATGAGGGATAAAACTTGCAGCACCTTTTATTCCTGTCTCAAACCATGGGTGAGGGGTATTTTAATTAACCCTTTAATCCTCTTTTACTTACCTAGCTTGGAAAATCTGTATTAAGTAAATGTTTATCCCTTAACTTAACCTTTAATATAAAATTCCTAACTAAAGCATTTGACACTTATGATTCAAATAGTGAGAAGGAAAGGAAGAGCTTAAAGTACAAAATTTGCATTCATCAAACTAAATTCGTCAAAGCGGGCACTCAAATTGATAAGGAAGTGTCAAAAGTGGATTTTTATCCATCATTACATGGATAATTTCTTTTTATTTTTTATGTATAGATGAGTTTAGAATGTGAAGAGCATATTGGACTCTGAGGGAGACTTCGGATATTTCCCACCCTGAATCCATTTTCTAGTAGACAACTTACACTTCCTTCACTTTCAGCCTATGTGGTTTGGGTGGGGTAACCCTCAGATTTCCCTCCAGGACAGTGGTTATAGACTGGTCAATGAAAATACAACACCCACTTACCATAGGGCCTGGTTCTGTTAAACATGAAAGTATCTTTGCTGACGCTATCAAGCAAAACATGATCCCTACCATTTATTTTGCTAAGCAGTAGGGTGTACCACAAGAGTAGCAATTATTTTTGCAACTATACATAGACCTCAAGCATGAAGAGCCTGTCAGAGATTAAAGTCAACACATCGGAAACAGAACAACAAAAAATGAGACAATAATGAAATGGTTCGAATCCTGGATTCATCATCTGCATAGGTATTTTTTAGTTAGGTAAAGTCAATAAATCCTCTCCCACACCCTCGTTTTTTTTTGCTTTATGCTAATTTGAGGTGGAATTCTCTACTTTAATCTGATAAATCCTCCCTTTCCCCTATTATAAAGTAAAGCTTTGTGGTAAATGATTATTGTCTCCCTATTCCTTGGAACTTGACCCCAGTTCCATCTCTGGTGAGTCAAAGGATGAGTGGCACTTGTCCTTTCAAATTAAAGAAAACACTAAAAACAGATTATAGTAGTAGAGGTGAGAACATGATAAGTAGTAAATATAGCAAGCAAATGGATGTTTATTTCATCAAATTCATTTTGATGTAAGTATATCAAATTTATTGCACTTAAGTATTAATTTACTAAGGGGTACCTGAGTCACCTGAATTAATGAAGTATGACAACGTACATTACTTATTCTATTTTATGAAGTAGAAAGAATCTGGATCATTAAGTGCCTAAACATTCATGATGGGGTGATATCCATCATATGTGCATAAAAAAAATTTTAAGTATATAGAATTTTTTTCAGTTGTTCAAATATCCCTCTTTTCAGAAATTAAAATGTCTGCAGACATTCTTTTTATGTCTCCTAATTTTTTCCAAGGCAAAGACAAAGGATAATAATAGCATATTAAAAACTCTTTCTTAAAAGCTCTTGAAAATTTGGCAAAAGTGGTGAAATATGTGTATTCTTTAGTGAAGAGCTTCATTAATATTTCAAAAGTGGAGCATCAAACCACTTACTTGTTAGCACAAGAGTCATCTCCGTGCAGAAAGGGAGCTTAGGAGTCACAAAGCTATTGACTCAGATAATGACATCAAATCAAAAAGCCAAATCAACAAATGTTTTACAAGCATATATTATACAGAAATCCTTATCCCCACTTAAGCATTGCATAGTTGCCATACATTTTCTGATGAAACCCCAAGCATAGAGATTCACTCCAGAAAGTTCTTCTTCATCCATGAAGTCTCAGCTCAAGTATTGCATTCCTTTGCACAGTAATAGGACAAATTATTTATAGTGTGATGCAGGATGTGATGAAAAATGTACAGAATACTATGAACTCATCTAAAGAGAATCATAGTCTAAACTTAGTGAAGATAGCAGTAGTGAAGGTGGTGGTTGTGGTAGTTTTGCGGTGTGGGGGGGTGGTCATATTTTGCTTTCTGGAGAAAGTACTAACTGAGGATTATCTAGGATTCCTAGAATTTAAATTCTGTGAAGAATCTGTTTCTTTTTTTTTTTTTTTTTAGCTGCTGTATTATCAGAGTCCAAATTAGTGTCTGGGCCCAGGAAGGTGCTCAAAGAAACTGCTTACTAAATAATTAATTACTAAAAAAAAAAATGTGAGGTATAAGTAGAGATATGTGAGGGAAAAGGGAGGATGTGTGTTTTAGAAGGAGGTGAAAGGAAACATGCAAATACACCATGATTTCTGCATGGAATACTCAATAATGATTATGTCAGAATGTGCCTGGATTTGTAGGAAGATACCTGCAAGGCAGAGGGTGGGGAGGGGCATTTGATAGAGCTGGAGTGGGAGTCAACACTGATAAGATACTTTAAAGTCACATGAAATGAAGATTTTAATTTATTTTGAGAAGCAGTGATAGACCACCTGAGTGTCAATTAAGCCTAATAAATAAAAGAATACCTTTGGGTGTAGATAATAAAATGATGTAAAAGGTGTATTTATTTTACTGGTTTTATTATAAGATAACCAACATGTATTTCTTTTAGAAAACCACCATTTTTCAGTAACATTATTGCATTTTTTAAAATCTTATAATAATCACATTTAAAAATTTGTTAGTGATTTTATTCTTAGAAAGCAGTTTGAGTTGCTTCTATGTTTTGTCTATTGTTAATAATGCTCCTAGGAACACTCTCGTGCAAGTTGTTGGTAGACATATGTTCCAGTTCTCTAGGGTATGTGCCTCGGAGTGGAATTTCTGGGTCATGACAATTATATGTTGAACATTTTGAGGAACTGCTAAGCTATTTTCCAAAGTGGCTGTACCATTTTACATTCCCACTAGCAATGTGTTAGAATTATAATTTCTCCACATGCTGATCAACACTTGATCTATTTTTTTATCATTGCCTTTTTAGTGGGGGTGAAGTGATATCTCCTTGTCATTTTGATTTGCATTTCCCTGTTGACTAATGATGTTGAGAATATTGCCATGTCCTTATTAATCATTTATATGTCTTCTTTGGAGATATGTTCATTCAAATCATGTGTCTATTTTTTTAATTGTTTATTACTGAGGTAGAAAAGTTCTTAATACATTCTAAATATGAGGCCCTTATCAGATACATGATTTGCAAATATTTTCTCACATTTTGTAGGTCAACTTTTCATTGTTTTGATGGTGTCCTATGAAGCCCCAAATATTTTAATTTTAGTTAAATCCAACTAATCACTTTTCTCTTTTATCACTTGTGTTTTTGGAGTTGTGGCTAAGATGTTGTTTAACACCTGATCACCAGCATTGATTCTTACGTTTTTTTTCCTAAGATGTTTATGGATTAACAAAATATTATGTATTTGTACACTGGAATATTATTAGACAATAAAAAAGAAATAAAATACTGATATATTCTACAACAGACAAACCTTGAAAACAATATGATATATAAAAGAAGCCAGATGCAAGAGGCCACATATTGCGTGATTTCATTTATATGAAATAATCAGAATAAGAAAATCTATAGAGATAGAAAGTATATTAGCGGTTGCTAATTAGTGGAGGAGGTGGGAAATGGGGAATGACTGATAAAGAGATCAGGGTTTCTTTTGATGGTGATGAAACAGTTCTAAAATCAGCTTTTATAGTCATGGTTGCACAGCTCTGTAAATATATTTAAAACCACTGAAATGTGCACTTTAAATGGGTGGACTTTATGTTATGTAAATGATATCTCAAGCTACTAAAAAACATTTTGATTGGTAAAGCTTCAAAAATTTCTATTCATAAAAATTAAATTCTTATGAAATGGAAGGGGAGAAAGAGCATTCTCTACTCACTCTGGGTCCTTTCTGGCTGGGCTACAAATTAAATTGACATGAGGCAGAATAGCAGGAGAAAATCAAACAAAGCTTTATAACATGTATACATGGGAGAGACTCAGGGAAACTGAGTATCTCTCTCGACAAAATGAGGGACATTCCCCTCTTAAATAGACAAAGGAGGTTGTGGAGGGTGGGTCAGTTATGGGACATTACCAGAAAGGCACAGTAAGGTTATTATGCAGATTTAAGGCCTAGCCTTCCACACTGACAAGTTTCTAGAGATGAGGACATCCACCCCTCTTCCCAGTACAGAGAAGGAGATACCTTCACAAATGCAGATTTCTCTTACAAATGTAAATGTCTGGTAAACAGAACTTTGGTAAGAATGGGCCCAGCAAAGATCCTCCCAATCTATCGAAACCCAGAGTTATCCAAGGTGATGGCCTGTCCCAAGGACAGGCCTTCCATCCCAATCCCTTTAGACAGTGGGAGGGGGAAGGTCAAAGCCTCCTTCAGAGAAAATAGACATTTTGAGGTGACCAATTCTGATCCCCCTCAAAAGATAAGAATTCAGGAAAATAGAACTTTCAAAATCAAAACAGATTTTATCATTTGATATCTTTTATCATCTCAGTTTATAAACATAATGAGAAAGGTAATGAATTTAAACATGATTGTCCTTAACTTGGAAAAATATTCCAAAGCATATGTACTCATGTGAGCAGAATGAAATATTAAATTAAGCATTTTAAAATGTCTGTTTTTGCCAACAAAGAGAGTGTTATAACAGCAAGCCCTGTTCGCACCACCAGTCTTGGTAGAAGAAACTTAATTCAAGGTGAGTAAGTATTTCTAAATTGGATAAGAGAGATGGAAAACTCTTTTTTGCAAAGATAAAATTTGAAGACTATGCTTGGAAATAGATTCGCTGAAAGCAGTTGGCAAACAAGAGGCTCTTTAGGGTGTGATTTATGAAGAAATTGGGGAAAAAAAGAAATGCAGCCATTCAGAAGTATTGCTGTGATCATGAATTAGATGTTTGTAATGTTCTTTGACAGATGCTAGTTAAGAATGGAATTCCTTTTTAATTATCCTTGCATGGTGAACTGTGTGTAATGGTCAGATTCTGAGCTCTGATGCTTGTCAATGCATTTTCTTTAAATTGTTAGGTATTTAGCAGATTACCAAGGAGGTGAAGAATAAACATTAATATCTTGTATTTCATAAAGCTCTAATAATTCAAGCATCATCTCTTATGTTAGCGAGCCTGGTTTCAGTTTTCAAATTTGCCTGAAAAAATAAGGAAGTTTCATTCAGCAACATTTAAATTCATTCCCACTAACTTTCCACAAAGTTTTTTGGAGAATTAATCAAATCCAGTGGCTCCTGAATAAAATGCTCACAATATAATATCTTAAGCCACAGCTAGCCATTAACACTCCGAAAGATGAACTGCACATATGTTTCATGAAGATTTATACGAATGGCTGATCTGAAAAATAAAAGATGCTGATAGAAAATTCACCTGGCTTCTAAATGAGGCAATACTTTCTCTGAATTTATTTATTACCAATGTATTTCAATTGCGAGAGATGTTATAAGAACTTGGAACCCACAAGCATCCGGATAGAAATATGAAGATGGCTTGACCTTGCAGATGATGAGTTATTTGCCACTGCTCTTGGGTATTATTCCATCTGCTGTAGGTAAACAGCATGATATTGCCAACAGGGGGAGCTAAAGACAGAAGACAAATGAAGCCGATTTTGTTTAGGACTGTAATTTACCTGAGCTGACAATATATTATACCTTAATGGCCCCTCAGAGTGAACTTAATTGATGACCCAACTTAGATATTCTCTTAGAGTGTCGTTGTACTGGATTGGATGCAAGCTGGGTGCTTAAGTTTGCTTCCCTGCTGTTAATAGAGTCACAGCCATCTGGAGAAGATATCTGCTAATATGTTCCTGAAATTTTTTCCATTGTTGCTGCTTCTGTGAAGAACTCAAAAAGCTTCTGATAAGCCAGGAGGAAGACAAAACTAATGCTTTTCTTAGTGAGATCTAAGAATGGTTAGTAGACAGACAAAGACAACTAACACTTTAAATGTGTTTTTAGATTCTTTTTCAGTCAAGTGAAGGGAAAAAACAGTTTATACTGGATAGCAAAATTAATGTTTTTAGTGTTGGGACTGTTCATTATTGGCACTTACATACACAAACACCAAATAATAATTCAGGAAATAAAATATTTATAATAAGTACAACTGCTAATCTTGCTTGGTAGCATAAATTTAAAAACTACTGGCAGATAAGAAGAATTAGATTCTTATAATCAAGAATGGTCATAAAATCAATGGTCACTCAATTATAAGAATCTTAACTATAAGAATCTTGTTTCTGATACAACAAAGAGTAGGAACAAAATTTAAGAATCAATTTTATCTATTTTTGAACATACTAGAGAGTTTGGGCATTTCATATCATGATAATGGAAAACAATACTAATTAAAAATGTGGTACAGGGGCTGGTCCAATGGTGTAGTGGTTAAGTTTGCGTTCTCTGCTTTCGTGGCCTGGGGTTCTTAGGATCCCAGGTGTGGACCTACACACTGCTTATCAAGCCATCCTGTGGCAGGCATCCCACATATAAAAATAGAGGGAGATGGGCACAAATGTTAGCTCAGGGCCAGTCTTCCTCAGGAAAAAGAGGAAGACGACAACAGATGTTAGCTCAGGGCTAATCCTCCTCACCAAAAAAAAAAATGTAGTACAATCCTCCAGGTCAAGTTTACTACAAGACCTCAGGTCTTTTTCTGATGTGACATTCAGTCATTCATTTATTTATTCACCAAGAGTTGTTTATTAAGCATATTCTATGTGTCAAGCACTAAGTTATGTGCAAGAAAAATAATGACTCAAAAATGTCCTCTGCCTTCACATTGTGTATAGCTTAGTAGGAAGAGACAGTTATTTAAATATATGACTGCAATAAGATTACAGATGCTAAGTTAGAAATGTGCATAATATATACAGGACATAAAAGAAGCAGTTGTAGTGCTGATGTGTCAGTTCTGATCTGTCTAGAGTCTATTCTATAAAAGACACATAAGGCACATATCACTTTGAGGCTCTGTGATTGTTGTTGAGAATACAAAAGGGCCATGTCCTTTGGGAACTCACACATTAGTGGAATCACAATATCTTAGCACATTTCCAAGTCTTTGCTGATCATCTGTTTTTTGGATGGTCCACTAACATCTTAAAGTCATTACGTGCCAAACTAAATTCATTTTTCTTCCTAAATGTTTTCCTACACTTGTGTCTCCGTCATTTTTCTACTCTCCAAAGCATCAAGACTCAGAGTTATTTTCTTCTTCTCACTTATTATTCACGTGCAATATTCCACACTCTTCTATCTCTGTTATCACTACACAGTTCAGGCAGTTGGTTATGCTGCCTAAATTAATCAACATCTCTAGTCTTTTTCCTTTCCCATTCCAATTTATATTAAAACAACTTCCTAATAAATTATAAGAAGCACTGCTCTGAACTTACTATTCTATTCTAGTCTCAAATAATGTTAATGATTTCCCTATACATTTAGAAAAAAATCCTTAACCTGCTGCTAAGGTACTCCGTATTTATACTCCATATCCAACCTACTTTTCCAGTGTGTACCTCATTATTTCCCGGTATTTTTCAATATTCCATTTAAAGAGAATTACTTGATATTTCCTCTACCTATCCTGCAACTTCTTGATTCTCTGCTTTTGTTTCTCTTGTCACTCATTCTGCAATGTATTTCTCCACGCAGAAATCCCATTTGTCCTTATTAGATCAAAAATGCTATTGCATCTATGAGACTTTCCCCAGTACCGTTCCATTGTTAGGCTTCCTCATAAGTTCGCAAGATTTTGTATGCATCCACAATGTAGAAGTGATCTTTTGAAGCTTCTGTGGTGTACTACAGAGAGCATTAGATTTAGAGTTAGACCTTGAGTTTCTTCTGATGTGAACATGTCAGTGTTACTATTGGTGCTGTGACTGAAGCCAAATCCCATGCTGTCAATCTTAGTCATGGCAGAAGTAACAATAGCTGTCAATAATAATAGCATTAATAATAAAATAAAGTAATTAACACATTTTGGAAAATGTTAAATGGGAAATAGGTTTTAAACTTTGATTCTCATCTTCTACATGAAAAGATGATTCTTTTAGGGTTTATTTTCTATTACCATTGGGCCTACATAATAGTCACTTTAGGCTTAAAGCAAGAATCAAGGTAAATGTGAAGAACTGGTCTTTATATTTAATAAGCACTTGGGAGATATTTGTTTATTGAATAAATAAATGAACTTCAGTAAGAGACACTGCCTCTCTCTTAGGTAGCGTTAGTTTGTATGTAAAAATCACTGACTACATATGTTCTAAATTTCTATAAGAAGAATATATGATTTGGCAGTTAATACCATGTTCAAAATCACCATTGATGAGAAAAGAAAAACAATTTTTGGCTAGGTTGAGAAGAGCAAAAGTAGTTTTGTTATCTCAACACCTCTCATGATGAAGATCAAATATGCTAATGGAGAAATACTTCCTTGAGAAAAAGGAACACAATCAAAATCATACAGAAATATAAGGCCATTTAAAAAAGGCCATAGGTAACTGCTTCAAAAAATACTTATTGATTTTCCAATGTGACCTAGACAATATTGTAAAAGTGAGCTTTGCTCTACTTTTCTTCTTCAGCTGATGGGTGCTTAATTTACTTCTCTGCTGATCTATTAGCAAAAAGGTGCACTTTAAAAACAAAACAAACAAAAATGAAACTGAACTCAAACAGCTTCTCCATCATCACTGTCATTTCTTCAACCTCCACCTCCCACTGCTAAAAGGATTGTAAGAAATAGAAAATATCATGGCATATCAAAATATTACAACAATTAGACGGGAACCAGGAGAATACATTTTCACAGAAGGGGTTTTAAAGTGATTATAAAATGGGAGACAGAGCTCCTCTCGTTAAAAATAAAAAAATAATCAAAGTCATAGAACGATGTTTCAGTTGCTCAAACGATTTGCAGATGTGCCTATAGACTGTTATTTTTATTTGTTCCAGTGGAGTCACTTTCTTTAGAAAGTTATCTGTAGCTGAAGCCGAAGAACTTTTACTCTGAATTCTTACCTCGGGTCTGTTTGATATGAGAACCACTCCGAGAGCTGAAGCGTCCAGTGCATGAAGGCCAAAATATGCTTGGGTTGAATATGCTTCCTGGCACCCATGGAAGACAGACACTCACTCAACTAACCTCAGAGCAGTGGGGATCTCATTGCGTTCTTTCTTACTCCATTAATCTTCAAAACCTAATTCATAGAATTATAGAATTTAGAGCCTAAAGGGACCTTCTTCTAGTTCAACTCTGTCAGTTTACAGATATATAAACTGAGGTCCACACAGATTGAGAGACTTTCCCAAGTTTAAATAGGTTCCTATTAAGAACAGAGGGAAAACTAGGACCATCTCTCTCTCCTTCCTTCTCTCTCTTTAATTTTAGAGTAAATATATAGTCATTCTTTAGTTCTGTATGTCGACGCTATGTAATTGATCTTTCTAGACTTTTGTTCATAAAAGTTGTAAGATATAAAGTGTCCTATACAGACTATGAAATAATTCTGTAACTCTAAATGTATTCGTAAATCATACTTTCAGTTCAATCATATATTATAGTAATGTACATAAATATGCATTTTTCTAGAATATACTGTACTAATAAAAAAAGAAATGAAGGTAAATTTTAATCTAGATAGGAGACATGACTCTAGATCCTTGAGGTTTCTCTGTTCTTTTAAAACTATAACACTCAAGAAATTGTAAGAAATAAAAAATTGTAAGAGAGGATGTTAAAATCATTTGACAATAATTGGTGAAGATGTGCGTATGACACATACTCTGATTTTTCCTTTTGTTTTGTTTTGGGAAACTGGTGCATAATGGTGAAATTTACTTGGGGGAAAACCAGAATCATCCACAGAAGAGAAATGTAAAATAAGTTATAAGCACGTTAACAAGCTTTCAGTAAAAGCAACTCTTGTTTGTCATAAAGAAAAACTTTCAATGAGTCAGTATCTATGAGATCTGATTTTTGAGATATGGTTTCAAAACATTAATATTTTATTTTTATCTATTCTAAATTTAAATACCATATATGGCATTAGGAAATCAGATATCTTAAGGAAAATAGGAGACTTCAAAAAGTTCAATATTCATTAGAAGAGAGCTGAGCAATGATTAACTTTCTATTTTAAAAGTCAGTTTAGTTTCTTTCTGATAATCACGACACAGTTTTAAAATTTTTTAGAGGAAACACTAAGAAACAAAAAAATAAAAGTATGATTACTTTTATTTTAGCATGGTTAATCAAAGCTAAGGATAATTAAGAATAAATTCTATGAAAATGAATGTGAATAATTTTATCAGTGAACAAATAATTAAAAATATTTACAATGGATCTGAAGGACAATGGCTAGATATCAAAAAAGTGTATTTATAAAATGTAACAATGCATTATATATGTATATACTTTTAATTTAATAAGTATGTTTTAATGTTTCTCTCTTGATATTTATAAAAATAGTAAAGGAAAAGAATCAGGCAGTATTATTACCTCAAATATATAGAAAAGGGAATAAAGGGGGATGAATACTAATTTTTATTCCTGGACTGTAACCTCACCAATTCTGGGCTTACCCTGCAAGCTCTGTGGGCTCTATACAAGTCACGGCATCCTCTTGTTCATTAGCTAGTGGAACTATTCTAGGCCTCTCCATCTATATTTCTGTAGTTGTTCCTAATGTTTTTAGAGCCTTTTAGTTTTATATTTTTAATCACTTTATTTAACTTGCTTCATTTTTAATTAAGAAACTAAGCTCTGGACAAATCTTAAAATCTCATTGAAAATAGCTACTTTTAATGGAACTTTCTCGTAAAGCTGGAAGTGAGACCAAATGGTGAGAGAGCATCATATTCAGGGGATGGCAAAACGTATTTCACAGTTCTTAGACTCTTTTATTCAATGAGTAAACTTACAAAAATCATTTTCAAAGCATATGGGTCACTTGGCACTACATGGTTTGAAAACCATTGATTTAGTTTAATTGGTGGAACAGTGTTTCTCAAACTATCTGTGGCAAAGTATGAAGTTTTTGTTTTAGCTTTATTTTGATTGCTTTTCCAGTCTAACATTTTTGTAAAATGAAATAAAAATGAATAACTAGAAAAATTCTATGAAAAAAAATATAAAATTTAAGTCCTTAATTTTTTATATTAGATTTAATAAACCTTACAGAAATAAATCAGAAAAGTATCACAGAGTGAAGAAAGAAAATAATTTTTAAAATTGTATGTATAGATTATTGAAAGTGTGCCAACAGATGGATAATTTAGAAAATCATTATTACATACATAACATTTTGGTTTTAGGAGTGAAATAAGGATTCTACATGTTAAATGTCTATATTTTTGCATCAAACAAATGCTGTGTGCATCAATATTAAAGTTTTGATATAACAAATGAGTTTGTTTTTTGCTTATTAATTATTTTAGAATGGAGTAGTGACAATGCTATTCATGCGGGACAATGTATATTGAAATTATTTCTGTGTTTTTTTCTAATAACTCTCATAGTAGGGAAAGCCGTCTGTTAGGACTGGAAGAAGAAATATCAAGGCAATGAGAGTAAAGTAAGGATATTCATTTTTAATTTTATCCAAAATGAAGCAAGTGATATGATTTAAAACACTTTAATTCGTAATCAGTAGTCAATGCCATTAATTTCTTCTGCTGTTATATTTAAATTTGAATGATTTTTCAGTGAAAAAAATGAGTCATAGCTTACAAATTAACCTTGAAATATCACATTTTAACATGATTCTGTTGCACATGGGTAGTATGCACCTACCACCAGTGATTCACAAGGCAAGTTCAAAAACACCTGAGCTCATCTGTACCCTGCCCAATTAAACACATCCCCTCATTACAGGTCTGCATGTTCCAGTATGTCAAATTGCTCTATGAGTTGAAAAATGCACATTCCCAATTTCCTTATGTATCTCATCACAGTTTAGTATCAAACAGGGGGCTGCCACTGGTCTGCAGAGCATACTTAGAGTAGCACCAATACAAAAAGTTATTTGTCCATATCCAGCTTTCATTCTCCCCTCCCATTTTCCCATTCAAACTTCCTGTGGAGAACAATCATTCCCTCCTATGAAAATAAACTTATAGTCTGGGTAGAATGAACTCATTTCCCAAACACTTACTTGGCCTAGACCAAGCAGTATAATTCAATCTCCTATGCAGCCGTGTTCGTTCAAGTTTAGGTGCCTGACTTAAGTTGGCCGATCAAAATAAAACTCAGAATCCTTTCTTTATTTTGTAATGGTTAAGGGATGAATATTAGCATGAATGCAAAAATGTGTTCCTAGAAGTTATGGCACCAGAAAGAGAGCTGGCATTAGAATGAAGGTGTGATTGCAAAAGTCAGAGGAGTGAGATAGAAACACATTGGGTCAACAATATCATTTACCTTAACTAAAAATGCATACGTATGGAACAGCACTCATTTTGCAAAAGTACATAGAAAAAAAAGATATACAATATGTATGTTAGGATAGCTGACAATAACATGGAATAGGGAGGAGAAGGGGAGTACAAAACTGGGTTAAAATGGAAAACAATATTAGGTGGGGCTGATAGAGGGAAACAATGTGTGTGATGAACTGAAATCTCCAGCACCTACTGTTAGGTGTAGCTATACCTATGCCCATGTCCATGTCCATATCTATATCCATATTTATAGTTAAAAAAAAAGTTATGCTCCTATTGACATTGTTGAGCCATTGGATCAAAACAACTCTGAAACCACCTTGATTATGGAAAATACAAGGAGCCTGCAAAAGCATAACTGTTTGTAGGATACTGTTTTTGTGTACTTTAGTTCATTTTATATTGCAAAATGAAAACTTAATTTTGTTTCTACAGTCAATATTCACTTATATTCACCACCCATTTATTTATTTGTTCTTCATTCCTTCTTTTCTCCAAAATTTCCCATGTTTGATTATTTTCCTTCTTCCAAAAATACAACTTTCAAAATGTTCTTTAAAGAGAGCTGTTGATGGCAAAATCTCTCCACTTTTCTGAAAAACAAATTGTTTTTCTATTATGAAAGATAATTAAATTCTAGGTTGAAAGTCATATTCTCTCAGCAAATTAAAAAAATGTATATTATCCCACTATCTTCAGATTGCCAATAATGAAAAAACAGATAGCAGTAAATTTGACATTTTATTGGAAGATATTCTGTTCTCCTCCTTCCCCACCCCTCCACCCCCTACCACTTCTATTCAGTCTTTAGATTTCCTCTTTTTTTTTTTTTTTTTTTTTTGATTCTGTGGTTTTGTTCTGATGTTCTAGGTATGGATTTGTTGTTATTTTTCATTTATGAGTTCTGTTGGGATTTTAGATCAGCACCTCTTACTAGGTTTTGAAAAAATTTCAAACCTTCAAATATCCTTCTGATGACTTTTTTTCCTTTCCTTTTCATATGGAACTCTGGTGAGATAAACTAAGAGTACAGCCTTTGTCTTCCCAGTTTTGTAATGGAGCAGAGGGAGGTTTTCCTTCCTATCGGACCACCTACTTTGGCTAAATGCTGGCTTCAGTCATCTATGTTTCACAAACTACCACAAAATGTATATATATATGCAGAGGCCAAAAGTAAGTAAAAGCTGGAACACAAATAATATTCTGACCTGGATAAACTAAAATTTCAGTCATCATAGGCTCAAAGTTTGTGAAGACAACATTTGGAGATTTGGTCAGGATGCCAGGTAACCATACTGCTAGAAATGAAACTCCCTCTTATTCCTCTTTAAAGTACTTCAAATGATATCTAAACATTGATATTTATATGTGCACACAATAATTTTGCAAGAAAATTGTGACGTGTACTGTTAAAAGTAAACTCATTTTGTATTACATTCTCTATGAGTGTGAGTGAGTCTTGGACACTGCGTGTGCCACCTGACTGCTCAGCACTTTCATTTGAATCTGGCTTTAGGTTATTTCCCTTTATGTGTGCATGTGTACACAAACACATGTCTCTTAAAGTAGTTTAAAAATCCATAAAATTTATAATGCTGCTAATAATAATAAACACATCAAGGAAAGCAATGGTTCTTAGCATAAAATGAAATTGGGGAATAAATAAAATATTGTAATATTAAAAGCTGCCATAGCTTAGATCCATGATATTAAAATGTTTTTGAGATGGTGAGTAAGTACAAAATTTTAGGCAGAAGAAAGGTGGTGGTGAGTAAAGTGAGTGTTGTGAAGGAGATCTAATTGGAAATATCTTAGGAGGTTTTTCCCATAATGCATATGCTTGCTCACTACTCCAATTTTCAGATTCTGAAATAACCTTTGAAAGGTAGAGTATATGTAGAAAATGAGAAAGAGACATGAATGCATTAAAAATCTTATATATGACATCTGTTTTGTAGAAGTTTAAAATTATTGAAGTATTTATTCTATTTAAAAATATGAAGTGAATTTATGCTATATTACGAAAATAGTTTAATTCTACAATCACTATTATTTACCTCTGTGAATAGTAACCATATGATCTCTCTCTAAATATAGTAGGATGAATAATCTCCTATATTACTTAGTAGGTCTGTGTATCTCATGTGTGGTTTTGCACTTTTATTTATCTGTTTGTTTGTTTGTCTTTCTGGGTTAAAACAAATACACATATAAATGTGTATTACCCTTTAGATAACTACCCACCCTAATATTGGTTATAGCAGTTATAAACAGATGAGATTTTAAAATAAATCTAAAATTTACCCACCTATAATAATCAATACCAAATTTATTGATACAATAATACAATTCTCCTTGCCCATCAGATTTTATATATTGTTTGAGGATTGAAGTTACCTTCCCTCAGTCTGTTTTCTAAAATATGTGGCTTCAGCAAATTAAATCCATGAAACTCTACTGTCAATTTAACAGATAGCTGACACTGTCTCACAATGTAAAATTTGCTCATCCAAAGTAGAATGTGATATAGAAAGTGATGGGTTTTTAGATTATTTGTTGACAGAAATGGGACATGCCGGAAATGAATCTGATCTATGTATGCAATAGCATTCAAGAGATATTTAATCAAATTTAGGCCATCAGAAAAAGTTCCTGAAGTCATTAGTAAATGAATTGAACTCGACAGGTTATTGTTTTTTTTTTTTTTTTTCAGTGAGGAAGATTCGCCCTGAGCTAACCTCTGTTGCCGTCCTCCTCTTTTTGTATGTGAGCTGCCACCACAGCGTGGCCACTGCAGATGTGTGGTGTAAGTCCACCGAACCCCAGCTGCAGAAGCAGAGTGTGCTGAACTTGACCACTAGGCCACCAGGGCTGGCCCTGCACAGTCTTATATATACACTGCTCTAAATGTATATAGATAGAGGTAGCATTAAAAAAATAAAAGTTATTCTTTTAAAACTTGAATATACTCTACTTTCTCAAGTATGCAAAGCTGGAATATAAATCGTTGTGCTGTAACTAATGTATAAAATGAATGCAGTACAGCTACACAAGAGCTATATAAAAATATTGTTCACAAAGAGAATATACTTTGTGGTTATATGATACTCTTGGTCATTCAGTGCATTGTCTAATATATATTTTATTGAAATGTGTATGAAAAAAATCAGGAGATCATTGCACCTTGTTCATTTCTTCATCTGCTGATTTAAAAAGAACAATCAGTTGCTACCCAAACATGGAAATAAATCTGACTTCATCATCTAAGTGTTAATGATCCAACTTTCAAGTTCACGATTCCTTAATTGAAATTTTCAGGACAAAATTTCTTTTTAATCGTTCTCTTCAACTTCTTTGCATGTTAGAATATGATTCAGATAATTGCTTTTGGTTATTTTATATTATTAACATTAAAACCTTCTTTATTTTGTTATCTTTGTTGAAGAAACTGGTTTATAGGAAGTAAGAATGTCTTCACCAATGTAAAGTGGCAGAGAAATTCTTAGAAAATATTAGTTCATGCTCTATTAAATATTTAAATTTAGATATTGCACTGAATTTAAAGGAATTTTGCAAATCATAATTCATTAAAATTAAGAACACTGACAAAATAGACATTCTCCCCAAATTTTGTGGTTTAGAGTGAGCTATTGTAAAAACTGGGGGGAGATTATTTCCACTTTCTTTACTTGAATATGATTAAAATAATCTGTAATTACAAACTGCATTGGAATGAAAATGCATTTTAAAGTATAAACTGTGATTTGGCCGGTAAAAATATGGGCTATAAAGGCAAGAGGTATAGATTAGTGATGGGTTTTGAGCCCATTTTTTAGGCATATACCGTCTTCCACATAACTTAGAGCATCTGGTCTTAGACATACTACTATCCTCCATGGAAAGACACTGCCGTGGAGAGAAAATAGAATGAAAACTGATCAATTAGCTCTGATTAAGGAGACTATAGAATTTAGGCCAGTGAGCAAGTCTTAGTAAGAAAAAAAATCAATCCATCACCCACAGACTTTCCATCTTGGCAAGATTATTTGAGCACAGTTAGAAAAGCAAAGAGGGAAGTCCATCAGAAAGATTGAGCAATATTGCAGAAATTAGGAGAAGAAAGAAAATAGACTCCTTGATGTGTGGGAGAGGCTGTATTTAGGATAATAACTCAATTTTATACTTCATCTACTGTGGGAACTGACTATCTGTATATCCTCCAGACTTGGTAGAAAATCTAAATAGTCACAGCTTGAGAGTCAGAGGCTACAAACTCTATCCTCAGCCCAGTCGTTTTAGTAATGAAAGCTACACATAACATTATACAGCAGCAATAGCAAGCCATACCTCATTGGATCAATATAAAATAATACGGCTGTAAAGGGCTTTTTTTGGAAAATTTGGGAAGTGTGTTTATTACAATATTAACAGAAACAGTTAAGTACACACATATGCACTATCCTACTTAATTTTCAATTTAATAAGTAGGGCTTATAATTAAGAGGATGGCCCGGCTAGGACTGATCAAATGTCCTCTTCCCCCTGGTTAAGGTGAAATGCAACATTATGCAAATTTATTTCAGTGTGTCTTCTTTGCGATTCATTTTTTTTTCTTGGCCTTTTTTTACCACTATCTTTTTGACATGTGGCCCTTCATGCAGAAATATCTTTCCTTTCTAAATTTTTAGAATATCATGGACATTGGCATTGTTTTGATTAATGAGCTCATTGTTATTCATTCTTGTTAAATCTTGCTGAACAAAAATGTCCTTTCTTAACTTCAGCAATGCCTCCTTATTCTTAAGGTTACCACCGAGGCACTCAGACATGACCCTGTACAAGGTCTTGGACACCATTATAAAGCAGAGCTTCAGAACTCTGGGCTCCTAATCAGCAATTCTTTTCTTTTTGTTCAATAAGAATATTAGTTATACAGCCAAAATTTATAGAGAATTTTACTATTTTTATTTAAGTCAACCTACGCAATAAAGTTGGTCTTTTAAATTTAACAGCATGATCATCGTTACAATGAATAAACTATTACCTCACATCCTCTCATCCTTAATTCACGTCTCACATGTATTTGTTCTGCTCATTATTCCTCTAATGCCTATCTTTAATCACTATGTTTAAGAAGAGGAATTTAGTGTAATTCCTTACTGGATCACACAGTGTTTTGAATGTATTAAATATTTTATATGAGTTATAGTTAGATATATTTGATGTTCTTGTTTGGGTGAAACCAAGGTAAATTGGAGAAAGTTAGTTTAACCTCTCCATGACAGGAATTTACCTAGCTTATTCAAAAGGAAGAGAACATGAAAACATAAACACATCGAGATGTGCAGATCTACTTCCATATAACCCAATGGAAACGTTCAGATTTGAATTTCATTTTATGTTTGTAGGTTGAACAAAAGGTAGTTTTTATATTATTTATGTTCCAGGTCCTTTATATATTCACATCATTAATTATTAATTATTCACTGATGAGATAGAATTTACTTAATAATTGTCAAGGCTTTATTCTGAGTTTGCACTGAACAGAGGCAAGTCAATTCATTTATTTTGTCAGTCTACATCATCTATATATATTGTCGCAGTCAAATTGATCAAGAAACCATGGCATCAATTGTTAAGGTGGCCAAATGAACTGCCGTATTTTTGTATGGACATAGCTAATGCATTTTTCACAGAAATGTTACAATATAGTGACTTTGATCTAAAGGCAATTTAAATATAAACAGAATTCTTGGTATTAATCCTGCTACAATCTGTCAATTATCTTCATATTTGTTTATATGAATATATTTTCTAATATAATACAGTTTCTATGAAACAAACTATGCTATTTTTTTCATAGTTCATTTTAAATGTAAGATATTAACTTTCTTGTAAGCAATCACTGGCACAGACAGAACATTGGGAAACATATTGGAAATTAACATAATTATATTAAGTGTTCCCTAGTGGTCAAAAGCATTAGTACTCAAATTGCATTATGAATATGTAAATCCAGTATTTTTGATTTAGGTCATTTGTCACTGGTATCAGAAATTGCAAGTCACTGCTGCTGTCTAAACTTTTGAAAGAGTTTCAGATGACTGGTGATTTAATTCAAAAAAGAACTTTCTGGTTCATCAACAATTTATCTAAACTGTATAAGATCTATTGATAGGCAAATTTCTTCTATGTTCTAATTTTGTTTAAGCACTAACACAGATTCCCTTTTTCCATTCACATTATATTTTGGAGTGATGGAAATGCATTGAATAAAAACCAGTTCTCCTTCTGGGCCGGCCCGGTGGCGCAGCGGTTTAGTCCGCGCTTGGCAGCCCGGGGTTCGCTGGCCCGGATCCCGGGCGCCCGCCAACGCACTGCCTGTCAGCCATGCCGTGGTGGCGTCCCATATAAAGTGGAGGAAGATGGGCACGGATGTTAACCCAGGGCCAGTCTTCCTCAGCAAAAAGAGGAGGATTAGCAACGGATGTTAGCTCAGGGCTGGTCTTCCTCATCAAAAAAAAAAAAAAAAAAACCAGTTCTTCTAAAACTGGTCTGATCAAAAGCAATTATATTTGGGTAAAATATGAATTCAGAGTCAAACTTATACTCTGTTTGCTCCCCCAGCTAGTGCTTATTTCTCTATAGTGGAAGGATTGTTACTTTTTAACTGTGAATTCAGATCATTAATTTATTAATTTTTAACTGTGAGTTCAGATATTCAACTTGCAGCTGGATTTATACAGCATGCAAACACTTGTACAGGACATAAAATTTGAACAGGTAATAAGTGCAAAAGTGATATTGCTAGATATACATCACATACCATTACAGATAGGTGTAACTCAATGAATTGGATATTAGAATGCTATTTCGCAGTGTACTTTAGTCACTCCAGTAAAGACAAGGCAGCTGTTAGTTACATACTAAATATTGTTCTGAAAAGTCATTCCATCCAAATATAAATATGTAAAAGAAAGGAAATAAAATTAATGAATGATCAATAATTTAAAAAACTAATAAAAAAGAAAAAGCAACATGGGCTATAAAAATGGTTCCAATTCAGGAACTTATCTGTTTCATAACTTTGTGAAATTATATGACTTCTCTAAGGTTTTAAAGAATGATTAGGAGAATTAAATAATATTATTTAAATTAAGCACTTAGCATCATGCTTGGTATATAAAGGATACCATAAAACAACCTAGAAAATTAATTTATCATAAAACTCTATGTTCTTTGGAACAAGAAGTATTGCCTAGTGTTTTGAAATTACCCCTCTAATCTCATTTTCTATCAATATCTCACTTACTCACTCTCACTCTAGCCATACTGGATCTTTTTGCTTCTTGGACACCTCAAGCACTCACTTTCTATGGGAACTTTGCACTCAGTACTCTGCCCCCATATAGCCACATGGCTCAACCTTCATCACTCCTTTCAGATTTTTGCTCAAATCACACTCTAGTAATGATCACCTAACTACCCTATGCCCTAGTTAAAATACTTTTAATACCCTATAAAAATAGCAATATACCCACCCTTGGCACTTATAATCTCCCTTACCTTATTTATCTTTTTAGCAATTTTCACTATTTAGCTTATCATATATTTATTTATTCATTCATTTATTATCCTATTCTCCCACTCCCTGTTCCATGAGGCTAAGAAAATTGTCTCTTTTCTTCAAAGCACCGTCCCCAATAATTACAACAGTATTTGCCAATGTCAATAAATTATTTTTAAATGAATGAATGAATGAAGAATAAACACATTTTCAGTTTTAAAATATTAAACATAGTCTAATATGCTATTTAACAATATGATCTAGTCTATATCTTTTAATCCAGAAGAATGCAAATCTAGATTCTTCTGTTTCAGGGGTAGATTTTCATGTTTACATCAATTAATCATTTTCAGTTAGGTCTTTTTTTTTATTGTGGTAACATTGGTTTTAAATTGCTAATTTCTCTTTATTTAATGAATACAAAATATATCTGTGGGCTTTAGCTGACAATAAACAGCTACCGTCTTGCCCCATTTCTAGGTAAGAATAGTTATTGATCTGTAGTTTCCATCTGGAATCAAAAACTCAAGGTAGCTGTTCAGAAAAAAAAAAAAAACTTTAAAGTATGACGTCCAATTTACACAGTATTTATCAAGTATCTACCACATTTGCTATAGTTCTACTAAGAGCTACAGATAAAATCAAGAAAAAAAATGCCCTTTCCATGAAGATGTTTAATATTTTAGGGAATGTAATATGTGCAGTATAGTCATATAAAAGATAAACTATGATGAGTGAAATAAAAGGTAAAAATATGACCTGAAAGAGGAAATCTTACATATTAGAAAATATTGTCATTAAGGCTAGAAATTAGTCCTTTTGGCATTAGTAATCTTACTCTATATAATTAACTGTAAAAAAAAATCTCTACTCATTTCAAGAGCACAAATATGACACATAAATCATAAACCTCACAATAAATTTGCTTCAAAATTTAAAAAATCAAAATCTGACCTATGACTTTAAAAGTGATTTAGCAGACATGGGAGAATTTCATTGCCTGAACTTGTTCATGGAGAATATTATAAAGCATCTTATGATCGAGTTAACTGCTTCTCCTCTCTTTTCCTAGTGTCTTGTTCATTCTGCTAAATGTATCCAACAGAGTAAACACATTGGGAATCTCGGTAAGAAAATACAATCCTCTGCTATTCAACAGAATCACTCTCCGGGGCTGTTTGTAGTTTGTTTGCAGGGTTTAAGCGTCAGTCACTACATTAAAACTAGATGACCTAAACTGAAGCTCTGTATGAAGGAAAACATATAGCATCAAAGAAGATGTTTATCATTTAGGTACCCAATTATCACAGGAAATTAGATTGCTTAAAAGGAAATTTAAGAACGTTCAAAAGATTTTTCAATTGTTAAAAAAATAAAAAATATATTATTTGAATACTTATAGTCTTAGTAAATATTACTAATATAAGAAATGTTCTGACATTTTAAAATTAATTAATTCCCAAAAGATGTGTTCTTTAGCTCACACAGAATATCATGGTGTTTTAACTGAAAACGTCAAATTATTTCTAAAATTCTTGTTGGTCCTGAAAATGATCCATGTTTGTTCATTAATTCTTCACAGGGAAAGTGTCATCTATGTTAATATTCATTAATATAGCATAAATGAAAGGACATGGTGCAAGTTGAGAAATCCTTAAAAGAGAAATGTGTAAAACCAATCCTGAGAGTAAAGGACTTTCCCAACTACCTCTTAAGTTTTTATTTGCTTATTTTTTAATCTTTAACATGTACCCTTCTCCTCAGATCTAGTCCATCAGCATTAACCAATAATTGCCATGGCTTTATTTTTCTCAATATAAGGGAAACACAAACATACTCCTTCTCAACCGTCATTTTTTTAAAAACATGTTACATAAAATTTATTAATGAAAGCTCAAATTTGCAGATTTTTGTTCAAAATTAAAGATTTATTCGTTATGATAAGCTCAAGTCCATTTCCTTATTCAAAAATAGTGAAGTCTTCCTTGACTATTAAAAATTCCATCAATTTCCCTTGTCATGTAATTACTTCAATTGCCTCTACCATACCCCTTTAGCAAAATTATACACCATCCTACGTTGCTACTAGTTATTTTATAATGTTAATGTCATTTCACAAGAGGATAATTCTTGTAAAACCTGTTACAGTGTTATAAACATATATCTCATTTGCTTATTCTTTTATAAACCAAATTTTGTAGTATTTCTTTTAAGGTGTTCTCTAGAATATAGGATTCAGACAATATATAAGATGTACTATCTTCTTTCTCAAAGGTCCTCAAGACCCTCAAAGAAGTATCTTATCTATTCCTTGAACAGGCCAAGGTCTTTCCTACCTCAAGATTTTGCACTTGCTGTTCCCACTTCCAGGAATGCTCTTTGATTGGGTCCCATCACTTCTTCTACATTCCTATCCTTTGGTCTTAGGACATATCCTCAGCAGAGTCTTTTCTGATCATTTTATTTAAATTAACTCTTCCAATATGTCTCACCTAGTCACATATTTTGTCATATACCACCCTATTTATTTATTTCATGGCACTTATTACAATCTGCAATTATCTTGTTTATTCACTTAAACTCCCACTCGTCCTGACCCCCTACATGTGAGCCCCATCAGAGAGAAAATGTCTGTCTCTTAAATTGTCATTATATTTCCTCTCTCATAACCAGTGCTTACACTCAATAAATGTATTTAAATGAATGAATACATATATTTGTTGAAAAGTATGAGAAAAAAATAGGCTCAAGTTACTCTGAAGGGGAAAATCAGATAAAGCTTTACAGATTTGATGACATTTAAGCTGATTGTTATAGAGTGAATGGAACATTTCCAGATGAATGAAATCATTTACCACTTTCTATAAGTAAAGAAAAACCTATGATTTAGTGACAGTTTATTCATTTTCTATTATTAATATATGAGCATTTAAAGTATTTGTTATCTTAAAAAAATATAAATAAATCATTTGGACAAGAAATCTCAATTCTTACTCTTTGGGAAAAAAAGAATTGACACAGACTGCAAGTTGACAATCTTATCGTTTGTCACTTAAATTCTTTTAACATTTTTTTATTGTGCTATACCATTCACTGTCAGACAGGGAATTATTGTTATTATTATTATTATTGTTACTTTCAAAGTGACATAAGTTTACTGTAAGCAACTTCCACGCCAAAGATTTCTGCTGTGGCATTACTCTTCACGGGGAAGGAAACCTCCTTACATAACATTGTCTTCTACTCTACTGTCATCAGACATATTGGGTGGGAAATGTCATTAAGTTTTCTTCCCAAATCTAATTACTGGCCAGGAGTATATGTCAGGCTAAATAGCAAACACACCAGTTACTAGTACAGGCTGATAGCAACCAAATGTAGAGGCAGGCAGCTTTGGACAGTAGTCCTAGGTAACAGATTTTGCTCAGTGAAATCAGATTTCTTATTCAATCCCACTACCACTGACATAATATCTATTGATGAGAACAACAGTAGAATTTTTAACCTGCTGCCTCATTTTGCCAGTGATGAAATGGTTATCGGGCTTGCAGTTTTCTCATTAAAAAGCAACAACAACAATAGTACAATTGAAGAACCAATGTTGCAGCTTTTGGACTTCTAAAGTAAGAGTATATCTATACCTCTATCCATATTAATCTATATTTAGTAAGCCAATATAACTTAAGAAAACCAAATTTTGTTGCACCTGCAAAAGCAACATTTAGTATCATAAAGTATTCTGTCCATAGTGATGTTTTCTGTACCTTAAAGAATAATTCCTTCATAAACATATTTTCATTCAGAGTTAGATTTAAATTAGACTAAATTTTACATTAGGAAATGCCAGTGGGAGTCCAAGTGGCAAGGACGTACATGAGGTAAAAGCACAAAAGTGTTATTAATGGAGAGAAAATGACCCCATTACATAAAATGCGGGGCCAGCCAGTGTCTCCATGGATAGTTGTATTTCCACTGAACCATGCAGCTATTGTGGTTGGCTTCCTTCAGAAGCATCTCTCAGCTTGACATTTGGTCTACAAATTCATGAGCAATTTCTAATGGTAACAGATGTACCTCTGGATCCAGTGATTGCATTTTGCCAGGCACATGTTTCTCAGAGGGAAAGATGAAGTGGGAAACCTACCTGCTTTAGAGAAAATATGCTTTTGGTAGAGATTTGCATTTGTGTTTGATTATGAGTGATAATCTAATAATACAAACTCTTAAAGAGAAATAGATCCAGACACCAGTTAAAGAGTGTAAAGACAGATTTTATTCAGTATTCTTGCAATAGTGGGAAGAGATTTTAGTATAAAACTGAGCTCAATTCCAAATTCAAAAAGGACAACTGGGAATTTGTAGCCAAAGAGCAGAGTGAGGGAGTCAGTAGATGGAAATTTCTAAGAGGAGAGGTCATGGGTAGGAAGATTCTTGCTAAACTGACTTAGATTCTTGCTAAACTGACTTAGATTCTTGCTAAAGAAAGGTCAAAGTGATCTGGTATCAAGGTTTGGAATGAGGAACTTGAACAGAAGTCAAGGGGCATCAGATATCAAAGGTGCAGGTGGGCGCAGATTCTCACTGCACTCTCTTACCAGGGTTCTTGCTAAACCGAGCCAGGCAGGTTGAGGACAAGGTCCAAGAATGAAGCGTAGTGAAAAAGAGTGCTCAGAGAAGCCCATCTAAAGTTTGGTTAATGAGACAGTCTTTGTCAAAATTTGCATCTCAAAGTCAATAAGTCCAAATTGAAGATCTTTTTTTCCCCTCCAAAATCTGTTTCTCCTCCAGCCTCTCATCTTACTAAAGGACACTAACAACCATATGGTCGACCATATAAAAATTTCAGAAGTCTGGTCCATCAGGAAATCCTGTTACTTCTACTCAACATATATCTTTGGACTCTCCATCTTCAATGCCATAACCCTAATCCATGTCACTATCACTTCTCACACTGTTTTCTGCAATAACTTCCATACTGGTCTTTCTTATTCCATTCCTGCAGCCCCACAACCTTCCAGTCAGAATGTGTTTTGAGTGTAAACCAAACTCCACTCAAAACCCTTCAATGGCTTCCTATTGCACTTAGAATAACCTCCAAAGTCTTATTATGTCTGAAAAGATCCTGCACAACTTGACTCCAACCCATCCTCCAACATCAACTTCTAGAACTCTCTTCCTCACTCATTGTGCTCTGAATATGCAGCCTCCTGAACATTTTCATTAATATTCAATGATCTTTGCACTTGCTATTCCTTCCTCCCAAAGAGTCTTCCCTTGGCTTTTTGCAAAGCACTCTCCTTATCATTTGTATCTTAATTTAAATTAAAAATGCCAGGCAAACTCTTTGAGTCTGTTTTATTCTCCAGGTTAAGATTTCTAGATTCTTCCTCCTCCCAACACCTGTCATAGTCCCCACACCTATCTTAGTTAACTTGGGCTGCCATAAAGAAATTCCATAGACTGGGTGGCTTATCAACAGATATTTATTTTCTCAGAGTTCTGGATGCTGGAAGTCAGATCAAGATGCCAGCATGGTTGGGTCCTGGTGAGACCACCTTCCTGGATTGCAGATGGCCAACTACTCACTGTGTCCTCACTTGGCACAGAGAAAGAGAACTCTAGTGTCTCTTCCTCTTCTTATAAGGGTACGCCATGGTTTCCCATCATGGTGGACCCACCTTCATGACCTCACCTAAACCTAATTACCTTCCAAAGGCACCACCTTCAAATATCATCATATTGGGCATTAGAGCTTCAATATAAGACATTTGAAGAGATGCAAACATTTGCTCCCTAATAGCCAAATTTAATAATATTAAAGGAATATGAAGTTCCATCTCATATATGCTTCTTCACATCATTCTTTTCTCAGGATCTTAAAACATAACCCTCAAACCGGTTATTATATAACAAAACCCTGTTTCTTATATTTGAATACTTACTATTTGTCTCCACCACTAGACTGTAAGTTTCCTTGGAGGAGAGGCCATGTCTACCTTGTTTATCTTTATATCTCTAGTGTTAACACAATCCCCAGAGCATGGTAGGTACTCAACTATTGTTGAATGAATGAATTTGTGAATGTCTTTCATCTTATTCTGGTTACATATTATCTAATAATTTCTTCAATATCTCTATACAAAGATCACTGTCATAGACCATCTATCTCTTTAACCAGTAACTCTTCCTAGAATGCCTTTTTTGTAAAGTTGAAATTTGCCCCTCTTGACCATTTATCTTTAAATCCTAGTTCTTTCTGATTCATTAAAGAGAGCAGACCCTGGGTCTCTATCAGTTATTTTCAAGACAGACCTGAAAAGGGACACTCTCTTATAGGATGGATTTGAGTCCTTTAAGAATTCAAGAGACATTTGACCCAAGTATAAATCACTTTTGCCTTTAAGGAGTCTGAATTTTACCATTCTGTTTTCCTTGGGATCACTAGGTTTAATATAACTCCACATTTTATTATTTTACATAGCCAAGACATATGTACTTTCACAACTGCTATTCAGACCAAAATCTTTCATGCTATTGCTAAATGGTCACAGTCATTAATTCTGGCATAAATCAAGAATCTAATGTAAACATTTCAAACTTTAATATTCTGTCTCATTGTCCACTTCTCAGAACAAATACCTTGATTTTTGGTTCAAAATAAGTGATTACTGTATTTATAACTCCTTAACTTTCCTGGAAACACCACATTTGGCCAGAATGTTTGCTGTTTTCTTGATTACCAATATTGACCCTTTGGGTCTTTGCTGCTTAAACTATTGGAGAAAGTAAGATTTTATTTTACCGGAAAAATCTAGGACTTTCCCACGATTTCCCCTTGCATGGGTAAGCATGCAAGCGTTCTTTGGAAGGTTTTCTAGGAAGACTCTGTGTGTGTCTGATAACTGTATTAAATATAATTGCAATTATATTAAAACCAAGAGAAAATAAAATGAGGATTGTAAAATTGCGAGAATGACTTAAAGACCATGATTAATTACTAGTCTTCATTGAAATGTAAGTGGATCTGATCTAACTTGTCTTTTTTGACTTGGGTCTGAAAAAATACCAAGCAAACTCTTTGCGTCTGCTTCATTCTTCCGGTTGAGATTTCTAGATTGTTTTTCCTCTCCACACCTGTCACAAGTCAAATTTAATAAGATTAAAAGAATATGAAGTCCCATCTCATTCAGGCCAAACAAAAAATAAATGATTGCATATTAAATATTAGTAATGTATACCCTTAAACCTTCAAATTACATTCAATCACATCTCAGCATGCACATACACATACACATATGCATGCGTGGACACCCACCTTCTGTAATCTTACCCTCCTTTTCCTGTAAAATCATTTCAAGTTATTTGTAATAGCTCTCATGCTGCTGCAGGACTAGTACACTGTGTGTGAGAGAGACAGGGAGAGGGAGAGGATGAGAAGGAGAGGGAGAGAGGGAAAGATGTACTTGTCTTAATATAACCAATTTAATATAAAATTTAACTTAGACTATTTATGTTCATTTATGTTCAAATTTATGACACACATGTGAATAGTCATCTTACCTGAAAAAGAACTATTAGATATATTGGTAGGGAGAGGATAAACAATAAGTTAATCATTTTAACCATCAAGATAATAATATCTAATGCTGACTACATGTTTATTCTTTTGCAAGCATCATCCTAAACACTTTTACATGCATTGTTTTTTCTTTTTAATTTTCTCAGTATATACACAGACACACACACAATCACACAATGAAGTAGGGACTACTAGGAAATATTGCTTTTAATCAATGAGTAGTTTAGAACATACAATGTGTTTCTGTTGCCTTTCTGTTATTGATTTCTAGTTTTATTCCATTATTGTCAGAGAATACACTCTGTAGGATGCAATTCTTTTAAGTTTATTGAGCTTTGTTTCGTGATTCAGAATATGACCTATCTTGGTGAATGTCCCATTGGTGCTTAAAATAAAATTGTGTATTCTCCTATTGTTGGTTAGAGTGGTCAATATATACATATATATAAATTAGATACTATTCATTGATTGTGTTGTTCAGATCCTCTATGTCATTTCTGATTTTCTTTCTAATAGTTTTATCAGTTTCTGAGTGGGGGATGTTGAAGGTTTCAACTGTAATTCTGGATTTGTTTATTTTTCTTTTCAGCTCTCTTGGTTTTTGTTTCATATTTTTTGAAGGTTTTTTTTTTAGTGTGTACACTTTTATGTCTTCCTGCTGAATTGAACTTTTATCATTAGGTACTGTCCCTCTTTGTCTCTTGTAATTTCCTTTGATCTAAATTTAAATTTTTCAGATATTAATATAGCCACTTATGTTTGTTTCAAATTAATGTTGCATGGCATATCTTTTTTTTTTTTTTACCATTCTTTTACTTTCAATCTATCAATGCCATTGGATTTAAAGTGAGTTTCTCGCATATATATGGTTCAATTTTTTAAATCCAATATCTGTTTTTTGATTTGTATATTTAGATCTAAAGTAATTATTGATATGTCGGTACTTTACACTATCATTTTGCTGTTGATTTTCTTTGTGTTTCCTCTGTTTCTCTTTTCTGGCCTCCCTGTGTGTTACTTGAATATTTGTTAAGATTCCATCTTGTTTTATCTATAGTGTTTTTGAGTGTTGTATTTGTATTGGTTTTGTGGTGGTTGCTATGGGTATTAAAATATACATGTGTGACATCACAGTCTCCAGGTTCTATATTTTAACACTTCAGGTGAAGTGAAAATCTCCTTTCCATTTCCATCTCTTTACATTCTCTAATAAAATATTATCTTGGATATCAGATAGAGTTATAATTTTAGTTTCAACCATTAAATACAACATAAAATTCACGAGGAAAGCGCAGTCTATTGTATGTATCTGTATTTCTGCATTTTACACTGTTCTTCCTTACTGTTACTGCAGGATTCATTCTTTTATCGTGTCTTTCCTGTTCAAAGAACTTCCTTTAGCCAATATTAAGCATAGGTCTTCTAGCAACATATTCTTTTAGTTTTTCCTCATCTGAGAATATCCTTATGTCTTCTTCATTTCTCAGGGTATAGTTGCACCAGATATAGAATTCACAATTTATAGTTCTTTTCTCTCATCACTTGGAAAATTTTCTGACAATTTCTTCTGGGCTCCATGGTTGCAGACGAATTCTCTGACATTCAAATCGATGTTTCCCTGCAGATAATGCATCATTTCTCTCTGGCTGCTCTCAAGGTTTTTCTTGCTCTTTAGTTTTCAGAAATGTGATTATGATGTGTCTTTTGGGTGAATTCTTTGGGATTATCTTGTGTGGGGTTTGTTCAACTTCTAGAATCTGTATGTTTGTGTCTGTTGTCAAATTGGGAAACTTTTCAGCTATTTTTTCTTCAAATAGTCTTTCAATCTCATTCTTTTCTCTTCTCCTTCTGGGATTGCGATGACAGGAGTATTGAAAATTTTGTTGTTGTCCCACAGGTCCCTGAAACTCTGTTCAGTTTTTTGTTTATTTTCTCTTCATTGTTCATATTGGGTAAGTTCTACTGATCAGTCCTCAAGTTCACTGATTCAGTAAACTGTCATCTCTGCCCTTGAGCCCTTCCACTCACTGTGTTGTTTCTCTTTTTGTGTTTTTGCATTTCTATAATGCATTGATCCTTCCTTTTTAATTGATAAACTTCATTTTAAAAGCAGTTTTAAGTTTTCAGAAAAATTGAGCAGAAAGTGTAGAGAGTTCCCATGTACCACCTCATCTGTCCCCCTAAACATATGCACATTTTCCTCTATTATTAACACCTTGCCTTAGTATGGTACATTGGTTACAACTGAGGAGCCAATATTACTATATTATTGTCAACTAAAGTCCATAGTTTAGGGTTCATTCTTTGTGTTGTACATTCTATGGGTTTTGACAAGTGTATAGTGACATGTATGCACCATGACAGTATTATATGGAAAGTTACGCTGCCCTAAAAATTTCCTGTGCTTCATCTGTTCATCCCTTCCTCCCTCCCCAAGAACCACTGGCAGCTATTCATCTTTTTACTGTATCCTCAGTTTTCCTTTGTCCAGAATGTCATATAATTGGAATCATATAGTTGTTGCCTTTTCAGACAGGTTTATTTCACTTAGCAATATTAAGATTCCCATTCTTTTCATGGCTTGATAGGGCATTTCTTTTTGCCACTGAAAAATATTCCTTGTGTGGATGTACTACAGTTTATTTGTACATTCACCTATTGAATGACATATTTGTTGCTTCTAAGTTTTCACAATTATTAATTAAACTGCTATAAACATTCATGTTCAGGTTTTGTGTGGACATAGTTTTCAATTTATTTGAGTAAATACTAAGGAGTGTAATTGCTGGATTGTATGGTAAGAGTATGTTTAGTTTTGCAAGAAACTGTGAAACTCTTTGCCATAGTAATGTTTTGCACTTCCACCAGAAATGAGTAAGAGTTTTTATTGTTCCACATTCTCTCTAGAATTTAGTGTTATTAGTGTTCCGGATTTTGGCCATTCTAGTAGGTGTGCAGTGATAGGTCATTGTCTTAATTTTCAATTCCCTGATGACAGACAATGTTGAATATCTTCTCATACGCTTATTTGCCATTTGGATGTCTTCCTTGGTGAGGTGTCTCTTCAGATCTTTTGCCCATTTTAAAATTGGGTCATTTGCTTTCTTATTGTGGAGCTTTTTTAATATAATTTGGATACCAGTCCTGTATTAAATATGAGTTTTGCAAAGATTTTCTCCAGTGTGTGGCTTTTCTTTTCATTCTCTTTGGGCTCTTAAAACAACAACAACAAACAGCTTTATTCTGATATAATTCACCTACTAGACAATTCACCAATTAAATTATACAGTTCTCTCCATATTTATGTTAGCATAACTTATATGCACACAATGAAAAGTGCATGAACATTCTCTTTAAGTGTATGATTTTTATTTGACTTTCAGAATTGTACTCATTTTAAGAAATTGAACTCATAAGGAAATAAATTATATACATTTATAATATATAAATTAATAATTTGAAATGTCCTGATATATCTGTGTGCATGTATGTGTGCATGTGAGAAAGAGAAAGAGAGAGACGTTTATGTATTACAAGACGCTTTCAATTATTTTTATATTTTGAAAGCAGCATAAATTATAACAGCTCCTGGGTGTTTATACACTGAAGTAGCCAGTCTAATTCACAGTAGGATTGTACTGGTGGATTCTGACATTCAAACAAAGTGAAATTCTGAGATTCCAGCATAACAAGTACACAATTTTAACTTTTATTTTAGTAGAGAACTAAGGAACAAGGATTTCTATCAGTAATGCTGTTTCTTTTGCTACTTTTTCAATGCATGGAACACTGTTTGCTGGTTTTTATGGGGAGTGCCTAAGCACAAAAGTCTTTGTTCTAAAAGTACAGGAGTGGTCATTTTGGTACATTCTAAAGCTTTAAATCCCAACTCATCCAGAGTTCAGGTAAAGCAAGTACATAGGTACCACGTCCCTATCAATAAATCAGTCTGAAGTATATAAACTATCTTCAGATATCTAGAGTGGATTTTTGGTCAAATCTCTAACTGAGTCCCTGCCTCTAACCACACAGACATTAATGTGTTACTTTTTTTAAAAAGAATATTAAAATATCTTCTTGTATAAAATAACATTTTATTTAAACTCTGGTAAACAAGTTAGGGCCACTTTAAAGTGCATAACATTTAAAAAAAAAAGACAATGTCATCATCTCTCAGTTCAAATGAAATAATGGGATTGGGAATAACGCCTCTGTCTAAGTAAGCACTGAGATACAAACACTGATTGAACGAACCTCTTGTCCTTAGGGAGCTCAGCATCTCAGCTCTTAGTCCAGTAGGGAAAGTAAATGTGGAAACTGATAATTACAACACAATGTGATAAATATCAAGGTAGAAAAAAAAGAATAGAGTTCTTCAAGTTCACAGATATAGGGAAAAGGAAAGAAAAAATACGATAGTCATGTTTATTCTTATCCACTGCCACTAATACATACACGTTAAATAACAATGGAATAAACACAAGAAAGGAGAGAGAAATTTCTTAATGTTAAATTTGGGGAGATATGTCTGTCCAGAAATTTTTCGTTGTGAACTTCTATGGTATAGTTTGTAACTAAAAAAATCCTGGACTCTAAAATTTGTTAAGATGTTTGAAAACTTTTGATGAAGAGCAATTTGCATTGGGAGAGAGTTTTTCTTCTTGAGAAGTAAAATTTGTCTCTGGAAAGTTAGGTTCAGCTATGGTTTAGACTTGAACAAGTTACTGAATATCTTTTGTGGTAAACTTATTATAAGATCTATGTTTCAGGGGTTCTATGAAGTGTTAAAAAGGGTTCCATGAAGAGCCATCGAAACTATTCTATCTACCTATATAGAAAATGATGGAGAAATCAAACAGAATCTCTTGGCGATAATGTTTGTATACTTGGTGTGCTAGAAAGAATTCTAATATGGGCCCGTGTTCTCCAAACCCTGGTGTTTTTCCCTGTATATACTGTCCCTTTGAGTGTGGGTGGGACCTGTGACTCACTTCTAATCAACAAAATACCGCAAAGGTGGTAGGGATGTCATCCCCGTTATTTGGGTATATGATTATCTCTCTATACATGCTTTAGGTAGACTCTCCTTTGGCGTTAAAGAGCAAGCTGCTAAGACGTGAATTGCTCATGAAGAGGACAATATGGCAAGAAACTGTCCCTATGACCTGAGGCATTTTATTTCAGTTCTAAAATGTCAAAGAACTGAAATCTGCTAATAACCTTGTGAGCTTGGAAGGGGAGTATTTTTCTGAGCTGTACTGAGACTCCTGACCCATGGAAACTGTAAGATAATAAATGGGTGTTGTTTTAAGCCACTAATTTTGTGATAATTTGCTATGCAACATACAAAACTAATACACCTCCTAAGCCATTTTCTATGTATCTCAATCTCTCACCAATCTAAACTTGGTTAAGGGTAGTATAGAATTCCTGCGTATTAGGAATTGATTTCAGTAGCATGTTGAAGAAAGTGAACTAATCCCATCATAATCTTATGTTTATTTTACTTTTGTGTAATTGAAAAATCTCAAGGGAAATAGCCAAGTCTGCTTTGATGACTCCATCAGGTCATCAAAGACCCAGGCCCCTTCCAGCTCTGTTCAGCCTTCATCCTCATGTTTGCAAGGTGACTGCTGAAGTGCAGACATATTCATGGTCCAGGAAGTAAGAAGAGTAATGATACAAGTGCAAAAGAAAGTATAAGTAGATAGTCCCTCTTTTAAGGACCTCTTCTGGAAGCACCACTCAACAACTTCTATTTACATTCCTTTGACTACAGTTTAACCAACTGGCTACCCCTGTTTGCAATAGACACTGGAAAATATAACTTTTTAGTCAGGGAAATAGCTTCTCCAACAAAACTGTATTTCTGTTAGTAAAGGAGAAGGGAAACACTAGATTTTGGCACTTTGAATATATTTTGATATCAGTACATATTTATTATTATCTGGTAAGACTTTTAAGTGATGAGCATTATTTTCTGTAGGAGAAGTAAAATGACAGTTTTAATTATTTTTTGTTGTGTGAAAAATTTAGGTTCATGTCATATGAGCAAGTAATTTACTAAATAATCATTTCTGCAAATTAATTGATTTTCAATTTTAAATAATGATTTAGAAGGCCATAATTCATTCCTTCTTTGCAAATAGACATGCATTTTTCTTCATACATATTGAGCTCATTCATTGTGACTTATTGGGACATGTATTTTGTGAAAATTACAAATCATTTGTGATGATTCAATGAGTATCACGTTGGTTCCGATAATTTTCTCATTTATCCTCAGTATCCTATGTCTCATTTTCAGTAAGAAGGAATGCTGGAGACTAGAATATCTCTCTTGTAATGCTCTTCAACATTAATTATTTCTTAACATCATAACATATTAAAATAAGTATTTTTTTAAATATTGATAGATTGGTTAAAATAAAACATTGAGTGCCAGGCAAAACACCTACTTAATCTTTATTCTATTTCTACTACATCCAATGTCCTGATACTGTTAAGATTATTCAAAATTGAGTAGAAATTTTATATTTTTTCAACAACAATTTGGTAAAAGTAGTCAAAAATTTTTCCTTGAGAACAATATACTCTGTGGTTATAGAAATAGATATTTGAACAATATTTATTGGATCTTTTCTGAGAATGACAAATAACTACACCTCTGCCTCACCCCTTCCAACACCAACAGAATGATATTGTGTTGTATTGTGTTAGAACAGTTGAGAAATAAGAATGAAGGCTAAAGAAATGAAGATTAAATATACTTTTATTACTGATAAACTTGATCAATAACATAGCTTAGGTTTAAGATAAAGTTGCTTCCTTATACTTCCACCACTAAACTGAAATTACTCATATAGGTGCAGGTAGAGAGGGATAACTGTAGGTGTTACCCAAATGGTGCCTTGTTTAATATGGAGAAGCGAGAGAAATTTGGCATTGGGTAGAAACTAGACCTGTTCTTCTCATACTTTTTCTTCTAGAGAAGGGAAGTCAACTTTCTTCTATAGAACACAGAGAGTGGAGGATATATGTTTCTTCCTAAGAATTATATGGTATTAATAGTCTTTTTAGTAAGTTCTTTACTAAACTTCAGTAAGTTCCACAAAATTCTCTTAATAAGTTACATTTTAAGCTTTTGTAATAACAGCTTTCTCTAAGCAAAGATTTATTCATTTATACACCTTGATAAGCATTCTGCATTATTAGGTCACTCACTGATTTTTCCTCTCTGTCATCCTAGGACATAATATCATGGTCGCCATTTTTTCAGATTATGAAACTGAGGCTCATTCAGATAAGAAAATTGTCCAAAATTACACAATAACTAAATTGTTAATCTAGACTCCTGTTATTCTGATTCCAAATTCAATTTTCTTAAACACTGTAGTATCTACTCCACCCCACGCTGATCTAACATCACCAATAAAGCTTCGAAATGCCATATTGGAAATTGTTTTAAATGAGGAAAGAAAGAAAAAGATATGTGAGCCAATACTATTCACAATCTTCAAGAATTCCCAATTTTTAAAATATCATGATAATAGTGTGAGATAAAGTGTGAGATGATTGGGCCAACTTTTAAAAATCTTTATATCCCCCTGCATTTATTTAAAAAGTAAACATTAAAACACATAATCGGTGGACAAAAAATATATACATATATCATATATATCTATACCTTTTTCGTTTTTCAGATAATTGCAAAATGTAGACTCCTTAGGTTACAATATAAATTTTATTTTTTAAATATTCTTGGGAATTTCAAGACATGACATTCTTCTGGAGAATAGACTCAGCATTGAAAGAAAGATGTTCTTTTGAGGAGTCTATGAAAGTTACTGATTCTTCTAGTCCAAAGGCAAGGATTATATAAGGAAAGACTTTGTTAATTAAAATGCAGGGAAGATGACAAAGTCTTCATTTCTAACACTATTATTACAGTTGTGTTAAGAGTTCAGGGAGTATAGAAACAATACACAATATTCCTTTTTCCCAAGAAATGTGTCTGCATCTTGTGGCAAGAGTCCTGGAGGGTGGCATAAGACAACCACTTATCTTTCTCATTATTTTGACTCTATCAGTATTTAATGGTTCATTCTTAAATGACATATGTTTTGAATTTAGAAACTACCATAAGGGTGAAATAATAGATGACCACGTAATTTTCCTAACTGTATTGTATACATGCATGCTTAGAACTTTCCTTCACTCCCTTGACATCTGCATTTAGGTCCTATGTATATCCTAGACATGCATTTAGGTCCCATGTACATCCATCCTTTAGATTTTTATACCATAGTGCAATGTCACAAATTCCTAGTTGTAACAGTATGGTATTGTGTTGTATTAGGCAAAATCAGAGTTTAATTTCATGTCCTTTGTTTATTTGTAACCATGCTATTGGTGAAATTTGCAAGTGTGATGAATAAAATTTAGCTGATTCAATGCACTCGCATGAAACTAAAATTGCATGATTCAGAAGTAAATGTTTAAAAATTACAATTTTCAGGGGAAGAATTCTAGACTATATAAATATTATTTTGATAAATCTAGAATCGCTAGATTCATATTTTGTGTACTTATTGATTTTGTTTCTAGTGCCAGATAATAAAAATTGGGTACTTAGAAGACTGAAGATTAGGATGCATTTTTAACTCCCTAACAGGCCTACTGAAATGTGAACAGATGGTAAACTCAAATCTTAATTGGAAAACTGACATTATGAGAAATAAATAAGTAGGAAAATATTTGTGTTAAATACACTTCGAAATTGAATCATTTACATCACTTTTCTAAATACCCTTTCATGAAGACATCTTTAATATTAAAAGTTCTGATTTTACATAAGCCTTTTTAAAAGACTTAATGTTTGTTTATAGAGAGAGAGATTGGTAACTAGCAAATGGCATGGGTACAATGATATATATATATATATATTTTGTGTGTGAGGAAGACCAGCCCTGAGCTAACATCCATCGCCAATCCTCCTCTTTTTGCTGAGGGAGACTGGCCCTGGGCTAACATCGTGCCCATCTTCCTCCACTTTATATGGGATGCTGCCACGGCGTGGCTAACGAGCAGTGCGTCGGCGGGCGCCCGGGATCCGAACCTGCGAACCCCGGGCTGCCAAGCGCGGACTAAACCGCTGCGCCATCGGGCGGCCCCGGGTACAATGATATTTAAGATGATCATTTACTACACTTAATATTCCCCATTGATTGGAGCCACCACTCCAATTTTTTTATTTCCTGTTGCCTCAAGGTAATAGCAAAGTATTTCTTCTAAGCATCATTTGTGGGGCAGAAGATGATCAAGTTTTATGGTACACATTCTATAGTCTCACTTCCATTAGCTCTAGAATTGTTTCACTGATAAGAACTAACAGAAGGGATATAGGAGTGAAATTTATAGCTCTCTTCTAAATCTTCACGATTCCTGTGAGCAGCAGCAGATCACTCTTGTCTTGGTTGACACGTACTACCACCATGAGAAAAAGGCTATAATGCTGTTTTAATAAGAAAGATAGCATTCAAAAAGGTGAAATTACCAGAGGCAAGGAAATAAATGAAAACAGCAGTAATAGAATGAAGGAAGATGGGATAAAGTACCATTTAGGGCATTAACAGAGAAGGATGATAAACAATATGTAAAGCCTGTGCTAGGAATCTGAATTGGATCTTTGTAAATATCAGTTTCTAACTGTAATTACCTAGTAACTAATAATTGGGAATCTTGGTATTAAACAAACTGAGTACTTGGGAAAACAGAATGTTTCCACCTCACCTCTACCTTAACAAAGATGTGTCAGGTAGGGTGAGGATGTAATAAAGAGAGTGGCTACGTAGAAAACTGTCGCTGAGTATGGCTTTGGTGGCCTGAGTGGGTTCAGTTATCGTGTCTTAATACCTTATTGCTTCCAAACAAAGTATCCATTGTCAGAAGTCTATTAGGATAGAAGTAGTCTACAGATCTATTTTTTATTGTGGGGGAGTAAAAGTATCACCTAATACAATGGAACATTCATTAGTTCACTGTTCAAAATATATAATAGTGTCAACTCCAGAATTCAACTCAGGGTTTTGAGCTAAACATATACAATGTGATCATGTTTCTTTAAAAGGTCAGTGAGCATTACAAGGCAAAATTTGAAACAGCCATTTTTGATTATGATGGGTACTACCATGACACCTTTGTCACCCACATTACATTCTGAGGCATTTAACACGATCAAAATGAACCATTTAGTACACTATCCCTCAGCCCCAGGCAGTACCCAGTTTCATTTCGCATTCATTTAAATACTCATGAATCTTAGCATTCTTGGAGATCATAGAAAATTGATTTTACAGATAAGGAAACTGAGGACCACATAATTTGAGTAATTGCTCAGCATCACATTAGTGGATTATAGGATGGGAACTAGCAAACAGCTCACATTGTCAGCCCACTCCTATCTTAAAGTTATTTATGTGAATGAGTGTCAAGGCTTCTTAAAATGGAGGCTCCACAAGGCAAGGAGCGTGTGTGTGTTCCCTGTGCTTAGTGCCTGAAATATGGAGATGCTGAATAAATATTGGTTCCAAGATTGTATGGAGGTTGATATTCAAGATGAGAACATTTTTATGTGTGTCAAAATTGAGATTGTTTACTAAAAAGAAAAGAGCAATGAGATTAGTTTTCTTTTGTTTTTATACGGTGGCAATGTCTACAATCGCTGTTCTGAAAAAGCTTTAAAAATATACACATTATTGAATTAAATTATGGTCTTGCAGATATTCTTAAGAATAAAACAGTTGACTATTGCTATGTCTTTTAAAACGTTACTTATTACTGAAGAGTGAAGATTCTTGCGGAGCCAATTTGAGTAAGGACTAAAAGAGTTCTCAACATGAGCAAGGTGACATACCTATCTAAAAGAAAATGAATGTTGTAATTACAGATCTCCAGCATGCATTTATATGCATTAAAAGAACATTTATCATTAATATGTTATCAGCAGGTCTTTTTCTTAAACAATTTAATTGGTAATACAGTGGGCAAATTCACTTGTTTTATTTCATAGAACGTGTAAATGAACAAGTCCTGGAAATGAAGCATTGTGTTCCACCAAACCGACTACTTAAATCCAATCTTAGGCTTTTCCCCTCATTTGCTTAACTTCCTTGCCATTTATTCTTTCCTTCAACACACACCTGTTATTTCTGTTACATTAAAAAAAAAGAGTTATGTGAAAAGAAAAAAAAAACTAGTCTGGCAAGAGAGAAACAAATAATCAGTTAAGTGACAAATATATAACTTTTCTAATGTTTGTAGTGGGATAAATAGGTTATTTTGAACTAACTTCCAACATTATTTATTTGGTTATCTAGACAATTATAATGGATGTATTTTTGCATATCTAATTTCCAAACCTCAAATAATAGAAATTTAATGAAATACATCATCTAAACTTGGAGATTTTCAAATTTTAGTAAGATTTTAAAGCAATGCAAGTAACATTAAGAATATTCTGTTAGGGGGGCCGGCCCAGTGGTGCAACAGTTTAGTGCACGCTTGGCAGCCCAGGGTTCGCCGGTTCGGATCCGGGTGCCTGCCAACGCACTGCTTGTCAGCCATGCTGTGGCGGCATCCCCTATAAAGTAGAGGAAGATGGGCACGGATGTTAGCCCAGGGCCAGTCTTCCTCAGCAAAAAAAAAAGAGGAAGATTAGCAACGGATGTTAGCTCAGGGCTGGTCTTCCTCACACACACACAAAAAAGAATATTCTGTTAGGCATATAAAAACAAAACACAATATATGTTACAAAATAAACTCTGGCAAATTTATTTCAAAGTACTTTGAATATTTTTTTAATTGTATAATACATTCCTTATATGAGCAGAATATATGCAAGTCCATATATTTTTCTTGGAGGCAAATATTAAGGAATTCAAATCATCAGCCTGTTTTACATGCTTTTCTGTGATTTACCAGGGAAGTCAACAACCACTTCAGTATTCTTCTGGCAGTAAAATGGGAAATGTGTGTCCAGGGAACATAAATCTACTGTGACTTCTCTACTCAATTTCAATTGTTCTAGTGCTGTTGATTCTATGTGTCACACTGTGTAAGATCAATGGAAATTAACACTAAGTTGGGACCGCCAAATTCATTTCACACAACAGTAATCACAATAATAATCAAAATAATATATAATCACCCATGAGAATAAGCATAATTCCATGAATCAGAGTCCCAAAGAAATCAATCTCAGTCTGAAGAAAATCAGACAATGTTTTCAAAGATACTAATTATTCTATTCCATTCCTTGTTTTGTTTGTTTTCATGAGCATCTGTTATGTGGGAACACGTTTTGTTTTTGTTGTTTTTTTTTAACAGGCAGCTGTTTGTATTTTTTAGCCTAGTAATTTGGAGGAGCAATTAGAGGCAATGAGAAAGGCAACAAGGAGGAAGTTTGCCAAAATCTCTTGGTTAAGCTGAATTTCCAAGAAACTATTTGTGAAACAGATTTTACTCTATTTATCCAAGCAGACTACTTAAGAACACCTCATTTTTACTCTTTGTCATATAATCACACTGGCTGTGAAGTAGGTAAAAGGCGTTGCCACTTTTTGGAAGAAAGAAAAGGTTAACAGGGATAAATCTAATTTCTGGGAGCTTGTGAAATTTCTTTTCAGTCTTTCTTTTGTATTTCTATTTTCTCTTCCTTCACTTATACCCATCTATAAATCCTCTTTTCTTTTTATTCTGACACAAAACCTTTTGGAGCGTCAGATTCAGTGTGTATTACGATACCACATTATAGTTCATACCCAGGCTATCAAAGGTCCCAGAATCTTCTCATTTCTCCTCAACTCACATGAAAATATGCAGTCAGAGGTCCTGTTTTGAGGGATATTTTGCAATGTTGATGTATTAAACCTAAAACAAATCAGCATAAAATACAAATACTAGGCAAATTTACAAACAATACTAAAATACATTGTAATGTTGACTAGAAGGAGCTGCTGAGAAGTTTCTAAGAGGAATAAATATAAAACACTTGGTATTGGGAATTACACACATTCAGTCTGAGGAATATTTTCTTAAACAACAAAAGAATTAAACATACAGAGAAGAGATTAATATGATTAATTATATTAAAATATAACTCCTTTTTATGGTACATAAGATCATTTACAGAGTTTAAAATTAAGTGGTAGACTGAGAGATATTTGCAATGTACACAACACATAAAATAGGTAAAGTCTTTAATAGGTATGAAATTAATACAAATATTAATAAGTTAATATCTAGACTATATGTAAATTTTCAGAAATTTAAAAGTAAAATAGATAAAAGTAAGCAACAGGGCTTTCACAGAATAAATAAATGAATGGTCAATAAATATAAAGAGGTGCTTAATCTCACTATTGATCGGGGCACTAACAATAAATTACCTGTTTTTACCCAAATAAACTTGAAAACAAAAGTTAAATAAAAGGTACAGACAGGAAGGCTGTGATGTAAACTTTCTCAAACACTGCGGGTGCTGATGTAAATAATTCAGTCATAATGAAGAGTAATGAGGCAATTTTAGTTAAAGGAGAAATACATTTCCCAATAATCCACCCATGCTAACTCTAGAATCTTTTTGCACTGGTATACAGGAAAATATAGACAAGAGTATATATTGTGTCATTGGTTGTAGAATTAAAATATGGAAATAAAAATGTTGAGTAATGGATTGGTAAATGTAGAGTAATTATAAGAATGTGCACTATATGAGAGTTAAAAGAAAGTACTTTTATAATTAACCATACGCATAATGCTCAAAATTAAGTGTTTATTAAAGACAAGTGGCAGAATATACTGAAATTTTGATAACATTCACTATAATTTTAGAAAAGAACATTTGAGACATCACATTGTATTTGTGTGCGTGTGTGTTTAAGTGAAGGTAAAGAGGATTATACTATGAATACACAATAGGGGCCCCAAGGGGCTGGGTAGTAAGGCTGGGAATTGGAGAAAAAGGAGATTGGAAAAAAAGAATAATTATAACCTGCCATTAAATGAAGTGTTTCAGTAATCAAATCAGACACATATTTGTATCTGTTAGTATAATATTAGTATTAGGGTTATTTAGGAAAATGCTACCTTTGTTTAATATGTGGGTCTTCAGATTTACTCAAGAAGCTCTGAAAAAAGAACAGTTGGAGAACTATTCTTAAAGAATATAAAGATGAACCTCCCCCAAGGAATCTGCAGTCTTTGGGGAGGATAAGAAAGGTACATATTGAGGAGTTAGTAGGACACAGCAAAGAAGAGAAAAAGTGGACTTTGGTGGTTCAAATGAAGAAACCATCACAATTACTTGGACAGAAGGTCTTGAAAGGATTTCACTTATAAGTCAGTTACTCATGACAAATATGATAGGCTAGATAAAACTTCAAAAGGAGTTAATGCCCCCCACATTAAGAAAAAAATATTTAAAAGGGAGGTATAGCATTAAAATACATGAAAAGTGTGCTGTAAGTTAAATTTACAAAGTTTTTAGCCACTGCACTAGCAACATAACCGATTTTTAACATTGTTGCTAGCCTATGAAACATTTTAGTTTTCCTCAGCTAACTGATTTGCTCTGTGCTAGGGCTGTGAGACAGACAACTTTACAGATAAGACTTTTACACAAAATATTTCTCCTTTTTGGATAATTAAGTTTGCTCATTCTAGAAATAAACCAGAAGAGAAGCCCAAATATAGTCTCTGTATTAGCTTTTCTGGATTTAAACTGTCAATAATGACTGCAAAAGAAGCACACAGTAACTTCAGAAAAGGATGTAAAATGTGCATCTCAAATGCATTTACCCTCAGTTAATGAACTAGTTAAAAATCTCAGTTTTTTTAGAGATTCCTAGTGAAATGTAATGTCTAATTTACTTACTTTCTATAGTAACTATGAAAATACCACATTCAAGAAACACTCATTGAATACTCCTGCAAATTCTGAGTTTATAAGTTTATATCGGATATATACATGGCAGAGAAAACTACACTGAGAAGTGTAACAAGCATCTATATCAAATATAGCCCTTTTCAATCACTAGTTTCTTCCCCTGCTTAATTCTTCTTCCCCATTACTCTCTATTCTCCCACCTTGCTTTGCTTTTCTTCCTCACTCATCACCGATTACAGTAGTTAGTTTGTGTCTGTCTTCCCTGCCCACTCCCCCCCCCATAGAATATAATCTTCATAAAAGCAAGAATTTCACCTTATTCAATGCTATTGCCATCACTCCTACTAAAGGCTCAATAAATAACTATACTGGACATCTTGAATGTGTCAGGCATTATCCTCAGTGCTGGAGATGTGGTTCTTTTTTTTTTTTTTTTTTTTGTGAGGAAGACCGACCCTGAGCTAACATCCGTCGCCAATCCTCCTCTTTTTGCTGAGGAAGACTGGCCCTGGGCTAACATCCGTGCCCATCTTCCTCTACTTTATATGGGACGCCGCCACGGCGTGGCTGACAAGTGGTGCGTCGGCGGGCGCCCGGGATCCGAACCCGCGAACCCCGGGCTGCCAAGCGTGGACTAAACCGCTGCGCCACCGGGCAGCCCGAGATGTGGTTCTGAATAAGATAAATACAGTCCTTGGTTTCATGGAATTAACAATTTTTTTGAGGGTGGAAATAAGTTATCAAACAAACATGAACATTTCTGAAAGTGACAAATGCTGAAAAAAAACATAAAACAAGGTGATGTAACAGAATACTTCAATTAAGGAGTGACATTGTGACATTTGTCAATGATTTACATTTACAATTTACTTATATTTGTAAAAGCCAACAAATAAACGGAGTCAAAATGGCATTAATAGCTTAATCAAGGACATATATAAAAATAGCAAAACACTCAGATTGTACTGACATTGAACATCTCTCACCACTGCTGGTCTGTATGAACACATTTAAATGAAAGACTGGCCAGTTGCATCAAGAGGGGGAAAAAATGAAGTGAAACAGAAAGTTAAGAAATCTTAAAAAATTTTTTTTTCTAGCAGTTTAGCTCTATAAGTCACTTTTGAGTGAAACTTGGTTCCCACTAAAAGGTTGTTTCGGGAAGAAAAATGCTGTTTTCCTAATCTTTTAAGTGTTCTATTCCTAAATGTAAAAGTACCTTACAGAGGGAAGAACGTTTTTATTATAGGACTAGATCATCCCAGTAGGTTCCCAACGTCCTATTGTAGACACTTGGTTATAGTAAAAACAATCGCATTTCTTTAGCTTATTTGAATAATTTTTGTAAAATCAAATTCCCCTCTCTTGTGTATTGGTTTCTTATGATTTCAAATCCACTTTTCATGACTTAAGTTATTTTGATCTAAGGGTAAATTTGTTTACATTGAGGAAGCTGCGTCAGGATGTTGTCATCAACATCTATTGTTGTTGGTAAGCACCCAATAGCTCAGCCGTGATGGGCACCACTAGGACTCATCAGTAAGGACATATGGAAGAGCAGCTATGATGTCATGGACATTTAAACTTTAAACACCAAGAGTTTGTGAGGACTTTCCCAGAGTGTTCTATCTGGGCAAGGCTACACTTTGCTGATCTAAAGAGCTCTCGGAAGACTTTGGGGCATTAGTACCTGCCATGGCGGGGTGACTCTTTTCCAGCACTGATAAAAACTATGCAGTGGCCCCATGAAGACATCTTGCCAGCCAACACTGGTGCCTTTGTTTCCTAGCATCATGCTGTCACAACAAAGGACTGTCACTTTGCACTGGCAGCTGGATATCAGCCCCTGATTGGCTAAGCCGATTCTTCTGAGAACCAACTCAGAGACAGGAACATCTCAACTAAATTTTGAAGTTTATTTCTTTCATCTCTCTTTTGCCTGGAACAATACTGTGATTAATCTATCATTGGTTTGGAGTATGTTATTTCTTTATTGGCTTATTAAGAGACAGTGTCCTGTATACAATTGGCTTGGGAATTACTATTATAAATCATAATTCCCATGGTGAACCTGTGTAAAGTAAATTATTGGCAAAGACAACTCAGTCTGAGAATAATTTGCCCCACAGACAAAACACTCTCCAAATCATTAACATTATTACAATATTTGTATCTAGATATGCAAGTGTATATATATATGTGTGTGTGTACATGCATACAGCTATACATCAATTTTGTTTAAAATTAATGGTGACTTTTGTTCCTTTTTTAACATCTGTATTTTTTCCATTTTTGTTTTATATTTACTCTTACAACTTTCTTTTGTGGGGAGTCAGAATTTGCCACGCTAAAACGTGTTTCTTTGGCTTATTTTTAAGAAGAAAAGACTCAGAAAGAAACTTTGATCTTCCCCCTAACTGTCTAAAAGAATTCAAGATAGAAGGCCTGTGTCAGGAAGGAGCTGATACCATGGATAGCTATAATATAATAAACTAGGTGTGGTAGACAGGGAGGAACCTAACAAGGCCCATTGGATCAAAGTCCTCTCACATCCCATTGTCTTTGCAAGGCATGGCAAATATTTGTTTACTAGCCATTTGGTTTTCCATCTCCATGTGAATTTCTTTCCTCGCCTTTGAAGTCCCAAACCACTACCCCCAACATCCTCCTTTGTCTTTAGCTGAAGATTATATTTAAGGTGGTGGCTTCAGCAATTTTAGTGAGCTATTCAAGTTTTTCTGGATTTCTCCCATGTATACATGTTATTAAACTTGTTCAGTTTTCTCCTGTTTTTCTGTCTCATGGCAGTTTAATATTAGACCATCCAGAAGAACCTAGAAGAGTAGAGGAATATTTCTTCCTCCTCTACACATTCATGCAAATGAAGCATTTCAGGGGACTCCATAACACCGGAAAAATGTTGTCAGTAACTGGAATCTGTGGGTAATAATGTACCCATATTTTTAGGGACAAGTGTGGGGTGCATGGAAAGGTCTCTAGCTGACTTAATTCTCAGAGATTATGTACTATTTTACCAATGAACGCAGAAATCAGAGATATTATAAATTTCAATGGAAGCCTATCTCTGATTCAGAGCGATGCATACATTAAATTATGCTTGTTATTGCCAACGGTGTTGTATCTGAAGTTGAATTTTCCCAATTCCTCAGAAGTGACAGTTAAGTTATAATCTCAGCATGTTCAGCATGCTTAATGAACTCCTTGGGGAGACCAGAATATCTGTAACACAATTAACTTCCCATTCTTATGTAAATGAGGAGTTTCAGAGCCCCTGATGGAAGCCTGCTTTTTGGCTACAGTTAGCAAATGTATCCTATTAAATGACACACGGAGCCTTAAGCTGAAATTTAGACTTCACTAATTTGTGGTGTGACATGTGCAAAATGCTTTGGAAGAAATGTGAAACCCAGTTGTTTAAATGTAGTTGATGAAATAGGGATTATCACCCTTGGCTAAACTGTCATCAGCAGCCTGATTGCTTTTACCATTTTCTGCACTTACAGAAGGAGGCTTCGACACATCTTTCACTGGCAATATTTGCTTTAATATTACCGTTCTCTCATTATATAATTGAAGTTACTTATCTCGGATAAAGTGAACACAATAGAAAAAAGTTTGTTTCTTTTCTCAGTTTTCCTCAAAACTGAATATTCAGTCAACCAATATTTACTGAGTGTCTAAAATATGTCATTTCCTGCAAAAGCCTTAAAATTGTGATTAAAATTTTTACAGGTAAATAATTTACTATAAAGAGTATCAATTAGGAAAGTGTAATATGCAAAATTAAATGTAATATTCTTGTGTATTTTTTGTGTGTGTGTGAGGAAGATTAGCCTTCAGGTAACATCCGTTGCCAATCCTCCTCTTTTTGCTGAGGAAGATTGGCCCTGGGCTAACATCTGTGCCCATCTTCCTCTACTTTATATGGGATGCCGCCACAGCATGGCTTGACAAGTGGTGCATTGATCCACACCCAGGATCAGAAAGTGCGAACCCTGGGCCGCCGAAGCAAAGCATGTGAACTTAACTGCTACACCACCAAGCCAGCCAAGTTCTTGTGCATTTTTTAATGAGCATAGTATCTAGACAAGATTTATAAAATCTACATGTTAAATAAAAAAAAAATCTGAGATTTAAAATTTATTTCTTTTATAGACCATGGAGGAATAATGTGTAAAATAAAATCAGCTAGCAGAGAGAGAATACCTAAAAAATAAATAAACATATCAAAAAAAATCAAAATACCTTAAGATATCAAGAAGTAGGATGACTACTTAATGAACAGAGAGTTTTCTTTTGAAGTAATAAAAATCTTTTAGAACGAGATAGAAGTAGTGGTTGCACCACATTATGAATGTACTAAATGCCACAGAATTTTTCATTTTATGATGATTAGTTTTATGTTATGTGAATTTCACCTGAATAAAAAAAGTAAACTAATCCAAACTATATATCCAAAATGTATTGTGTTCATCTTAAAATAAATATGGAGTTTAAAATTAGGATAAAACGTGATTACTCAATGTTCTTGAAATCAAATAATTCTTAAAAATTAATTTTTTAAATTAAAGACCCTGCTTGATCCTGTTAAGTGCAATTCATGAGAATAATTTGTAGAATTTGAGTCTTGCCTTTCACATTGGTTTAGAAACGCTTCACTAAGCTCTACATTCAGCACTTAGCACTGAAGGGTTTAATAGCTAAGCAAAAGCCAAAAGTCTCCTCTTTCCATAAAAAATGGCTGGCTTCAGGTAAAATTGAAAAAAAAGGGGGGGGGGACAACATATTCTTTGACATCTACCCATCTTTTTCCAGGTATTTTGCCAAACCTCTTGGAATTGATTTTCTCCCTCACACACAGATTCTGGTGTTCAAGTAATTCTTAAAGATTTGTACGATATTTATCAATGGCACTAGGACAAAAAATAAAGTACTTCCTAAGAATGTGGGAATAACATTGTCTTTGATTGTTAAAATATAATTCCATCCATAATGGATCAGAACTGAATAGAACATTGTTTTAAAAAGCAAGAACGGTTCTGTTAACAAAATTCAACTGAGTATATCTGAAGATCTAATTGGCTGTGTTCAACAACTAATGAAGGGAACAGCATCTCATCTGGCAAGCAGAGGGATACTCCGAGGAGTTGTATAAATGGAGGGTTTTTATAAGCAAAATGGGGACATGGGCAAGGAAGTTATTAGCAAAAGAAAAGAAAGGATTGTTTGGGGCCAGGACATCTTCTCTTAAGGGGGAAGGGAGTGTCAAGGGTTTTATCATGCAGATTGCCTCCCCATCCTCTGGGGGATGGAGAGGGCCCACAGTGACAGATTGACCAGAAAATTCCAGACTAATTGATTAAGATTACATATCTGGGGAAGGTCAAAACTGCAATTAGGTCAGGTATTAAATGTAGGTTTGGTATCATGTGCTTTAGCACAAGTGATGCCATTTTGAGCCTCTGATTGTCTCGTTAACAGTAAGATTCTGGCTCTAATCCCACTTCTGATCACCAACTAAGTCTAGTCATCAATTCTGTTATGTGGGTTTGATGAAAGCCCTGATGTAAGTTCCCCTACGTTAAACCCAGCACTTATGGGGTTAAAACCAAAAGCACTCATCCTCTTTCCCTGCTTCTCTAAATTACATTCATACATAAGAATCCCTCTTTCTTTAAACTTTGCACCCCTGAACTTCACAAGGCAAATAGAAGTTACAAATTGTTAAAAGGGTGGCCTCGAACTGGGCTCACGCTGAAGTTTTAGCTAATTACTAGTTCTTCAGGTTTGTTACAGGGAAATTGATATCCAGAGAACGTCAAGAAGCTGAAGCTTCCCAGACCTCAACTCCTTGGCCTCCTGGCACCAGAATCCACTGTCCACCACACAGCCAGACAATCAAGGACGCCCAGCTGCGATTCCCTTGTCTTGCCATCCCCCTTCCTGCCAACAGCTTCACAAGGCCGAAAGCAGGGTGGTGGGAAAGTGCCCACCAGCAAGGCCACAGGCTCCCCCTCCTTATAAGCAGCTGCATTCCTTCCAACATTTAAAACCCCTTGGCCTCCCATCTTTTGGGGAGATGGGACAAATTTGAGGACTCACTCTCATCTCCTAGCTAACGTCACCCGAAATAAAATTTTCCTTGCCATAGCCTGGCATTCCAGTTTTTATTTTGGCCTCTCTGTGGTGGGTAGAGAACCTGGTTATGTGTCTGGTAACAGGTTCTTCCCCACACAGCCAGGCAATTTGACACTAGCTAGGTGTCCTATGATTCAACTCAATTTTGACACTATCTACTCAGAGATAGCATCAAATACCACAGGTTAAGGACTCAGTCCCACAAGACTGCCTTCTACTTCAGGCACCAATCTCAAGTCCATGTTGCTACCTGTGATTCTGACCTACTAACTCTAAATTAGAGGTTCCCATGACTTCCTCCTTGGGTTTGATTAATTTGCTAGAGCCACTCACAGAACTCAGAGAAATATCTTACTTACTAGATTACTGGTTTATTATAAAAGAATATAACTCAGGAGCAGTCAGACAGAAGAGATGACTAAGGCAAAGTATGGGGAAAGGATGCAGTGCTACCATGCCCCCTTTTGGGGCACCACTCTTCCAGCACGTCCACATGTGCACCAAACTGGAAGCTCCCTGATCCTTATTCTTTTGGGTTTTTATCAACGCTTCATTGTATAGTCATGATTGATTAAATAATTGGTCATTGGTGATTGATTCAACCTCCAGTCCCTTTCCCCTACCCGGAGGTGGGGGACAAGGGGAAGACTAAAGTTCCAACCCTGTAACTACAGGTTGTCACCTGGAAAACAGCCCCATCTTTAGGTTATCTAAGCGCTTTCCAAAAGTCACTTCATTAACATAACAAAAGACACCTTTATTACTTTCATCACTTAGGAAATTCCAATGGTTTTAGGAGCTCTGTGCCAGAAAAGGGGACAAAGACCAAATATATATTAATTACTATAAACCACAATAGCACACCCAGATTCCTAATAACTTCTGTGGCCTGATTAATAAATTATTTATGTTGTGCATAAGCAGAATTGGTCAGCAATAGAAGCACATATACACACAAAAGAGGAACATTAGAGAGGTGACTATTAGCACTATTCATCCTTGTCTTCTTCAGGGGAGAGGAGTTCTTGTCCTCAGGATTCTACATGTCTGGGCCAAGCAATAGGTATTTATTAAAATGCTGAGCAACATCTTCCCTTGATCTGATTCCATCCTCTTAACTAAGCATACTATTCTGCTTTAATTGACTTCTCATTCACATATTTTGTGGTCTTTGCTATTGTGACACTGTCTAGTGAAATAATTCATTATTTTTGCCTTGCTAAGTTAGATTTGGAGAATGTAAGTCTGAAGGCCTCAACCCTGGAAAGTGACATCATTCACTCTGTAGGAATCTATCATTGAAGCCAGTTGGATGTGGCCGGTCATATGTTTGTTTTGCTTATAATTTATATTATTTTTAATATATTATACTTATACCTTATAATTTATATTTGAAATTTATAATCATTTGAAAGGTGCTCCATATTTTAAAATGTGAAGATTAAATGAGGAACATTAAAAAACCAAAACTATTGGTACAGTCTATGCAGGAAAAAGCAGGATAGATGCATATTCTTTCCCTTACTGACTTAGTTTCAAAAAATGACTTGGTTTACTAAAAGCCTCCACAGTGGGTCAATGAAGTTTTAGTTATATATTATTCAAATTTCCTTAATTTCACATATTTGAGCATTTATTCTCTTTTCTATAGAAAGTCTTCCCAGCGTGACTAAACAGTTGATGAGGGCAAATTTCTCCTTATAGAATTATTCCAACTGATATGCAGATAAGAAATGGTAGAATTTTTAAAATCACAATTTTGGTATTTCCTAATAAAATAATAGATCTAGGCAATGATTACCAATAGTTGGTAATATCACACAAAAAAAGACAACTCCTCCTATGAAGTATTTTTATTTAAAAAAGAACCTGTACTAATCAAGACACTAGCTGCAACTATAAGTTTAAGTAAAATAAAGACAAAAAACAATCAGCGTGTCACATCAAACACAAGAATGGTTCAACAAAACTTAGGACTCTTACCAGAAATGTCAGAGATAAAAACTATTTATGGAATATTATTAAGGTGTTATTTTTCATTTTTGCTGTATTGACACTTGCAATGATGTCGGCAAAACAATGGTGGGTAAAATCCCTGGCATCTTACCAAAAATTAAGGAAGTGGCACCAAGTTGTACTAGTCTTATTATATTTGTTGTTGCCACAACACTTATATTGAAATAAAAGACAGTTTCAATTATGAAAGTCTTCAATGGGACAAAAACAATTGTTAATTTTATTGACACTGATTCTTGAGTTTTAAAATTCTGTGTGGCAAAATAGGAAGTACACAGAAAGCACTTTTGTTACACACTGAATTGCAATGTAGGGGAGCAGAATTTGCTACCCCAAAATGTATCTTTTGGCTTGATTATTTTTAAGAACAAAAGACTCAGGAAGAAACTTTGATCTTCCCCCTAACTGCCTGAAGGAATTTATGATAGGAGGCCTGTTCCAGGAATGAGCTATCACCATAGATAACTATAGTATAATATGAACTAGGTGTGATAGACAGGGAGGAACCTAGCAAGGCCCATTTGATCAAAGTCCTCTCCATGTTCCATTGTCTTTGCAAGGCATGGCAACCATTTGCTTTTCCATCTCCATGTGAATTTCCTTCCTCCCCTTTGAAGTCCCAAACTACTACCCCCAACAACCTCCTTTGTCTTTAGCTGAAGGTAATATTTACAGTGGTAGTTTCAGCCAATTTGGTAGTTTCAGTTTTCTTGGTTTCTCCCGTGTATACATGTTATTAAACTTGTCTGATTTTCTCCTGTTATTCTGTCTCATGTTAATTTAATTCTTAGACAAGCCAGAAGAACCTAGAAGAGTAAATGAATATTTCTTCCTCCCCTACAGTAGCCTCAAGCAAAAATACATGTGTTTGTATGAATTGTGAACTGAAATAACTGCTTTTTTCATAGACTACATTTTTTATTTGAAAGAACAATTAAAAGTCAAACTCTACATTACTTAGACTTAGGCATTGGCAGACATTTCTCAAAAATGAACAAAATAAGCCTATCACTTCACAGAAAGTAACTGACAGTATTTGTTACTAATGTGGTAAAATTTGAGCTTATAAACAACAACAAAAGAATTTTGGAGTGGTGTCACTGGGTATACATCCAAAGGAAACGAAAACAGGAATTTGAAAAGATATTTGCACTCCCATGTTCACTGTAGCATTATTCATGATAGTCAAGATATGGAGACAACCTAAGGGTCTACTAATGGATGAAAGGACAGAGAAGATGTGAGATATTTATGATGGAATATTATTTAGCCCTGAGAAAGAAAGACATCTTGTCATTTGCAACAGGACATTGAGGTCATTATGCTAAGCGAAGTAAGTCAGGCAGAAAAAGACACATACTGTATGAAATCACTTACATGTGGAATCTAAAAAAGCCAAACTCACAGAGAGTAGAATGGTAGTTGCCAGGGATTGTGGGGGAAGGGGGTGGGAAATGAAGGAGATGTTGGTAAAAGGGTGGTAACTTTCTGAGGATCTAATGTATATCATGGTGATTATAGTTAATAATACTGTATTATATGCTTGAAAATTGCTAACAGAGTAGATCTTAAATATTCTCACCACAAAAAAGAAATGGTAATTGTGTGATGTGATGGCGGCGTTAGCTAACACTGTGGTGGTAATCATTTTGGAAAAATGTGCATCCACCACTGTGACAGCTTCACAATAATTAAAGACTTTCTTAAGAAATCAACAATGATATTAGTGAATGTAATTTTTGATATTATGTGAACATGTCAAAATTTAGAAGACCTGCTCTAATCAATGAACCAATATTTTCCAAATTGCAATTCAAGACGTTTCAAAATTCATTCAAGATGCAAGATAGACCAATGGATTTGCATGTAACTGTCTACATAAAGTTCATTGATATAGTTTAAGATTTCAACTGTAAATGACCTTCAAGAAAGTACCACTTGTTGAGTTTTGAGTGGTGTCAAGGAAGACTGTCCACAATTATCTGAAAAGGCAAAGCAAATACCCCTCTGTTCTGAATACATACTGCTATTAAGCCTGATTTTTTTCTCATACTTTAATCAAAAATATGTAATAATAGATATGATGCAGAAGCAAAAATGAGAAACCACCTGTCATCTATTGTCAGATATTAAATTGTGCAAAACTGTGAAACAACGCTATTCTTTTAACTATTTTCTTTATTTTACTATAGTAACTTTTAAAAACATATATTATTTTTATTAACATGTATACTATTTGGACAAATTTTATAAAATCTCTATAAATTTATAAATAAATATTTCAAATATTTTCCACTTTAATTTCTAATACGCTAAATATGGATAGATATAACCCACATAAACAAAAGCTCTTTTTGGTTCTCAAAACTAGTAAGGGGGTTAAGGAGTTCTGATTTCAAAAGTTTGAAAACCACTGCTAGAAATTAAAGAGACATGTAACATACAGCTAATGTGGGAGATGCACTGATGGCCCCAGTTCCTCACTCCTCATCTCACTTTCCATTTACCTTCTAACCTTACACTGTCCTTGTCACTATGTGTGGAGCTGAATTCTCCTCTCCTTGTTTCTGAGTTTGACCAGGTAACTTCATTTGGAGAATCAAAGGCTAGCAGATTTGATGAAATCAGAGGCTTTAAAAAAGCACTGGTGCAATTGAACCTACACTCTTGCAAGTCTGTTATTGAAGTAAGACCCTCCTAGCCTAGACCATAGGTTACTGGAGGAGGATGAGAGAGTATGTACTACAGCAGGGCCAAACCAACTGAGCCCAGCCTAGATGAGCTAACCTCCCATCAAATTTAAGAGTATGTGAGGCTAACTGAAATCAAAAATACAGTCACTGAGTTTTGTGGTGGATTGTTATACAGCAGTGATAACTAATACAATAAAATGTATTAGACGAAAAACAAGTGACAGTGTTTAGATCTCAAGTTAGAAAAAGAGGAAGAAGAGGAAGAAGGAGAAGAATGCCACAGTAATAATTTGAAAATTACAAGGCAGTTAGGGAAATCTGAACACTGATTGCTAATTTAATGAAGTTAATAACTATTGTTACTTTCCCAGGTGTGAGAAAATATGTGTGGTTGTGTTTATTAAAGAGGATTTCTTCTCTTTTACATATACAATCATAATTATTATGGAAAAAATGGTTGGGGAGGGAAGAAACAAGTAGAAACAAGTATACATATGATTTGACAACTATTGAAGTGGATGATGAGTACATGGAGATCCAATATACAATTTTTTTCTGCATTTGAATGTCATTAAAAATTACTATAATAAACATGTAAAACAAAATCCATAATAGAATGACAAGAAAGGTCAAGATGTATTTTTGCTGCAATCATAGAGCACTACACGTGGATCAGCTACAGAGACAGTGACACAAATACTGCACAAGGGTAGAAGAACCCAAGCTCTATTATCACATCATTCTGAGAAAGGTCACATTATAGTGGAATATAGAGACTTTAAAATCAACAAAATATGCACTTTTTTACTACATTAGTCACTTACTAACTTTGTGACCAAGTATTTAGCTTTCTGAATCAGAGTGAAACATTGGTAAAATAAGGCATACTTTGCAAATCAATATGTGGGTTAAAGAAAATAACAGAAATAATACAATCAGTAAATTATATGGCAGGTATCATTTATGCAAAAGTTAGAGCTATTTCTATTATTATTGGGTCTGACTTATTATGTCTTTGATACACCCAGGGAAGTTCAGCTTCTTGTAAATTCACTGAATGATTATAGAATCTGTATTATTGTACAGCCATGTGTCTCTTAATAACAAGGATCCGTTCTGAGAAATGTATCACTAGGTGATTTTGTCATTGTGCCAACATCCTAGAGTGTGCTGACACAAACTTAGATGGTATAGCATACTACACACCTAGGCTATGTGGTACTGTTCTTATGGGACCACCATCGTATATGTGGTCCATTACTGACCAAAAGGTTGTCATGCAGTGTGTGACTGTGTACAGTATCTAATAATAAATCCCACTATGATTAAAATGTAACTTGGGATAAAAGATGTACAAGCAAGTCTCTAATGTTTTAAACTATACTGATAGCTAAAATACTAATTTACACGTACTCAATGTATGCTGATGAACACTCTTGGGGAGTGGCAATATATATTTTTAAATGTCCTGACTATTTACACCCCTTATTTGTAAACATTTGTTTTTTGGCATCATGAATTTTTTTTCCTAAGACAAAAATGTCAATTGTCTTTTTCAACTTTTGAAAGTCAGAGAACCAAATATCCACAAATAACTGCCAGTAGAAAAAGCATCCAAAGTATTTGTTTTGTGTCACTGAAGTGTTTTTAAAGCACTTCAAGATACTTTATAGACATTTTCAATATGTAAGTGTTTACTTTAGACTAAACTAGAGAAGTTCAAATAGCAAGTACTTAAATTTAAATATTTTATACTTATGAAAGATAGGTCAGCTTGGGGTGGAGAGTCTCTAAGAAGGTTGCAAAGGTGTTTTTGGCAACTTCCATGATTAAAGCAAGGGGTTGAGAGACAGAAAGAGGAAAAGAATATCTTTAAAGTGCCACTCCATACCTCCTTATCAATTGCCGTGTTAATATATAGTAATGTGTATTTGCTAAAATACTTAACAGTATTCAATTCTGCTCTGGGGAATAAAAGAAACGAACAAGAGAAACCGAGTAAAGATAAAACTATGTATAGATAGTAAGTAAGCAGATAGCTTGTAAGACACAGGCGGACCTTATAAGAACCTTATAAGTACAGATATAAGAAGTAATCTCCAAGTTATAATAGAGATGGAAAAAATGGAACATAATGTGAATTACACCTCAGTTCAGAGGTGTAAACAAAGTAATTCATGAATATTAATTATACGTAGGAGGGATGGCAGTAGCAAATAAATTTTAAAAATTCGTAAGGGACATTTCATGTCACTTCCACGTTGACAGCTAGGAGATCCCTAAATTAGCCACTCAAGGGTGACATCCACTCTGGCCCATATGTCTTCTGCCCAAAGGACAACAATAACCTCTTAGCTGCTCATCAGGCTGTCTGCAAATCACAGCTGTAGCCAGATGTACTGTAGCCAGACAAGTACATCTCTTCTACTGAATGAGCCTGATTTGGCTTTACATATCTTCAGCCACTAAGGTCTCTCATTTACTATGAAATTGAATACTTAAAATTACACTATTAGTGTGGAAGGTTAATGCAGCAGAGAGAGGAATAAGACATGTGGACACCGTACAATATAGAATTGAGGAAATGTGGTTCTTCCATACTGCTTGCACCCCATCCTAAACATGTTAACCTACCCATCTCTTTCCCTTTGCTTCTTGCTCTGCTTTGAATAGATTTAATAATGCATGCAATTCAAATTCAAATTATTGGTCTATGATTCTTTCCATTCTGTGACCCCTAGAATAGCCTTCCTGATAGTGTGCAGATCAGTACGTGTGTGTGTGTGTATATATATATATATATATACACTCATATATACATATACACATACATATATACACTCATATACGTACATGTATGCATATATATATACTGACCTGCAAATATATATATTACATATATATTTATATGTTATATATAAAACATTAGTGTGTATATATAGATATGTAAAACAATATTAGATATGGTATTTTTAAAGAACATATATGATTAAATAGGTAATAGGCTATTTTTATCACATTTCTGTTGAAAATTAGGGATGAAACTTTTATTTTCAAATCAATAAAATTTGAAGCACAGCTCAATATTGTACTCTTGTGTATTTTTTTATCCTAATCACTTTCCGTAAGTAACACAAGTCTGTATTAAAGTAATATGTGTATATATATATACATGTATATATATATATATATATATACAGTTTTGTCATGTGTTATATATATTTAATATACAATGCATTATTTATGATATTATTCTTAATGCAACCTCTTCACTTTATTCAGAAGTCAAGGGTAAGCATGGCTACTTAGATGGTGGTGTCATTGGGTAATGTTCATTTTTGACCGCACTTGTATGCCTCAATGTGTCTGACGCAACCACATCATGTGTTGCATTGTATTCCTCTCAGATTATCTGGAAACTTTGTGAACAGCCATGAACACATTTCCATTCACCTCCGTGTTTGGTGGATCATCAAACTTCATTTCAGCAAGTGAAAATTTTCTCTGACTTGTTAAAAAAAAGGGAGTGTAGGCCAACATTAAAAAGGCCAGAGTAGCAGAGTACAAATAACAGAGGAGCTTCAAACAATAATTTTGTCCAGTTATTAAGCATTGAACAACCTGTACAATAAATCATTTTAGCAAATATATTTAAGCAAATATAACAAACATGATGAAATATTTTCAATATTTAAGAACACAGATTGAAAACGATATAAAATTAAAATCACAGTTTGATCACTATGAAATTCATCAGATGTGATACACCCATGTTATAAAATGGTTTGTTTTATTTCTAAATACTTATGAGCTCTTTTGCAAAATATTCTATTCTCTTACATACTCTGCATTAAGCCCAGTAGGTCTATAAAATGTCTTTATCCAGTGTTGATAGAGACCATAAAACCAGCTGAATAATTGAACATTTCATTTCACTTCAGCACTAACTAGTTTTATAAAGACCACTTAGGGAATGCCATTTTTACATTTTTTCCCAGTACCAAATTTCTTTTCTGAAATTTTAATGCTCTTTTGTGAAAGATTATTTTAAATCCCATTTAAAGCTATTAGTTTTCTCTGATGAATATTTTAGACATATGTCTCATGGCACTCTTAAAATTAAAAAATAATAATAGGGAAAAATCTCTTCCACGTCAAGAAACTGAACCATTACTGATTTCATGCAAAATCGTTTTAGTCAAGGTGTATCTCATGTACCATTTTTGATATAAATCCATAAAAATTTATAAAGCATTTTATATGACAATGACCAACCTGTGAAAAGTAGAATAAGCATTGTAGATAAATTTAAAAGCTAGGTAAAAATATTTTATATAAAACTTCAAATCATTGTTGTATATTGTAGATATTCATTTTATTAAAAACAAATATTTTAATTAATTTTTGACAAAGATAAGCATGAACCTTTATGCCATGAAGGACAAAGATAGTCAAAACCATGCGTGATGGCCAAACTTTAGTTACGATTAACTGAGTTACTATATTAGTTTGCTAGGGCTGCCATAGCATAGGACGATAGACTGGGTATCTTAAACAATAGAAATTTATTTTCTCACAGTTCTGGAGGCCAGAAATCTGAGATCAAGGTGTTGGCAAGATTGATTTCTTCTGAGGCCTCTCTCCTTGGCTTGTAGCCATCTTCTCCCTGTGTCTTCATGTGGTCATCCCTCTGTCATTGTGTACAAATTCCTCTTCTTATAAGGACACCAGTCATACTGGATTAGGGGCCATCTGAAGCAACCTCATTTTAATTTAATTATCTATTTAGAGACCCTATCTTCAAATACAGCCACATTCTGAGGTACTGGGAGTTAAAACTTCAGCATATGAATTTTAGGGGAACACAATAGTTGCCCATAAAGAAGACAAACTTGCATAAAAAAAAACTATTAATGTAAATATAATCTACTCTTTGAGCAGACGTATGCATCTCTGAGTGTCTGCCTGTTGCATATACTCCTTATTAACAAAATAACTAAGGCAGTTTTTTATTCAAACACCAAGAAGGATAGATTTACCTTTTGTATTAGCTTGGGTTCTTCAGAGAAACAGAACAAATGGGATATACACATTTACACCAACATGCGCATTTATTAAAAAAGCCGTGGCTCACACAATTATTGAGGATGAGAGGTCCCAAGATCTACAGTCAGCGATCCAGGAGAACGGATGGTGTAGTTCCAGTCCAAGTCTGAATCTGAAGGCAAGATCAATATCCCAGATCAAAGACAGTCTGGTAGAGAGAGCAAATTCTCCCTTTCTCAGCCTTTTGTTCTGTTCAGGCCTTCACAGATTGAAAGAGACCCACCGACATTGGGGAGGGCAAACTGCTTTACTCAGACTCCAATTCACATGTTAATCTCATCCAGAAACACCCTCACAGATATATTCACAATGATGCTTAGCCAAATATCTGGGCCCAGTCAAGTTGACACATAAAATTAACCATCACACCCCCGAACTCCTACCCTCTTATCTCTTAACACAATGGCAGATAGATTTTGTGAGTTTTAAAGGTTTTACAGTTTTGAGGGCCACCTTGCAGGCAAGTAAAAAAGGTAGAATTAAAAGTAAAAATAGGCACAAAATGAATAGTAATTTAGCATGAGAAAACAAATCACATCATAGAATCTTTAAAAATAGCAAATCATAGCGATTACCATGAAAGGACAAATTCCACTCCTTCCTAGCTAGGGCCTTCAGGAAAAAACAACATCAATCCAGATTCAGAAAACATCACATTCATAAATATAACACAATGACATAACAAGAAAACTATAAATAAACATAATTAAATTTACCATCAGAAGCAGAGATATTGGATATGAGACATGTGTGTGTATATATACATATAAAACATAATATTACCTACATAGTATCTCATATATTAGATATGAGATATTTATCTATGTCTATCTGTCTATCTATAAAAGATATTGCCCTGTCCTGTCATGCCAGGAAAGTCCTTTTGGTGCTGTCACTGATCTTAACAGGAATTCAGATGAACTCCATAACTTGACAATGCATGACCTAAAGATTAGTCTTTATTAGAGAAATGGAAAACTCACAAGGCCAATCATCAGAACAAAATGTCCATGAATTGGCATGCCAGTATCAGAAGATCTGTAGCACTTGGCATGGGTCACGTTTCACGGAATACTTACTTCCCACTATGAGTCTCCCACAGGAGATTTGTATTTTGCTTTTAGAATCTCAAGGAAGTCTCTATTGCTCCCACGAAACCAGGTGGCCAGAGTAGCAGTTGGTTTTTCAATAGGTGAATCTGTGTTATCCACTCCCCATAGCCAGAGGTACTTCTCCTCCAGGGTGCTTTTGTGCTTCAGTTCACTGCTAGCCCAAAATCCCTGACCCTCCTCATTTGTCTAAATGGTTTCCAGTCCTTCTTATCATGACAAACCTTAGATTGCTGAGTAATCTTTCAGTCTTAAAGAGATGCTAGCTTCCAAAGAGACAAGGCAGCCACCAGCTTATCACTCCTCTTTGGGCAGATAAATATGTCCCTTTGAGGACTATGATGACTGTTGGGCAAAATAGCCATCCCATTAGCTTTTCCAGTATCTTGTCCTCATTTCAAAGGGATTGACTCCTATACTTAGGGATGCCTATCTGACTCTGATTGCCGAACTTCTGTTGATTGTCACCCCCAGAAGGCTATACCAACCCTAAAAATAGCCCAGAGATTCTTTTTGCTTTTTCCAAAAGGCCTTAGCCTAAAAAGGGTGGAATTCATCCTTTCCTGGTCATCCCCAGCAGTCCAGAACCATCTTTTAAAGGCAACCATCAGCAATATAATGAATCAGAATGAATTCCTCAATGTATGAAAAATGAAACAGTTGAAATGCAAAATAAAATGGGATAAAATAGAATTAATTCAGCTGATGAAAACTAAAACTAAATTGAGAACATGCCTTAATGAAATATTTAGTCAGCAGGTTTATAGCATTCCCTTACAGCCTGAATTATATTTCTTATACCCTGAGTTCAATGTTAAATTCAATAATTCTTCAAGTTTCTGAATTTGCTACAGCATACCGTTAACATGGCAACAATACTCAAGACATGTAGAGCTTCACAAAAGTCCTTAGATAATTGACTGCTAAATATAATTCTCCTGATATGGTTTGGAAAAAACATTCTTTTCCCTACTTTAAATGACTCATAAATGTTTAAAATACCTGCTAGCTGGTATTTAAAATACTAGCGCTAACACAAATAATTGAAAAGTGTGAACAAACTTCATTTTAGCCAAGAGCTCATACTTATTTTTGCACAGGAATGGTCGTGATTTGTTTTGACTGCATTCTGTCAAGTGCAAAGATTGTTAACATGCATTTCAACAGAGCAAGTATCAGGAAACTAGATACAGAAGAAAAAAATGTGAATCACATGTCTGAAATTTAATAAACAGTCTTTGTAAAAGCAATAGTTAACCACGTTAAACCAGCGAAGCAAAATCATATGTTTGCACAGCAAATATTACTTCTGTGGTAAAGATGAAGGTTGATGTATTATTTTTATTATTTGTGTGAGATAAATTTGCTTAGAAAATCAAACCATCTGCATATTTTATCATCTGAAGTGTCTGTAAATGCCTTTTCAGTTGCCAAAGAATAATTATTTTTTTGGACAAAAATTATTTACCATACTTTTTTGGATCATTTTTAACAAAATTGCCCTCCTTTTTGTTTTTAAGCAGATGTTCCAAATAATAAAGTTTGTAAAATCAGCTTTCATCATATATATTTGACCCACTTCAATTCTAAATATCTCACGAAAGAACTCATCTTCATTAATTAAAATCCAAGTCTTTCATACATTAATTGAAATTTATTTTTATATCCTTTTAATGTAAAGATCCCCAACTCTGCATGTGATCATAATTTATTACATCAGAAGCAATGAAGAAGTAACTTTAACTAGATAAGTTTATGTTAAATCAGAGTGATCAATACCTGGAATGGAGCAAATACAGAGACCTGCAAATATACTCCATGCAGGAATCTTCACTATGAAGTGAAGGTGAAATTAAAAGAATCATACAGAGATTGTATTATTTTAGGATTGAAGAAATCCTGCACTATTGAATAAGTGCTAGGAAATAGATTAAAATCTACACTCATTGAGGACCAGTTGTGTTTCATACTTATGCTGGGTGATTTTGTACTGTTTATCCCATTTAATATCCACAACAACACTGTGAAATTGTTTTAATCATATTAAGTGAACTAGTAGTGTGATGTGAATTTGGCTTATTTCTTGAGAGAGAGGTGAGGATAAATGGCCTCACTTTATCCATACTTTTATCTGTACCTGTTTCTCTATTTACATTTCAATAATTCCTTCTTTGTTTAAATATCAAAGTTTGAATTATTGGCTTATAAATAAAATTTGTACCGATAAAAGTCACCAAGTGACGCTGATTTTACTTATATAATCTTTTTTGCATCATCTCTTCATTTTTATGTCAATATCAACATTTTCATACCTCAATTGCTAACCATTTGCAGTGCTTCTTAACTGGTTTCTATACTGATCAGTGTTTTACTTATATCCATTAATCACAGTCATAACAGAGCAAACTAATGGATCCCTTTGATTCCCATGCTCAGAAGACTGCAAAATTTATCCACTGCTTAAAAACAAAGAGAAAATATAAGATACGTATAAATATATGTATACATATTAGATATATGATACATATTAACATTTAATACCCATTACTATCTCTATTTCTTCCTTGGATTATTTTATTCTACACAGAGTATATTTTATCACTACTACCTCTGAAACTTTTCTCATGTGATTCCTTCTCTAAATGCCCTTTATCACTTGATGTAAAAATCCACACCATCTCTCAGTGCCTAGCTTAAGTAACACATTCAATATTTTTTTATTATCTCACAAAAAATTTGCATTAATTTGGTTTATGTCATTTCTACTCAAACTTTGAGCCGTGAATCAGAATCGGTCTATGATCTGGTGTTTAATAGTTTATAGCGAGTATTGGCATCGACAGTAGTTACAAACTTTTATAGAAATTTGATGTTGTCATTACAATCAAGCATAGAACCCGTGGATTTTTCTCATTGACAATATGATGTCGCACACGGTGTGGGCTGACTTCTAGGTATGTGCACAGGACCGCCTTATAGCACGTGATGTTTTAACGTCAGATTGCCTACATTTACTTAAAATTTAATATGAAAAGATGTAAGCAAATTTTTTAACTTTAATTTTTCTAGTCATTTTATTTTAATCAAGTTACAGTTTTTAAATCTATATTTTAACATTATTAGCTAAATCAGAGAAGTGAAATTGTGTTGTTTTTAGCCCAAATTTACTGACGGTAAAAAAAAACTTCTCTGGATTTTTTGTCAAGAAAAGACACTTTCTTGGATGTGACAGAAGTAAACCAACTAATGACAATGGAAATCATTCCAAGAAATGAAGACCAAAGTAATTCATACTAGTTTTAATTGGAAGTTTAATCCTCATATATCTAAGTTTTGTTTCTGCTGCCATAATTGATAGTGAAATGCTAAAACTATGCAATTTGCAAGATGTACTGGCTAAGTGTGCAATAGAATCATAAAATCTGAAGCAGCATTTTCATACAAAATATTCAAATAGACTTAAAGCCAAAGAAATTATTTGAAAGAATAAGTGCTGATTTAAAATGTCAGAAGCAGATCTTCACTATTTAACATGTAAATATGAATGTTTTGCAATTTTCTTGTAAAGTAACACTTTTGTTTGCTAAGACTAAATATGTATACAATTGCTGAGACATTAGTAAAAGACTACATCAAAGAAATATTCTTGGAAATGTTGGGTGATGACTCTGAGGCAAAGAGGGTAATTCAAGTTCTACTTTCCAATGACACTGTAGGTCAATCTATTCAAGAGTTAGATGATAATATAAAAGACCAACACATAGGACAAATAAAATTAACAAAGTACTTTTAATTACCTATTTGATAATGACATAGCTATTGCTAATTTAGTGTTTGTGTAATTTAAGCATGATGGTGCTTATGAAAAAAAATTATCTTTTCCCCTAATTTAATGCCAACAAACAATTGTCGCTGACTTATATAATGAAAGCTTACATTATTAACAAATGTTTGGAGTGCATTTTGTGTATGAAAATATTCTGATAATGCAGCTACAATGATAGGAAAATATTTGGGGTAGTTACCCGTTCAAAAACTTGCAGAAAATGCAATTCAATCAATACATTTCCTCCTTCATCAAGAAAGTCATGATAAAAACAAAACATCGGGTGAATTCAACAGGGTATTTAGTGAACTGCAAAACAAATACCATATTAAAATTGGGATTATTCTCTTTATGACATGATTAGCTAGCATCTCATCATTAATAACTATTATTACATGTGAGGGTATATGTTTATCAAGGAGAAAATTTCTGGAATGAATTTTCTGCACAAAAAGGAACTAGTTTGGTCCCAACTTTTAGAGCTGTCAATTGGACAGCTGGACTTGCTTTTTAGTCTGATACGTTTAATAATTTTGATGAGTTTATAACCTCCATTCATGGGAGAAATGCAACATAATTTTCAAAGGTACATAAAATCAAAAGGCAGAAATGAAAATTAGACATTGGTAACAACAGGGTTTCTTCATATTTTTAAGATATTAAGAGATATTCTTTGTGTGTGTGTGAGGAAGATTTGACCTGAGCTAACATCTGTGCCAATCCTCCTCTGCTTTGTATGTGGGATGCCTCCACAGCATGGCTGATGAGTAGAGTACGTCCCCACCCGGGATCCGAACTCACGAACCCAGGCCACTGAAGTGGAGTGAGTGGAAATTGAACCACTCAGTCATGGAGCTGGCCCCCAAGAGATATTCTATAATTTGACCATAATAACCAAAGAAATACCTGATGATCCCTAAACACTTTATATTTAATGCAATATTTTGAATTTATTTTCAAATTCAAATAAGAACATCCACATACTGGAAATTTGCAATCTAGAATCAATTTATTTCATTGAAAGAAGATTAAAATTTAACTGATTTTCCAGATAAATTATAGAACTAACTACTAATAGAAGATTGAAAATACATGTACATTTCATTTTAGATAAAAGTTAAAATTAAGTATCCTAAACTTGCTGAAATTTCTTCAAAATCTTACCTTTCATTCACAGTGCTATTTTATTGTAAGACTGGTTTCTATGCTATGACTGAGATTAAAACAAAACAAGTCAGTTTAGATATGATATAGGTTTTGTTTTGTTTCTTTTATTTTCCTTTTACTCTGTTAGGTTTGTTCAAATTATATTTATTGAAATGTACTTTTATATTTGTTGAATCCAATAATAAAAGAAAAGTGCTTCTATTTTGTATGTCTAATGTTTAATCTCATTTCATTTTTCTTATAACTTGCTTTTATTTTATAAAAGTATCAGTCCACAAAGGACTGGGGAAAAAGTGGACAGTACCACAGAAGTATTGTCATTACCCCTCTTTGTGGCATGGTGATATATATATTTGCCTTTTTTCTTTGCTACATTGTAACCATTTTCACATACTCTGAACTTGTAGCATGTTGCATGCTTTTGGAAAAGAATAAATGAGCGAATAAACTTCCAAGGGGCTCACAATAAGCAATTAATACACAAAATTGGTTACAAGTGGTAGTCTTGAGTTCTAGTTACTTCAGGTAGGAGGAAAGAATCATAAATTTGTGAAGTAGCCAGGATGAAGGATAATTCACGGGCAACTGGATAAATGCAGTGTGTATGACATTTTAAGTTAGTTAAATTTTGGCTTTTTAAAAACTACGCTAGTCAAATAAAATACAACTTCAAACTCTGTTTATCCTGCTGTTTGTCTTTTTGGGACCTCTGGTTAGAACAGTGGGTTTATGAGTAAATAGCAGGAGACAAAATGATCCAGTGAAAATACCTTCCTTCTTTACCAAAAATCTCCTTTAACTGTTGTTTCTAATCTGTGTTTTTAGTTTCTATCATCTATATATGTATCCATGTGTCTGTCTGTCTCTAAATATATCTATATCCTAAATCTATATCTGTAACTCTTAGTCTCTTTGATTATAGTGCTACATTTCCAAGTCCCCAAAAGACTCTGTACACTTGGTATCCAGTCTGCATCTCAAACACCACAAACTAAACCTGAACTCATCATCTTTTTCCACAAGTCACTTCGTGAACACGAATTTCACATTTTTATTGGTCCCGTAATCTTTTACTCATTCAGCTCTCCAAACCTGTAGTCATCTCTGACTTTTATTACTATCTTTTCGTATACCCTATGGGCAATACCACAACATGCCCAGTGGTACTTTCTTATTTTATGGTCTGCTTGAATAATTTTTGACTCCAATGTCCTTCAGCCATATTCATATGTGCAGAGCATATCAAGATTTTAAAGCTCAGCTAAAATATCATGAACTTCCCAGTCTCCCCTGATTCTCTCAGTATGAAATAGTCTCCCCCTCCACCTTGCTATTTTAACACTCCATTCTAAAGGTTTTTTCATATTTATTGCTTTGGGAACAATTTTACTGCATACTGTCATTTTCTTTGTGGAGGCAGAGGCTGTCATTTATGTTTCTCTGTATATACCATAACATCATGAAAAATCGCTCACTGGTATGTGGTAAAATCAGTTTGTTGAATGAAGTTTTAGCAAAGATTTCTTAAACTATGTTTCTCCTTCATTTTAATCTCTTACAAAGATAAATACTGAAGGAAGAGGGGAAAATATACATCTGGACATTTTTTTGGTTTAGACTACTAAAGCAAGCAAATATAAAAGATCATATTGTCATTGAAAATGCTGATAATTATATTGTAAACAACAAATGTTTTCATTTGCTAGAAAAAAAAATAAGTACCGTTAAATCATGAGAGAAGCGCATCAGGTAGGAAGCTGTGACGAAAAAGAAGCAATCATTGCAAAGCAGCAAAAAATGGTTGAAACTTATGAATTAAATGAAGCTGCATTTATTATCAAAAAGGAGGACTTACCTACAATGACTTGAATCTACACAATCTTGAGAAAAGTTTTCTACTCTCTTTCATGTAAAATTCTTATGTCAGGAGGAGTTCTAGACACATAGGGAGAAGGATAAAATGCAAATCCTCATGTAAATATAAGGTTTTTTAAAATTTGTTTTTAAACAAAGCAACTAGATAGCAAGAAAGGCAACGATAGCTATGTTTACTATTTCATTTCAAGAACTATTGTGCCAGTTAGGAATAGTTTAAATTCCCTGAAAAACAATTATAAATTTCAACATAAACTTTATAGCATAAGTGATAAATGTGCCATATATTTTTAAAAGTTTATAGATTCTTGGTAATGGAAAGAAAGATTGGAATCACATTATCATGCTGTATACAAAGAAATGTATCAGGTAAAGAAGCGAAGATCAGTCCAAATGTTTACATTAATTCTGAGCTAAATATTGATTGATTGATCAAAGGGTTGGTTGATTGATTCAATGAACCTTTATAGAGAATCTATTTTATACATTACTCTCTCCATAGTGAAAAAATAAAATGCATATGACATAACCCATTCCCTCAAGTATTACAGTCTGGTGGAATAGACAGATATATAAACAATAGTTTTAAGTCAGGATAAAATTTTTAAAATTTCTTTAGAAAGCTCTAGGAGCATAAAAGGAGTGAAATAACTGAGAATGAGAGCACAAGAGTATCAAGTATTAGCTTTTTACGGAAGAAGTGCTATTTGAACTGGCTTTTGAAAGGTATGTTATATCAATGAATTCCAGTTGTCTATTGCTTGCAATGAATCACTCAATACTTAATGGATTAAAATAATAATTATCATTTTATTATACCTCACACTTCTGGAGGTTGCTGGTTTCAGCTAGGTAATATTCTAAAATATGAGTTCATATTCACATGGTGGCTGGGGCTGGAGTTACACTGAATTCTCCCGCACTCACCTGAATGTTGGTTGATGCTGTAGATTGACTGAGACCAGAGCTGGAGCTTTCAGACGATAAAAAACAAAACCATCTGTAAAAGGCTTTTTCATGTTGCATGGCTTTCCTCATGTTACGATGGCTTGGTTCCAGGAGTTGTCATCCCCACAAAACAAGGCAAATATCTAGGGCATTTGTAAGACCTAGCCTCACATGTCACTTACCCTCACTTCCACTGTATTAATGGGTTAGGTCAACACAAAGAACTGCCCAGTTTCAAGGGAAGGGCTCTGTAAGAAGAACATGTGGGATGAAACACATTGTGTCAGACACGTTTGGAAAATACTATCTGCCACACCATGTTACATTTTGAATGTCTGAATGAACAAACAAAACAAGCAGGACTTTTCTGTCAAGTTAGCAGCATGTGGAAAACACGTGGTTACTTCCCCACCATTCATTGCATCTTTCTTCTATTAGTAGCTATTCTGGCTCCATCAGCAGAGTATAGCTTAGCTGGCTTGAGCTAATCAAAAAAATCTCATTCCCCTGGCCAAAATGATTACTTTAGGGCTGGGCACATGACCCGATTTGCCACATCTGGAGGAAGTTCAGGACATTTTTCATGATTAAAAAACAGAGTTCCTTTTTCTCAACTATGGATGGTTTGTATAATCTAACATCTATTTGAAGCCATCTTAAGTTCTTGAATAGAATATGCATTAAAATAAATTTATAACTATGAGAGGCAGATAGGACAGATGAGAAGAAATCATGCCTTTGCTACATTATTTAGTCACAGGAATGAGCAATCCCCTAAGTCCCCTCTACCTTCCAGGTATGTGAGTTAATAATTTCCATATTATTGAAGTCAGTGTGGATGGAGTTTTCTGGAAACCTAAATACACCGCAGTAAGTGATTTACACTTTGTGCTGCGGGCAAAATGATATAATTAATTAATTTGGAATAGGGAGAGGAGGACTGATCTAATATTTGCTTTAGAAAGACCAGCTCAGAAGCAATACGAAACATGAATTGAAAAGAGGCAAAACTGCAGATCAGTTATGAGATGGCTGCAGTGGGTCAAGCAAGCAGTTATGGGGGAAGTTACATTCTAGGAGGGTTGCGATGGACAAGACGTATCACACAGAAGAGATATTAAGGGGTATATTTGATGTAGAAAATCCTAGGATTCTGGTGAAAGTGATTGGCTAGATCGCGGTATAATTCAAAGAGATATGGAACATAGGAAGAAAAGCTGGATTCAGGGGAAAAAAGTGCTTCTAGTCAAGTCCTGATATGCAAAGAAGAATTTTTTTTTTCCAGATCTCTGATTATGCTTTCTCTTGTTTGTTTAAAAAATGTTTCTTTTAATAGCTATCCTGCTTTAGTCTTTGTGAATATAGAGAATCTGACGAGTTCAAGAGAGAACAGAACCGTAGGAAAGAACGAGACATAGACCTTGTCTTTGAAGTGGGTTTAGAAAGTTGTTTTTATTTTAATTCTAACACATGTATTGATTTTACTTTCTGCTTTAATATATTTTACAAAAATAATGGTGGAATTTAGGGTAGAATGGTTTATGTTATTTCTTCTCACACTTTTTATTTCAGTACTTCAGCATCACTTAACAGTCATTTTTAACATTACAGGAGAACTAAGGTGGGCAAAATAATTAATACAACATCTTTCATGCTTCCTCTTAGAAATAGATATTATTTAGTCAATGCTTTCTAACTGAAAATATTTACAAATATAAATTAATTTTTCACAGGCTTCCAATTGCTGAGGAGATGCCAGGGGTCTCAGGCAATTCTTTCCTGGGGCATGCACTGAGGAAGATTATGTTGCCCTCCCAGGTATTTAAACAATTTCCTGACTGGTAAACTCTAGTTCTGGATGAAGTGTGCCTAGAGATTAGCAGCATGGGTTTGCTGTTATTGCTGTTGTTATTTTCCCCACTGGGTAGAAACTAAATATCATCTTCCTAGGTGACAAATAGGTCCCAGCCAGGCAATGTACACTAAGTCTCTTAGACGTAGCTTCCAAATTTTATGGACATGTTTGGCACAAGTTAAAAGATTGTGAAAAATTGAATATCCTTATCTACCTGAATAAAATGGATTAAGAGGTTCTGCTGTGATTACATTGTGGCTGCATCTCTTCTTACTCAAGCAATTTCTAAAAAATTCTCCTAAAGTGTTATCTGAGCTTTAATCTAGTCCTGGAATACAGACATTAACATTTTTCTTCCTACTAATGTAGGAACACCAGAGCAAAAAAAGTTTTATAAACATCAGCAAGGTTTAGATACGCTACCTTTTAAATTAACGTGAAAAGTGTAATACAGTAATATAATTTAGATGCAAAGTGGTAGGTTTGGAAAGAAACAACTTCAAATTCTCTTTTTTTCCCCTTGAAACATCAAGAGGGATTTATGACTAAGAAGTAGGAAACGGATACCTGTTCCTCAAAGTTTCTAAATCACATTGTTTTGATTAATTTGATGTTAGGTATCTCAAGGAACAATACTGCGTTACTTTTTTATAAATATACTTTAACAAACCACTATTCTTCTATATTCAGTCTCTCTCTGTTCACTTTGCTTTTCTCTGATCATGGCAAATCCGTAAAACCAACTGTCTTATTTTTCAATTATTCTCTTAAAGAGGTTTTTATTTTCCAGTGGATACTGGCTAGTATTATTGCTGAATGTACATGAGGATGATTCGGTCTCTCATAAGACTTTTTTTGCAAGCCAGCCCCAATTGCTGCCATTGTGATTGAGTCTACCCCAGTAGGTCAAAATGTTTGTCTCTCCAGACACAATTTTAAGAAAATATAACCCTGCAGGTGTCTTTACACAACCTCAAAAGAAAACTGTACATACAATTCTGCATCCTAGTTTTCCCCCACAGATTGAGGAAGCACCACTGTTAACCTGATTAAGGGGGCATTGGTGGTGGCAGAGGGCAAGAAACCAACCATAAAGAGTCCCTTGAAATTTAACCCAGTCCCTGGTACCCAGGGAGAAATTCCATCAAATTTGGAGGATTGCAGTTCAAAGGCCCCTTTATTTGATCTCAAAGTATGTTTTGAAAAAGTATTCTTTAGAACTCTTGTATTAAATAAGAGAATGTCTCCATAGATAGGGAATAACTGAAAGTAAAAGTAGTTAAATAATTCATTGAAGACACTATAATGCAATATTGTAGCTTTTCTCTATTGAATCTGTTTGAATTAATGAATTCATTTAGGAGTCTATCTAGGCCTTGGAGAGAGAACGCTTAGTTCATTATATTTTCAGTTTGTTTTCAATAGGCAAGATTTTTTCTATATTCTATGTCATTCTTTATGTCCCCATTTCCCACTTATTTTCTCACTGCCCTAATGGCATCCTTTCATTAGGGTTGTTTTGTTAATATCTATTTTAAATCACGATCAATGATATTGATCTATATATATATCATTCAGTGTATTTTTTTATTTTTCTTTCAGCTCTGTTTTTTAAATTGTGTCTGTGATGTTGAGTGTACATTAAGTTTTTTGATTCAAACAACTGTAGGATACTACATCGTGAAAACCCACATTGCCATCTACTCTCCACCACCATAAACACTGCTACACATACCTTTGCGTTTTTGCACCTTACGAAATTGTGTGAACACATCTTCAGGATATTTTTCAAGAGCAGGATTACTATAATATATATATATATATATATACACATACACAAATATTTCCAAATTGCTCTCCTTAATGACCATATCAACCTGGATCTATTCTCTGTTAAATATATATATATGTCAAATTAAGATTAAAGTTGTTTAATGAGCATGAAATTGAAAATAGTTTACATAAAATAATAAATTATATATTATATTAAATATCTTCATTTACAAACTGCTTTCTGGCTTAAAGATCTTATCACATGGAAGTGTACTAATGTTCAAACCCAGTGACACATATTTAATATATGTTCGATATATATGTATATTTGATAGAATACACACATATGTATATTATTCATCAAATTTCAAGTCTACATGTGTGTGTGTGTATGTGTTTGTTTTGTTTTAAATTTATATAAGTATATATAGTTTTTCAAAGTGGCTGCTTGCATCCAATTTCATTGATAAAATATGACATATTTTTTGACCTAGCAATCCTTTGAAATCAATATGCTTTTATGCTAAAAATAAAATTAAAAGAAAAACAAATATTTCTGTGAATTAATTGGAACATTATTAATAGTATTTGCCAGAGTAATAAGATGTTATATGCTACTATCATTTGGAAGTAGCTCAATAAAAACATAAATGGAAAATAATAAGGGGTATTTTCATTAGGAATTGCAAATATGTATGATATCAAGTAGAAAACATAGAAAATTAATAGAACTTTGAAAAAATAAGAATATCTGATTAACAAAAATATCTTCTTTCCATCAATCTTTCTTTGAATTTTTCAGGTAGAAGTAAGAAAAGTTTATTTCTATCGCAATTCCACTTTAAACTGGTAACGGTAATATGAAAAACAGAAAATAATTCAACTTCTACATTTATTAATTTTTCTTTGGTAGTTTAACTTGATGGGTTTGCAAATTGTTGAGGCTGAGTGCTATACATTAACTTAAGAATGCTCGCTGGGTTCTTTTCTAGTGCATTTATAGTGCCAAGGATAGATTGATCAAATACATAAACCAATAAAGTTATTTTAAAAGAAAACCATTAATCCAAAGTCATGACATGATAAAGTTCCAGACAGAAAAAAGAAAGATTTACTCCATTATATGTTTTTAAAAAAAGATTTATGAAATAATTAAATTTATAGGAAACTAGGAATAAATATTAGAACAAAAAAGAAAGCCTTCCTAACTTTTATTTTCTAAAGGCTTTTTATATGTCAAAAAATAATTATTTTTTCAGTATAAAAATTTCATCATATGATATAAAATATGGAAGCAATCAAACATAAACAAAACTACTCATAAAACCACTAAACTAACAGAATTACTCCAGTGGGATGAATGATTATTCCTCTGTTTTTCCCTTCTTACAGAATTGTAACACAGGATGTAAAATTTTGTGTACTTTTTTTGCTTCATATTAATCTACATATACATTTCCCATGTTGCCACATAGTGTTTATTAACTTTAATTTTAATGGATGCAAACCCAAGCTAAAGTAAGTATACTATGATCCATTGAGCTATTTTCCCAGTGTTTGACATTTGGATTTTTTACTACATATTTGCAATTATACTTAACACTATTTAAAACATCTTCTTTATTTAAATTATATTATTTTCCATATCACCTTGTAGATATTATTATTAAATTTGAATTATTGGATAAAATTGTTTTCTTAGACGATTTGGGCTGCTGTAACAAAATACTATATAGTGGTTGGCTTCTAAACAACAGAAATTTATTTCCTACAGCTCTGGAGGCTGGGAAGTACAAGATCAAATCAATGGCAGATTCAATGTCTGGTGAAGGTCCATTTCTTGGTTATAGACAGCCATCTTTTTGTTGTAACTTTAGAACGGACAGTTCTGCAGTCTCTTTGGTAAAGGCACTAATCACATTCACGAGGTTTTCATCCTCATTACCTAATCACATCCTAAGAACCCCACCTCCTAATATCATCCACTTGGGTTTAGGTTTCAACATATGAATTTTGGGAGAACACAAACATTTTATCTATAGCAATAGATGAAATATTTAAGGTTTATATAAATGATTTAAGCTTTTAAGGCTATATTGCCAACATATTTTCCAAAAAAGTTATTCATATTTATAATGTCAATAGAAATATATAAGTAAAGTATTTTTTATTACACTTTCTCCAAAATTGGATGTTTCATTTAAAAGTTGCAATAAGCTACACTTGAAAATTTCTACTTTATGTCTTTAATATTTCTTATCAATTACATTAGATTTATTTTATTGATCATTTATTTAGTAACATTCTTACTACCTGTTCATGTTTTTTTTATTTTATACTTAAATTAATATCACATTTTGTAATAAATTACTATCTACATAAAAATAATTTGAAATATAACAATCTTTATATTTCATAGTCCAGCTATCATCTTTTTATTCTGAAAACACATTAAGGTCAGCAATTTTTAATATTTAAAACATAATTATGGTTTTTTGTTTAGAAGAAAGATTTTTACAATAATATTTACCCTATGTAAATAGAGAGGAGGATATATTATTATCTACAATTTCCCACTAATATCTCCAACACCAATTTGCTATCTAGATCAGGCTAATGGAAGCATATCTGGTAAAAACTTTCATATTTTCTTCACAGCTGGAAATAAAGGTTTAAAAATTGTGTGGTTTCTGATTATAAAAAAACTTCTCTTATATGATTGAAAAATCCTGATAAAAATGCTCCTTTCAACAGTAAGCATATACGCAACGATGCCTTATTTTTTACCCCTTGCTCACATCAAATTATTTTTAAGAGTACTGGCCAGCATAATGAGGGAGAGAGAAGTGAATCTTGAAAAGCAAACAGCTTTTAAGGTGCAGAAAATGCCCGAAGTCTCTGATCAAAATTCATTGATCATCCAGGTTAATAAAATATTTTTTCTTAAAAGTGTTGTTTTTTTAAAAATTAACTCAGTGGTTATTTATTTAACAAGTATTTATTACATATCTACTACATGCCGGATACAGCAAAGACAGGAGACCAGCAGTGACCCTCTTGGAGCTTACATCTTGACGAGATACAAAATAAACTAATGATGTCAGATAGGAACATGATAGAAATCGAAAGTGGTGTGTATGTGGGGAGGAAGTGTGGAGAACAATTTTACAGAGTGTGTTTATTGAAGGTTTAACTAAGGAGACGACATTTGAGGAAGTTTTTGTGAAGTTCTGTAATTTAGGATATTACATAAACAATGAATAGTTTAAAAAAATGACTAACTCAAGCACGGTTATGAGGTAGAAAAAAGAAAGGACAGACAAGTATTGCTAAATACAACACAGAAGGAAATTTAAAATTAAAATCACTAAGTGCAGGAGGAAAGTGTATGAAATATACATAACCGGAAGCAGCACAAAGCACTTAGGTGACCAATGGTCAGAGTTGTCACATTCAGTTGTGCAGATGATGATGTTTATGTCCTGCATGATGCTACAGCGCACCATCCATAACGTAGTGGCTGGCATTTTGGCTGCAGACGCCAGAACCTTTCCAGGGAATCAGTGAGGGTGCAAGGTAAAGGGTGATTATTGGTTCCAAAGAGTAGAAGAAGGAGAAATAAGGTATGCAAACGGGGGTCATTTACTTCTATTTGTTATGGGAGATGATACCAGAAGGTACCAAGTTCCTCCACTTACTGCTCCAGGCTCACATCTACATGTATCCATTCTGACCTACATCTGAGTGTCTTTGTTTCAATATTACGGAAATAAGGGGATCTTCAGGGTGTTCACAAGCACCCATGCTCTCATACCTTCCAGATGCTGTTTCACACCCTATTATCATATTCTCCTATGTTGTAAGCCTCTCCCTTTCTATCCCACATTTGAAAACATTTAAAATAAAAGAAAAAAACTTATAAGCATGTTCAGGTCTTGTTCATATTAAATAAGCCCTCGTAATCCTGCCTGAATAACTCACCTAGCTGTTGCCCCATCTTTTTTCTGTCTCTTTCCACATTTTCCTGGAAAGAAAAGGATAAACTCCCAGTTTCACCTTCCTTTCATACTAATATTTCCTACTAGCAATCTTTCCTTCTACCAACATTAAATTTTGGTCACACAGTGTCAGATGCCTGTCTCCTTGTACTATTAACCTTAAGCTAGTGCAGGAATGAATCTTTCTCAATTTACTGTTCCCACTACTAAGCCTAGAATTGTGCATATAATGAGAGCTCCATAAATATTTGTTGGATGAGAGTCTGCTTGAATGAATGAATGAATGAATGAAAAACTAATTGGCTAGGTGTTAGCTCTATAACCCAACCACTATTTAATTCAGTCCAGCAACTGAGAACCTACCATCTGTGAGGCACTCTAATATGATCTGATAGTGCAAAGGGAAAGAAATCAAAAACCTTATAATGGCTTTTGTCATTAGTTTAGCAGAAGGATTAAAAAGGGCAATATAAATCACAAATGCAATGTAAGTTGCTATAAAGAGATATACAAAGAATTGCTTGACACTGCAGAGGAAAGAGTAACATATTTATCAGAAATGGGCAAGTAAGTCCATGTGGAGTAAGTGATGTTTGAAAAAAAATCTTAAAGAAGTAGATGTTCTCCAGGTAGATTAAGATAAAACCATTCAGGCAGAGAGAAGGGCACATAAAAGAAATGGTGAATA